>JBAJHX010000096.1:10112711-10190031 GCA_037176925.1 Amniataba percoides
CCCCCCCCCTCCCCCCCCCCCCCCCCCCCCCCCCCCCCCCCCCCCCCCCCCCCCCCCCCCCCCCCCCCCCCCCCCCCGAGTCTGGAGCGTGTTGCCGTAGAAACAGAATCCTCAGTTGGCCGGTGTGAAGTCAGAGGCGTAATATTAGGCGGTGACTGCAGTTAGATGCTGCTGGTGGTGTGAGGTGGGTGGATGGGTTGGTGGGGAGGGAGGGAGGGAGGGAGGGGAGTGGGGGTGACTCACACTGGAGGACGCACTCTGCATTCTAATGGATGGACACACATATGGACACACACACGCACACACAGTACTCTCTCTACACCTTCATTGGCTGCATCTCTTCGAACCTTCAGTCTCTCTCTCATGTTTGATTCTCCCTTTTCTCTCCACTTTATCAACCACCGTACAGCCTGGCTCAGCATCTCTCTGCTTCAGAACATATGATTAATTCATTAAGCCGATGGAAGATCTATTAGCGTACCTCTTGGTGGCTTCGCTCACACGCGTTGATAAAGGGCATCTATTAGGAGAGAACCAAATGCTTAGACAGGCTGGTAAACTATAGCCGTGTAATTGGTGATGCTATAATTGTACAGCACACGTAGCAATTAAAGCGATAATATGTGTAAACCATGCTCAAGATTATCATTGGATTAACTACACTTCCCAAATGCCCCTGAGTGTAGAGGCTCACCAGCTGTTACAGGGGAAGTGTTAATAATTATGCGGATGATTTTTAGGGGTGTTGTTTTGAGGGTCTTTTTCTTTTGGCTTCAGGGGAATCAGTTTGTATCTCATTAGGTCTGTTGTGGGGAAGTGGTTCATGTTGATGAACTTTTTCTCTCAGGCTATGGGACGAGGGAGCACAAGCAGCAACACTAAACAGATATTTTCTCCAATGTCCCAACTGTGAATCCTAAAAATAAAAAAAATATGAGATTTGTGACGCCTTGGGGGGGTCGACTGAGGAAAGTCATTTCAAAAGCCAGCAACCAAAATGTGTAAAATCACTAATTAGGTTCATGGTTTCTCTTAATTCGTTAAATACATATATCTAGTGTTACCTCAAATATTGTGATATTATATGGAGATTATATCTCAAGTAAATGTGATGAAGTAACACAGGCAGGACTCATTTTGTTCATTGTATGGTCATGAATTTTAAATTTCATAATGTTCCAAACGTTATTTGGAAGCACACTATTTCCATATATTGTGGATCCAAATGTCCAAATGTGTCTTCATAAAAACATAACAGTCTTACTTTTGTTTTCCAGTTTACTATTTGTCACCCAACCAAGACAAAATCCTTTTTGCTGTTCAGGAGCGGCACTGCAGTGTTAGAACACTGGGGAATGTGACGTACACTTGCCCCATAGCAAAAAATTGACTTTTTGATTGAACGCTGCTTTGCTCTTCCTTTTAAGGAAAGCCGAGGCAGGTTCATTTCCCAGCATTGCTGCGTGTAAAACTGAAAGCAGCAGGGAAAATCACAGGCAGCGTGACGTTTTCTCGGTCACCACCCACAACTATATCTCCTGGTTCAGGGCGAGCCAATGGGGGGCAGGCTGTCCGTCTGATACAGTGCAGGCTGGTCAGAGATGTAGGAGGCTGGCTGATGAATATTATCTTCGGGCTTGTTTATTTCACTTTGCCTGTGACCATGACTCATTCGATTTTTGGGAAAAAGGGGGCAGCTACAGAACCCCCTAAGGTAAAAACCAAAGAAACCAGATATCTCCTGATTCTTTTTGTTTTACTTTCTTTGTCACTGTCTGTCAGTTTAAATCAATAAGCCTTGATTTTTTTTTTGTTTCCACTAACATCTGCTTGTGAGCTGCCATCAACAATTGTGGGCTCAGTGTGGACATAAGTTATGAGCGCTTCAACCAAAAACTGACTTGACTGTTTTTCTTCACATATGAAGACATAACAGAAGATAACTACCTAAGATTAACATTATTATTAGAGCCAGAAACATTACAGTTATTTTTTGTAAAGTAAATTTATGAAGACTGTTCTTTCACGTTATTCATTCAGGCCATTCCAAGTTATTTATGTTGTACCATTCCTGTCATTGTTCTACAATTATTCTTTTGTACATATTTGTTGTAGCAAATCAATAACACCCAATCCCAGTGTTGAATCAATACTTCTTCCCTGTGACCTCCCATGTTTAACTTTTATTGATCTTGAAGTCTCTGAATGTTCCTCTTCCGTCTCTTATTAGCCATCTTATTAGGCAGCTGTAGATGTCCAGCAATGTTCTGTCAACACACATAACTTGTTAAAGATGAGACAATCTTTCTTTCCAATTTGCATAATATATTCAGAATAATGAGAGGCAGTGGCTTTGTTTCCCAAATTTGCATTCTGGATGAATACCGGTCACCAATTACAGAGACTTATGCTAATTACCCACTTGACTGGATCACATATTACCTAAGTTAAGAGTCATTAATTCAGGAAGCGATGGCACAGTTGGAATAAAAGGATTTAAACGACAAGTGAAAAACACTATTGTCTCCTCAAAAACACGTGTCAAACAAAAAAGAAACATCCAGTGTGCAACATCAGCGAGCGAGTTCAACCCGTTGTCTCAGTGCAGACGCTGTCCATGGTGCTGATCAGGGACTAGACGGCATTAAATGTACCAATGTATTAATTAATGAACTTGTGAATGGGAAGAAAAAGATGCTGAAATTGGTGGGAAGATGTAAAAATGTTTTTACTTTACCTAGTTTTTCCTAAATATACCTTTCTAGACTCTTCAATAAAGTGCCGTTATATCAACATTTTTTTTATAATTTAAACATATATTCTCTGACTCTATGACCCTCAGCAGACAAAGAATCTCAACCTTACGAAGTTAAAAAAAAAAAAAAAAAACACACATACAAGAGACAAGACTAAATCAAAGGAGAGATGTCGGGTTATTACAAGGGGTAGATGGATTGTTCATTGCAAGAGAAACCCGACACCATACCCTCTCAGGAAAATGGAAGACACCCCCACCCCCACCCCCATTAAATCAATATTCATTGATTTCATTAAGTTGAAATGAAGAGTTGTCAACGTGGCTGGTAATAAACCATCAAGAAGCAGCAGCTCAGCAGAATAATTGACCTACAGCGCCACCTGGTTGTAATAAATGTAATCTACATCACACAGAATGCTCTGACTGCAAAAATGACATTTTTAAAACTTTTATAAAGTATATGTCTGTGCAGTAGTGTAATTTTGTAATTGTACTAGTGCACTACATTGAACAAGACTGCCACCAGTGGACTGGTTTCCATTACTGTGTCTGCCTGAACTCTGCAGCGTTTCTATTTAACATACTACAAGGGTCCCATCTGGCTAATTACCTTTCATTCCTACAGTCTGTTTGGGGCAGAAGCAAATATGAGATGTAGCGCTGTCGAATCTCCCTTTTCCTCCTACTACTAATCTATAGAGTATAGTATATAAGTGTACATGTCATCTTGAGTATGGTTAGTTTCATTAGCTTTTACCAATGGCCACGGTAACAACCTTTTAGGCCCTTTTACTCATAGTAGATGTTCTGTTTTAGAGTAGTACATATCAAACAAATGTGCAAAAACTATTTCCCACAGTCAACCTAGGCAAGTCTGATCAATTTGCCTGATCAGTAAGTGAGCCCATAACAGATGATTTGTTATTATTCTTTAATCATTAAATGTAACTCTAAAACCTTATCAGAACTTTATTTACTTGGTTTTTGTTGTAATATTCATACAGAGTACTGATTCATCTAAAAGGTGTTTATAGTTTTGTATTGTCAAAAGATTGAAATACTGTACTGCACTGAAGTGCTGGAAGATGTACCCTGATCTTCAGCTTAAACTAAAAGTCTTGCATTTAAAATGGTACTGAAATAAAAGTATTTGCCTCTTTCAGAATAATAGAATTAATATCACATTATAATAAAGGATGATACATTAATGTAGTCTAAGCATCATTAAAGTTACAACTGATAAATGTCCACTTTATACACTGTTTAATCCATAATAATACAACAAAATTAATTAGTTAATTCATAATCAATAACATATATCTCATATTTAGTAAATAATCTGACTCTGCAAAGTCATTGGTAACCTATTGCTGTCACACACGTATGCAAAATAGCATAAAGTTGAAACATTAAAGTTAAGTATCTGTTTTTAACATATACTTAAATGCAGTATGTGAGTAAATGCACTTTGTTACACCCCCCACTGTATTGTGGAAACTACCACTACTAATACTCTGAGAGGTTTGTGTCATTGCCTGCAGCGCCCCCTGCCGTCACATTGTGTCGGTTATCATAAAATACTACGATAATCACTTGCATACATAACATTTCATGTTAACTTCACTTATCTTATTATAACCACCAAGACTTATTTAAAATAATAAAAACAAAATTAAAAAACAAACAAACAAAAACACGTACCCGTCCACCGGGCTCCTCCGGCTCACAAAACAAACGCACCGTTTCCGGTCCGCCCGTAAAAGCAGTCCGCCGGATGCACTCCCCCGGGCACAGTCGCGTGTGAAAGCGGCTTGCACGCATGATAGCGCTAAATTTAATAAAAATCACCTGTCGAATAAAGTTTACAACACCGACCAGCGTTTCACAGGTGCTGAATTTCCGGGCTAGCTGCTGCCGTTCGCTGCTCTGCGTGGACGTGAAACCGCGATACATGTCAAGCCAACCCAAGAGAGCGCGCAGTGATAACATGACGGTTAAAAAGATCGGAACACACAACGGCACCTTCCACTGTGATGAGGTTCTGGCCTGTTTCTTCCTCCGCCAGCTGCCCGAGTACAAGGTAGGTCCGCCGCGTTGCCATGGTGCGTTATTGAGAGCCGGCAGGTAGCGGTTGCTCCCTCATGTGCTGGTGTGTGAGTGCAGTCAGTCTCAGTGCTACTTCAGTTTACACCCTGTTCACTTTAAAGGGCTTTCTTCAGCCTGTAACATTGCTTGTTTATATTTCTTTGTGTACATTTAGTAATCTGCACTGGGTGTTTCTGTTTTGGAGAAATATTGATTTTATTTTTCTTTCCAGTGTCCTGTTATAAAAGCCCAACAGGGGGTGCTGCTGTACCATTGACTATATAATATATATTTACATACAGTCTGTGTGCTGTACAGACAGATGGAGCTCCCAGACAAGATGAAATACAGTATAAACAGTGTTGGAAGGAGGACTCACATATTTTACTAAAGCATAATGTAGAAATACTTAAGTATGTCAGTAAGAGTCCTGCATCCAAAACTTCCCTAAAGTGGGAACTTGAAAACTGTAAATTGAGATTCCTTTATTTGTCCCACAGCGGGGAAATTTACAGTGCAACAGCAGCGAAAACACAGTGTAAAATAGACAGTAAGAAAAGCAAGACATAGATTAGAATAGAAAAAAAAATATAGACAATGAATACAATGAAAGACAATGAAATAAAATGAAAATAAAATTAAAATAAAATAAAGATAATAAAAAATAAGTAATCCAAGATATACATTACACGTGTAAATTGTACAGAGGGAGTATAGTAAAGTACTCAAACTGCAGAACGGCCCGTTTCATAATCATTTATATGCTATTATTGGAATATAATTATTGATTAACGTTACAGCTGGTAAAGATGGGGCCAATAAAACTACTCCATGTATTGCCTAGTGGCGCAACGATGTCTAATGATTTATTAGCTGACGGCTTTTAGTGTTAATCATCTGGTTCTGAAAGGTAGCCACTCTCCAAATAAATGTAGTGGAATGAAAAGTACAATATTAGCCTCCAAAATGTCGTGGAGTGAAGTTTAGAGTAATTGAGTAAATGTATTTATTACTTTACGTCACTGCATATAGAGCCTTAGTGATTTTAGTGTGGTCATATGGAGAATATGCCATCACAAGACGTCAGTTAATCACTATAATTCTCTTTAGGGGCTCACTGACTTTTTAAAGTGACTTGCAATTGCAATTCAGTTTTTTGCAAATTCAGATTTTTTTCACTTAATTTCATGTAAACAAAATGACATTGCAAAAGACAAAAATATATCACATCATAATGGTCAGTTTAGATTATTGATTTCTAATTGCAGAGGTGAATGAGGCAGGGCAGTGTATGAAAGAGGTGTATGTTTAAGGAGGAGTGACAATCGTGAGTTCAGGGCGTGATGCCGGCAACACGGGTATGTCTGCTAATAAAAGCCATGGCAAAGGACAGGAGAACACCAAAAGGTCATGTCAGGTCAGTGGGCCACCACTGAGTTCATCGATCAGCCTCCCATCAGTGTGACCTTATTGTACAGTTAGCAGTGATGGTGTAGCTGTCACCTGTAATGAACCCAAGACACTGTTTCATGAACCCTGGATCATTAAAAAGGGTTAAAACGTCTTAAAAGCTTCAATACTAGGCCTACCTGTAAATTATATGATGTGATTATATTATGTTTGCAAGTGCTGTATCAAGAAAAAGTCTCAGAAAAGGTCATGAACAGTGATTTTTTTAAACTTCTTTACTGGATGGTAGCTTGGGAAATTGTTGGGCTAATGTAGCAGTACCTTACTAATCAAAGTACTCCATTAAAATGATGCAAAATCATATTATTGTCATACAGCACTCTGGTTTAGTGAGTTGCACATATAGTCCACCTAGACCCACATATATTAAAGTGAGCAGAGCAGACACAATACGGTATTCCTTGTCACAATATATATCATCCCGCTGCCCAACAACACACCACTAGATAATAACAGTAATCTAAATGCAGCATCAAGTAGGTCTCTGTATGCTTATTTATGCTTAAGTGAGAAGCAGAAGCAATGCCTTTTATTCGCTGCAAGCAAAAAAAAAAAGAATTACATATATGAGTATACATGCTGTTTACATGCTGTTTATGTGGTTATAAATGACAGATTGTCCCATTTGTAGCTTCCAGTGAGTCCAATTGGGGACACACTCTTGTTATAATTAACGGCCTCTGTGGAATCTATTTAAATGTGTTTGGCTCTTGTTCTGAAAAGGTTTAGAAACCCTAAATGAGGCCTATACATAAAATCCAGATGTCACTTCTTTCCCGATAATCTGTCAGATGCTTGAGGATAGATGATTGCAGATCGACGAAGCTTTCTATTCATTGCACAGGATGCCGAGATCATTCGGACCAGAGACCCGACACAGCTGGCAGAGTGTGACATCGTCGTGGACGTTGGGGGAGAGTTTGACCCGAAGAGGCATCGCTACGACCATCATCAGAGGTACGGCTTTGGCAGTAAGCTGCAGCAAAGACATCAAGTTTATTCATTATTTTTTATTTAATAGATGTTTGAAACTGTCACAGGAGAATGTACAGTTCATCACCTGCCATGGTAACCACATTGTGGGCTTATTTTAATATGCTGCATCTGGATACAATATTTAAAATCAGTACTAAATTAATTTTTCAAATCAAGATTTTTCACAGTAATTTTATTACATGAAATTTATATTGTGATGTAATGCCAATGTTGGGGGAAGGTGTACTAATTATCATGAATATTCTGACAGCAACCATAATTAACCTCAGGCATTATTCCTTCACTTTTCTCGCTTTGACCTGCCATACTGTAAAAAAAACAAACTATAATCTATAGTCTTGTTCGTGATCGGCAATGTTACTGGATGATATTAGCTTAGTGCAGAAAGTGACTGATAAATTAGGAAGGAAAAACAACACGTGCCATCTGAGCAGCTTCAGTGCTGCTTGGCATTGATTCTTTAGTCTTTGAACTCTACAGGGGGGTTGAAAAACAGTCTTCTGAAAGGTATTCTCTAATTTGATGTTGTGATGGTGGTGGTGGAGAGCGCTTTGTAACGCATCGCTTTAAAATCTCCAGTAGGTGTTCAGTGAGGTGCCTGATAGCTACAGCATATGATTCGCCTCATTTTCATAACAGTAAAATTGTTTCAGCTACTCAAATGTGAGGATTTAGGGCTTTTCTGTGTTTTACAAGGGGTTTTCATAATTTTAATGATGATAAAGACCTTGGTGGAACTGTTCAAATTTACATGTTTGCTAATAAGGGAGACAACACATCTCTCTCCTGAGCTCTGACAAAGACCAAGTTGGTCCGTTTTCCCTGAAACCTCCTTTTTCCCCACGCTGTGTTTTTCTTTCCGATGTGGCTTTTCCATCTTACTGTCACATTAAACTGCAAGGTAGTCCACTCAAATGATTAATTTTCACCAACAGCACCAGCATTGATGACAGAACGATTGCTGTGACACTCGCGAGGTGCCACTAATTGCTGTGGAACAAGTAACTGTCTAGAAGTTGTCAGTCCAAACCTGACAGACGCTTGTTAGGGTTGACACAGTTAACGGGTAGAGCATTAAATGTAGGCTATGGAAAGTGGCAGGACTGAAATGGACTGCAAATGATTCAAATTTAATGCATGCATTTCATGTTAAGTTTGGGGGACAGGATAAAATGTTTCTACGGGCTTTCACTGACCCACGGTTTGCATTTTAAGAAGCAATGTTGTAGGCAGCGTCTTTGGTCAGAACATGTCTTTGGTCAAAGACAGTGGGAAATTACAGTGGCCAATGTAATATGATATTTTACTGACAAATCAATAATCATCAGATTTATCGGGATGTCACACTGAGCACTGGGTATTATAAGAACTATTTTAGAACATTTTAGACCAAACAATTAGTCAATCCACTGAGGCAGAGTAATCAATAATGGATATCATCTTTATTTGCATTTAGTTGTAAACCTTTGACATATATGAAGGTGGATAAGTAACAACTCATTGCTTTAAATAAATATTAATCAATTCAAGAACAACTGGCAAATATGAACAGTAAATGTTTGTTGTGTTTCTCTGACGTAAAAATATTCATATATACATAAAGAGTGGAAAATCAAATGAGTATAGACCTGTTGCTCTTTTCTGCTCTTTTATTTTTTTCACAGAAAACAAAGTGTGAAGAGTCACATTTTCATTGTTTGGCATCCAAGGATGAGAAAGTACAGTATATTTCTCTGGAGAGTCTTTTCTGGCATCATCAAAACGGCCTAACCCCATCGGTGAGGACTGAGCAGGCTGTATGATTTCTGCTAAATTTCCTGCCCAAGTTCCTCCCGAATGATTGCGTTCGCTCCAAGTCTCATCGCGTTGAGTAATCAGCCTGTCTTGACAGCTAAATGTCCTGATGATAATCAGAGATAGCTTTTATGACCACGGTGATAAAGATATGCCGGGGCTCTCTTCCTGGCAGGTGGTTAGTGATAATTAGCGCTCCTTCAATTGAACGCCCCCCTGCTGCCGGTTCACGAGGCTCGGAGGCTGCCACGACACCGTCAGGGGCCGCAGGAGACTGTGGCTGTCACTCACACGCGCGGATGGGGGCAGGATGGTTGTGATGGCGGGGATGGATGTAAGTGGGCTGGGGCGCCGGAGGAAGTTGGAGACGGAGCTGACAAGAAACAATTACTCCTCATTTCAATGGCACTTTTTCAAATCCACGACAGTGCACAGATGAAGTTGACAGCAGCGTCGGTATGGTCACAAGAATTGTAAGATGAAAACATGAAATTATGCCATTAAAGTGCTAGCGGGTAACATTAGGAGATTCTCCTAATCTTAGAGACTGAAAGAGCTCTTATTTTGAAAATTGGAGGGAGTATATGTTTCAGCTCCCTTGAAAGCCCGCTCGCTTGATCTGATTCTTTTTAACTCATTTTTCTGCCGCCTCTGCAGGAGCAGCTCTCTCAGATACTCGGTTCTGATTGGTTCTTTTGACTCGGGTATGGTGGATTCTCGTCAAATGACCTTAGAGACTATGACAAGTTATCTGCATCATGTAGTATGTCAGGACATAGTGACATTTTTAATTGTGTTGCTAATGTTAGAAACCACTGCTGACATGGAAAACACTCATGCTCTCTTTTTAAGTTTTTAGAAGTTTCTTAAACAGGAAGCAAACCGGCTTTAAGAGTTTGAGGCGTAAGAAATGTTCTCTGAACACTGACTGAAGGTTAATAAAGCACAATAAATTAGATCTGGCAGGGATTGCGTGTGCGGTTGCTCACACAGGAAACACACTCATTGCTCCCACTCAGCAAAGAAATCAAACTGAGCAAATATGTTTTTGCTACAGTGACGCTGTGATGACTGTGATCCACGTTCTGCAGAGAAATCTAACCAATGAACATTTTTTAAGCTTCGTATTGTGACGTCGTTTAAATTGCTTTCATAGGCTTCCCCTTCCCCCGTTCACAAAAACCTATAAAGCATGGTAACATAAAAAGCTTCCTGTTGGTGATCAAAACACACTCAGCGTGCAATAAAAGGATAATTTACGTCTTGTGTATTGGTCTAACTCAACATGATGATCCATTAAATGTGAAAATGAATACTAGCACTGATTATTATTAAATCATTATTAAATCTCATTCAGATGTTTAAGACCACCATGCAGCACTGAGCTACAAGTATTAAATTATTACTGAAACCATCCCAGAAAGCTGGGAGTTAGACCAGCAATGATTCAGAGACCATTACAGTTTCTGATTGGAATTCCTCAATACAGGGTTGATGTTTTTTTATCATGACTTAGATTTGGTAGACTAAAACATTTCTTTATAAAATGCTGGAAAAAAGGAATTCATTAGAGATAGTTCAGTAATGAGCAGGATACAGTACAAAGGATCAAGAGTTGTTGAGCAATTCAACCTTGTCTTGTTTGCAGCAGGAACTAAAACCCCCAGTACTTTTTCTCTGAGCAGTGAATTAAAGTTCAAGAGCTATGGTGAAACTGGCCTTTGTGGCAGGGAATGATGGGAAATTAAATGCCAGAAATGTTCTTTTCATAAAGCACTTTAGTTTCTTGGGTCATGGTTTGAGTTATTGTGACATCATTTTTGCCACACAGTATATAGTATGCTATAAAGCCTTTTGTCAAATGATGTATAATGATTAGCAAAAGTAAGAGGGCAGGAATCAGGATACGTGAATCACAGTACATTATATGTTTCTATGTTTAGACAGTTCTTAATAATGATTAATAATAATTCTTTGTGAAATACCTCAGACTCCTGTTTTTTTGTTTTTTTATTCAGCTTTACTGACGTATGTTGATTTAGTTCAGTCTGGTAAACACAAACAGTCTGATGACTTTCGATTTGGTAAGCATATCGTTTTCAGCCATTTTCTGTTTCTTTTCCTCTTGCTCATTCCTTCCCATCTCCTGATAATCAGCAAAGAAATGCCTCAGCTTGGCCAATTAGCCCTTTAATGGCAGCGATTACCCCCTGCTTCCCTAGCATGTCACTCATTCATTTGACGGTCTGTTTTCCGCTGTGCTGCAGCCCAAGCATCCTAATTAAGCCTGAATTAAATGACCAGCAGTGGCTGGGTGCTGGAGCCCACCCATCTCAGCACGTGGCTGAGGAGAGACCTCCGGTGGCTTTTATTTATGTGCTGACGCTTACAAACACGCTGGAGTGTGCTTTTTCTCTCCAGTCAATGACAACTAGCTCTCTGAAGAGAATATTTCTGTATTTAAGTTCCTTTTATTGATATCTGACGCACATCCAGTCTTCCATCTAGTGTGCAGCATACATCCGCATGCAGCTGACATTTTATTGAAGAGGCCAGTCATTGGAAAACATGGAAATAGTCTGTTTATGAGCAGAATACTAATGTTTAAAATCCTAAGACTTGGCTTAAGTATTGAGTGTTGGATATCATCTGCCAATAGACTATGAAATGGTTTTCAGTTATTAGCGCTGATATAGGCTGATTTCCATTTCCTAGTTAGAGACATGCAGTGTAAGAATATTGCTTTGGCACATGACAACAACCAAGCTGCACTTTATGATTTAAGTTGTTATTATTATTATGATTATTATTATTGTTAGTAGTAGTAGAACCAGCAGTATTACTTTATTAAAGTGTCAAAACAATGACACTCCCCACAATCTCAAGGTAAATGCTTTATTTGTCCAACCGAAAGTCAAATAACCCAAACATATTGAATTTACAATAATATGAACTAGAAGATGCACATCTTTTATTCTTTCATTTATAAAGCATTCACCAGCAAATGTAGCATTTTATGTTTAAATGATCAAAATGGGTCAATTTATACTGGTTGACAAATTGGTTACCAGCTAAAACTTACAGTGCCACTTCTAACCATAAAATGAAATAGATTCTGTTGATTATGAGAACAGATACATGCACTGCAGGTTCTATTTTGATAACTGACTAATTGTAGTTACTGGTATTTATGATTGTGTGTTAAGTTATTTATCAAGCGAAAACCCTAAAAAAAGACTGGGTGCAGCTGCATCTATAATGAAGTAGATGTTGGTTACAGCTGTAGTTTAGTTTTGTTTGTCTGATAAACTGCATATGTGTTCATGCAGCTTTAGGCTGATGCTGCATGAAGGGAAGGATGCACGGAGTGGAAGGCATCTGTCTCACAGCGTGGTACAAGATAGAGGGAGTTTTCATAAAACAGTTTTTCGCTAACTGAACGTCTTCCCTCTGTTCAGGAGCTTTGCAGAGAGCTTCCACAGCCTGTGTCCACAGAAGCCATGGGTGACTAAACTCAGCTCAGCCGGCCTCGTCTACCTGCACTTCGGTCGTCAGCTGCTGGCCCAGCTGACGCAGCTGAAGGAGGACGACCGGCAGCTGGAGGTGCTCTATGACAAGGTGAGAGGAGGAAAGACGACGGATTTATTGCAGGCAGCGGATTAGCAGCCATTGTGTTTTATTCACAGCACAAACACTCTTTTGGAAACAGATGTTTTCCCCTTCGCCTCACTCTTATCAACACAGACGGGTGAATTGAACCCTAAACGGTGTCAGTTTCATTATGAAGCTGGGAGTCAGAGAAGAGAGACGTCTGTTTGAGATAAAAAGAGGAAAGCAAGCTCATCAGCTACTTTGGTAAAATGAATCACAAGGGAATTAAAGGAAGCCTATCTGCTGGTTGTTAAAAAGTAGAAGCAGAAACCATGCAGTCCATGTCTGCAGAAAACACAGAATGTTCATTGTTAAAGTTGAGTTCATGATAGTTGGCAGCAGAGTGTGATTTAAAAATAAAAGAGCTCCTCTGCCAGATTCAAGCCGGGGCCACTTCACTTGTATTTAAAGCATTTTAGACAGCTGGGCCAGCGGGGGGGCCTTGGCAGACACAACATTTTGATGGCCAGCCATATTAAGCCAGCCAAATCTTAGGTCACCATAAATATTAGCACTATTAACCCATATTATCATCTGTCTTTTGATGTGTCAGTGTGTTTTAAATCCGCAAGTAATCCTTTTACTTGTGGCTGGAACTTTATTTATTTTAGGATGTTGCATGTCTCGTCCACTGCCAGCGCACACAAACTGAACCTCTATATTTGCCACTAAAAACTTAGTTCCACTTGGAAACCACTTGTAAAATGTCAACTCTTTTGTGATTGACCTTCCAGCACACTGAAACTTCTCAACGCTAAATATGTCTCTGCTCCTCTCCCACTTCTTTTTAGAATTTTTCTAGTGAATGGTTAAATTGAAGCGATTTGTCTATTCCTCTTGGTTTAATGACCTAACCATGCTCTTAAGCCTTTAGTAACTGCCCACAGACTGTGACCAAATGGACTTCAATCAGGATAATGTAATCCCAGTGCATGTCTCTCTCCTAAAGGTCCCCTCTTTCTTAACTGCCCTGGCTTGAAAAGAAGGGGGGGGGGCTTTACTGCCAGTTTCCTAAAAGAGCACAAACATAAAACGGCCGATTCCCTTGTGATTACGGGCTCGTAAGCCCTCATGCCACGTGTCTGTTTCGATTCCTTACAGCTGTACGAGAACTTTGTGGAGGAAGTGGATGCTGTAGACAACGGCATTTCACAGTATGACGGGGAGGCCCGCTACACCGTCTCCACCACGCTGAGCGCACGTGTCGGCCACCTGAACCCGTGCTGGAACAGCAAGAGTCAGGACACCGAGGTGAGGGGTTGCACGAGTTTGAATGCATAACCACAGTGAGCACACGGACCGGACTGATGCAGCACGTTGTTAATCTTTTAGATTTAAGGTTGCAGATTGTATTTCATCTGTGATATTATTGCTGTTTGATTATTAAATGATTATTAGAATGGAATATAATATTTGTATCATTTAGTTTAAAACAAGAAATTAAGCATTAGGAAAAGGAGTCACAGGGTTTTACAGTAAATATGTTTTATCATTCCCTTTATGGAAACCAGATTATTGCCAGCACATAAACCGGTATTGTATCATCTTCTGTTTTTGCTCTGCTCAGATGAGAATGTACGTTCAACATCCATGGAGGGGATTTATTTGTGAAACTACAAAACGCTCCCACAGAATCCCGGGGATAACATGTTGAAAGGAGAGCACGTATTTTTAAACCCTTAACCGATGCAACTTCCTAAAGCCTAAGCTGACGTCTTCAAATTGCACTCAAATTGCGTTTTTTTGTCCAACCAACAGCCCAAAGACCCATATATATTGAGTTACTGTTGCATTAGGAAAAGAAAAGCTACAAATCCTCACAAAAAAGAAGCTGTATTTTATGTTTTTTTGCCATTTCTGCTTTAATAATGACTTTCACAATGAATTTATCAAAGTAGTGGCTGATTCATTCTCTACTCAACTGACTAACCACTTCATCGACTGATTGTTTCAGCCTTAATTATTGTCCAACATGGTCCCATTCAGACGCTAAAGGGATAAATTGGGTTTTTTGGATCAGGATTGCATGAGGTACTTATCCGTGGTCAGTGTATTACTTACAGCAGATAGTGGCTGGTGTGCTGAGAGTTTGGAGAGTAAAAGCCAGGAAGCTAGAAATGTACTGTGGATTGGGTTAGCAGCTAAATGTATTTTAGTCATTAAAAAAGGCCCACGAAATGAAAGCAAATATGACCTTCCCATCAGACTGCCCTCTCTGTTGACACAACATTTTCTCAACCATAGAACTTCCATATTCCTACACCTGTTCTCTGATATTGGTTTGTTCTTGTTCACATAGCCGATATAGTTATAAAGTATCACCCAACCCCAGTGCCTCATACAACCCTTCTAAACAATCCTTTTAACGCCTCTCTGTGACTATGTTTGATATAAGTAGGGTTGAAATAATTAATCAGTTCAGCGACTAACAAGCCAAAGCCTAATTACATCAGTGCAAGGAAATAAAGAAAACTATATTCAATTACAAAATGCAAGACAGTTTAAGAATGTAGTGGTAAGCACGACAGATGCAATAAGGTGCAATCAGCTTTCGGAGGTCGTTGTCAGAGCCTTACAAGAACAACAGAGGCACAGAAATGGCATAGTGTGACTTTTCCATCATTAGTGCAGGAGGGGAGTACCTGCAGGGAAACTGCACCTGTTTTCTGCAGATTCTCATGAGATACCTGGAGCCTGGCTATGCATGTATGTTGATAATGCAAGCTAATTTTTTTTTCCATCGTCGGTGCCGTCTCAGTGGACTAGCCGGCCTATTTGTTTTTTTCACATTTCAGTTCACATGATTATAATTCTTGTCTCGGCACTTTCCTCCCAATTTCCCCACTAACTCGCAGTGCGAGGCAAGACTGCTCCGGGAGATCAGACAGTGTGAAAGATTTGTATTGAAAAATGTTTGGCAGATGACTCGATGGTAGACGGACCTGGTGAGCTCTCAACAGTGGCTGTTTGTGATAATTGAAAAACCTAATGGATTTTCATCTCTTCCATCCGGGACTGTTATATTCAGCAGCGCCACCCCCCTCAATCACATGCATGCAGGTCTGCCCTCAGCCTGACAAACCAAGTGTCTGAAAGTGAAAGCGTTTCTGATCGCATGTCATTGGGCCTGTTTTTGTGTCGGTCTGTCTTTCCCATGCTCTCTTGAGTTCCTGCTCACGAGAAGGAGAGAGTGATGTCAGACGGGGGTATGTGCGAGACATGACGGGAAGCTGATGAAGCGGGGCTGCAAAGATTAGTGTGGAGATGGTTGTATCGCTCCCCGTTTTATCCGGCACACAGTCTCACTTAATGGATCTGACATCAAACTGTATTGGAATTCCGTGGTGGTGTTTTAGTGATGGAGGATGTGAAGAATCATGAACTAAAAGGATTTTGAACCATGAGCAGTTACTTCGTTTTTTCATCAAAATTACATCTAAAGTCTTTGCAGCTGTCAAACAAATTACATTTCACTATATGAAAACAGCATGTATGCGTACACGTGTGTTTTTTTTACAAGGAGGGCTTCAGAAAGGCTATGAAGATGGTCGGGGAGGAGTTCCTGGACCGTCTGGAGTTCTTCCAGTCCTCCTGGCTGCCGGCCCGTGCTGTCGTGGAAAAAGCTGTTAAGGAGAGGCATCAGGTACAAGACTGTGCAATTATACATGTACATTTATGGCTTTAATTGTGTTTCCTTTTATCAGTGTCTCGAATTATATTGGATTCTGCAGTGCTAATGTATTAGTATATGGGAAGTAATGCTAAACATACTAATCACCAAATAATTATTGAGCCATTGCCTCAAAACTTGGGGGTGCCCGCAAACTTACTTCATGTTTTAGTCATTGAAATTCAATTTGGTACTGAAAATGAACTAAAACTGAATTGGCAGTGAAATAATTAATACCATGTGCTTTTTTTGTTTTCAGTGACAATCTGATGAGGGTCTTTCTTTTCTTTACTCTTTCAGTCTCTTGTTTTTGGCACGCAGAAGAGATTTGGGATTTTCTTCTGTGCCACGGAATATTTTTTTTATTGTTCAAGGTTTCATTTCAGTGGCAAATTGTAAAAAAAAAAAAGAAATCTGAAACCGCTGTTGTAGCTCACACAATTTCCTGGTACTCTTCGTTTCCAGGTAGATCCCAGTGGGGAGGTGGTGTTGTTCACCCAGGGTGGATGTCCCTGGAAGGAGCATCTGTTTGTTCTGGAGGAAGAGCTCAAGGTGGAGACGCCCATCAAGTTCGTCCTTTACTCCGACCAGAATTCTCAGTGGAGGGTCCAGTGCGTTCCTGCCGGGCTCAACACCTTCCAGAACAGGTGCGACTTCAGCCAAAGTCTAGATTCACATCGATTTCATTAAAGGTTACTGAAATGCCACTTCTGCTTCACGAGTTACAGCTCGTGGTGCACAGGGAGCACCTCGCACGAGATACCTTGGCAGAAATCAAACATGCTGAACTCGCAGGGACGTTTGTGACACTAACACACACACAAGAAATACTTCCAGACAGGATTTCTTTCAACGTGGAAAACACAGTGACAGGCACAGATCTGGAGTCTCCCAGACGTGTTGAATAGAGTTGAGCTCTGGTGGCGGTGTATGATTTAACTTTCATGCTTATCGGACCATTTGACAACTACTCACGGAGGTTTGACATCCGGTGAGAGACTTGCTCCTGCTTGGATAGAAATACTTGTTTGCAGGATGAGGATTATCCTTCAGTAAAGGCAGAGGTTTTGGTCTCACATTGCTCTCCGAGGAGTTGAAAGGATTTAACCACGGACAACTCCGCAACAGAGACACCTGAGTCCTTTCATCATGCCCGACCTCCCCTCAGTCCGGCTTTTGTTTTTTGTTTTACCTCGTTAATTACACCTTCTGCTCCAAATTCAACAAGGCTGCAGTACTTGCCTGACTTGGCAATTTGACAAATGCTTTTATTCACAGCTACTTACTCAAATACACAGGAGCTTTATGACATTGCAATGAAACTGAGATTCATCCTCCACTGAGCAATGGAGTGTATGTGAATCCCTTTCTCTGGTGACTTAAAATCAAAACGCGAGGTTGGTATTTTATGTCTAAATCTGTACAGCCAAACCAAGACAGTTACAAATTTAGAAAAATTTGGAGCAATGTTAGCAGCTGTGTGAGGCCAAGCAATGCTTTGGGTTAAATATTAACATCAGCATGCTTACAATGACAATGTTCACGTGCTGATGTTCAGCAGGTATAATGTTTATCATGTTCACCATCTTACGTTTAGTAACATATGCTAATTAGTGTACTAATTGGTATTATGATAATACATATGTGGTATAGAGAAACAATTCAGGGGATCACAGTGATTCATTCTCTTGGAACCACAAATCTTGTGCAGTCCATCCAATAAGTGTTGGGATACTTAAGTCTGGACCAACGTGGTGGAGCCACCGACAGCCTGACATTACATCCCGTAGTGGCTCTATTGTGGCTAAAAAGTTTTTAAAAAGGCATATTAACTCAATCAGACAGCTGTTTTTACCATAACTTAGAAAGTCTCCAGTTGTAAGATCACTGCACTGTTTTCCTGTGTGAGATACTGTTACCTGTTTGATAAAGCACTAAACTGATCCCAAAACAGGTGTGTATTTCATGCCGTATGTACTGTGAAACACTTTGAATTGTGTTTGTGCCTTACATATAACTTTCCTGGCCATTTGCACCATGCACCATTATGCACACTGCTGTTGTTTTGGAGCATTTCTGCATCTTTTAGCAATAACGAGGTCCCTCACACCCTCAAGCCTGGCACTTAAGATGCCTCTTCCACGGTCATTAAATCGTATTAGTATTCTTGTCTTGTCACTCTGCACATAATGACAGTGATGACAAGACAAAGACCCTCTTTGTGATTTTATCAGATGATTAACGCCTCTTAAGTCTGTGTTTGTTACCTCTAGAGGGGGATTGTTTACCTGAGGAGCCTCTCGTGGTCCGACCCACAATGCTGCTCTAATAACGTCATCAGCATCCCCATTGGAGTCCTGTATTCGGTGTGTTGTTGCTGCTGCCCCAAATCCCAGCATGCAGCACACATGATCAATGTATGGCCAGAGAAACAGGCTCCAGGCTTTACCTTGCGTCATTAAGAGAGATACTAAAGCTGCATGGGTGTGGTATTTTCCCTCTTGGTGCTTTGAACCATCATGTGTAACATTTTTTTTTTATAATCTGCAAAACACATTTCAGTTTTATCATTCACTAAACACTGACTGAATAACTGCTGCTGCGTAGCTTATTTCTTTTTACATTTGGTACAGAAGGTCTCTCAAGCAGCCGCGTTGCTTCTTTGATTTTTTTTTTCTTCCATGCTGGATTTGGTGCTCGTGCTCCGGGGTTTGATGACTTGTGCTGTCTGATACTGATCCCTGCTTTTCAAAGTGGTGGCAGTGACTCCTCGCTATGTGCACTTAAGCACCAGTGACTGAAGGGGGAGAATATTGGAAGTGACTTTCCAAGCTATAGAGATGAACAGTGGTGCCAAGGGACAGGTGCCGAGAGCCGCCTCCATTTTAGATCATTTTTCCTGGCCTGCACAAATTCCTGAGTTTGTTAAAGGCATAACGAGAAAAATGTATACACTCATACAAAAATAAACCCTCTCAATAATCACTTATGAACCACTAGAAGTGTCTGCTCATATCTGCATCCACAGTGATCCTAACCTCTGCTTGTTAGTTTCTTATTTTGCAGCACTGCGGAGATTTCTGGGCATCAACCTTTAGGCAGTGGTCTATAGCACCCAGCTAATAACAGCACATAGGGTATGAGATGACCCAATAAAAATGCAGTGACCAGGCGCCAGAACAAAAACGCATGACACCACCAGAAACGCTGCGAGCTGGAGAGAAGAGAGCAACTTTGAATGTTGTGTTTTCAAACACCAACCTCCGAATCTTACTAACCCTTTTGTCTGCCCTCACTATTTTTATAAGTTTTATGGGTAGCAGGCTTCTCATTTTTATCCAGTTGTTGCTGGTTATTGGATCAGATCAGCATTAGGCCAGCTGAAGCCAATTAACGTTAATTCGGTAATGGCTGAAATGAAATGTCTGGGTGCTCTGTGGTTCATGTGCAGTTTCAGCTAAAGATTGCTTGAGCGTAAAGAGACACACTATGTAACTTTAGCATATGACGGTCACTGGACTTTGTGTTTTCTTTTTTTTAATACACTTTCCGCTCAATACACTCACTCATGCACATGATTATGAAATCAGCTGTGAATTTTCTTCCATGTGATACTTGCAGCAGTAGTTGAGGGTCGTTTAGTTCTGTAGCAGATGATGAATAAATTGGCCTTTGAGCAAATTACATTAAGTATAACCTTATTGTCTGACAGCGTCACTGTTATTGGTTATTTCCCACGGGGCACAAATTCATGCGGCTTTCAATCACATTTTTTTGTGGTCGAGTAATTATTATTGTGCCGTTTATACACATCCATCCTGACCCCTCAGCTGGGAGTTAATCAATTCACAACAAATATAGATCCATCCCAAGGAGGAGTTGAATGGAAAACATAATGGTTTGTTAAAAAAAAAACAACCTCTGTAACAGGTGTCAAAGAAAAGATCATTTTGTTTACAGCTGTGACAAGCTTTGCCATTTACTATTTAATTTCCACTTTTTGAATTGAAGACATTTACTGTTTGTAATTTCCCCACAAACACACCCTGTGATTTATTATGAAATGTAGTGTGAGTGATGCGAGTCTGACTTTTTTTTTCAATCTTTGAAAGTTAGCCAAACATAAACATCACACACTACATTGTTAGACACCTCACTGGCACATTCTGGACAACATGGACAAATGCATTGTGTTTCCTGTGCAGTAGGAGTGTAAACTGGGTGGCTGATGTCAATGAGATGATATGAAAAACGGCAACATTTCACATATTCTTCCCTGAGAATCACTTGAATAGTTTTAATCCTGCATGGAAATGATGGACTAGGCAAGATAATGTAAACTGCTAAATGAATACATCCATAATAGTACCAAAACATGTAAAAAAAAACCCCAAAAACATTATTTTAATTTTCCTAATTTGAATCAAGCGTCCAAAGATTGAACGAGTCATATCGTACAGATAAATCTGCGACTTTACTCTGTCTCCATGAAATCATCTTGTGACATCTGTGATACACATCGTGCTGGGCTTGAGACCTCACTATCACTGCAGATGGTCTGTAAGCCACTAGTCCACCTGACCTCCGCAGTCTTTAAATGTCTCGTCACAGTATGTGCCGTTATGCTCTTATCCTGGGTTTGATAAATCTCATTATTATCGCGCTGTGGGTTGCCTAAAGACACAGATAGAGGGTGGAATAGCTTTTTTTATTCAGTCCTGACCTGGCCAATGGCTGATCTTCTATTTTCACATCTTTCCATGTGGTCCTGTGGCTCTTAGCCATTAGTTTCCCCTTTCTGTCTCTCTCACTGTCTCTTTCTCTTATGTACAGTATTTCTGTGTCTGTCCTATAGTCCTCCGCTTCCATTTCATCACCTTTTTTTTCCTATCTGTCTTGCTGTCTTCCCATTAATCCCATTAATCCCCCCCTCGTCCACCCTCTCCCCTATCTCGCTGTCTCACCTTTCACACCTTCCGCCCCTCCTTAGCCTCAGATTTCTTTTTTTTTTTCTCCTCCCCACTCCGCTGCAGAATCTCATCAGGCGACAGCGCTTTCAGCTGGAAAGGCAGGCACCTGCTTGTGGTCGTGGGGCACTTCAAAGATGTAATTTAAGGCAAACATAGCGGTTGGTGCGGAGCTACTTGAGAACAATGGCTTGCGATATGGACAGAAAAACATAGCTCCAGATGGCTCCTTCTCTGGGTGGCCGGCTTCCACCCAGTGGACATGTGCAGACTCTGCGAAAGGGTGCTGTTATCACCTGTGTCCCTGCCACTGCACCTGGGGGGAAAAGGTCTATTTTTATCAGCATCACATTGCTAAGGAAATGTGAGCCGAGAGAAGGAAGAGGGGAGTGGAGGCAGTCCTTCCTTGGAGATTTACTGTATAGGATAATACTCAAGGTTGACAGCAATATGAGCTGAAGCAGAACATATATTTCTGGAAAAAGACACTGACTGCTGTCACAGTTATCTGTTGTACCTCTGTGAGTAATAATTTTATAGGTGATTATTCTATTAGTAGTTTTTTTTCTTTTTCCTCTTCTGTTGACTATTTGACTGGCCAATAAAATGTCAGAAAATGTGGCCATCACAATTTCCAAAACATGCCTTCAAATGTTCAAAAGATAATAAGCTAACTGTCACTCACTGGGAAAGGAAAGCAACAAATCCTCACATTTGAGAAGTTAGAGTGAGGAAATGTTTGACATTTTTGCTAACAGGATTTTTTTTTTCAATCCACTTTGCCCACCAGTATACCAGTCGTTTCAGATCTAATCTGAGTGACATCATAAATCAAAGCTGGATAAAAAGCATCTTGTTTCTGTCTCGGAGAAGTGGAAAAATGCACGTTGCGGTAAGGAAGTGATGAAACCGAAATAACTCCTTCAAAGCAGGATAATTATGCATGTTTATTTTCCCCTCTTTGGCCCCTCCAGTGATATCAGTTGGCTAAATCACCGCTATGGCCCATGTTGAAAGGAAAAACTGTGTGAAGTGTGTAAAATCTCGAGCGCAGAGTTGGTGTCCACGAATTATGAGTCAGCAAGCTGCAGGAGGATTCAACACCTCTGCATATATACACGCAGCTCTTGTTGTCATGTTGGAGAGGAAGAGTTCAAGCTCTGTGCAGTGTCACCAAACACATGCAGCTCATATTTTATGTTGGAATTACCTGTCATCTCCAGTCTATCTAATCTTGAGAAATACATTTTTTTCCCCTAATGAAGAACTAATTCCCAGTATCTGCCTCGTTATCGTGTGGTAAAGGTCTTGAGGGCCGAGGAGTTAATTTCCTAATTGTGGGCTTATTTTTAGAGCGGTCAGCTTGAGAATCAGAGCTTCCTGGCCTTGCAATAACAACATGCATCCCCCTCCTACTCCTTCCCTCATTACCAGCCCTGCTGACCTTTCCTCTTGAGCTCGTTTTCCAGTCGTACTGCGCAGCTATCGATTGGTTGATTCATTTAACAGGGATTAGGGGTTTGCCATGCTTTCCTCCCCGGGTTGTCCTATGACAGTCTTAATAAGGATAAGACTGTGTGGATTTCAGATAATGGCATTGGGAGTACAGACTTGGAGGAGTGTTTCAGTCCACGTGCACATTATGGGTTTGACATTATGGTTCACTGTTTTGCACTTGTGAAGCTCCACGCTCTTAGTCTATTGCGATTTTAGTACCGAATGGATGAATTAAATATGCGAAAGGAAACAGAGTTTCTAAACCCTTCGAAATTGAGAACAAGAGAAAACACTCATTTCCAAACTGCAGCCATGTTTGACAACTGTGTTACTTTTATTAAGACCAACGGAGGAGAATATGAGCCTGAAGCTGGCATTTAAAAAAAAAATAAAATCTGATGCTATTAGCCAGTTTTTATTGCATTTGAAGTCGATTTTTAAAGGCAGCGGAGGGGCAAGAGGTGAGCGATGAAGTGATGAACACAATTAAATAAGAATCTGAACGAAACTTTCTGAAATATCTCAATACTCTGAGAAGAGTGGTCTGAGATAATGGAAATAATGACCCGATCAAGGCAAGAGAGATACTCTTTCACACACAGACACACACTCTGAAGAGAGCTGGTAATGTGTTTTAAATGATGTGTCAGGCTGTATACTGAGGTGTACACTACACACAGTGGGTGGTAAATGAGGGGCACTACATTTTTAGGGATTTTCAACCTCTTAACGTTGCTCCTGGAGACACTCTGTCGAGGTCAGCTCGTAAACCCTTGCAGAGCCAATCTTTTCCCCCCCTTTGTGAGATTGCCCGTTGACTCCGTAGCCATCATACGACTTTGCTTGCTCCTGCTCCGATCTCTGATTTTCCACATTACTGGAGAAGAATAAGGCTGACTTTTATGAGGTGAATTTGTGAAGACTGATTGTACTGGTGCTGCGTGTGAGGGTTACTGCAGTTTACCTTTGATGGCAGCAGTCTCCCCTGGGTCCTTCTGGTCACGAAGCCTGAAAAGACCAGAGGAATCCAAGTCTTTGTGCAAAGCCATGCAGGAATAAATTAAGAAAATTGTTATGATAATTTAATTCACTTATGAATTTAGGTGTTTTTGAAAGAGTTGTGTCTTTTGCATTACTGCTGAAACTAACAACTATTTTCATTTTATTTAACCATTTATTTAGCAGTTAGTTGACTGATGTCAGAAAATATTGAAAAATGTATTTCACAATTTTCTAAAGCCCAAAGTGCTCATTGATTTCTCATTTTGTCCTACTAATTAATTAAGGTTGTAGCCACGATATATTCAGTTTATTATAATTACAGACGAAAAAACAGAACCAAATCTTCATATTTGAGAACTGACAACCACCAAATGTTTGGTATTTCTTAAGTCACTCAGATGATTGATCAGTGAATAAAATTAGTTTAGTTGGTCTTTGTGAGTTGTCTGTGTTTTTTAAGTTTTAATCTGTCCTTGTTTTGTTTTTTTAAGTTGATGATATTAATCATTTTAGAGCTGTTTTTATAGTGGCTGTTATTGTGGTTGCGCAGTCATGTATGGCACAGCGTGTTTCTCGCAAAAGCGATGTGTCAACAGGAAGTGAGCCGCTGACCATGTTGTGTCCATCTGTAAGCCAACTTGCCCTTCTGTCTTCCTGTCCCAGGCTGTCCCTGCTTGAAGAGTGGCGCGGCGTTCGCGATGAAGCCCTGTCGGAGCTCAGCGGGATTAAGGACTGCATCTTCGTCCATGCCGGAGGCTTTATTGGCGGGAACAAGACCCAGGAAGGAGCCCTGGAGATGGCCCGGAGGACCCTGCAGGCCGCCGCCCAGTCCCATGCAAACGGAAGCAGCTGAAGGGTCGGAGAGGACAGCCAACAGCACATTTTGTTTTCGAGGTCAGTCTTCAGAGAGGATAGCAGGGATTAAAATGTTACTGTGCTCGCGGCTCATTGGGCCCATCCAGGGCTAATGTTGTTTTGTTCTCTCTTGCCAGGATGGGGATGGTATGGAAATGGCAGCCAAACAACCTTGGACCAGTTCCCCAAATACCTATATTCCAACACAGACTCGCTCTGAATTGTAATGTTGACTCATGTTACTCTTTCCTCCCACTCTTATAAGTGCAGTTTTGTGTTGTTGTTCATTTGCAATAAAAGATTGGACTATACTTTTGTCTTTATAAGCATTTCAGTATTAGGTTCAGTCAATAAAGCAATAAAGCAATTTTTTTTTCACTTCAGCTCATATCTCCCTCTTTTCACCGTTAAAGGAAAATGATACAGACAGTCTGACTGACCGACACCTTCAAAGCCGGTGAATACCAGGATCTCACCTTTTCAAGAGTCCATTTCTATAGACACCTGGACAGTGGTTCATCCTTTCATTTCCCGCATGCTGACATTAACCATAGCACTACAAAGAGATGCAGAGGCCACTTCCTCTGGCTCCGAGATCAAAGCGTCAATGATGAGGCCTGATTAATTCTGAGAAATTAAATTTTCAAACACCACAAAGAGGTGCTCCTTATGGCAGGCGGTGTCGTGACAAGGTTACCGGCAGTGGGACAAACCTCACAGTCAATTTCCCTGTAATAAAGTCTGGGGATGTGCCTTGAATTTTCTCATTAATACTCCACATTTTCTTCCCCCCACATCTCTACCTGTTACTCCTCCCTTATTGCATTCTCCACAAGGCTGCCCTTCTGCTGCTCTTGCCCCGCGTAACGCATTGCTACATAATTTCCATTGCTGCGCATTTTATTATCCATCAGTGCCATCGTCATTGTGCAAATGCCACAGTGGCGAGCGAATAATTCATGTGTTGTTACTTACAGCTGTTCATGTTGCTCTGCTTTTTCTCTTTTTCCTCAGTTTTCATTAGTGGTGTTCAGCGGTGCGGACTGTTAATTCTTCAGTGACGAGACCCTTTTAGGGTCTTTCTTTGTTGCTCTTTTACTTTCTTTGTTTCTCTTTTAATTGAAACACAGACACTTTTATGCCCCCGAGTGGATCCTGCTCAAAAATGCAAACATTTCTCGCTTTTGACTTGAGCCATTAAGACAGCTAACATGTGGTCGTAATGATAAAAGTCTTAGTGTAACATCCATTCTATATTTAGTCTCAAGTTTCAACTGCTGAGTTATTGCTTCACTTTTAGCTGAGAGAGCACTGGCTATTTTTAATGGCTTTGGAAAGAAGCTCTTGCTCTTGCATCTTATTTTCCACACTACCTTTGTCTCACATGCTCACACACACACACGCACACACATTTTAGTGTTATTACTCTGCTCTCTATTGTGCTGGACTGGAGCCAAGGTCTCAATCCAATCTATACACATTTGTGACAGCTTTTTACAGTCACATGGTTCATTTTGTAATCTTTGGCAACCAGAGCAGTGTTGTTTTGGAAGATAGTGAAGATAACCCCCACCTCCCTTTTCCCTCTGGGTGTATGCTTCACTGGAAGAAGCAGGAAAAGAGCAAAGGTGCATTTGTCTCAGAGGTGTAATTGCAGACACTTTGAGAGAAACATCAAATTGAACGGAGGAAGAAAAACTGTAGCCTAATATGTATTGATTTGAGATTCCAGCCACCGTTTTACTCTTGCATGCACAATTTCAGGCTTATTCATGATCAAGTGCACTTGCCTGATTGCTGTGCACAGGAAACAGCAAAATGCTCCGACTGTATTTTAACAGTCAAAAGTGTCCTTGAAAGCTTTTTCCTGCGTGTTTTTTTTTTTTTTTCCAGCCTGTGCTTGGGTTTTTTTCCCTCCCCCCACAGAACCCGAGGAACTTGCTAAATCCTATCCTGTCACCCAAATTACCTACAAAGCAACATTTTTTAAAATACTTTGTTTTGTCAGCAGCAGCATGATTTTCCGTCTGCGTTGTAGTTTCCAGCAGCACAGCAACAAACCAAACCTTTGTGTTGGTCCTCGATCGTAAGCACTATTAGGCGACTCCAGCTCCAGCAACTCCCAGTTGGCCCTGTTGTGGAAAAATGGCTACTGAGAGCCTCAGCAGAACACCTGCCCCCAACCTGACCTGTTGTTAGTGGATTCAATCCCAAGAGAATGACAGGCTAGTTACAAGAAATGCTCCACTGCTTTTAAATCTCTCTCTCTCCCACTCCATCAGACGAGCTCAATAGGCAGCCAGGACATGCGTTTAGTGGGTTTTGCCATCCTCTTTTCTTTTCATGACACAGATAATAGACAAAATCATAACCATGCACGCACCCTGTGTCTTGGAGGAGTGGATTTCTGCCACTGGCTGTCAGATCTTTTCCACCGCTTCTCTCCGTTTACAAATTTGTGTATGGTTCATTCAGTTTTTCCCCTCGGAGGACCATGGCCAAACCAAACAGATGATGCCAAGCTGCTTCACTTCACTGAAGTCAGGTTTTCCAGTAGAGTTCACATTGTCAACATTGTCATCAACAAACTGCTCCTAGGCGTGTGCATCTTTTTTGAACTGCTTCCTCTGAGAACGTCCCAGAAACACACCACATAACCACCTCCCTCTACTCATTTCTTCCCGATTCAGTGTTTCCTGCTGCAAATTGAACTTCTCACCCATCATAGTTCCATTCACTCACGGCTCAGAGACCTGAGAGCAGACAATGTGCAATACTCTATTTTTATTTATTTATTTTTTTGGAAGGGGGGGATTTTCTTCTATGCTATCGTGTGCTTCCTCATTATGCATCCCTTTGTGATTTGTATTGTGTCTGAAAAACCACAAAACTCAGCTTGTTCACGGTCTCAGTCAACCGCGGAAACAATCATAGCGTCAAGGGCAAAACATTTACAGAAATTCTGCTGTAAAGCTGAGAGGGAAAAAATGCATTACACTGGCAGCATTCTGTATTGTATTTGTCAGGAGTGGAAATGTCATTGTTGTGTTTTTGTTTTTTTTTGGCACATTGATGTGTAGCAGGACAGGCTGTGGAGGCAGAGGAAAGGATAGGAGGTGCCATCTTGGTTGTCAGGCCCGTCTTATCCCCCCAGGGGCTCTTCTGTAGATCGGCAGATACTCTTGCAGCTTGAGGTTGGAAAAACAAAGAGCAGGGCACTTGTCCTGAGAGCGAACCTCCATGAATATATCCTCCACAATCACTATGTGTCATTTGTGTGCGTGTGTGTGTTCTCGTGTTCTTGAAATGTGTCATCCCTAGAAGTGACTGGGTCTCAAGGTTGCATATGCATTTATATGAATAGATGCAGAGGTGTGGCCGACTGCCTTTCCTCATGTTCAAATCAACCATTCGCTTTTTACCTAATCCACAGTATATTAATGCAGTTTGATGTCTTTGGTAGACAAACACTCTTTCTGCTTGACCTCTAGTGCAAAAAAAAAGGAAAAAAAAATAGATGAAAGAGGCAAATCTTCCCTTTGGTGTGGCTTTCTTTCTGCTGTATTGGTCAATGGTCCTGTTTGTCCTACTGTGCCGTAAAAGGAAAACAATATCTTTCCTCCACCTATTGCAAGTCCCCAGCTGTGCGGGTGACATTTCATATTCCACTTATAAAAACCCTGCTTATTTACAGCGTTTGTTTGTACAGTGTTTGTACCTCTCTTCACCTGTGTACCTGCCTGCCCCAGATTCAATCAAATTTTAGCAGGAAGGAGATGCCTGCAGGAATATGATTACACCTATGAGTAATTAAGTTAATATCTCATATGGAGGGGAACCAGTGTCTTCTCAGAAAAGGCTGATGCCACCTATGAGGGGGGAGGGGGGGGGGGGGACTTATGATGGCACATGCACACCTCCCATGTTTGTCTACGCCTCTTACACACACACACACACACACACAGAGAGAGAGAGGGAGAGAGAGAGTTTGCTCCACATCTTTGTTGCTATAACTACCCTCTGTTCCGGCAGTCAGTGATGGAGGCGTCTGCAGGCGACAAACCGCGGACCCGCAGCTGATGATCTTCCCGTAGTTTTTATTCCAACATTTATCTGCTCTGAACTGGAGGCGGAGGAGGAGGAAGGAGAAGATGTCCAGTCTGCTGCCGGAAAAAACCCGAAGGAAACCTGGAAAAGGATTTTAACATCCTCGTCAGCCACTCGGATCTCAAACTTCACAAGAAATTTATTTTTTAAATTTTTTTTAACAGGTAAGTTTCCCTTTAATATAAAATCTTTATTCTCATTAAATATGTGAGTTTTTTTTGTTTCGTATTTAGTCGCAGATTTCTCTTTCAGATTTGCCATCAACTTTTTTTTCTTTAAACAGCAGTCTGGTGAAGAGGAAGAAACGTGTTAGAAAAAGTTTATTCTTATGATGCAGAAGTTGCAAAAGCGACGCACGAAAGAGAAACGTCTGTTTCTCTGCGCCCTGTCAGGAAACTGTCATCTGGGTTTAGTTTCCTCCGGATGGTCCGTTTCACCCACATTAATGACATTTATGCTCCAGATGCAATTTTCCCGGAAATGTCATGACTTCAGTGCAGGTTAATCCGATAAAAATCAAGGTATGATGCTGGAGGTGAACTCAGACCCAGGCAGCAGGGAGTCTTTTTTTCATGTCTTTTACTTAAAAAAAAAAAAAAAGAGGAGAGTATTAAAATGATAAGATGAGATGGAAACTATGACCACAGAGCCATCTGTGTTTGCTTTGGGAGTCTCTCTCCATCCCTGCCTTTCAGCCTCCCTCATTCCCATTCATAATCATGCAGCAGATGATTTTTTCCCCTCCCCCTTAATTTGGGATTTGCATGCATTTACATTCAGTTTGTTAATAACAGGCTGGTTAATGAGTGCTGAGCTGGGTCCTCACCTGTGCTCACACATGGTGGACATCACAGTCAGCCAGTCCCCCAACCTTTAGGCGTATCAGCCAAATCTGGGCCATTGTTCGTCAGAGGCTGAAGGTGCCTTATCCGTGTGGGAGAGTGGGGACACATGACAGGTTTGATTCTGTTACAAAGACCAGGAGAGAGCAGAAACTGCTTGGCATTCAAGAGAACGGTCTCCTAATCGAATCTAAAGAAGAGTGCACTGTGATTTCTGTCTTGGCACAAAGACATCGTACTGTACAGAGGCAAATGATTGGATTGTCTGAACAAACTGGAATGACACCATTTATAGACCCACATACTGTAGATTAAAAAAAAAAAAAGTCAGACAGGCAGATGAGGCCGAGCTGCTCTAAAATAGCTTAACACACATAACACATGTAGCGTATTCTCTTGTGGTTTTGCTCGGGGGATGCAGAGTCTAGCCAGATATGTTTTTTTCTCTATTTTTTTACATTTGCCTCCTGACTGCAGGGGTAGCGGGCCGATGGTAAAACCCAGACTACTGCTGGGTTATTTTTTCCAGCTCTGTCACTTATTGACACTGTGGGACACAGGCAAGATTGATGCTCTTGCTGTTAATAGTGTAGCAGGCAATACTTGGGCTATCGATCCCACCCCCTTTTCTAACCTCCATCCCTACAATGCACATCCCCGCCCCCCCCCCTCCTCTGCTCATGGATTATGATTAAGGGGCTGTGGCATCATGGGGAAATAAATAGAGGGATAAATGAGATGAACATGTATTGATGAGTGTAATGTGATGCTTTTCTTCTGGTCTCCAATTTGAGGCACAGGGAGAGGGAGGACACAGCAGGAAAAGGTAGGGGGGGAGACTTGAATAATGAAGTATAATGATTTATGTCATTTTAATGCAGGAAAATGGCACTTGTGTCAACCTTATTAGATCACTTAGACAATCATTAGATCACTTAAACTTGAATGTTGGGAATAATAAGGGATGGTCTTAGAACTGTGGTCCTCTTGCATGTGTCGGTACTTTTGCTTCACATTGTCGCTCTCTGTGCAGTATTTGTCAGATAAACCTGCTTAAGCTCTTTTCATTGTTGGTCTCTTTTCCCACTGACCTTTTTCTCCGCCTCCTCCTAAACATCATAATCTCCCCTGTCAGCCTTCGTTTTGATTGCATGTGTTTGAAGAGACAGACAGAGGGGGAGTCACCTTTTCCAGACTGACCCTTTTTTCCCCTCAATCTGTCAGATTCTCCTGGTGTGACCGTGTGAGTCTGATTGGGACCTGGTGTGTGTCAGGGGGCTATGGTGAGGCGATGTGCGTCGGCTGGTGTGAGGAGAGATGTACCAGCAGCAGTAGAGGAAGACGGGGAGGCGAGGGACTGGATCTTCGTTCATGGCTGTGCGTGTCGCTCTTGTTCTCGGCTATTTGGGGCCAAGCGTCCCCCCAGTGCCCGGACAGCTGCCACTGCGCCTGGGACACGGCCACGGTGCTGTGCTCAGACGCGGGGCTGCGGGAGATCCCAGAGGGGATCCCACCAGAAACCGTTTCCCTCCACCTGGAACGCAACTACATCCGCAACATCCCTGAGAGTGCCTTCAGCGATCTGGTCCACCTGCGGGACCTGTACCTGTCCCACAACCGCATCGACTCGCTGGCCTCGGGGGCCCTGCGGCATCTGGGCCCCGAGCTGCGCCTGCTGGACCTCTCACATAACCAGCTGAGGCAGGCGAGCAGGGAGGAGTTTGGCTCCACCCGTGCAAAGACACGCCTCTACCACAACCCTTGGCACTGTGACTGCGCCCTTCAGGAGCTGATGGAGACTCTGAACCTGGAGCCAGAGACGGTAAATGGGATCATCTGTGAGAGCTCTGTGCGGGGGGTGGGAGAGGGTAGCAGGTGGGAGGACCCGGGATCGCAGGGCGAGCACGCAGGTCAGCCGCTGGTCAAGCTGTTGGATTCTGGGGTGAATTTCTGCAGCCTCCAGAGGAAAACCACCGATGTGGCGATGCTGGTGACGATGTTTGTGTGGTTCTTTATGGTCATTGTGTATGTGGTGTACTATGTGAGGCAGAACCAGGCCGAGGCCCGCAGGCACTTGGAGTACCTGAAGAGTTTACCCAGCCCACGCAAGACCCCCACAGAGACAGACACTCTAAGCACTGGATTCTGAACTCCTGCTCGGCTGTAATTTAAATGGAATAATAATCCAATCCCATTTTTATGGAGTGTAGCTGTTAAACTTCAAAATGCTGTGTGGAGTTTACTCTAAGCCGACTGTGGAGGATGCTGATAAAGTGGAAATGGACCTTTTACAGCTGTATTTTGTGATTGCAACATTTCTTTATATTTGGTACTAAAGAGTCCCCTGTGCTTTTTTTAATTTTAGAAAATATTTCTTTAACTTTTGCATTTTTTCTCAATTCAATGAAAAAAAAAACAGAAGTGGGTATGTTGTTTACTCATTCGACCATGCGCACTGAAGAAAAGAGTGGAAACTGAAAAGCAAAAAAAAGTGCAGCAAAAGAAAAAGAGAGAAAATTCTTTGAACCTCATAACCTTCTCTCTCCCTCCTCAGTCCCACCCTTTTCTCTACCGCCATGCCCAATACTGTGGTCTTTTATCTTTCATTAAGCTCTAATTAGGCGTCTTTGACCAACTGACCCTTAATGAACACTTGAAAGGCACTAATCAGCAGGAGTGTGTTTATCAGGATCGAAAAGGAGAGCGTGCACACTCAAAAGTGTGTCCCCGTCTAATTGCTTGTTTTATCCATGCGTGTACCTGTGCGCATGTGGTGTTTATGTGCATTGTTACGGACATTTTTACTTTGATAACACTGATTTTGCACGGATGCTATTTAAGCCTCTCCCAGCGCACGCTCACTAAGCCAGTTGTTTCGGTGCCAGCGGAGAACCGCTGATCTAAATTTACTCTCAGGAAGCTATTAGAGCTGGAGGTGAACTATTTTGTCTCCAAGCTGCAGCAATCAGCCCTGAAATATCTGGACAGCTTAGTGTACATGCAGTCGTCACTGATTAGCACAGGAAAATTTCAGCCAGATTTAGCAGCGGATCGTTGTTATAAATTAGATCAGTATAACCATTCATCCTGAGGGAAGCTGTTAGTTTAGCTTTAATTAATCTCCCGAGTCCTGCTTTTCAGTCCTCTCTGCACTGATTGCTGTGTACAAATCGTTCCTGTCTCCCATTTTCCACGTAGTCTGTATCATAATTGATTTTCCTTTCCAGCCACTGTAAAAATAAGCACAACACTTTCATAATAATAAATGGAATAATTTTCTCAGTTAGTGCATTCAACGCCTGTAAAGACTAATGCCATCCCTGCCGTGCACACTCTAGATGCACTGACTGTGTAGCTCAGCGTTCTGCATAAAGGGAACAGAACCTGACTGGATTAACAGCCACTTTTTTTTTTCATGCTTACACTTGATTTCATTGTAATCATTTTACTCTCCGTGGGGAGGGTGTATTGTGCGCTTAATGTTGTGTGGTATTTGTCATTTGTCGCTGCTACAAATAGGAACCGTGAAAGGCCTCACTCAGTTTGATAGTCTGCAACATTTAAAGTGTATTTAGGACAGCGGTTCCCAACCTGGGGTTCAGGACCCCAACAAGACCTTGCAAATTCAATCTGAGGGGTCACGAGGTTAATGAAAGGATATTGAGAAAAAAAAACAGAAAAAGAAAAAACATTTTAAAGGCTTTCTCTTGAATGTTTTTGTTCTTGGGTCAGAAGTCAAATAGGTTGTGAACTACTGGTTTAAGAGGACGTTTTTAGCCATGCTAGCTGCGTGGCTCTACATCAATGTCAGTGCATTGATCTGTTGAAGTCATCATGAATTCTGATTAAATCTGGTGCAGATGTTAATTTTCCTCTTTGGATTAGTTGTAATAACTTTGGTGACATCATTTGGCCAACAGTTGTATTTGTTGAGTATTTTTAGTTTAATGCTAATACCTGCAAAACTAATGACGTTCCCATCAGCCTGAACTGTGCTTTGTGTTTAGTGCTGATTAGCACATGTTGGCATGCTCAACATCAGCATGTTAACATTGTCATCGTAAGCATGCTGACGTTTGCATTCAGCTCCAAGCAGTACAGCCTCACAGAGCCGCGAGCAAGCATGGCTGTAGACTCTTAGTGTTATTCATGTGTCTTTAATCTGTGACAGATTAAAGTGTACAGTTGCAACCCTCTAAGTGTTCATAGGTGTAATAAAACTTTACCGTACCCCTTTTTATCTAACAATTGGGTTGGAGAAGTGGTCAAAGCTGAGGCAAAACCTAGAATAGGGCAACTTTCTGTGTACTGTAATGTGCTAAATGTGGTGTGTGTGCTTTGTGATTTACAGAGAAAGATGGTGGAGGTTTGCTTTGTTCAGGATGGTGACATGCTGTGAATTAGAAATAGCATCGCTTCGACTCCGAGTCGATCGATATTGATATTGTTAAGACAATTGATCCATGTGAAAACCTGGTCTCGGTTGGTTGACCACGGGCTAAAAGATTTAAATAAGACTAGGCTGGATATTTGTTCTGTGACTTTCAAAAGAAATCTTGTCTTTGGATAAACTTGTGAAGCAATGTTGCTGTAACTTTACATACTCTGTTTACGTGTCTAGTCTGTCATAAATCATGGGCTACATCTACTGATGTGCCTCAGTTGATACGATCATTCACCTCTTTTGGATCATCAAGGCACAATAATGCTGATAACCCTATAACTCAAGAACCAAGCATGCCCTCTGTGTGTTGCTTTTTATGTAGGTTTTTTTAAAAATTGGTGATTCTGTCTCGGTTTGTTGCTGATTTGTTTTATCTCCAATTTGTATGGTGATAATTATTCAACCAAGGATAAAGTCATAGATTGGAAACCATTACATCAAATAATAAATGATCTATCAGAAGGTGATTTTTAGGATAAAAACAGATATGTAAAAAATAAAAAATAAAAGAAACGTCTACTTTGTTCACAGAAATGCTTCTACCTTTTATTTCTACTGTACATTGAAAAAGGCAAGAAGATGAAGAGTAGATGAAGTAAAGGAAGTACAGGAAGACATTATCAATTCACAGAATGAGCTGATCATGGTTGGCAGTGTTTCCTATTTCTAATCTATCATGCGATGAAACTAAATGAAATTATTGAAAAACTATTTTACAAGTATAAAAAGGATACATGATGTGAACCTTCGCCACCTCCTTATTCAACTTTTTTTTTTTTCACAAATCACCATCAACGAAATCAGTATGACCCCACATCCGTACATCTCTCCACTGCCTTTTCTTGAGAAGCGTTTCTCCCCCTGGCAATATATCTGGACGTCACCACCAAAACACAAAGCAGAAACAGCGCACAGTGAAATGTTTAGGTGTGACTGTGTTTAAGGAATTTCCTTGGGGAACAGTGACAACTGCTGACCCAGATAGTGGGGGAGAACAAAACAGGGTATAAATAAAAAGCAACTTCAGCCTGTTACTTGGTTTTGTCTTTTATTTCCAATTTACATTAATTAAAACGTAACAAAAACAAGTCATGATCATAATAATAATATAATAATGCTATTATTATTAATAATAGTACTATTATTAATAATAAAAAATATACACAACCTCACACAAATGAACCCTCTGCGCTGGCTGCAGAACTGGAGCAACAATGTCAAACACACCCTAAATCTCTTCAACTGTGTGTGTGTATGTGTGAGTGTGTAGGCCGAGGCAGAGGGCACTGTGTGAGGGGACTGATGTAGAGAGGGATGGGGGAGGTCAAAGGTCACAGCAAGTGTGCGGGTGGGGTGGGGGCAGCAGACTGGGCTTTCATGACCAAGCTTATTGGTCATACCGATATTCTCCTAAAATATGGGGGTGGTGGGGGTTGTATACATAGAAGGGGGAAAAGGCTTCAGTTTATTCTGTAAGTTTGTCTGTTTTTTGGTGTGAGGTAGCTTTAATATATCAAAACAAAACGAAAATTAAATTCAGTATGAATTCCAAATTGGACATGCCTTAATTGGGAGAATTCATCACGGGCACGTTTGTTTGCACATGGGAGTTGATGAAGCAGAAGGGTGGGGCGAGGCAGGGACATTTATCAACCTGAAATCCAAAATCCCAGGGTGACATGCTCTCTCTGAGACACTGTATATATATGTATACACGCATATACATATATATACATATATACAAGTCACTACATGAGTATCTGGTCAAAAAATACAGACTGTTTTACAACAATAGCACCATTGACTTTTATTATAATACACAGTAACGTTTCGATACACACTGTGGTGGTAGAAATAGGAACACCTGCACTTTCTACGTAGCTAGATTTTTGGTTTCAAAGAGATATGTAGGCTTTAGTGGATATGGTACAGGAGTGATGGGGTGATTAGAAAAAGAGGAGGAAGTAAGTGAGGAAGTTGGTAGATAAGGTTTTTTTTTCTCTTTTAAATATGTGTAAGTGGGCTTTTTATTACTTTGCAACAAACTCAGTCCTACCACACCTGGGACCCAAACTTAAACAATAAATAAATAACACCGACACATTTTTCTCTCTCTAGTTCCCTGGTATGTCCCTGTGCTCTCCTCATACTTCCTCCTTCTTGTTCATGAGGTGGGTAAGGTGGTGGGTGGGTTGCTGTTCACCCAGGGTGAAATGGGGGCTTATGGGGAATGTCCATAAGGGGGGTGGGGGTGGGGGTGGGGGGGCGAGTTGGCTGGAGGCAATGCTAGATGAATCACAGATGACAATTGCTGGTGCCATTCAGTGCAGATATCCTACGGAGTTCGACTTGGAAAAAGCACTTTTTACTTAGAAAAAAAGTCCCATTTAAAAAAAGTGTCTTGATTTTTCTTTTTCTCTCCTCCTTTCTCTGAAGTGTGCTCCTCTTTCATTTTATTTGACTTTTTTTCAGATTTCCCACTTCTTCTTTCTCTTCTTTTTGATCCCTCGTTCTTTACAAGAAGCAGACTGCGCCGACTTCGACTCCGAACTCCTGGTCTGCTCCACCAATATCCATGGGGGCAATGTCCACGATGGGCAGACGAGAGGTCTTCTGCGATCTGTATTCGATCACTGTCTTGCCCCACTGACCCGTGTGTTTCTGTGCAGAGGGAAAAAAAATACAACGGCTGTTAAATGACCTATGACTTTCTCCAAAATTGCAGAGAATGAGGTGAACAACAGGGAGCGGGAGAGACTGTGCTTACTGTTCGACATGAGAGGAAAGTAAATCATCCTTTTAAATTTCATCATGTGCACCTGATTCAGTGCGTGCTTGTACTGTACGGGAAATAGTTTGAGTACATGCGTGTTGAATCTGTCCAGTCTTACCGTGCAGCCGTCCTCCAACACGCTGTAAGTGAAGCGGCTGTTGCCCTCGGCTCTGATCTCCACGTCGTTGGAGCCCTGCAGCAGCACAGCCTTCTTCAGGTTGCCCGCTGAGGCGTCCATGTAAGCCACGCTGTTCTTACAGTGGTAGGTAAGGTTTTGAGAGGCCTCGGTGGACAGCAGTCTCAGGAAAGTCATCTGAATGGCAGCCGTGTTGGGTGCCAGGCTGTCATCACCATAGCTGAACTGCATTGGGCCGCAGGTGAGGAAGAGGAGGGGAGAATAACTGTTAATATCTCTGTCGCAAGCTTTGTGGTTATCTGAAATGATGAGTACGCTTTTGGATTCAACATTTTTAAAAATTTTGAAACCCACGTGTAAAATCTGAAGGCGATTATTTTTTATTCTGATTACATAAGTTTCTGTTTTCATAAAAGTCACACATGTCTAGGAGGGCTGAATTGGTAATGTACTGCCTAAAAGGAGCAGATTGGTTTTAATCAATTATCCCAACAAATGCTCCTGTGCATCCAAGATTCTTTTGTATTTCATGCTGAATGACACCTTTGATATCTGCAGTTTCCAGTAAGTAAGCTCCTCTTATGATTACAACACTCTTAATGTTTGCTTCTGGTACAAGTATAAAGAAAACTGAGAAGAAAATGTAAATGAGCTGCTGATCAGAATCCTTATCCCTGATCCAGCACACACTGACTGAGAAGCCAGTAATCAAAGTTAACATCCTGATTTCTTATTATAAAAAACTCAAGAAAAGCAATGAACCTTAGACTTGAGATATATTTCCAATAAAAAATTTTGATGTTACTGCTCAACAGGTTGAGCAGAAAAATGAAAACCACAGTGCCACTCACGTGGAATCCTCCATTCATTGTCTCTCCAAACCAGACGTGTTTGCGGTCCTTGCTCTTGCTGGACCACCAGTTCTTGCGAGGAATGCTGGAAGGCTTGGGGAGGACGCAGGACTCTCCTGTCTCCATGTTGCAGAACACCTTAATGGCATCAATGGTGCAGCCCTGATTGGGATCAATCCAGTACTCTCCTGCAAGGGAAAGATAACACATTTCCTTCCGGAGTGAGACTTTTTTTTCATATCATAGCCCTTCTTTGCTGTTTGGCTGCATAAAAAGCTGATAATCACCAAAGGTCTATTGTGCAATTTTGGAATATTGTCTTATTCTGATATCTCAAAAACAGACTCTGAATCAGTCACATCCAAACACTAACAGACTACACACACTATAATTAACCTAAATCTTGACCTTACCAAACTTCAACATCCACCTTGAAATGTCACCTAAACCTCTGTCTGCTTCATCATCTCACCTCAATTTGACCAATTCCTTTCGGTGTCACTCACCGCTCTTCCAGTCAGGATGGCAAAGTTTCAGGTCTCTGCAGGTGCGAGCTGGGTTCTTCTTGGATCCCTCGGGGCTGCGGATGTTCTCGATCTGGTTGTTCAGAGATTTGAGGGTGGCGTCGACCTCAGCGTCGTGCTGACGGAGGTTTCCGGAAGCCTGATCGGCCCTCATGTACCTCAGAGGATCAGGGGACTTTTCAGTCTGACCCAGGCCAGCGAAAGCAGACATGTCAATTCCAGGGCCAGGGGGACCGGGAGGACCTGGGGGTCCGGGGTTTCCGGGGGGACCCTGAGAGGAAAAGAAGAAACGTTATATTTGGCACACGTTGACACGTAGACGTTCCTTTTTTGTCTAGTCATGGCTCGAATAGTTTATTCTCATTTCCTGCTCACAAATGGCGGATTAATTTTTCCTCTGAAGTCAGACAACACAAGTCCCACCGCTTCTCCCATAGTGGGTGCAGGAAATGCCGCCATCTGTCCTGCAATCTGTTCTTACTCCTTATCTCAGTTTTCTTGTCTGGGACTTCAGTGTAAGTTTTAACAATACACACATCACAGACAAGCTGAAGTGAAGCCATCTCAGCCTTTACTACTGTACATCTTAGTTAAAAACCTCTTTTTAATTTGATATTTTCTATAAAATATCACTTTATTAACTGCAGTATTTGCTTAATAACTTTATCTGTTATTTATGGAACTCAAAGTATCAAAGAATTAATTTAAAAAGCATTATACATTATTTTAAACACTAATTTAATGTCTGTTAAACAGTTAAAACGCTTTGTAGCTTCTTAGTTGGAAGTATTGAATTATTTATGTTCTTCTGGGTGTACAATAAAAAAGTAGAAATTATATTGAAATTAAAATAATTATCATCATCAAGAAATCATTCCTATATTCCTCAGTTTTTAGCCATTTTACTGTTTTTATCTCCATTTAGCCATTTTTATCTCAGATAATTTCAATTCTGGAAATGATTTAAAGTAAGGTATTTAGCACTAGCACAGATTATATGGTGCCTTTGCCTTTGCAGAGATAAAAGGAAAGATTAAAAAGGTCAGTGTCTTATGTCACATAAGACAGGATGTACACGAGCTGGGTGACACCACGACAGCACGTGGTGCTCATCATGTTATCATCTGATGTGTCAGATTCCTGCTATTTCAAGGATTCACGTGTTTTGTGTATATTATATTTCAAATTCTTGAATACATAATTAATTATATGTTTGTCACATTTCTTGGCTAAAAGGTGTTTTTGCTTGTTACAATTTTCAGAGGAAGACCACAGGAACAGGCCGAGAAAGTTTTTGTGAGGACTCACAGCGGGACCGGTCTCTCCACTGCGGCCACGAGGTCCGGGGGGTCCAATTGGTCCTGGCAGACCATTTCCACCATCTTTTCCAGCAGGGCCAACAGGTCCAGGTGGTCCCTATATATGCAGAGATGGAGGAAAATGTTTGATGTTAATGTACTAAAGACAATTCTTTTTAGTTCAAATGGATATCCCGTAATGTTTTTTATTACAACTGAATATTTTGGCAGCATTTGAACTCACTCTTTGTCCAGCAGGTCCAGCAGGTCCAGTAGCACCCTGGTCTCCAGCTTGACCCTAAGCACATATTAATTATGTTTATACATCTTTCATAAAATCCATTTAACACCACATCTAATTCAGTTTAACAGCAGTTTCACAATCATAACACAAACCCTTCAAACAGCACAAGAAGGTAATCTATTCTGATCTAATTAATGAAACTAATGCAAACTGGATAAAGTGAACATGCCCATTATACTGTTAATATTTGTGAGGAAATAAATATCTTAAATTTGCCAAGGTCTGGATGTACACAGATTTATATTCAGCTTTGATGCTTACCGGAGGTCCGGGCAGACCCTGCAGACCGGTGAAGCCTCTGTGTCCCTTCTGTCCTCTTTCACCACTCTCTCCAGCCTCACCCTTGTCACCGCGGGGTCCTTGAGGTCCCTGAGAAAAAAGTGAACGGCAATGTATTTATTTAATTTCACCAAATATTTATTTTTCTGTTGCATTTGAAGAAGCTGAGCGTGTAGATGTGTGTGTTAATGTTTCAGAGACACATACAGGCATTCCTCTGGCTCCAGCAGGTCCTGGAGGTCCAGCAGGTCCTTGTGCACCCTGTGACAGAAAAACAAAAGCAGGTGGTGATAGAACAGTTAAAACATAAATGACTGGAGCTCTGCTTTGACGAGACATATCCCATTAACTGACATTTTATACGTTAATATAATATTATATATAAGATGTTAATATGTGTTAAAATGAGTTGCTGGTATCAGTCAAATCAAAGTGTGTGTATATGTTCTTTTAAATATCTGTGTGTTTTTAAATAATGCCATCATCTAGCACTGTTATCAGTACACTTGTAACTTGTAACCTGTAAGAACACAGTGTAACTTTTTAAAAGCATTGTGGTAAGGTCTAAGTGCTAAAGTGCTTTTAAGGACCACATAATATAAAAATATCTGAAAAACTCCTCTGAAATATACTAAATAAATGGCATGGAAAATAACCTGTATGTCTCGAGGTTAAAACACTTTGAGCATCCTCCTCTGTGCTTGTCTGCTATTGGACACTCTTCTCATTTCCAGCAGGTGAAAAAGTCCACTTTTTCTAAATGATGCCTGCTTTTTACTGTGCGGTGAGAAACAAACTTCACCCATGAAACATGCTGTACTGGAAAGAGAAAACAACACTTTTCCTCTTGTGTTTGGAGGTACTACTCACAGACTCTCCGCGGTCTCCTTGTTTGCCGGTGGGACCAACTGGCCCAGGAGCACCAGGAGCGCCTGGAGCCCCGGGAGCACCAGCAGGACCGGTGTTACCACGATCACCCTGCAGCACAAAGAGCACAACAGCAGAAAAGTGTCAGAAAAGCTAAGCATGAACCGCACAGTAGAATCTGTCTACCTAGAGATAAGTTAATATCTGGTGTGTTATCTATAGGGGAAAACATATACTCTGTACATGCATTAACCGCGTATCACACTACCACCAATGCATCCTTGTCTTGCCTAGTAGAAAACCAAGTACTGAACAATAAGAGAGGTTCATCGGTCAGTGTAATACTCAAGCAAAAGACATCAGTCAAAGCGGATGCTTGTATTGCTCAGAGTGGAGCAACACAGGAAATGTTGATCGACGACGGCAGAGGGCCCATAAAAATGTTAATTTCCTCTGTTTACATAATTAACAGTGAATGAATGCAGATGTAAAAATGAACACGAACCTGAGATTTTGCTTGGATACTTAAATAAAAAGATTATAAGATGACTTTGCAAATAAAATAATGACTAATTTCCATCCTGTTAATCATACAGCGAATGTTTATATATAACAGGTTTATATGATCTAAATTAGATTTAGTTGCGGTCAGCAAATCAGGGCATATTAAATTCAGTTTATTTCTGTTACTAATTCAGTTCAAATTTTAAACATATCAAGAAGAGAGAGAGGATATTTCCTGTTCTGAGCAAAGGCATAGTTGATGTTAGTGTTTTATGTTGCTTGACTGTGTTTTTCTCACCTTGATTCCAGTAGCACCGTCTCTACCAGGAGGCCCATCAGATCCAGGGTTGCCCTGTCACATGACAGAACAAAATCAAGTGTTAATAGCTTCCACCTTAACCAAGCCAGATGTCCTATTGAATACCAATGAGCTGCATAATGAACTCTCCTCTGACAAAGCGTATTAATAATACAGTGTAAACACAATGCAAATGTATACATGACGCAAATAGCAGCGCATTTTAAGCGACTTGGCTTCCAGGACAAGACAAGATTTCACTCATGAGATTTTAACAGTAAAGATGACTAAATGCAATGTGGCAGAAGTAAATCCAAACACACACACATGCACATGCTGTGTGTTTCCCATTCTCTGACCTCTCTGCCAGGCTCTCCTGCAGGTCCAGTGAGTCCAGGTGGTCCAACAGGTCCAGGGGGTCCGCGGTCTCCACTGCCACCAGGAGCTCCCTGCTTTCCGGGCTCACCCTGAGAGAAGAGAAGAGGACTCATTACTGCATATTGTAAGTCATCGTGAATTAACCTGAAGATACAGCTGATCATGTAGTTCATTCACTGGTGCTTTCACTCACACCTCTGTAATTATGGATTCAGTCAAACATCCCAGTGAGTCATTGTTTTGGGAACAGCACTGTGAAAGTTATCTAATATATCAGGCTTATAATAACCTCCAAGTCAAAATCAGATATTGTGAGCAGGTGAGCCGTGAGATAAAGATGAAGACAAGCTTTTATTAAACCTGCCCCTGCTGAAAAGACCCCATAACCAAATAACTATAGTCTAAATCCATTTGAAATTTATATCAAAACACTTCATTGTTGCACAGCCAGTCAGCGTTTAGATGGCTTTGTCAAGCCTTGTAAGCAGCTATTAAAGCGAGGTGCTGCAGTTATAAAATGCAGCATGTTTTCTGTCAACCGCCTGGCTTATTCATCTCCTCAAATTTATTCAGAAACTGGTTTTGGGTCAGTATTTTTGGAGACGTTTCCAGAAACTGGTAAAAAGAGAAACACCTGAATGCTGACTGAACCACAAATTTATTTAGATGGTTGTTTTTCAGGTTTTATTTTTGGTTTGTTTTTACATGACCAAGCACCCATATATACTGACAGGCTTGGAAATGATATATAATCCAGCATGTTTTTACAACTGCTTGGCCTGTTAAAAAATGTAAATTGAAACAGTTTTGTCAATAGTTTTAGACAAAGACAAATCTCTGGGGATGGTGTCTTTGTCCGGGCAAATGTTGAAAGGTCCGTGTTGATGTCTTAATTATGGAGAAAACTGTCAATTATCTTTTACACAGCCCACTTGAAATACCAGATGACAATGAACGATGTGAAAAAAAGACTGCCAGACTACTTTATGACTACGTGAATTGACTTTACTCTTTTTCTGAACACCTGCTCCCTTCAAACCTCAATAAAACTACAAACGACCACATAAACTGAACCTGCAGGTCAAAACTTCAAATATCAAAGCAGAACATTTTCTGCCTGAAACATTCCTGGGTGAGTTTGGCATCACCGCATCGTTCTTGGCATCCCTTTTAATACAAACTGGTGAATAATTAATGGAAAGGACATGTCCACTGAGATGCTCTAAGTAGGGGACATGGCTCATGTCACATATCAGACAGTGTGAGATGTAAGCAGGGGAGCCTTCTTGTTACACGTCACACTGAACATCAAATGGAATCAGTTCACCGGGAGAAAAGCCCTGGCTCATGTGATTTGACTGTGATCCAATTAGGCCACAGCAGACTGACAGTCCAGAGTCTCGTCTATAGATTCTCTACTTTCTCACATAGCAAATGATGAAACATTAGACACTGTGCCATTAAGCCAGATTCATGAATATGTACTTTGTTAACATCCTCTGGTGTTATTTGAGGTAACCAGATATTTTGCCTCTTGCAGCAATGAAAGAAAAACACCTCAAGTTGTAAACAACTCCACAGTGGCCATCTGATGTTTAGTAATCCTCCATTCAGTATATATATATGTACACATATATACACATATATAACAGCATTCAACTTATTTTACATATGAGCATTCAGCTTATTTTATTGCATGGCACCTTATGGAAAGACAAGCAAATAAACGCTTTTGTTTTCTTCACTTGGAGAGTTTCAATTTACAATGACATTAGACGAAAAAGGTAAAGCAGGAAATTTAAAACTGAAGAATGTTTGACCTGTTTGCTTGAAAAAATACTCAAATAATTAACTGATCTAGTTTGTGCGTTAAATGATTTGGTAAAGTGCACATTATGTTACTTACAGAGGGTCCAGGCAGACCAGGGAATCCTCTCTCACCACGCTGTCCAGGCAGACCAACGATACCACGCTGACCAGCCAAACCCTGAGGACCTGAAGGACCAGGAGGACCCTGAGGAAGGACAGAAGACATGTAAAACACAAATGACATGTAAGAGATATCTCAACTGTCTGATCATTAAATGATGATTAAATCATCTCAAATATGCCATATAAAATTTAACTTCATGAAGCTGATATCAGACACACACACACAAAACGTCAGAGCTAAGCAGCAAAGGAACCCCAACAAACAACTACTGATTGATTAAATTAACTTTCTCAATCTGTTCTTAATATATGCAAGTTTCTCTCATCATTATTTAGCTTAACTTCTAAAAATGCTGCAGTGTTAAAATGATAATTTATGGTTTTAAGTGGGGGTTATACCATACACTATTTCTTCGCTGGGAGCAGTGACTTCCTGTTTTGATTTCATTCATTCAGTTTTCATGCTCATTTGCAGAAACACGGATCAACTTTGCTCCATCTGTCAACACACAAGTGTATTTCATCCACACTATCGCAGTCCTCTTTCTGCTTCAGTGAAAGCTCTCTTAACTTGTGCTCACGACAAAACACCTGACTCCAAGCGACATCTGAGACACACCGTTCGGCTGACAAAGACTTTGATGTGTTGATACATGGTTCAAGTTTTAATATATGTGATCTATAGGTTGGAGGGGTCTTGACACAGCAGCTATCATCATGTTTGAGTATGCAATCATCTGTGATATGCCATTATCTTGATAGGTCATGTGTTTATGGGTGTGTGAGTGGAGAGCTGAGTGCAGGAAAAGTAAAAGCCTGAGGTCCTGTCATTAGCCTGTCAGAGGGCTTGTGCTGCCCTGTGCTGTCATGTGTCTTGGTCTGCTATTACAGTCACTGATGGACACTGACAGCTCTGTGTATTAACGGAGAGTCTGCTCGGCGGCTGTCTATTACTGATGAAATTGGCACACTGGGCTGACAGAGCTACCTAAAAGTCAACAGAAATGTAGAAAACAAACACATTTAATCATTTTTCTTCTCTCTACATTGAACACCTGTGTTCACCTTGGCGGTGTTCAAGGAGATGCAGTCTGCAGAGAGAGAGAGAGACGGACGGGCTAAATATGTGGGTGCTGGAGGGGGTGGAGTGGTACTTCAAGACCAAGGAGGCACAGATTATGTGAAAGCCCAGACGTGTCTTGAGTGTTATGCAGAGGTTGGTGATTAAAGTGTGACAAACTCACAGGGGGACCATCCTCTCCAGCATCTCCCTTCTCTCCAGAAGGCCCAGCTGGACCGCGGAGCCCAGCATCACCCTGTCTTCCTGGGGGTCCACCGTCTCCCCTCACGCCCTTGGGTCCATCTTTTCCAGGAGGGCCGGCAGGACCAGCAGGTCCAGGATTGCCCTAGAACATGTGAGGAGGGTAACATAACATGAAATGAAAGGAAAATGCATTGTAACACATTAATTTTAATAGTGTACAGCTTATTTCAGTGAGCTCCTGATCATCTGTGAATGTATAAAATAAGCTATAAAAACATATATCTCATATAAGCAGTCCGACAAGATCAAACCTATTTCTCACAATATGTTGCACTTCCTTTTAGCTGGTTTATAAAAAAATATTCGAAACAAAGTCCAACAACTACCACTCCCACTGTGTCAGACATGCTGTTTTGGTGGTGCAGGGAGGCAGAAACAGCAGAGTTAATGCCTTACAGGTGCAAATTAAAAAAGCTTCTTGAGTGACAATAAGTCAGCTGGCACCTAGAAAACATTCCTGTATCTGTTCTGCAGCACCTGGTTCGTTCATGTAAACTGATGATTTTCTTCCTCTTTCTCAATTTCACATTTGGTAGATGAAAAAATGAACCTAGTATCTCTACAATACAGTACAGGCAATACAGGCTGAATTTAGTGAATCTGTTTGAGAAGTATCTGGTAAAAACATGGCAAATTGCATACAATACCAGTGTACTGTATCTATTTGTCTTCTGCATACTTATGTAAGCAGTGGTTGGAAGTGTTTGGGTGTTGTTGCGAACTTACATTGGGACCAGGGGGTCCAACTCGGCCAGCAGCTCCAGGGAAACCAGTTGCACCCTGAAAGAAAAAGATGACATTAGACAAAGGTAAAAATGTTTTTCAACAAGTGAGACATAAGGAAAATAATACAGCATTTTAAATAGATTAAGGTCACTTACAGGAGGTCCCTGAGCACCACGAGCACCTTTAGGTCCAGAAACACCTGTAGGACCCTGAGGCAGAAAACATACCATACGTTACTGTCTGGCATTTATTTTATGTTTGATAAATGACAATATGAAAAAACTAAAAAAACATTTAACTTTTTTTTTTAAGTTCAGTGCGAGGGGTTTGTCAGACTCAGCTAGTTTTTATTCTGCCTGGTGTGGCACAATCAGTGGCAGCTTTCATCCTGACTTAATGTTAACTCCACTGCAAATGTTCAACAAGGATAAAACAGACCGTCAATCACTATTTTCTTTTTGCTGTATAATATTTGCTGATTGTTAATATGAAAGCTTCACCAAGTTGTAAACATCTAAGATTTTGGTCAAACCCCTCATTATTTAGGGCTTAGGAAAAGCCAGCAGAATTGTGAATGTAAGTCTAGAAGGACACTCACTGCAGGTCCAGGGGCACCAGAGGGTCCTTGGGGTCCAGGGGCACCAGCGTCCCCCTTTTGTCCAGACTCTCCCTGCTCTCCCTTAGTTCCAGGCTGGCCATCAGCACCCTGAAAGACAAGGAATGAATGAAATGTGTCAGCCATTAAGGCAAATAAATTTTCATACTTGTGAATGTGCAATTAAAATGTAGGATGATGCTTCCTGTTAAAGGGGCACTTCACTGATTATACTTACAAAGGTCAGTTTACTAGTCATGGTTAGTACAACTCAGCCCATGAAGAGAATAGTAAGATGTGTGAAGAGTACATATTCATAGCAGAAAGTATTTGTTACAAATTAGATGCTACTGAGTTGCATTATGGAAAATGTAGGAGTCCTGCATTTTTGGAATACTAGTAGTTTCATGTCTCCCCACGTGGTAAAAGTAGTAGCACTGAATTGCTTGAGCAGCTCTTTAAGATGGAGAATGCATTTAAAAGTCTAAGCTCATTGTAAAACACATAACTGATGAGGCCATACTTGGTCTATGCAGTTGTATAACTGTGATCACTGAGTCAGTTCACTGGCTTTATGTTTTTTTTAGTAGTTCTACAGTATTTTAGCATTTGCTCTTCTTGTATGATTGTCGTTTGTGGCTGCAGTGCCTGGTGTTCAGCAAAAGTTTTATAGACTACCTTTAATGTAGTAGCTGGTGCTACTTACCTACTATAGAATAAGTATACTCCAAAGAGCTGCTGATGTTTTATGAATCATCTGTGTCTATTTTCAGTTTGTGCTGTGATGTTACAGTCTGTGAACTGTGAACCAAAATTGATTTAGACACGTTGTAGTGTTATTCATCCTGACATAAGTTCAGTAATTAATCTTAGTGAAACCCAGGCATGAAAAAAAGAACACCCTGATAAATTGTGTTGTCAAAAAAATATTGATGAAAATCCTTTTGTAAGGATGCAGCTTATTAAAAACATTTATTTGATGTCTGCCTGGAGTCTCAGGGAGGAACTAAACGGATGAGTGAGACGAAGACTTCCAACTGTCTACACACTAATTTCTCTCTGCAGAATAATACAGTGAAAAGACAATAAGACATATGGCCGGATAAAGAATGACTCACAAAGACAGAGCTAAAAACAATGCGAAAACAAATTATGTCCAAGTGAGTCCAGACAGTAGAACTAGAAATAAGGTTTGAAATGAGAAAAGCGATGTCAGGTTGACGTCTGTCATCTCTCAGCTCATGACTCTTTTTGATGAACGCAACAAAAATCCATTTAAGCTGGAGTCTCATTTTCCAGCTAACAAGACACAAGGTGAGTTATTTTATCTGAAGAATAAAATAAGCATAGTATGACTTGATTTGATTATTATCAAGGTGTTGAGGTTATCCTCTGTTTATCTAAATTGCTTTAATCCAATAATTAACTGTAAGATCGTTTTTAATATTCAGTAGAGCAGGAGTTACTAATGGCTGTGTTTAATATTTGACCAAACTTTCCATTAGTAGTTTATAAAAGTGTGAAACTTTCTTCTTTTACATCCAATGTACATGTTATCCTGATGTTATTTAAAAGATGGAAGATGATTAATAGACTTCAAAGTTTTTGTAAAATTACCCCTTAACTCAGAGTTATGAATATTTGTGATTGAACAGAAGATTTAACAAAGGTTTCAGTATTTGTTGCTGTAACTTTTTTAACCTTGCCAGACCCAGAACATGTCCTGACATTCAGTCTATGGCCCTTTAGTCTCACTCCTCAGACATCTGAAGAGCTAAAAGCTGGTCAGTGTTGTTATTGTTACTTACAGGGGGTCCAGCAAATCCAGCAGGCCCAGGAGGTCCAGTCTCACCCCTGTCACCCTGAGAGAGGAAGGATGAGAGACAACAAAGACTCAGAGGTTTGTTCAGGCTGCAGTGCTGACTGAAGGGAGAAATATCTGCTGAAAACTGAAAACTTTTAACTCCAACTTCAACATAAACAGCCGCTATTTTACACTTACCATCTTTAATCTTATAAAATGACTTGCTCTAGAGCAAAAACTACTACTGAATGATGTTTCATTATCGTATGTCTAGCAGAAAATCCCTTTAACTTGCAAACATATGGTGGTGGTCAGTTTGTACAAGGTACTGAAAATGCACTAAATTTATCCTATTTTGATTTATTCTGGTTGAACTGTGACACTTACAGGAGCACCGCGGGCACCAGGAGCTCCAGAAGGACCAGCGGGACCAGATTCACCCTACAAGAAAGCACAATAATATTAGCAACATGCATTGAGCTTTGAACGATGGCTTCAAAGTGTATGTGACAACTCGGCAATAACTATATGATAACTGCATGATGCGACACTCACCTTCTCGCCGTTGGGACCACTAGGACCAGGAGGACCAATGGGACCGGTGAGACCCTGTGATGTGAGACAGCAGCAGAGTTTAAAGACTTGCAATAAATTTGAAACGTGAATTATGAAGGACTGAACATTTGTATTGCATTACTTGAATTGAGCTTCTGCCATATTCAGCACACACAATCCTCCATGAAAAATAAAAATTGAAGACAAGCACTCACTCTGCCACCATCTTTGCCGGGAGCACCTTCAGGTCCTTTCTCTCCAATGTCGCCCTATGGGGATTAAGAAAAAGCAAACAAACACAAAAGTCAAGCACCTGATAGGGGTATAGGTATAAAATATATAATCAAGTGGAGATAATTCTACATATTGAATGCATATATATTCAGTCTCTAACACTTTAACCTGCTGTGGCTTACTCTGTCTCCTTTGGGTCCAGGGATGCCAGCAGCTCCTCTCTCTCCAGGCATACCCTGCAGGCCAGGGGGTCCCTGAGCTCCAGCTGTACCAGCAGGTCCAATGGCTCCCTTTTACAGAGCGGAGGAGTAAATGAAGAGGGTCGTTATGCAGATACAGGAGATGGAGAATCAAGACAGAAAAGGTACTTTTGGGTGCTGAATAACTGCATGTAAGCAGATGGTGCAGATGTGTCAAAGGCGCCACGATGCATCCTGAAACAAAGCAGATCTCATCCCAAGACTTTTGTGAGCATGTTCTTTTTGTCAGATAGCTTTAGCCAAGACTTTTCTGTTTATTTATACATGTGTCAGAAACACAAAAGTGGTGCTGTCACTGACTGAGAAGCCTTCTGCTTATTCAACAAGAGGGACCCACGCTTGTCTTCGTCTCAGCACACTCTGTTCAAGGTTATTAGAGGACTGAAAGATTGAAACGAACTAAGGATTAGTTCATCATTACTCTCCCCCAGACACAGGTTATTCACATGCTGGATTGAAATAAACTTCTACCAACTTTGCTGAACAAATCTGATTCATTAAAGTGTAGAAAATACAATCGACTAATGAGTTGTTCAGTGTTAGAAATAAAAAATAACTTCACTGTTAATTCTGTATTTTAAGTAGAAATGGGAGTTTTATCATTACAGAATCTCCATCCCACGTATCAAAGCCAAGATAACGGAGGGAAATGCAGACTTTGATTTATTTTTTAAGTGGCTCCACCAGGCCCACTCCTGGTCAAAAGTTGCCAGGCTTATCAGTGGCGCTATCTACTGCAGCCTCAGACTGGAGATCAGAAGCACAAACACCAACTCTGCTGCCTATCTGCAGCCATTAAGCTATAACCGCAGGGCTCGCGCAGCCTTCACGTTGGCTTTGAATGCATTCAAGCTGTATTTTCACTGAACGTACAATTTATTTCTTGCAACAAATCCCCTCTGCCTCTCTCTCGGAATCGGACCTCACTCTCCTCAAACTGTCTGGTCATCCTCCCTCTATCACGATCACACTCATGTCAGCTCCATAATCCTCATCCTCCCTATCCGCTCCTGTCTGAACTTAAGGGAAGAGAAACTTGTGAACTGGAATTAAAGTCTGAGCAGATAACAAACCAAAAGTGGGAATTGCAGCCGCTTTGAGCTCTTCCACTACCTCCACTAATTACTGCCGCTGCTGGAATTTGTTGATTGCTGATAAGCCAGTGACTGTCTACTGCAGCTTTAGTGGAAATATGCTGAAGCTACCAGTTGTCTGGTAATGTAGAGAAGATCTTATTTCTCTTTAAATTCATATTGTATGAATTCATTAAATGCGGTATTTAAATCATGCAGATCTTTATTATGGTAATACTGCAGTCTTGTATTCAAATGATAAATATACAGTGTTTCATTATGGATGTGAGCCACCTTGCCTGAAATAAAGACCATGTTCACTTACGTCATAAAAAATTAATACAATTTATAAAAAGCATAACATTTTTATATCCAGATGTTGATGTTTGATTTTACAATATATGCATACATACATATACTTATGCCTGTAGGTTTATGGATATATGACAATGTATATGTTCACATAAGTTCATGTGATTTATTTTACGATAAACAATTAGGAAAAGAAATAACACCCTTTATGGGGTATTATGGAGGGTATTTGCATGCCTTTTTCAGGAATTTGAATTGAACCAGATCCTAAGCTCTTGGCCAGAGGTTTCTTGTCCTGTAACCCCTTAAAACAAAACAAAGTCTGCTTGTCACACATTGCATATGTCCACTGTTTGTGATTAGTTCTACATAGGTTTTGTCCTTGCTGGATTTGAATTTTCTCGAGTCCTGAAAAATTACTATTACCTGTTAATTCACAAGAGAAAGCAAACATCAGACACATTTACCTTCAGGAAAACTGAGCTTAAGTGCTATTTCATAAAGTCAATGAAATAAATGCTGTATGCTCATTAAATTATCATAAGAATAAGAATATATGTTGGGCATTGGAGTGAACCACCTCCAATAACGATGTCTTGGGGCAAAACAATGAATGTTGTCAACACGACTCACAAACACCTGAGGCTGTTATTGTTTAACTGCATGCTCACATTAATGTGTTGCTGCTGTATGTGATAAGAATTAATAAAAAAAAACTGGCAATGGTATTGCAAAAACCCATTTGCCAGCAGTGTGAGAATACCTCAGGCAATAAAAATTTGAAAATCTGTCTCTTGCTGGTTTCAGACCAAAGGCAGAACTCACCTTGGGTCCATCAGTTCCAGGAGTTCCAGGCAGACCTCGAGGTCCCTGCAGACCCTGAGTACCAGCAGCTCCTCTCTCTCCAGGGAAACCGCGCTCTCCCTGGTGATGTGACACGGTGACAATCAGCAAAATGTCTGACAATCAGTCAGTCAAACTGCAGTGAGGTAAAATACAGACTGTCAACGTACTCTGGGTCCAGTAGCACCAGCAGCTCCAGCCTCTCCAGGGACACCCTGAAAAGATACACAGCATGAGTATATGACAAATCCAGACGTGTATGTTTGAGAAGAGGAACAACTACAACCACTTAAGCTGTTTTTAAGTTATACTAACCCAACATTTTTGTGATATTTACATTTATATTTAGTATTTACATTTGTATTAAGTATAAAAATATATATAACATGGAGCTGGTTAACACATCTCAGTTCTAATGTTTTAACTTGTGATACAGAAAAGATCTGACTCTGAAAATGAATACAATTTATGCAAGAGGCTATTATAGTACAAAAAAAGGCTGTCTTCTAATTAAGCCTATATGTGACTTTATAAACTCTACTTTACCAAAAAAGTGTACTAACCTGGTCTCCAGGCTTGCCTCCTTCTCCAGGTGGGCCAGGAGGTCCAGGCAGACCCTGAACACAGGAGAGAACAGACAGGATGTAAACAAGAAACTAATTCTGAGTCTGAAATGAACAAAAACAAACAACCAAAATATAAAAACCAACCCATAAAGCACATGTTGGTTAACAGAAAATTCATTTATCAAGAAAAAAAAGTGGAGGAAAGAGGAAATCTGTAACAGGCATAATATATTTCTTAAGAGATTTGACAAAAGTTTCAGTTCTTGTCAAATCTCTTAAGAATTACTATGATTTGCATGACTGGGAATCTCGGCAGACATAATACAAGAATTTTCTGTCAGTACTCATCTTTGTACAGCTCAGTAAGACACATAAACTGATTGATCAATGACTTACCTTTCAAAAACAGCAGTACAACTATCAGTACACTTTCAGATATAATTCGACAAAGACTGCATTCACACATAAATGCTGCGATTTGCGGCAATTCAAGATGATGGCCTGAGAGAGACCGACTCACCTGGAAACCTGAAGGACCAGGCTGTCCTTGCTCTCCTCTCTCTCCGGCAGGGCCCTGAACAGATAATTCATAATCCATAATCACAACCAGCTTCTATCATAAACTAAATGTCAGGAATTTCACATTTGACTTTGATGTTTAAGATGGGGAAATTCTGCTAAATTCGCCTTTTATGCGTCTCTGATATCAGCTCCCTGCACGGGGAAACATTTAAGCCTTTTAATCAGCACACTGAAACACAAACTTCAAAACAAGCTGAAGGTCTCAGGGTCAGTGATATTAAAATGTCCAGGCATTTGTATAAAGGACTTATTTCATTTATTTATCTATTTTTAAAGAGAGCTATCGTCGAGGCAGTCTGGGGAATGGAGATACCGAAGGTTGCTTCTGAGTGCAGACTGAGAAAGGGGGAAAGATAATATCAGTGTTGAAGCTATATGGAGTGGGATGGGGGAGATGGAGATACGTACAGCAGGGCCGGGGGGTCCAGCAGAGCCGGTTTCTCCATCTTTGCCAGGCAGACCCTGAGGAGAGGATGTTAGAGAGGGGAGAGGGAGAAAAGAGGATGGGGAGGGAAGAGGACAAATAGATAGATATCAACAGTTGAGCCAAAGGTGATGCTATTAACTAGATAGACATCTGATAGCTATAATTGAGCTTTTCAACATGCTTCTCATGTGGAAGCTGAACTACAGAAATAACAGTAGATCAATGGTGAGTCACAGTCACCGGAGAATACAAAACAACCTTCTAAGAAAAGGCTAAACTGAATCTGTGTTAAATATTTAAACACCATAATAAGCCTGAAAACATATATTACACATATACAGCAGCTACTTTTTTTGTGTTGTGTTTTGGTTTTTTGTGTTTTGATCCTGATTAATTTATAATTTATATCAATATGGATATTTTGAAATCAGAACAACAAAAAGACCTTCTGTTCAGTCAGTCAGAGAATGGTTGATTTTAAAATGTCATGAAATAGAAACTAGCAGCAAAACGGGTTCATATTGTCTGTTAAAGAAATTAGATCCATTTTGGTGACTCAAGCATGTTATTTTAAGCAGAAAAGGCGAATAACTCACTCTCAGACCGGGAGCTCCACCCAGTCCTTTCTCACCAGACTTGCCAGGCTCGCCCTAATAACAACACAAACAAAATGCAGTGGTTAGTCACGGGGCCGATACGCTCGGACCTGCATCTATTTTAAGAGTAGTGGGTGCATCTGACGGTGCGCATCAAATGGCATAAAGCTGTTCAGGAGTACTCCAGGGGTTGGTGTTGTTTCTATTCTGGATTCAAGAACTTTTATTTTTAGAGTGGACAAATAAAACAACAAAGACAACAAAACAAGTTCTGCTGGGCCAAAATCCATATATGTTGACACAGTTCCTATTCAAATGGCACATTTAGCTTCTTTGTGTCTTCATATTTTATTTTTATGGAGGAGTTACTCACAGTTGCTCCCTTGGGCCCGGGGAATCCCATGACACCAGGCTGTCCACGAGCTCCCTGTGGGCCGGGGGGTCCTGGGCGACCATCCTCACCAGGAGCTCCCTGTTTGAGTGAAGTCAGGTTTAATTTATATCACTGAGCACAATTAAAAACTACAAAAGGTGACCAGAGTGCTTTACAGAGAAATAATCCAACTACATAATGTAATAAATAAACAGTCATGGTACCAAGTGTAACATCCAGTGGTAAAAAGATGGGGTAAATTGTGCTGAATGCTAAAATACACTTTGGTTTTGAATGGGAATGTGAAATGGATGGAGATAAATGCTCAGAAAATCTGAACAAAATTGGGTCTGTAGAGAAATGTCTAGGATGACCCAAGGATATGCAACAGTTACTCCATTTGTTAAATTTGTTTTTACTTCTTGTCCTGTGCCTAAATAAATAAATAAATACATAAACAAACCCCCGCAGGCATAAAGCAGGGAAGCCAGGAAGTAAAGAAATAACAGATCAAACAGTCTATCAATCATTATCAGTCTGACCATATGCTGTCACTCTCTCAGTTAGTGGGAATGTGATACAACTGCTTCATCTGTCAGTAAACCGTTTTAATGAATCATCCCTGAGCAGCAAACATGCAAAGATAAAAACATTAAAATCCAAGAAATATTACAATCACAGTGCAGAACTATTTATAATATCAGTGTGTTTTCAAAAAAACACTGTCACTTACTTAAAGAATATATCACGCTGAAAAAAAACCTAAAACTTTACTTTATTCTGAAAACCAAGACAGTTGAGCCTATTTGAAACACAAACACCACTGGCGGTGAGCCTGGTGGATAATGAGTGGATAGATCTCCCACAACTCAATTTGATGATTCCACTTATAAGTCATTATGTGATGAGAGCCCATTTGGTAAATATTACAAGTCTTCCTCTGCTTGTTTTACAGTCGATATTAAAAACACACATAGCCCCTCATGCTGGCTGACTCGTTTTATTGATTCACAAACACACAACGAGGGATTACAGCATGAAAAACTGCACTTACAGAAGGTCCAACTTTGCCTTGAGGACCAGCATCACCGGGGCGTCCAGTCAAGCCCTGTCAGAGGGGGAGAAGAAATAGAAACATGGCTGAAATCCAGGTGAGTCACCAGACATGTCTGTGCAGACACATGCTAGAGAAAGGTGGGAACATATGGCGCTGTGGGAAACCGAATCTACACCTCTGATTGGCACTGTGCGACAAGCAACAGTTCAACACCTACTGATGGAAACTGTTAAGACGTAAATGAATGAGAGAATAATTCAAGTTAATAATAAGCTCTGTGCACTACAGGTGCTTTTTTTTAACTACTTTCTCTGTGGCGATCTGACACGAGCAGCCACATGTGTTGCTGCTGGGAAATCAAATCACTCCAGGGGGAGAACAAATGAGCCAAATTGTGTATTTAAAATGCAAAGGTATACAGAAGTCCTTTTTGACTTTTCTGTGTACTTTAAAGCACATTTCTACAGGTCATCGACATCCAAGTGTGTTACTGTGGGTAAGGGAAGTGCTTACTCTGGCACCAGGCAGACCGGGCTCTCCAGGACGGCCAGGGTCACCGTTGGCACCCTTGGGACCACTGGCACCAGCGGGTCCACGCTCACCAGGGGCTCCCTGTTATAGGAGAGAGAGGATAAAAGAGGGCTTGGTCGATCACTGAGGAGGCGACATTTCAATTCTCAAACCTCAGAGGAAATAAGTTTCCTTTTTAATAGTGTAGAGGAGTTTCATTGACCTGCTGGAGATGAGAAGATTAAGGTTTGACAGATTCATTTTGGAGTAAATGAAACTGTGCGGGGGAGATAATGTTAAATGAGATGCTGGCTTTGTCGATTCAGGACATGTAGGTCACTTGTGCGAGACAGGTTTTCGAGCTTTGCTGCCATCTTGTGGACACATGGTGGAGTTACATGCATCACTACTGCCTGTACACGAGCCTTTGATAAAGTCACGAGGAAACCGGAGTGCTGATAGATTTCACACTTTGCTCAACACTGGAAACGTGATTTATTATGTACTTCATTAATTCATCAGTAAAGTTGCTTCAGTGGGAGCCTTGAAGAGGCACCTCACTTATTACGCGCCTCATCAAACACATTAATATCAAAACTGTACACCGCAGAATTATTATGCTTGATTTAAGAAATTTTATGAGTTAATGAGCTGAAAAATTATCTCCCAGAGAGACGACTGAGTCAGTTAGGTTTAGTGAAATCTTTTGTCAAAATGATTTAATGTGCTTCATCCACTTATTTTCTTGTTTGCCCTCAGACAGTGCAGGCAGATACGACTAATGACTTTTTAGTAATTTCCATGTATAAGACAGATTTCAAAATTTTATGCCTTCAAATGCTAAATACTTTTGTAAACAGTTACAGTTGCATACATATACAACCATTTGTATTTTTCTGTATAAATAAATATGCCTCTGAAAGAAACTCTAATCACAAAACATCAGTGACACATTGTTGTGTTACAGTGAAATGCTGCTTTTTAATTCTTTTTTTATTTCTGGGGTTAGGGCATTTATGAAATTGGAATAAGTCTATAATTTGTCTGTATTATTTATGCAGTACATTCCATCTTTTGACAAGAATATACAGTTTTATATTCTTTAAATATCACAAAACAGCATTTGCATTAAAATGAATAAGCCAAGTGAACAAACACCATCTTATGCTTTTGTGTGATGATCCAGTGGGGATGACTGAAAGTTTGTATTTTATAATCAACAACAAAATGAATATGAATGCATAAATATAGATTTACAGGTTTCAGATCTGGTTTTATTCTGGTCAACCTAAAGATAGAAATATTCAGTCTTGGGGATGCTTTGCCCAGTTTGTATCAAATTAGTGGGTTAATCACATGAGCAGCATAAAAAATCCCAAAGTATATTTACAGAGGCCACCATCCATAGAGCCCTAAAGATGGAAGTGGATTCATTTTCTGGCAAGAGGGAGAGCCTGTACAGACAGATCTGAAGCCTGGAGAGTGCTGACTCTCTGCTCTCTCTGCAACAGCAGAATAATGCCAATTCCCAAATTCTGCAGAAACTTACCATGTAAGACAGATTTGCAGGTGCTGATGACACTACAGCACATTGCAGTACTAGAATAGTGAGGGGCTCATATTTTCCATGGTTGGATTTAAAGGTTACGGAGTCAAACTGAGCTGAGTTGAGATACAATTCATGGTGATTATTTTTTAGGCAGAGTGAGTCCAACAGTGTGTGACGACATTGGGATGAGGTGATTCAGAAACGTTATTTTCTCACTACAGCAGTCAAAAACGAAAATAAAAGCAGTGAGGATGTTGGACCATCGTCACCAACGTCAATTTCCAAATGCAATATGCAGCAGATGGAAAATGTTAATTGTCAGTTACACAGATTTACACCTGTGACTATTGACGCACCAGCCGCATAAATTTCCTTATCTTCCTCTGCCAGATCTGTGTCCTCTAAAAGCATTCGTGTTCATTTTCTCTCTCAGAGCAGATTTTATGTTCCTACAACAATAATGATGACATTGTGATGATACTCACCTTGGGCCCAGCCAGTCCGTCTTGACCGGGGAAACCACGGTTTCCTGGGGCTCCCTACACAGACAACAAGAAAGTCATTATAACAACAATATCAAGGTCACTGAATCTCTCACATTTTCACCCATTTGGAAACCAACAACGTAAGGAAAAGTTTAATTTTATTAAAATTTAATTCGATTGAAACTATCCTCATTAAAAATGTAGAAATGTTTCCACCCTCACCAATGTTATCTTATATTATTATGCAATTCTTTGGTGATTCAGCGGCAACAAAACCTTTTAAAAACAAACCTTTTTGAGACAAAATTTTATCAGATAACATAAAACATAAAACTATGTGACGACCTTTGATTTATGCATTTATACAATTATATGCAGTAATTTATACAGAGATTATTCTTCAACAAGCAAAGTACATTTACTTTCCAATAACTTGTTTTCAGCCAGTTTTGATGGTACTCACTCTCTCACCAGGAGGTCCAAGTGGTCCAGCAGCACCAGGCTCACCCCTCGGTCCTCTCTTGCCTTCTTCTCCTTGTGGTCCAGGAGCTCCCTGAAGACCAGCTGGTCCCTGGAAGAAAACACATCCATGTTATTAGGGATCAGAAAGACAGAAACCCAGATAAATGCAATATAAATTCACTTTTGTAATGACTGCACCTGCAAACATGTAAATGAGGAAACATATTTCAGATTCAGGAAGAAAAACTCATTACTTTGGATTCATATGTTTGTATTTCTCAGACTACATGCAAAACCTTCAGAAGCACTCGGTCCATTCAGATAATTTCATTTGAAGTATGTATAATCATCTGACTTAAACTAGACTTGATTTCTAAAGTGATTGTTATCTACATTTGGTACTTGGCTACGTACGGTTCAATGTAGATGTCTGTGTTTGGATTTTGTAGAATGATAATCAGGGAATACATGGACAAGTAAGATAAAAAAAAAAAACAAACTCACAATTTCTCCTTTGGGTCCAGCCTCTCCCTTGAATCCTGGAATACCTGGGTCACCCTAAATGATAGAAATAGAGACAAAGAAAGAAACAGGTTGTTGTCATTCATTTTTTTGTACCATGTTAGTATTTGGTGCATGAAATGAGCAGCAAACATAAATTGCAAACTAGGAAAAAACAAATAAACGAACAACAAAACACATACAGATGTTCCTTTGGGCCCGAGAGGTCCAGTTGCTCCCTGAGGCCCAGGAGGTCCACGAGGTCCAGGGAAACCAGGAGCACCAGCAATACCAGGAGCACCCTACAGAGAAACAGACAGACACAGGTGCGTTGTGAGTCAGCTGACTGAACACACAACCATCCATCTAAGTGGAGGTAGTCCACAGTAAGATACCACTATTTTACTGTAAGTGAATAACTCTGCACTTCTATTGCACAATAATTAAATGGAAAACAGCACAGTAAGTGGGTGGGAGTCAGAGTTTTAAACTTACAGCTGATCCTTTGGATCCAGGGATACCATCTGTACCAGGGTTTCCCTGTAGATAAAAAAGGACAAAGCAAGTTAGTTAAATGCAGTATTCACAACTTTGTTTTCTGGGAGTAATTAGTCTAATCTGCAATGTTAAAATATGTTCTCATAAACATTTTTATAGCTCAGTTCTCTCAGTGACTGAAAAAGTACCAATCACCTAATAAATGTCAACAAATATACCTCTGTGGAATTGTGAGTGCTAAAAATTGAAAATATAATTCTTCACTTGGCCCACTGCAAACCTCAAACCTCAAAATTTAGATGACAACAGTTTTGTTTAAGTAATGCTTTTCTATTGATAATATACTATGTTTTAAGTGAATGTTTGTAGTGTCACTTACAGAAGCGCCAGAAGGTCCGGGTGATCCGGGAGTGCCAGACTCTCCACGGGGTCCCTGAGCACCCTCAGGTCCGCGAGCACCAGTAGGACCGGCCTCTCCCTGGTTTGCGTCACAGAGTGCAAAACACAGACATTCAAATAATATGTATACAAAGACTACAGAATTTGTTTTAAGTTAGTTGACAGCAAAAAACTTTGAAAACATTACTGTAAATCTGTGTGAAATAAAAGTTAAAATAGTGGGTAACTTGTTGTAAAAATAACATTTTGTTAAAAACTGTTACTGTGTCCATGAAATTGCCCCCATCCACAGGGAACCAGGGTGACAATGAATGGTTTGATGAGGATGAAAATGATGTGACTCTATGGCCTTCAGGGTCACCAGATCTCAACCAAGCTAAACAATTATGGGCGATTTTGGACCGACATGAAAGACAGAACTTTAAACAATCATGAACAATTTCAGCTTCATACTCAGCTACAACGCTGCATGGCATGTTTGTTTATTATTCTTGATAAACTAATGACATCTAAATCATGCTTTTGTCTGGTTCATTAATGCCAACATTAAGCATACTCACAGTCATCTGATGCTTTTATTTGTACTTTTATCAATGTGATTCATGATGACTTTATCTTAGGTGAATTATTATCTTCTTAGCCTGTGGATGTCACAGCACTGAGATCAAATATAACCTATATCTGTGAGTTGACAGTAATTAATATCTCGCATATTATCTAGCTTAATTTGAGAAGAAAATGAAAGGAAAACAGTGACAAGAAACACATTATGGGTTCTTCACTGAAATAAGTGTTTAATGCTTATAAAATAAAACCATTTAGATGAACACAACAATCCATTGGCAGCTGTTCTAAAGTGTGCCAAGTGCATAATGGTTTGCAGACCTGATTCCATATTAAAAAAAGATTCAGGCCACCATTGAGAGGAGCAATGGACACTAGCCAGACATTTTTACCACACTGGTGGTGTGCAGCTTTTTCAGCATGTTGCTGAATGGAATTCCTTTGCTATAGCTGCAGCTTTGCAGACTCAAAAATATGACATAATAGAGTTTGCAAGTGTTTGCGAAAACTGTGCTGTAGTGTATTGAATTTTTATTCCCCAAGCGCTTTCACTGTCAAAGCCAATACTGCCTTTGAAAATAAGCAGGACAAAAGGACGATAATGTGCCATACATACATAGGCAAAAAATTCTCAGTATTTTAGAGGCGAAAGCTTGGCTGTCATTATATAATACAATGCCGAGACGCAGTTATAGCTGTAAGAGTTGTCTCTGTTAGATCGTATCTCTTCAGGAGCACAGTTTATGTAGTTGAGGGTCAGTTAATTGTGTTGTTTTTGTCTTGCTAGCTTTTTTACTGTGTTTATCTTGAGACCTGTTTAACTGCAAAGCCTCACTCATGAGGCTCGGGGAGGAAAACACTAAAAAGAGGCGACATTTCACGAGCTCTCAGGCAGGCTCCTGAATGTACAGCATAATAAGGTAATATGAGATTTTTAACATTCCTGACCACGGAACGTTTCCTACAAAATTATTAAGTCACAGAAAAACACGCATTCTATTTCATGCTTAAAAAACCTTCCTGAAGACAAACGTAAAATGTTTATGGGTGTAAGCTGATACGACACATAAACACACAGACACATCTTGAGCTTGGTTTGTCTTGATTACTTCAAGGGAAATTCCTGGATTTTGTAAGGAGATACTTCATTTGTAATTCCTAAAAGACTTCCCAGACTATCAAGGGGTTCGAAGAAAAAAAGCAAACCAGCAGCACTGGGCCCTCGAGCGCAGAGCTGAGTCTGTCTGCCATGCAGGAGGAATAAATCACATCCAAAGCAGAGCGAGAAGAAGAAAAAGACAGTAGGAGGGAGTGAGAGAGGGAGAATAACACTTTTAAACCCCCTCCTCCCTAATTTTCCACACAGATGGAGGCTTAAAGCACTTTTCAGTGCAGGGCAGCCTTCTCCGGTTTCACTTAAGCATTCCAACTTGTCTCCACAAAATCCTCCCCCAGCTATGTGCCGCCATTTTCTGAAATATTAACGTCTTGATTTGATTCCTTATTCTAACAACACAAAATTCACACAGAAACACGACTTTTTTGTACCTGTCATCCACACGACATTGTTTACATAGAAGAAAACGTCCTCAGCAAGGGGGCGTAAGTTCAATTATGTTTCAGAGTTTTCTCACAGACACAGGATACGCTACTACGCGACTCTCATTCACAGAATAAGAACAGTAAAGATGAAGATGAAGAGGTAGTTGGGGGAATTGTTCAGGTAACTTGTGACTTACTTTTGCACCAGGAGAGCCTGGGAAGCCTGGAGCTCCTGAAGGACCGACAGGGCCCTGAAGAGAGGAGAAGACAGTCTGTCAGCTCTGCTATTCATCACAGACACAGCAGAGACTGCTATTGTACTTGTGTGTGGAGAAGTAGGGACATGTTTCATACACGGTACTTCTTCCAACAAAATGATGAAAATGTAGTAAATGCAGTATGTATGAAGATAAAAAAACAACAAAAAACAATACTTACTGGGGGGCCAGCAGGACCGGGCAAGCCATCATTTCCACGTGCGCCCTAAACAAACAACACATTATCAGCACATGGCATTGACCTTTGGTCTTATTTATTTATGTTTTTATAATAACAGGACATACCTACATTTTAATAAAATATATTTAATTAATGAAACTGGAACTCCTCTGTGCAATTATTAGCAAGTGCTAAATAACAAGTGCTTCTCCTTGATGCATTAAAAGAAACACCCTTGAATTAAAGGATACTCTGAGCACATGTTCCCTGACTCTGTAGGAGACACCAAAAAAGCAAAGTGAAGCATCTATTCCAGCTGTTGTGGGTCAGATTTTAGGTACTCACAGCAGCTCCACTGGGTCCGGGACGGCCTCTCTCACCAGGCAAACCGCGAGGTCCCTGTAAGGGTGAGGGAGAGGAGAAGAAACAGTCCGCTTAGCTTCATAACTGAGACTACATGTGTTTGTTTTCATGTATAGATGTTGCGATGTCCTGAAATACACACCATTGGTCCAGGAGCGCCATTCTCTCCAGGAGCACCAGCCTCGCCCTAAAGTGAGGGAAAAAAAGTATAGCGGTTAATATATATATATATTAGTTATCTTGTCAACAACTTCCTGGAGTCTGTGTACAGTGCATGTGTGGTTGCAATTAACATTCAGTGAAAAATCAGATCAGATTATCACATCAGATTAATTGTTCTGGATGTTGTTGTTGTTGGCTTAATCAACTGGAAAACAGTGTGTACACAGAGTAAAATCCTACCTTTGACCCAACAGCTCCAGTCTCTCCCTTTGCACCATCAAGACCTGGGTAACCCTAAAAAAGAAAGAGCAGAGAGACAGTGCACAGTTAGAAAAACAACAATAAGAACACAAAGAACCACCTATTTTTTCCCCCTGGAAATCATGATCAGACAACAAACACACTCACTCTGTGTCCCTTGATGCCAGGCAGGCCAGGAGTTCCTGGGAATCCACGTGCGCCCTGTGAGGCAAGAGCAGAGATGATGGAGGAGATTGATATGCAGTAGAGGTAAATAAAAGACGTAGCTAAGAGTATAAAATAACGTTGCTGTCACGAGTTCCTCCATTGGGTATGAGTCAGTTGGATAGGTTAGATCAAAACACATTAAAAGGTTTTAAAGCAGTCATTTCCATTAAGTTGCAATTATCTATTGAAGTCAAAAGCTAAGTCCGGTTTGGGCTCCAGCTAATATTGGCCAAATGGGATCTGCAAGTCAAAAAAGATTAGATGATAAAAGACTCTGTCTGAAAGTCATTATATAATTACCATTAAATTAATTTACAGTTTTGAAATTTCTGGTCAAAGTCTTGTCACCGCTGGCAGTGTGAGATGATTATATCATTCTGTTTCAGTCTGGAGTTAGAAGTTAGAAATCACAGCTTTTTATCAGGATGGCTGGTGATCACCAGAGAGAAACAACATAAAAACTGTGGTTTTATCAAGTCAGACTGCCCCTGTAGTCAGAATGAATCAACAGCAGAGAAATCTTACCTGAGGTCCTGCAGGTCCACGCTCACCTGATTTACCAGGTTTGCCAGCCTCACCCTAAAACACAAAGAGACAGAAAAGATTATATAAACATGTTATAAGATTATTGTACTTCTCAGAGCATTGCCTATATAATGTGCTCAATATGAGGTTGAGCACTCCTAGTGGACAAACTGTGTTATGTCATGTCTGCTGCCATCATGTGGCTAAATGTAGGAATTACATTTTGTTGTCAATGGTCCTGTCAGGTAAATAGGCAATAAATATGTTAATGTGTGGAAGAATTTCCGGAAATCAAAAATGCTGTTTCACCTAATGCACAATGAGGGCTGACTGAGGAAACCTTCTCAGATTAAAATGGTGCAAAAAAAAACAAAACAAAACAAAACTGGTTTACTGTCAGGTGGTTCCTGTATTTGACTGAAGCAGTCTGGTAATGAGTATATGATTTAATGAAGATGAAACAGAATAGATAGAACAATATAGAATACAGTTACACATTTTTAAAATCCTGTATTTTCTATGGTACGATAACTAATAATACCAAACTGAAAAATATCAGACAGTGTAGATTTGGATTCGAAACATCAACAAAATATTGAAAATGACTAAATGATACAAAATGATAGTGCAGTAAACGAGAATAATTTATGTGCAAAAATACTACACGGGGAACCAATAGACCAATAAAATCAATTATAGGGGGGAGAAGTGTGATTTATATTTTATAACAGTACCCTTAAAACAAAACATGAACATAAATAGAAATGTGTTTTAATGCAGATAGTGAGCGTCAAAATGGCCAGGGATGGAAAATTAACACTCATATGATGTTCATGACAGTGATGTGGTATTTCTGTAGGCTTAGTTGGAAAAGAAGAATTGATTTCTCTTATTTTATGTCAGAATTAAAGGATGTTTAGGAGAGATGTTAGCATGAGCACAGCTGTGAGGTAACTAAGTACCTCACCTAAGTACAGTAACTAAGCTTCACTGTGTATCCTCATTGTCAGAGTTCCTGCGTACTGGAAACATTTTTACAGTTTTGTAAAGTTGTAACAGCCACACTTACATCATCTCCAGGTTTTCCGGGAGGTCCAGGAGGGCCACGGGGACCCATGGGGCCCTATTAGTAAAGAGAAGACAAGCAAAGGTGAGAAACTATTTCTATTAATCACCAACAGAGGGCGACATTACACAGCTCAGACTTTGGGTCTTAATTTATCGCATGTGGTGGCAACTCCTGCTGTCTTTCACTTTACAACCAGCCTGGACAACAAACAGAGAGATGCCAGAATAGACCCATTAAATAGAAACTTGAATACATGACTTTAATTAGCATTTCAATTGGGAGTGTTACATTTATAATGTGTTTATATGTCTACAATAATCAAAAAGCTTTTTTGCGGCTGTGACTCACATTGATTAAAGGATATTATCATGCTGACTTAAAACACACTGAAATTTGCTGCCTAGTGAATGTGAATTGCTCAACAACAATGACATTATTATGTTTCTTATTGACAATATTTTTCAATGAGAAGAGATCAGTATCCACAGGATTTATGGGTGAGATTAGGTTGAAAAGATGGAGCAAATACTTCAGTAACCCCATTCAAAATCTTGACGGCATTCAGATGTTTCCACCTTTATTTCTTTCTGTCTGCCTGTTTTGTTACTGAGCTTTTTCACTTCATGTGTGCTGATAAGTCTATTGTTCTGCCACTATTTTTCCATTTAAATTACCTTTTTTCTGCACATCTGTGTTTACTAAGCATGAGGTACTAGAGACAAAAAAAGTTGAAATGCTAATGTGAATAAATAAATACATATTTATATTTCTTAATGAGCAATTAAAACAATCTTGTACTTTTACACTCTAATGAAACTCTCCAGTTCAAGGGCTAAAATTATCGCCAGTATTTGCAAAGACAAAGCCAACTTTGTGACCCTCCCATGACTGACAAGTTATTTTCTGGAAGTAAGCTTGATTTTAATTGCACATAATGATGTACTGAGACATTTGTGAAAGAGCGGGCACCTCAGAGGACTCCACAGGAGCAGATTAACACAGCAGTGTGGAGACCCTGCATTGTCTACCTACTGGGGGGAGGGCGGTAATCTGATTTCTGGAAGGTAAGGTAAGTCAGGGTGAAAACTACAGGAGGGGTGACGAAGGGTAGAGAAGGGGTAAAACAAGAAGGAAAAGAAAAGTAGATATTGTGAAAATAACAGAAACTACTCTAAAGGGGGTTTGATCATCTCTCTGGGAGGAGTTACATGAGGAGAGATGTAACGGGGGACAATAAACACTGGAAGCGATCAGTGAGATGTTGGGTTTCACACAAGTTTGGGTTTGACACATTGAAAGCTAAAGACTGAAGAGGGCTGTAAATGTTGAAATTCAAGTTGATTCAAATGTCTTATAGTTTCCGATCAAGAAGTTTCAAGGACTGCTGTCCAGTCTAAGTGTTCCTCTCTGATATCTCTCTCTTAAATAGGCAACGTGAGAAAGTAGCGAGTTGATGAGAAGATAAAAAAAGGAGGGGAGGTTTACAGTCTACGCAGCAATCATCTCTGTGGGATACTCACAGATTGTCCGGGCTCTCCAGCCTCTCCTGGGTTGCCTTGGAAACCTTGTGGGCCCTGTGACATAGAGAGAGAGAGACTGTTTGATGAGAGCAAAACTTTTATATTCAGTGCATAAGAGGAGGTTAAACTGAACAACAATCACTAAGATCTGAGAAAATGGGTCTGGTATTGGCTGACACAGAACATTAATTACAAACTATTCTGATAAATAAATTACCATTTCTCTCATTTCTTAGGCAGAAATACCCCAATATTCTTTGGTTCAGGCTTTTCAAACAACATTTTTTTATCTTCTATGATCTAAAAGAACATCTTTGGGTTTTTCACTGCTGGTCAGACAAACAATAACTTAATCAATTAATAGAGCAACTGATGATTGATAATAAGTTGCAGCTATAAATCTTACTTCTAATGACTGTCACAGGTCATATACTAGCTTAATGATGAATTGGTTATGTAGTTCAGCTAATTCTATTGCATATCTTTACTTATAGTTTAAAATAAGCAGTGTTGAGTAAAACTTAATAGAGAACTACTTCTTTATAGCATACTGCATCTCTGTGTTAGATGATGATGATGCATCTCTGTGTCTGCTTGTGTACACTTCACATAACTTCCCTACAGACGGCATGTCATCGCTTTTCATAACATCTAACCCGACCACCCGAGTATTTTTCTAAAAGCAGTCAAAGGTGTCCAGGGAGAAAATCCATCTCTCTGAGCATCAGCTGAGTGTGACTGAAGCATCAAGTTGAGGCAAGTCAGCTGGCGTTACCTACAACTTAATAGCTTTACTCAAGAGACTGGGAGGGCTGCAGGCGGAGCTTGGTTGCAAGCAAGAGCAGAGAAGGGAGGGGTGTGTAAACCCATTAGGCTCCGCGAAAGGTAAATTGACAGGTGTTCTGCTGCATGTCCGGGTTGTGGCGCAGGAAAAAGCCCCGGAGCCTGCAGCTGTGAGACGAAGCATTTTCCGTGTGCCACCTTCCTCCGGAAAACAGCAGACACTCGCAGTTAAAACGCGGCTGTGCGTAAACATTTATCTCTGCCGGCCTGTGGTGTGTTGGAGTTTGCAAAGTCACTGGTCATTTGGGGGGCATTATTGTTATTAAATACACTCAGGGGAAGGAGACGATGTGGTTTTGGAGAGCACATTACAATTATGAGATTTAGCCCAGGGTATCCTGTGTGTATCCTGTACTTACAGGTGCTCCGGTGGGGCCAGGTGGTCCTCGGGGACCCATGGGGCCCTGAGGGGAAAAGAGACAAGAGACACAACATCAGGCCAACGACATATAATCAAATCCTTCACAGGAACAAACAGTTTACACTTCAAAAACACATATTTTTTTTACATTCTTAATGTGTGTGTTGAAGAGGAAAGACTAGTTTTTGCCCACTTGAATACTGTCAGAAGCTGTTGGAAAAAAAATCACCTGCTCTGCCCTGAAGCTACACAAAACTCAGCGCTCTGCTTGTCAAATCCATAAATCGTTTGAAATTCCTCAGCTGCATTTAGACTTTCTCATCGCTCTCTATCCTTCTCTTTTCACTGTCAGACCCCCCCCCCCCACCCTTCTTTTTCTCTGAGCTCCTTTTCTCACCCGCGGTGTGTTTCTACAGTTCAAAGGTCACCAATGGTAGTGCTGTACTCTTAAGAGGAGTGTCTGAACTCTACATGACTTTCTACACCTTGACCAGCGCTGAAAAACAACATGATGCTGTGTTCGTCACCCTTAAATGTTTCAGGCACCAAAACAGGAGGTGAGATTTCTTCGACTGGATTCTGTCTGACTGAACCGTAATCTGCTCCGCGAGAGCTTCTGGTTGGAGTCACACGCCAAAATAATTTCTACTTCAACTTCATGCATCACTGCTCGACAGGAGAAAATCGCATTCTGCAGAGGTGATGAGCCAAATCCCTGCTTCCTTTTTTCCCCTCTCTGTCTGCATTTGTATCTCACAAACACACACACAAAATACACACACAATCATCTGAAAACGGAACGATGGGACCGAAGGAGTTGGTGTCAGTGAAGTTTCACAAAGTTCCTCGGTATAAAAAAAAACAAACCTCGATTCAGATTGCTTGTGACAGCCTTCCTCTCGGATAAAAACATATTCCTTTCAGTAGGCTTGCTTTTAGAAACCCACATTTCAGCATCATGGTGGTGCTTTAAAAAAAAAATCAGGTACGGCAGCCAAAGAAAACGTCACAGCACGGCACAGTCGGTCCTCAGAAGGGAATGAAAGTCACCTTTCAGTGGGTGTGGAAAGCCTTTACCACAGCGGGTAAAACTTATCAATGGGGCTCTATCTTCAGTACTTTGTGAATGTGTGTTTGAGGGACATATGTACGTGTGCTTATGTGTGTGTGCATACGTTTTAGTATGTGCGCTGTTTGAGTGTTTGGTATGCGGGCGTACGGATACAACCTGGGGTTCTGAGTGGGCGTATAACTTGTGATTTAACATCAGTCCAGTCAGTGTGTTTCTTTCACCGCTCTCTCCCTCCAAACGCCAAAGTAAACGTAGGGCTGGCTCATAAAAAAAAAAAAAGGACCCGATGTTGTGGTGGGCTCTCAGACAGACATGAGGAAGGACAGTCAGTAGGAGTGAAGCCACACAGACTGCTGCTGGCTGCGGGGATCTGATCGACTCCAGCCCCCCGGCCTCCTCCTCTTCCTCCTCCTCCTCCTCCTCCTCCTGGCGTTTCAAACCTTTGCTGGGCTGAGACGCTGCCAAGCTGCTCTGTGGCTCTCTAAACTAAAATAGCTCCCAGTGTGCTCCTCACTCCATTTCAGGCAAGCTGCCATGCCAGCTAACCGACTGCAGCAGTGGTTTGTCACGGGCTTGAAATATAATAACGATCGATGGCTGTTTCCTCAATTTATAAAATTACCCCTCTGTACTCCATGTGAGGTGTTTATTTTCCATCAGGACCCAGAACATTCTTTTATCCAACACTGGGGAGGAAGGGGGGTGACTTTTTAGTTCTTAGTTTCCTCCCAAAACCATTAACAATGAGAGGAAAATAAACCCATGATGCTACAGATTGCTCAGATTAATCATGAATCATTCTTCCTTGTTTCCTCTCATCCTTGATGATTTTAAATCCCACGTGGCTATCTCCTCTCCTGGTAAAAAACAGTGACGATGTTGATGATGATGATGTATCCATCTCAAACCTTTCACATTTCAGAACCACGTGATGCGTCTGTGGCTGTTTGTGCCCCTCCAGGATCTGCCACAAAGCCTTGAAAGACCTTTAACCCGGGTCCTCAAAGATTTAAAAGTCTAATTATTTCTCCTTCCTCCTGACCTCTCCAGAACTGCAGCATCCAGGCAGATTCATAAGCAGGCTACTGTTTAAAACAAAAACAAATAAAAACATGGAAGTGGCAGCAGGTCTCGTCATCGCTCGCTCACCATTGGTCCTTGCATCACACCCATCTGTGCGCCGCCGGCCTTCTCGTCAAAACCACCAGCCATTTGAGCAGCAAAGTTCTGGAAAAGGCAAAGAAAACAGAATATTTTTTATCAAGGTTCTTCACATATGCATCTGCTGAACTGAAGATAAACAATGTCATACTGACTGCATTCTGGTTGAGATAGACAAAAAAGGTAGGATGAATAGAATAAATGCTTCAAGTAGCTTTAAAAGCAAACATTGGATATGTTTAAGTGTCCATGTTGATTAAATGAAGGAATTTCTCTCAGGAACCAAATGTGCTGTCACTGACTTTCAGAGTTTGGAGGATGCTGTATCATTCTGGCGAGAGAGCGGATCAGCTTTTAATAGATTGTCGGCAGCAGAGCTTATTATGTGAACCCTGATGCAGACAGAAGAGAGACAGGGGGCATGTGAACAGTTTTCATCTCCCTCGCCGTCACAAAGAGTCTCCTTGTTTCCCCCCCCAAAAAAAGCTCCTTCCCTTCCCCTCCTCGAGTCTATCATGCTACCTCCCTGCCTTTCCACCTCCCCTCCCCTCATTCACCTCCTCCCTCCTTTTCTCCTGCAAAGAATGAGAGGCATTCGATCTATTCTCTCTCTGCATCTACTTGCTGTTGTCTTTCTGCCTCCTCCCAACGCCTGCAATTTCCCACATCTTTTGTGCTCTCGGATTCGTTCCTTGCTCCATTTTACCATTCTCTCTGCTTATTCCACCCAGTCACACTGAAGCCATTCTTGGCCTTGCATCAGTGTTCAACCTGTCAACTCCTGATGTCTGCACTGAATGCTAACCCTCTCCTTGTCATGGGATACTTACTCCACCAAGGCCAGGGGGTCCATTAGGTCCTGGAGGTCCAGGGGGGCCGGGGTTTCCGGGGGTGCCAGGCTCACCATCTCTGCCACGAGGACCAGGACTTCCCTGAAAGAGACAGATAATATAGAAATAAGTTAAATCTATAAAAAGCACAAGAGCATGACCTGAAGTTGGGGAGCGCTTGTCATTCCTCATTCAAATGATGCATCCTTTAATAAATAAACCTTTAATAAATCAAATCTGTATGTCATTTAGTCCATAAATATGAGAAAATTGTGAAATAGACTCATTACAAATTCCCAAAACCCAAGCTGGTAATCAGATGTCTTGTTGTAAAAAAAGCAAAAGATGTCCAGTTCTGCCAATCAGCTACTAATCATTTTCTCTCTAACCAAATATGCAGGTTTCTGACAACTAAAACCAACAATTTTATATAAAACACAAATGTAAATTCCATATCCTTCAGTAAAAATCATCCAGTTGTTTTGTAATATAATTTCTTTTAACAACAACAAAACGCACCAAACCATTTGGCTCTCTAACTTTCTAAGCCTATATGAGTTATATAATGATCATTACAAGTCTTCATTGATTAATTCAAGGCCAATATTTGGGCTCAGTAGTAGTTTGAATAAATCATTACACAGTTGTTGGCAGGCGATACTCCACTGGACTACATTTGTCAGATACTGTTGACAGAAGCCTAATGCTCAGCTGAACCCTCTCCAAACTACACTCACGGTCTACATGAGTGACCTCAGCTACGCCTGACAGACTGGTGGTAAGTAGTTATCCACTGGGACTGAAATGTATTAAAATTGGACATTTAAAGGTTAAAAACTAAAAGAGAGCTTTAATACTCAAACCATGGGCAAATATACTATTTAAAACAAACTACAGATTTTCTTTTCCTTACAGGTTAGGCAGCATGCTGATGATTTATCAGAGCTAATCAGACTACCTGGCATACCTCTGTGCATGTAGTGACAAACTACCCTGCAAGGGGATCCTGAGCAAAGAATGTGCTGAGCACCTAACGAGGCTGCTTAACCTCCGCTAAGCAAGACGCAATCCACCTTGTGCTTCAATCTGCATAAACAAGACGAGTACACGACATAAACTCCTCGCCTGCAGCCATTATCACATCCAAGTGTTGTTACATTAATGCAGTGATCAAAGCCAGGCGAGCGCAGCGACACTGATTTCCCACAGTGCCTGGCTGAAGCCTCGGAGAGGAGCGGAGGTTTACATTATGAGTCTCCGACGGTCCCACATCTGTTAAACAACCCAGACCACACAGCCTAATGGAAACGACACATGACTAGCTAGACTGAGCCACTCAATGAAAGGCTACCATTCTGCAAACCTGCAAACTGCAGCAGAGACCCCGTCCACCCACCTCCAAAGACCCAGAGCTATCAGATTCAATAGGACATACTGTACTTCTTAAGGGAGCAGTGCTGGTCTAGTTTTTTTGCCATAGGAGGAGGGTTGAATATATGCAGTGTATATGTTTTCCAAACTGACCTTCTCTCCCTTTTCTCCTCTTGATCCGCGGGGTCCTTGCTCTCCTGGTGGACCCTGGTGAGCAGGAGACAGTAGAGAAGTAGTGAGTGACTTCAGGTGTTTTCTCAGGAGGAACAGCTGCACCTTGTGAACTCTGCTACTGTTATGTCAGATCAGTTTTCCATTTCCTGTCACTGCAACTGGCAATTAAATTTAACACCTTTACGGCTGCTCTAAATGCGGACTCTTTCTGTGCTTCAATTCTCTGCACAAAAAAGGAAATGAGAAAAATCTTAAGGAAAAATGGATAAATACAGAAATTGCTGCATACCATTGGGCCAGCTGGTCCTCTTGGTCCTACAACCTGGTCAAACAAAGGAAAGAAAACAGAGAAAAGATGTCAGTAGGCTTTTTCTAAAATGTTCTCTTTAATGTTTAAAGTCAGGTAAAGGCAGCATTTGAAGACACACCACAGTGAACAAAGTGAATACTTAAATTTGGGCCTACTGCTTAAGCTTACATTTACCAGATGTATTTGCACACGTGAGGTTAAGGTCTCTTTGCACTCGGGTGGGGAGAGGGGAGGAAACATTATCTTTCTCCCATCAGAGCAGGCTTGTTAATTGCTAATCTCTTCGGGCAAAGCATTATAAGAAACATACAATAAACAATGCCGTCTTATTTCCTGCCATGAACTTGTATTCCCTCTGAGGGGTAAAGCATTTCCAGGTGTGGCACTGCAGCAGGGAGTTTAATCTCTCTCTCTCTTTCTCCTTTGGCCTGTAAGGATCTTTATGGAGGATTGTATGGCGGCCTTATTGTGCTTGGCTGTCTTCCTGACAAGTGGGCTCACAGACTTGCCTCCATTCTCTGGTAGACTCTGGTACATTGGTAGTATTAATAGTAAGTTATTCTGGCTATTTCTCTTATTACTTACAACTATTCTGATACACATTCATGGCCTTATGCAACATTTAGCACAAATCTAAGGTACTTGTACGTCTACTCCACGACATTTCAGAGGGAAATGTAATGATAATCTTGTAGTATAATATCTACACTCAAAGGGTCAGTTTATCAGAATTAGTACTTTTACTTTTGATACTTTAAGTACATTTAGCTAATAAGACTTTCACAGTTTTACCTCTTATATTATACCTCTTATATTTTCAGTGCAGGGCTTTTGCTTGCAATGTACGCAGTATTATTACCTCATACTTAGGTAAATACTCTGAATACCTTCCCCACTGGCTACCAATATGGGACTGTACATGTTATAATGTGAGGAATTATGAAACAATTTACAAATTACAAAACATTTTCAGATGAAAAGGGTGGTCAATTGTATTTCCAGTGCTGTGTGGTGTCCTCTTACATCGGTAATGTCTCCGGGTTCACCTTTCTGTCCCTGATGTTGAACAGATAAAGCAAAAAACAGCCATTAGATCAGAACTACAAACACATCTTTAGATATCCATCTCTTCTTACATGTATTTTATCAACCTGCCCCAAAAAAGAGCAGCTGAAAAGCACGCCCGATGTAAGATTTTTGAGGAAACTGGTCAGCAGCAAATTACCTCCTACAGTGTCATTAGACACATAAATATGGCACGAGGAGGAAATAACTATCATCCATGTGGCAAAAGTCTTTCACATCAAAGTCTCATCTAAATCCATTAACTACAGGTCCTGCAGCACTGATATCAGTCTTTGATAGATAGAGATTTAATTACAGGTACTGGAGAGGTTAGGTTCACACATAAACACGCATGCAGTGTTATGATCACACACACAGACATATCCTGACACACAGGCTGTCTTAATATCCGACAGGATCTCACCTTAGCTCCAGGTGCTCCTGTTATGTGGTCAAGCGGGTTCGAGGGAAGAAACAGATCACAATTAGCCAATGAATCACATCGCAACAATCCATCATCAGGGTTAAACAGCATTTCTCAGAAACCAAAATCTTCTCTATGTGCTGATGGCCAATTGCACTTTTCTGAATTAAACTACTCTGAAGACCACCACCAAATCATGTTTGTGGCACCCAAACAGCAGCGTTGGTTGAATCACCATCTTAAGAGCTTGAAGCAGAAGAAAAGCTGATAGAAAGCAGAAAAAAACTGCAATAGCCGTTTCAGAACATTAAATCTGATGTCGGCCACGAGCATTGTTAAATAGCAATATGGATATTTAGGTATGGCTGGGTATCATTGAAGTTTTTTCCCAAAATGTTTTAAAGCTTTGTGCCAATACAATACCTGCTTTTTGATATCTTAATTTGAGAAAAAACAACAATGCTATTTTATTAAAGAAAAAGAGCCAAACCTCCTTAAATGCTGTCAACAAGCAAGTAATTGCACAAGTGTTATATAATAGCCTAAAATCAGATTTAAAATCTTACAGATGTAAATGCAAACTTTTGGTAGTAGGTAGTTAGAGGTCAGTAAAAAAAAGTAATCGATGGCCAGCCTTATTTGCAGGTGGGTTGATGACTAAAAATGATCTTGTATATGTTACATACTTATATACTACATAAGCATTTCATTTAGCTTCAAATTGAAGTATTTTATAAAGCTTTTATAATTCACAAGCATGCACTGCAAACAGTGACACTTCTGATTCCAGTCATGCTCCTCTGCTGACTTTGTTTATATTTCCAAAGCTGACCAATGAGGTCCTTGTTTATCGGGAGGCGATGGCATTTCTAAATATGCTGAGCGGCTCCCTCAGAAAGTCTCAGCAGAGTGTCACAGTTTTTCTTGCCATCAGATCTGCAGAAATCCACAGAGAGGATACAGTGCAGAAAAGCGAGGCCGTGTCTGCCTGACTGAGGTATTTCCTTAATGACTCCCACATGTTTTCATGATACTCAGGGAAGGAGAGTGTATTCAAACAAGATGGGGCCAAGGTGAGCCAGCTATGGAAAAATGACTTTGAGGTAGCATTTCACTGAAATCTGGTCAGATGTGTCACTGTTGTCATGTATTTCTCATCATTTGTTTGCTTTGGAGATGGAAAACTGTATTCAAATCAAAGGTTGACACATAGCATAGGCCTGATTTAACACATTCAAGTGAAAGAGGTCAAAGTGCAGCTGGCCAACCTTTGATTAACACCAAATTGCCATTTTTCACCCCAAAACAAACAACATGATTTAGCAGAGTAATTTATTTATGAGAGGTGTGAGATAAATAAATTACGACCAATGGGTGGAGACGTGTCAGCTGCGCAGATGGGGCAACACTCTCCGAATGGGATTTCAGGTTTGGGGCAGTCTTTCAGCTCCTCGCAGACTATTTCATCGCACAGGACGGTTCCAGTGTCGCACACACAGATGCGACAAGGCTCTGGTTTCCACACGTCCTTGTCGCTATAGCGCTGTCCATCTTGTACACAGCTAAAAGCATCCTCCTCTGTGTGTGAGGTCATAGTAAGGGACACACAGAAGCCCGGGAAGTTAGGTGGTGGGAGGAAAAAGAGGATTATGCATCAGGTATGAAAATGTGTTACCCATAAACAACAACTATTGTATTTACTTTAAGTCACAACATGTCATCGATATATGATGCAAACTGAACAGAGTTTTGTTTCGGTGGGAAACACGTGTAATGCATTAAGAGGTGTTAATGCAAAATGCATGTTGGAAAGCATAAAACTCAGTGAAAAAGTGACATACTATTATTCCTAATGAGAAAGAATTTATTTCCTTAAACTGGTTTGAATTAAATCTCTTTTTCGGTGAAACTTCTGATGAAACAGCTGTCAGCTGAGAGCCTTGTGCTGTGATCATTTATCTATTTATAACAGATAAGAAACCTATTGATGACTGATTCTAACAATGTGAAGTGATCGTTATCAACCGAATTACTACAATGAATGATCATTAATGATTATTCTGACAAGTATTGGTATGATTGATTGGTTGATCATTGTGTCCAAAAATTGTGATAAATGTCTTTTCTAATTTCCCACAGCTGTATTCAAATTGATTGTTTTGTTCAGTTTAACAGTCCAAAACACAGAGAAACTCAGTTTGCTGTTCTATGTGACAAAGAAAAGCATCAACGCCTCACATTTGAGAGGAAGCAGAACCAACAAGCGCAGGGTGGTTTTGCTTGAAAAATGACTAAAACAATGAATCAGTTGTCAGAATAGTTGATTTTTAGTTGACTTTTTTTGAGTGACTAATGAATTGATCAGCTAACAGTTGCAGCTCTAGTATACATAAACCACAACTTCTCTGCTTTGATTCCTCCCAATAAAAAGAAAGAAAATCTTGTCTCATCATTCCATTTATCAAAAACCACTAAGTTCAGTGAACAGAAATAATAGAGTCTTGCAACCTCTCAAATAGCCACATGGTGGCAGTGTGTCATCACAGTGAAGCGGTGTAACACCTGCAGGAAACCTCCAATAACTTCACAGGAGCTGGAGACCATGTGCCTAAATTCCTCGACAAGTTAAATATAGGGAGAGTTTACATTGCGGGAGACACCCTAATTTAGTGCAATGGAGACAGACTTTGCATTCAGTTACTGAAAAATGTTTGGATTTTTCACACGTGATGGAGGTGGAGCATGTTTCAATACAGGTACTGTACTTGGTCTAAATCACACCACTCAAGAAAATGTAACAATGCACTTAGTAATTGGCCATATCCATGTTCATTTTCCAGTCTGGCAGCTCACTAAAAAGTCAACAGAGGGCTGAACAGTTTCTCAAAGAAATGCTCTGATTGGAGCCACTGAACCCGCACAGGGTGAAAGTGGTCAACACACACAGAGGGGTGAAAGTGGTCGACGCACCAAAAGAAAGGCCTCAAGGCACGGACTGCCACAAGTGTGAGATGAGAAAGGGCAAGTACAGTAGCTATATTTACC
>JBAJHX010000096.1:10190131-10206033 GCA_037176925.1 Amniataba percoides
ACCAAAAGAAAGGCCTCAAGGCACGGACTGCCACAAGTGTGAGATGAGAAAGGGCAAGTACAGTAGCTATATTTACCTTTGGGCGCTGCTTAAATCTAGGTAACCTAACGGACCTCAGTGGCAATGAATGAGGTCTTTCTGGAAAGGGACAGAGTGGGCAATTCACAAACTATTGCCTTGTATAAACATGGGGCGCATTTTAAACCCCATCTGGAAGCCATAGCTGTGTCAGATGCCAATTCAAACACATCAGAGAGAAAGAAAATGGTCAGCTTTCATGCACATACCTTGCGGTTTTGACATTTAGTTTTACAGGCCTGGATGTATCGTCTAAGACTGCACCTGTCCTTTGACCAGCTCATATACGAAAGATTCTCTTGATATTTGATATTCTGGGACAAAAGCTTCTGTATCTGCTGGAGAACTGATAGAAAGCTGGCTTTTTTGGTCGCTCAAGATAATTTGCATGACTCCTCTCCTGTGCGTTGGCAGCCATACTGTTTTCCAGGGGAGTAAAATGAACAATGAAAATTGTGAAATGACTCCAGGTGTACTTGGAGGACAGCAGACTCAGCTCTGTTTTTACTGTATTCGGTAAATTTTAGGCCTAAACCCCTCTTCTAACTCTGTCTGATCAACTTCATGGCCTCGTAAACTACATGAATAGTCACTCAGTAACCTCAAAACTGAGAGTTCAGGAACTGACCCCTGTCCCCTCTGAGCGACTTGGGGCCATTGAGCCTGCTGTGCTGAGGTCACAGTCGGACCTCTTTGCCACTTCAGCGTCTCCCAGAAAAATGCTGAGGAAAGAAGGGCTTGCATTATATCCAGGGGCCTATTTCTCTGAAAAGGTAACCTGAGACTTGCAATTGCTTTGGCGTGAGCAATTTCCCCCTCTTTTTTTCTTTCTTTGTGGAAAATACACCTTTTCTTTGCTTAAAAATCTCAGTAAGCTTGAGTTATTGTATACTGAGAAGACTACGCTGCTCTCAGAATTATAAAGTCTTATATTTTTCCAATTGCCTCTCACTTGCACCTTGGCTCTGTCTCTCTCTGGGCTGACTGTCACAGCTTATGGGTAATCTTTTAAGCAGATGGAAACCCTGAAATCATATGGAACATTATTTCTGGCCCCGATCTCCTGGCGTACCTTCACTGTCAAATGTCTCTTGTGAATACTAAAATCAATAGCGATGACGAATAATCCCACTCCGTTTTATTAAGAAAAAAATCCTGCAGAGACAGTAGAAGTCTGCAGGTATCAAGAATAAGAAAAGGGCCACTTGGTTCTTAATGGAGTGAAGATTTTAAAAATAACTTTTAAAACCCATTTTACGGAAATTTTGGTTATTATTCCACCTTTCCGGTTCAACAAGCCAGGATTTGCCTGGATGCCCTCTGACAGCAAAAGAATGTGAACACTTTTTTTTTTTTTACCAAAGGCCCTTGAGCCTGACCACCTTTCACTTTTTGCCCATCCCCTCCCCCTCTCTATTAAGTGAATCTGCAGTTAAAAGGAGAGCCTGTCAAGGCCCCCAAAGCACCCACAGGTGTCTGGCAGCTTTAACTCTGGAAAGAAGGGGGAGTTGGAGTAAGGCACTGCCACTGTATGAGATCAAAATCTGAATGTTTTTATATTCGCTTTCCAAACTCTACCTGAGAATGTAAACTTTAACGAGGATGATTAAATAAAAAGGTAACTAAAAATGCAGTTGAAATAACTCCACAGGAGAAAAAACAAACACCTTCTTCTGTGCGCGCTATTTGGCGTAAACTCGCCTCATCTCTCCATCCGTTGCATCACTTTTACGCACGTCCACCGCTCTGATATACTGAGTCCTGTCACACCTCGCAGATACAGTACGACCAGTTCTCTTGGTGGACAGAGACTCCACAAAAACATCAATCAGATACCTTTTTTATGCGACACAGTACCCAAACAGTCATGAACTTTCAGTGCGTAAAAGGTGCGAGGGAACCAAATCACTCCAAGCACTGAACTACTCAGGGCTCAGGTGCTGTGCGTAAAGATGAACACATTTCAGAGTTACGCGACTGTGCAGAACACCTGCTGCCTACAGGCACTTTATGGCAACTTTCTCTTCACTGTGGCTCTTTGAGAGAAATAAAACTGTCACTTACGGTCGTCCTCCTCCTGACATCTCACAACGGCTAATAGACAGACTTGGGTTGCTACAAGTAGCAGTAGAGTCCTGGAATCCATAAAGCTGAACATGTCTAAATATTAGACATGCAGGGCCCTTAAGGGAGAAGGAAAGGTGCGAAGGGAGCGGAGGCTTCTCTCAGTATTTAGTGTGTTTGTTCCCGGTTACAAAAGCCGAACCATTCGAAAGTCACTCTTCCCAAAAACCGATGGAGTGGGGAGGGAGGGGGGGGATCCAGCAGCAGGACCCGGACCTGCAGCAGAAACTCAGCACCGACCGCTTCGGGCCAGACGCTGTAGTTTTATGTCCCCGTTGCCTTCAATGAATCTTCGTATATTCCCAAATATCAGTCCGGCCCCTTACCCCCTGTCGGGCTGAAATCTGAGCCCCGCTTCCCTCCCTTTCTGTCTCCCAGCTTCCATTATCCCAGTCCCAGACCACTCCTTTCCACACGTGCTGCTACTGATTCCAAAAAACTTGAAACTTTTTTTCTCCCCCCCCCCCCACACCAACCAACTTTTGGTGCCCTCCCACTTTCTCCACCTCCCTATTCATCGAAAGCATAGCGATGTCTGAATCACTTCGTTACGCAAATTGGAAGTGATTCTTCATTTTCTCCCGTAAGTCTCATCAGACATGTCTGTGATGAACAGCAAATATTATATTTGTCACAGCTTTTGTGGGTTGCATCTAAAAACACCAGACTCCTCAAGTGGTTGTACTTTAAGCCAACATCAGAGAGTGTTCCTAGGGTGTGAAAATACAATATAATTAAACATTGATAGAAAATCATTTCTGCCATGACAGACTTTGGGCACAGGTAACAAAATATGACATAAAAATATCCCAAAGTGGAAAAAACCCACTTTAAACCCATCCAACATTACAGACAAGAATATCCCCGTAAAGTTAAAATATTTATGTGAAGAGGGGCAGATTCAAACAGAGAGATGGGCTTAGTGACAGCACTTTCTCATTACTCACAGTTTGTGGTGGAGCATGATAATTGTGTCCCATGATCCAACATATATTCATGTTGAGGGCAATGTTAGTATCAATACTACACACTGAATAGTCCATCAGCTGATGAAAGTTGCTGTAAAGTTGCTGTTGATGAGCCACAGGACTTGAATCTTTGAGCGAATGGCTATTTTTAACTGGTTAATTGATCTTCTTCTTCATTTTCAGTTCAAAGTTTCAGTCATATTTTATGACAAAATACAAACAACATTTTCTAGTTCCAGCTTCTCAAATGTGAGAGGTTGTCATCCATGTTAGCAGATAAAATATCTTTTGGTTTTGGACTGTTGGATGGACAAAACAAACAAAGAGATTTTTTTTGATGTGTGTTGACTAAATGATTCATAGATGAATCAAGAAAATAATCAGCAGAAACACTGATACAGAAAACAAACATTGGCTGCAGCCCTAACACAGTTGACTGTGAGATTTGTGTTCCTATGTTCATTTTGTATGAGCAGAGTAACACCTGCATCCTTCAGGGTGAGAACCAAAAATATAAAGATATTTTTTTCAGTGACTATGAAACTATAGAAACCCAGAGTGACTCATGCAGTAGAAAATAAAACTAGGTCTCTCACTTTTTTCCCCTACTGATGTTGTAAATTGCACTAGTTTAACTGGCGTGTGTGCACAGAACTCGGACTAGACCGAGGGAAGAAATGTGTACTAATGGTGGGTACAATGGCATTCCTGAGGAGACTGTGGAGAAAGAAAGGATGACAACAGTCTCCTATTTTCTGTCTTTTCATATTGGTTTCGGGACAGAAGTACTTTAGAGAGATGCTGCATGTGTGTCTTATAGTCTGTATTTGGAAACTGGGTCCTGTTATGATTCTGGTGTGTGACGGCTTGGTGGTGTTTGCCTTATTAGAACTGAAAGTTCCCCAAACTGTCTGTAACTTGCTCACTTGCACTGTCTTTCCTTTTCTAGTTTATTATGTTTGGGTGTGTTTATTAATCCAGTTTGATGGAACATTTTGTTGGTACTGTGCAAAATTATGGGCAGGGATTTTTATTAGAGGGACTTTTTTTTTGGTAAATTGTCAGATGTGCACTAATTTGAAATACTACTGTGTGTGTTTTAAAGGGCTATAGCTGTCGACCAGCAGGACACAAGTAAGCTTGGAATGACAAAACTTTCTGGATAGCTTCACGAAACTTGCTTTACATATTTAAGAATCTTTTTCCAATGTAATTTGTCACTAAATGCATGTTTGCACAAAACTAATGAAGCAAAAATAAATATTAGAAGCCTACACACACACACACACACGCCACTGGACCGCCACAGCTGGCTGTTTAAAGGGTTAACACATGATAGATCAGCTCTGAAGTGACTTTGCAGATTCACCAAAAACATGACCTGCTCAGAGAGCGATCAATGCTCACTGCTCTGAACTGTTTCGGCTTCAGTGGATTGTCATCCTCCTGTCCTCGCTCTTAAACAAGGCTTGGACCATAGTTTAACATCATAAGCTAGAGATGTGATTTTGGGTATTTTAATCTGTCCAGTGTTAAAACCATAATTAGTGCAGTGCTATCCCTGATCCCTTCCAAACCTGTCAAGCTCACATCATAATTAGCAGTTCCTGATATGAGTAAACACTGAACAGTGTGACAATGTAAAAAGGTTTCCCTCATAGTGATGACACGACCATCACCTTTACTGAGCTTTATGGTGAGCTTCTGTTCATTGTATAGCTGTGCAGCCTCCTTACAGAGGGAACACACGGCCAAACCAAACAGCCTTGATCTTCCCATCAGACCTCTGGACTGAGGCCACAGTTTGTGCAGGAGTGACACTCTTGTCCCTACTCTGACCCCGTCACATGTAACAGAGGTTATAAATCACAGCAACTAACTGAGTGCTAACTGAAATGCCACGAAGAGCTACTTGTAGTCTGGAGTCGAACTATATATAAATAGCAAGGGACAGTTTGGTGGCATCATTTATGCAGGGTCCTCACCCCTCTGCAGGTTGTGACCTGTGAGCTGCGACCTTTGACCCGCTTCGCACTTTATTGGAAACAGGAGCAGCTGGTGCATCCTGAGTGTGCAGCATTAGCACTATTCTTCACAGCTTGGCCGTCTAAGGAGAAATGGAGTCACGCAGCAGGTCACAAAATTGTACCGTGTAAGTTTGTTTTTGGAAGGTAATTTATTGAGACCAGGTTCAAGTGGACTAATGACTGATTGCTGATCAGTTGAGTAGTCAATTGTAAACACCAGCAGATTTCAACATAACAGCATAAATAGGGGAATAGTTTTTTTGAAAACTAAAAACAGTTCATCAATTATATGACCCAAACATGTTCAAGAATGAAGCTGACTCCAATTTTGGCGTTTTGCTTTTCAAAACTATATGAATGTGTTTGTTTTATTTAATTATCCCTTAAGGGTTAGTTTCTCATGTAATTCCTACTCCACTAGCTTACACGAAAATGGTACAACTTGTAATTTTGCATAGTTTCAGACATTTTCTGCACATAAAGTGTATGTCTGTCTATGTATAGCAAACATCCGAGCAAATTGAAATCGTGTTCTCTTTGTGATCATGTGGCTCACCCATAAAGCCTGCGCAAGTCAGGGATCAAAGACTTTGGATCACTTAACCACCAATTATCTATTCATAGGCTGGAGACCTAAAATCAGCTGTAGTTTCTTATTTTTTTATTGCTGGTAGTAACAGGCAGTCTGGCTGGACCAGCCACTGCTTTATGGACCAAAAATCCAAAAATCCTATTGCTTGACAGGAACACATATGCTGCTTTGTGCTACATGGAGGTATTGTGAGGTGTGTCTTGTGCAGAGGTGTTATGCAATATGATCTCTTTCCGCAAGCAGCCCACAAATACCTTTGAAGAGACCTCTTTGAAGACGATTCCCTCTCGGAAATGACACCCTGTGTCTCTGCAAAGTTTTGAAATTTTATGCTTATGCCCTTCTCCAGGTCTGCAAGAGTGCATGCATAGTTTAAGTATTAAAGTTCGCTGTCAGTGAGTCAAGACAAGACTCTGCTTTGTTTCAGACCTGCAAACTTCAACGCTGCCTGGAAAAGAGATGTGCAACAGCGTCCTGTGGCTGGATTTTGATTACTTTTTCAAAGTGTCTCTGTGCCGAACTGACAGACGTGTCCCCCTCCAACAGGGTGAAGGGTCAAGGGTGACAGAGTCCCCGATGCTTCAGAAAAGTTGAGAAAATAAACACAGGCACTTGAGGTATCAAATGTGTGTCATGCAAGCACTCAAACCTCAGGGATTAGGAATTATTCCTGCCAGTAAGAGGACAGGAAAATTATTATTTTCCTGTTTTTACTAACTGCACATGCTATAAAGTTCACAAACTAAAGTTTAAAAAAGCCTTTTTTTCAGTAAACACACACATCGAGTTCCAATAACTTCTAATTGCTAGTGAGTGAAATATTTTTTTTTGCGAACTTTGATGTTGTCACAATCAACAGCTTCTTAGGACTACAAATGAAGACCTGTGCTTTAAGAAGGCAGAAAATGATGGGAAGAGTCTGTGAATATAGGTCTGTTTAGGAATGAAGTCTGTCTGGAAAGATAATCAGAGAGTATGGGAAAAAGAGAAGAGAGAGAGAGAGAGAGAGAGAGAGAGAGAGAGAGGGTTGGGGGCAGGCAGAGAAGGGAGCTGCAGAAATGAGGGAGAGCGAGAGGTAAGGTGGGTGGGAAAGATGGAATGCAGGAGTGAGGGAGGAGACAGCTGAAAGAGGAGGAGAGGGTGGGACAACGAGAGTGGGAAGGAGATTGATGATGAAGAGAGAGAGAAAGAGAGAGAGAGAGAGAGAGGTGTACACAGCAGCAGAGCTTTAACAGAGGCCATGTGAGATCGCTACTGAAATAACAAAAGCCATGACATCACCAGCTGGGTTGGATGTGAAAGACCGTCAGACTACCTGCAGCCATAATAACATTTCTTCCAACAGCCTGCTTTCTACTACAGGGCCAAATGGGGATAGCCAGAATTTACCAGCCGCCCGTTTCACATTGTTTAGTTCACCCATAAATTTCAGTTGTCCAAAGTTCCAAAAAGTTACCCCTGTTAAACGTTAAAGCAGGAAATATTCAATGTTTTTATTATTGTCAACTGCATGAAAAGAGCAAAAACCTAGAATGTCTCTAAATACTTAAACAGCCCCAAACCTGCCCAGTGTGACTGAGAGCACACATTTTTAAAAACATGTCAGAAACATACTTCCATTCAGAGCTGAAGCGATGAATCATTGAATATTTAGTATAATTAGTCTTAATTTAAAAATTAATCTGCAACTTTTTAAAGTCTGTAGTCTCTCACCTATGAATCTAATCTTAATTTAACTGAATATCTTTAGTCTTTGAAGAGTTTATTGAATAAACAAAACATCTGAAGACATGTTGCAAATCAATAGATTGATTGAGAAAATAAGTGGCAAAACAAATGATAAAAACAATAATTAAGGTCAACACTACTTTCATTTTATAAGAAGGCTGCTGGCTACTGTAGATGAAAAAGACAATTTTAACTACATAGACCGTACTTGTTAAAAGGATCAATTTGGTGCTTTTTGTCTTTTTATAGGATTTGTGGACAATGAAAAATATACCACCAGACATACTCTCTATATTTAAAAGATTTTGCACTTAAAATGACTTGTGATGACCTTTTGGTTTGTGCACAACAAATTACCCTTAACAAGCCCTTAATTAGCGACAATAAAATCAGCTTGTCTTGTCATATGAACGTAGATGTTTATTGACTGAGCATAAAAAAGGCTGGGAACTAGCAGTCGTATGGTTTTCCAGCTTGCCTAAATAAACTGTATCCGCTAAACAAACTGCGGCTTATTGATTTCAAACATTGCCAAGAGAGTCATGAATGCTAAAGGAAATGCGTTAATTATGTTTGTAAGCCGCAGTGGTTTTCTTCTCTGCTCTCGGTCTTCTTGTTTTTGCACAGGATGTTAAAATCCTTCTTCTGATTTGATATGTATGTAACTGTTGGCTGAAAATGGGACTCAACATATCATGTCTCCCACACATGTCAGAAATGCTTCGCTTTTGAGTTTGCGTGTTCTTCCTGTGCCTGCGTGGATCCCTCTGGGTACTCCAGCTTTTGGTTAGATGGCGACTCTAACTTGCCCCTAAGTGTGAATGTGAGTGTGTTGTCTGTCTTTCTATGCCTGTGACTGACTGGCATCCAGTCCAAGAAGCCCGACCTTAGACCCTGTGTGTCAGGATAAGCAGGTATAGAAAATGGATCAATGATGTTTTTTAGTCTGAGGTGTGGCAGTGCTGCCCACGGGAGAAATGATGGGCAGGAAGTTACACTTTTATCGTTGTTTCATCACCTTAATTGTGTGTGTGTGTGTCTGTGTGTATGATTGGGTGTTGAGTGTCCACCTCTGTGTGCCTGATGATTCAGACTCAGAGACACCCCTCTGTCTGGCTTCAAGCACATCAGTCAACAACTCAGCCCAATTTATGTTTGCATAAGTCAATGAGCGTCTCGCACAAACTCTTCACTATTTGAATTAGCAGCAGTTGACACCAAAGTGTGAGCCCAAGTTAAAGAAAAGCTTATCACACTACATAACCGTGGAAAAATAAATCCTTCTGCGACTCAGTCTGAGGTTTGATAAGAAGAAATATATTTTTAAAATAAGAGCCAGATTTTGGATATTGAACGCATGATCAGCGCAAATGAGTTGGAGAGACGGTCAGAAAATGAGAGGAAAATAGAGGAAAGCAGTAGAATGTGGCAGCATCTGTGGAAATCTCTTCAAGGAGTCGGGGGTGGGGAGCACTTTGAAATAGTCCAAATCTCTGGAAGAGCTTGGTTTCAGTGGTCCGTGCATGTGTTTTTGAGAGAGAGGGAGAGAGAGAGGAGTGACGATGATGAGGGAGAAGGGTGGGGGGGAGAAGTGGAAACTTCATGAGCATTTGTGAATGCTGACGTACACATTATTGAACTGCTTTGCATATTTTTAAACAAAGTATTTTCTGAGGCATTAAAGAGGAGCATATGCTATCAGATCACGAGCCCTCTCATAAAGAAAAGCACTTGCGCTGCTTATATCTGAAGCTAGTCGACATCAAAGGCTGACAGACACTGGAGACACCTCAGGTATGAGAAGAATACAGTTTCAACAGAAAGAGAAACATGAAACTTTGATGAATTTTTTTCCTCAGAGCATATTTCTCCTCCGTTCATTTTTTTTGTCTCTCTTTGCTTTTTTCCTCCCTTTCTCTGTATGTGTCTGGTTTGTCTATCAGTGTGATCAGTGTTCCCACCTCTCTAACGGGCTCAGCTTTGGGATTTGCGAAGGTTTTTCTTTCTGCAAGTCTGTCAGGTTTCCTACTAGCTGTTTTCAGTACTTAAAACCCATCCAAATATTCCACTGTTTTTCATGGGCAAGTCCTGTGAACATTGTAACCTGTAACAACATTGAGATGAAAAATGGGTAAAAGATAACTGACATCCTAAAGATATTTAAAACTTCTCTAATGGTCTCTAATGGTTTAATTGGGGTATTGGATTGAACACACTGAAGGCTACAGTAAAGGTCTACTGCCACCGAGGTGAATGGTATTAAAGTTACTTGCTGAAAGACTACTTCACAGTTAAAGTGTCCATGAAGACCCCGTGGTCTTACATATGGGCCAACCCTTCACATCTGGTCTCCACGGCCTCTTGAGATCTCCAACAGCATCCATCTGAGAAGCTGGCATTTAGCTGAACTGTAAACTGCCCGCTGCCAGCTGCCTTTCTCTTTCTACATGTCCTTCATACTCGTTGTAAAGTTTTCACTTTAAATACACTTGATCAACCAATTGTTAGACTTTTAGAAATACTTGTCTCAAAGTGCATTTCCATCCACCTGTTTTATTGCTTATTTTCAATTTGTACATTGAAGAAACTTAGTGGAAACATCAGAAATTCAGATAAACGTTGTGTTGAGACGGAAAAATTGGCGTAAAAACAAAATGTCACTAAGTCCCATGGAAGAAGACTTTGTGAACGAATTGTGACCTATGTGGAGCGGAGAGGAGACTCTAACCTTCCTCAATATATACATGAAATGAAGAGAAATGTCATGTTTTTGCCATTTTTCTGCCAGTTACATCGTTGCTTTGTGCCCTCTTCTTGTGCGGCGGTTTCATGGCACCAATTCTTTTGACCAACTCGCTGTATTCACATCACAGCAGTTGAAGGAAATGTGTGACAATTCGCATTTTATTTTGCCCATTTTCTCAGAATGAGGTTCAAATTTCCATGACATCTGGATGCAAACTTGATTTAAGATCTGAAACTAAATCCGGTTTAGTGAGATAATGGAATATAAACGCCTCATGGACAGGGACTTTACTCTAAATGAACATCGTCATAGTAATGAACATGTCTGTACAAAGACATTATACATTAGAATTGACAGTATACAAAGGAATAACAAGGGAATATTCAAGCGGTTGCATAGCATGCAGTCCAAACTGCTACTATCCACCTGCGAAGAATTATTTGCTAAATGTTTATATCATTCACCTCCCCGAAGCCCTCATTAAACTAAATCTGCAATATAAAAAAGTTACAAATTACGTTCATGCATTAAACTTTTTCCACTGTTGCTGGAAACGTCGTCTCTCACCGCAGTTCTTCTGGCATTACTCACTGACTGAACGTACATGTTTAGAGGCTAATCAATGACAGCTGCCCTAAGATGTGTCAGTCCCATAATAAATGGCCAAACAAACAATCAGCACAAAGACAGCGAGGAGGAGCGAGTGACAAACCGCCTCGTTGTGAACTACGTAGATCCATCTGGGAGTGATTCACTTGCTCTGATTTAAAGGGATGCTTGCAGCGTACTTATTGTCCTCATGCATGGTTTTTTTCTTGGGGGAACTAATACTCCTCAATGAGAAAAAACATAGTCCCTGCTGATAAACACTGCTTGGGAGAAAAGCTCCTCATACGAAACTTTTCTCAAGTGCTGTCCAAACAACATGAGCTTTGTTTCCATGCAGTATTAAAAATCAAACACATTTGTGAAAGTTGCTCTCTGAGAAACCCTCTCATTGAATGACCAAATTCCACACGTGTTGTCTTACTACCAGCCAAAATTTGTTTATGAAATTATATTAAAGTAACATAAATAAAAAGGGAACTTGTCACAAGTAATTCCAGCCATCTGCTCCTATTATGCACTGTTCAGATGACATTTCACCATGGCAGTCTGACAGGAAACAAAATTTAGCACATCAAAAACATGCTCGGGTTTATGTGCATCTCGTAATTGATGGTTATGACACAGTCAAAACAGTGGGGGCCATATTTGTGAGGGGGTACTGTATTGTGGGGTCTCTGTGCTCTGTACGTATGGAGCTCATTTCCTGCAGTAGATCAGTCTAGGTTAGGCACATGAATGGACCCATTTATGGGGGCTGAGTGGTCCCGTGGATGAAACCAGGTGGTGAAATCTTGAAGGTGGTGGGAAGGGAGATTCAAGGGGGGGGGGGGGGTTTGTGTTGTTCATTGTGCAGACCAAAGAATTTTAAAGAACACTCTCTATTTTTATTACGTCTATGTTAAGAGATACAATGGAAATAATGAATTTAAAGTGCCTGTATGTGGAATTTAAACATTTCAGAAAAGATACAGAGACATAACATCAGCACAAGACAGAAAAAATTAAATGGTGTTTATTTAAACACAATAAAACAACCCCCCCCCCAAAAAAAATCCAAAACATTTTCATTACATTAAGCCAGCCTAAATTTGTCAGACATGCAAACATCTTATTCCATTGTCAGAAGCTGGCAATCAGATACCTTTAATAGTGCATGTATTTTACATTATTAGTCTTTAAGTGCTGTTGTCTGAAGTTCAGTGTCCAGGTACAAACAGAAAAGACAGCAGCTGCAGTCTTGTGCTGAACTCAGCAGTATGATCGTGCTCCCTTTCTCCCATCCACATTCTTGCCCTCAGGAACCCCCGGAGAAACCAGGCCTGGTCCCTCCCCTGCTTTTTAGAGCAACAGCTGCATAAGCCCGACTTGAACAGGCTGGGCTCCTCTGAGCAATGGTCACCTACACACCTCTGACAGGTTGCAGTGATAAACTTTTCACAGAGTCACTCAAAGAAGCTGAGGATTGACAAAACACGTCAAAGAAAGAGTATGAGATATAAAGAAATGTGTCCATGCTGTCCTTTTGCTCTTGGACTAATCTGCTGTATGGATCTCTTTTCTGTTTTCTGTTTTATCCTCACCGCCATTTATGGTGATGAAAAAGAAAGATATCAACCACCTCTTTAATCAGAAAATTGCCCATCACATGACAGGAAGTCACAGCAACCCAAGCTTTGACTTACCACACCTACATTTGGGAATAATTACAAGGCCGTCAGTCAAATTAATTGGTGTCAAGTTGCAGTGAACATACAGTACACAAGCGCAGATTCAGACAGTCCTCCCACCCTTCTTCTTCATCTGCCTCTCTGTCTCTTCCTCACACACACTCACTCAGGAGCAGGAACATACACACATTCACACACACACAGACGTTATACATATAAATGGCTCCACAGCCACTGGTACACCAGGCTCTGACTGAGCCAAGAGTGTATTTTGATAATAGGATCAAGCAGCAGAGCCTACAGTAGGTCGGGTAATCCACCAATCACAGAGTCCCTTTTTTAGTGGGGTAATAGTGGGGTTAAAGCATGCCAGTGCTTCAGATGACAGACATTTGACCCAAAGCATGCCATTAAGTCAAAGAGTGTCTGTTTTTTGTGCTTGAAGCTGCGATTCAGGGTGTGTGTATTCAGTTGATGCCAGTCATTCAGCGCCTTGTTTAATGAGATAGTTGTAGTGACAGCTCTCTGGCTTGTGGTGCAGTCATGTACACTTTTTGCTAGAGAAGGAATTCAAAAATAATTTAAAACAAGTAAAGAAAAAGCTAAAATAGAGGATGCAAAATATAGGCATCAAAAGGATACTTTGACATTTGGGGAAATGCACTTTTTTGGTTAGATGAGAGAATTGACATAAATATAATCATTTAGAGGGCACCACCTGCAGCTTAGGTTAGTTTTTCTTTGCGCTAGTATGAATTCATAGGAAATGATTATCTTAACTCTCAGCTGTCTTGTGGGGTACAATAATGTTGCATAATCACGGGGCAAATAGCATCTGCTGCTGTAAGTGGAATGTTCCACACATAACTGCACTGTTGTAGCTTCTGACCAAAAACCATGAATGAAGGGACTGACATACATCCAGGAGGAAAGAGAGAGAGGGAGAGGGAGAGAGAGAGAGAGAGAGATGGGGATAAGTAGTAGATACTTCTCCTCCCTTCTTAATGTGTTGTGGAAAATGGATGAACTCTTGGAACAGTTGCAGTTCACTACAGCTTTAGATCTGAGGTAGAACTGATAGCAAGTTTGTCCAAAAGAAACAGACCCCCATTTCAAGGAAAGGAGGACAGTTCTCCTCTGGAAAACAAAGACACATTGAGAGCTGCGCCTGTGTGCTGGAAAGATGAACTGATTCCCGGTGCCTCAAGCTGGACCGTGTTAGAGAGACAGAAAAAAGGTAACCTCGAGTTCTAATGAAAAACAGAGGAGTTGTGGTTTCTTTATGTCTTTTTGTGGGACATCCTCCCTGTCGCTGCACTGGATTGGCTCAAAGAGTTTTGTGATCAGTAAACAAACTCTTGTTCATTCCCCAGGCACTTTTCTCAGTCAGTATTTGTCTCTGCATGTCTTTTATTTGTTTCTCCTCTTCTTTTCTTTCCGTCTCGCACACTTTCTACACACCCACCTAAGCTGACTGGGCAGCAGAGCTTCATGGCTCTCCAAGTCTGAGCTGTCATGCCCCTGAAAAGTTGTGAAGGATCTCTCCACCTTAGCTCATCCTGGCTTCCATCTGGAATCACTCTCTTAAAAAAGTCCGACTGAAGCACTTTCAAGCTGTTGCCATCACAGCTGCTGTGCCCCTGCAGGCCTTAAGAAAAAATGACAAAAGGATTAATAAAAAGAGAAAAATTACAAAAACGTCTTCAAAGTGATAACAGCTTAAAGATCAGTTCAGATGTGACTACAGACAAGCTCCTGAAAATGCATTTTCAGTTCAAAGGTCAAGGTGTTTAACACGGACAAATAAAAATATCTCATATATCATATTCCGTATTTTTTGGACTATAAGGCGCACTTAGAATCCTGAAATTTTCTCAAAAATCGACAGTGCGCCTTATAATCTGGTGCGCCTTGTGTATGAATTCTGGTTGTGCTCACTGATCTCAAACTGATTTTATGTGGTACACGTCACTCAAAAAGTCTGTCAAAATGTTTTAGTACGACTTTGGTAAGCTAAAAAGCTGCGCTGCTTGATGGGTTGTTGGCGCATTACGGCCACCTTAGTCAGGAGCCTCGCGGAGTGATACGTACTGTGTGTAATGCGCCTTATAGTCTGGTGCACCTTATTTATGAAAAAAGATAGAAAATAGACCATTCATTGACAGTGCGCCTTATAATCCAGTGCACCCTATAGTGCGGAAAATACGGTATTATCCAACAGCATTGATCATTTTCAATATTCATTTATACAATTCTAATGAGGTGGTTTACCACACTGTTTCAATAAAAGTGTACAATATAAGGTATATTACATTACACCAACCATGTATAGACCATTACACGGCATCATGGTATACAGGAAATAAATTATTTTTTAGGCCCTTTTTTGTTTTAGTTTAGTCTCAGGTTAGAATTTAAGCTTTCATATTTTTATGTTTTCATTTTCTTATCCACTTCCTGGAAACTACTCATTTTGCTGTGGTGTACTCTTGAGCATAATATTGTTAAAATCTAGGAATATTTCACACCACTGGCCAGCTCTTCTTCCACAGACAGTGTTTGCACAGGATGGAGTCCTGCAGTAAATTTTGTGGTGGAAGTCCTCTGGACACCGGCCTGTTGTAGTTCTAACATTTGCAACTCTCTTGCCCCAGCTGAATCAATAAAAGCCAGCACTGTCACAATGGTGCACTACTGACCCCCCACCCACTCACACGCATCGATGTGCACGATGCGCACACACACGGACACACACAAACATATGCTTAGTCATGCAGGAAGGCAGTGGCACACAGACAAACACACACACTCACACATACAAGACACCAGACCGTTCCCAAATATGTACATTCCTCACACTCGAATGAGATCCTTGGCTCTTTCCTCGGCTCCGTGCCCTCTTGGACAAGGAGACTTGTTGCGTAGGTGCGGCAATGCAGCTCTCTTATACACTTTATGTTTCTGCAGAGAAGTGCTGACATCATGTTGTCATCTCCACTGCAGGATGTCTGACTCCAGCACCTTCCAAGTTTTACTAATACACAAAAGTGGATAACAAAACTAGCTACCAAAAACTACATGTTTATTCTTCCTGTACTGTTATTGCAGTTGGATTTATGAGCCAAAAAATGGGTATATTTAAGATTTTATTAACACTTGAGCACTTAACGCCTCAGTTGTGGGAAGTGATAATTGAACCTGTGGTGAAAACTCAGCAGTGGTGTGAGAATATGTCAGACATTTTTACCCCTCAGACACATGTCTAAGCTCATTGAATGAAAAACACCCATCCATCCATCCATTTTCTAACCCGCTTCATCCTGCACTCAGGGTCACGGGGTGCTGGAGCCTATCCCAGCTGTC
>JBAJHX010000096.1:10212361-10241557 GCA_037176925.1 Amniataba percoides
ATGTTATGTTATGTTATGTTATGTTATGTTATGTTATGTTATGTTATGTTATGTTATGTTATGTTATGTTATGTTATCCACTTCACACAAGAATAGTCTGTAGTCACACTACCGTTACACGTCATATAATAATTCATATTTGTCATTCATAAATAGTCATATTTTGATCGTGCAGAAAACAATGTGATGCATAAAAGTAAAATACTTAGGGTTTGTGGAAGCATCTAAATAAATTCCTCACACTCATTACTTTTCTTTTTTTATTATCTCTGCTTCATTTTCATATGTTCACTGCCTTATCTTGGATTTATAGTTCAGCTGACATCTGACAACAGTTGAGATTAGAGGCTTTAGTCTGCCCACATGTTCACCAGACAAACACCGCTGCACTACTGTAAGAGCTGCTCAATGCTTCTTTTTCGTATGAGACACGTGTGTGGACTGTGGTTTCATTTATTGATCACATGTAAAGTAACTGGAGGAGGGCAAACTCAACACTGACACCGGAGTATGAGTGGATGTGATTTAGTTTATTTAATGTGGATTTTGTGTTGGATATTTTCCTCTCTGCAGATCTCAAAAGACACACAAATAGGAAAAGAAGACATATTGTGTTTTGTGTTTTGTGTGTCTTGGTTGTCTGCATCACTCCAACATATACTCCTTCTGTGTTTAACTCTATCTTTAATGAAGTTTAGGAGACCAAGATGACTCATAAGGTGACTCATTATTGAACTTCTATCACGGAACCTGATTAAAAATGATGCTATTGAGGCTATTGTTATGCTTAGTGGCCAGTAGTTTTGCTAAAAGTGAGCTTTACTATGACTTTAATTTGAAGATTTCCTTAAAAGTTTCATTTCACATTAGTGCCACTATCTATCAGTAAGTGTGATATCATGAAACATATCTGCAGAAATGTGTGTCATTGTGTCATGCAATGAGCAAATAAAACAGCATCCTACTAGTAAAAACATTTCTCCCTAATTACTACTAATGGTGAGAAACTCCGGAGCACATTAAACTTAACACTTTCTCATTTAGTCCACATCGCTAACAAAGTATTTGCATTCCTGTCACCACAAAGAGTCGAGAGACCCCTTAATAGAACGCTGCAGGTATCTGTAATCCAGTCAAACCTCTGGCTGAGGGGAGACACACTTAAGGCCATGATCAGAGCTGCTTGGGAAGGCAGGAAGCAGGTCACTGGGCCAGCGGAGAGGGTTACCTGCATGGGCGGACAAAGGAACAGTGTGCTGGACGGGGCTGAGTTAATAAGCTGTCCATATGGCGGTGATAACTCTTAAACAGATAAAAAGAAAAGCAAACAAATCTTGGCATGTTTGTCTTGTGGTCGGAGATATTCACGATGTGTGTCCGTGAATATGAATCTTTTACACAGAGAGGAGTGTGTGAGGACTGGAAATAGTGAAACACTGTTATATATGGGTACACTGCAGGGAATGCTTCTGCTGTGTGTGTATGTGTGAGAGTGTAATTCATAGCCACCTAAAGAGAGACTATGTGCATCGCAGTGAATGTGGTGTGTGTGTCTGTGTGTGTGTTCAACCAGGGAACATGCATTGGCGAACAGGACCAATATTCAGTGCACTTGCGCGGTGTAACATTGCAAAGCCTCAGATTAAAAGGCCCCCTTGTGGAAGAAATGTCATGTCAACCGTTTCAGCAAAAGAGCAGCAATCCTCTAAGCTCATTATAGTGCACCATTAAACAAAATGAATCGGGAATTAAGCATTCTCGCCAAACAACTCAGAGGTATCCAGATTGGCAGTGCTGGCATTGTTATCTGTTTTTAATGGGCTTATTCCAGAATAATGGACTTAGTCACACAGGGGGATTTAAGTCTTGATAGAGAGATCTGCTGTTTTCAGTTCCTTCTTTTTCCTTTGATGGACAGCAGAATTGTATGAAAGTTAAGCTGTGGCTGTCGAAACATACCATCAGAAGTGTCAAGACAGGGCATAATGGTGTTTAATGGTTATTATTTGGGACAGTACATGTCATTTTCATCCACTACTTTAGCAGCACTTTCATTCACAGACAGATACACTTTGAGTTTCTTATACAGGAAGAGAAAAACTTTTGACTGTCATTGTATGCTGTTCTACATTATTAAAGCGTGAAGTATTGCAACCTTATCACATCTGTTTTGCACCTTACTGTGCACGTACAGTGTTGTTTCACAGCTCCAGCATGGATCCCCCTCAGTGGATTAGGTTGGTAGACCAGTGAGCCCTAATCGGCCGATGGCAGAGGTCCAGTAAATAACTTCAGAAATGAGTTGAATGGCCGCTCTGTTCACCTGTGGTGAGTCAGATGGTGCCTTTTCCAGTAACTCTCATAAAATTAAAAAAAAAAAAAAAACAGGGTGAAGAGATCAGAGAGAAGAGCGTCCAGTGATTAGAGGAAGGTGTCTGAGCTTTGACACAACACTGGGGTCAAAAATCAGATGCCAGAAAGAAATTATTTAATCTGTCAAAAAGGCAGTGATCCTGAAAGAGAGAGTGACCCAGACAAAATCTGGAGGTGTTATATCATCATTGTTTCATTTACACAACACCGTGTTACTTGAAAATGGTTCAATTATTCAAAATACATCTCTGCACAAGCCAATCTATGAGCAATCAAGTAAATTTTATTTATACAGTACCTTTCTGGATCCCATGACAATCTCAGTCCCATTACAATAAAAGAGAAAGGTGAAGGATAAATGATCACAATGCATAATAGCTGCTGAAGGTCAGAGCTGCTTTTTCACCAGAAGTGGAGAACAGGATTTGCCGCATATTTAATCTAGACAAGATTAGGAGCACAGAAATAACCAGTAATGGCTGACTTCTGGCAAAGGCACTCATTTCCCCCTGGCAGTGTATTAGCTTATAGTTTAGTACTGACTGGAACAATCTCTTAAATGATCTGTCTTGGTATTAGAAAACTGTTGAATATTTAGCACATAGGTGTAGCTTTTTTCCCCCCCAACTTCTTTTAAACTCTAATCTAAGAATATGGATAAATCACTTGAGCTGTATTGAGAGATTACAGATACTTTTTCACTCAGAATCCTCCAGTTTAAGATCAGTGAAGGGAATGTCAAATTGCTTCCTGCGTGTGTTGGTCTTTATGTTTATTTCACCAACTGCCAAGTTGACTAAACTGTCACTGAAGCCAGGTCCATCATAGTTTGGCCAAACTGGTAGATTATCTTTCAGTTTGGCTCGCTGCAGCACTGACACAGTGGCTGAGTGTCTGGTAGAGTGGTTGACTTTTCCACCGACTGCAGAACAAACACCTGGTTTATTTTGTCAGCTGCTCATTAACTGATGTATCTGGCGGTTATTATACTAATCTGGACTTTTGTCTGAACGATTAATCATACCTGCTGATGGACAAGTGAAGTTATGCCCACTTCAAATGTGGATGTTTGGCTTTGAAAGAGATTTTCCAGATGCTTTTCTTATTGATAAAGTCATCTCAGAAAAGTGCACGTCAGTGTTGCCCATACTGAGTTTCATTTGGGTAATTTTCTTGTGCCCTCAGAGGGAGGAGGAGGCGAGGGTGGGAATGTTTGAGTGGAGGGATGACATACATATCCTCCTTGTGTTTTGGTTCCAAACAGTGAGGGAAAGTAAAGAAGCTGATGAAGTTTGTTAGGGTGCCAGTGGTGATGATTCTACCCCCCAGTCTGGAAACTTTATCCAACTGCAGGTTTATTGTGGGAGTAGAAAGTCAAATTCCCTCTCTGGCAGCTCTATTTTCTTTGAGCCAGCCAGGATTTTCAGATGTAAAAAGTCCCTCTGTTTACGCTGTTTCCACAGGTAAACTCAGCTCTGGGGCAGAGGTATTTTCTGACACTGCACAAACTCTGATGGCCGGGACGCAATGTGGCATGCCCTAGATGTTCTGTTTGCTCCCGCTAACAGATGAGCTCGGTACAGCAAATGTTTGGTGAGAGCCTCCCTTCCACCAAGGGAAATAAACCAGACTGCAGACATAATACTGCCTTCTCTTGCATAAATGTACAAAATTTTTATGAGATTCGCTCCATTAGCAAGACCATTATACCTTATTTATTTTATTTGACATGTGAATTAACAGGCGGTACAAGGACTGTAATTCTGTTTAAGTAAAGGCCTTCAGGAATAGAAAGACATTTGCCAAGTAGCAGTGTGTATAGCTGCTATAATAATTGTGATTTAAAAGAAATACTGCCACTCATGTCTCTGTATAGCTCAATTAATGCTTGATAAGCCCACCACTTTTAGTTACCATTGCTATGCCTGTCCTAAGTTTTCCATTCTTGTCAGCACATATGCACTTTACAATGATAACAGTGGCACATGTACTGCTTAAAAGTGACTGTTATATTGTATTTTTTAAATGTGTTACTGATTTAAGATAGAAATAGATGCAAGTTCTCATTTATAAGGATTGGTGCCATTTTGTTTTTTTGTGCTAGCTGGGCATACTTAAATTTGCAGGCCATGTACAGCATAAATAAACATATAGTTTAATCGATTCCTTACAGTTTTGCATGTGAGTTTGGTTTTAGAAAGGCAAAAAATAAAGATACCATCCTCGTTTCTCTTACTGCTTACTGGCCTAGTCAATCACCTGCCAGTTTAATTTAAATGGCTCTTTATTATTTTTTCCATTCATTCTGTCTCATATTAGGTAGTTTACTTTTGTGCTTCTTGTTGTGGTGTGATGTTCATACTGTTATTGTTACTGTGCAGGAAATCACAAAAATACTGGTTTTGGGGTCTGCTCAGAATGAAACCAGCATTATTTCTCTGATTGAGTCTCCGACAGGCAGAAGGCTGTTACACCAATTAGACTTTGGCTCCCTGTGTCCTGCTGTACTCTCCACGTCTGAACAATTATTTTCTGCTGTCTGGATGATGAGGTTTCATAATGATGCATAGCACAGCCTAAAAGACTCTGACAATAGAGGTGCTGATCAACAGGCTGTGCTCACGTGCAGGCCAGCTTTTATTTCTTAGACTGTGTGAAATTCTTACTTATGATTTTACATATCAAATCTTTGTACGCAGCTTGTAGACCTTCCATGGTTAACCAAATGGGTTTTGGTTATCCAGTGTTTAATATAAATCCTTCATAATGAAAACAACCTTTCAACCTTGTGCATATATTCCTGCTTTCTACAGAGAGCCCTCTATACGTCCTGCTCCTTTGGAATCCTTTGGTCGTCGAGGTCGAGCTACACGGTGCTCAGGTGGGTAAAAGTCTAAATTGTGAAGCGTTCACCTCATACAGACAGTGAACGCTTTTCAAGGGGCAGAGAACAGGCCTGTGTCAATACTGGGCAAGACAAGGTCCTGATTTATCCAACGGTCTGACGCACTAGAATTAGTCTGAAATGCCCACTTTTCCAAGAATGACTTACACTTACAGTGGAGTGAAAAAGAAGCCAGTAACTGCACAAGATTTCCTTAGGTGTTATATAGGAGTGGCAATAAGGGTTGCAGCTCAGAGCGCAGGTATAATAAATAGTAACGGCCTATGTTTCTCACGGGGCTCCCTTTATGATAACTGCAACATCAATCAGCCCAAAGTATGTGAAGTAATGACTCTGTTTTTATTTTCTGGCACCGCGGAGAGTGGCTTTGAAAGGCTCCCAAAGGAAACAGAGAAGTAGAGATCCCTGTTTGTGCAGCGTGCTGTAGTGTGTGACTCTTTGTGCTGCCACCACAGTGTAACAATGCAACATTCATCCACGAATCTCTCCACACTTCTGCTGGAATTATTAAATGAATTTGCTTGTTTAATTCCAAACCTTGTTTTCTTTTTCCTTTTTTTTTTTTAAATCTCACTGCTCTTGCCTTGTCAATTTAATTATCAGCCTGCCAAAGAATGATTCCAGATTGGCTGTACTTTGAAGTGCTGAAAGATTTATGAGAAATTCAATAATGAATAAGCACCAGGAATAATTCAGTTTACCCTCAGTGTTTCCCGCCAAACTATTGTCTGTTTGGAGGCCAGTGATTTGTGGCCCATCTGTAGATTGTTTGAGAGTGGCATGGGTAAGATCAAGTTTCCTGGCAGCCAGCGAGTATTCATGCATGTGCAAACTCCAAAAGTCCACATCCAGCACGGTAGCTCCTCTCCAACACTGTCCAAACAGTATAGCTGTAATAAGTAGTTATAAAGGTTTGACTTTTCAATACAAGTGTCATTGTAATGACATGTCCATGTTGTTAAAGCCTTTAGGTAAAATGCTTTCATGGAAAAATTAAGTTAACAATTTGCTCCAATCTTGTTTCCCAGTTTTTGATTTTATTTTTTAAACGAGGTAAAGTTAAATTCTCATTCGCTCGCTGTTTCAGTTTCACACCTGTCTGACTCTCCTATTTTATCTTCTTTTTTCCTTTTGGTGTCTTTTTGCACACTGGACTAAAAAGTGTTGATTACATGAGACCTATCTCAGCTTCCTCCTGTATCAGTGTGAAGCCAAATTGGTTCTTTAGTGTTCTTCTTTAAGGTTTTGTCTGTTGGTGTGTGTGCCAGTCCAGTATGTCCATGAAAATGAAGAGAATATGGCACATAGACTGGTTTTCATATGTCTTTGATTTAGATGGAAAACTGGCAAGTCATGTAGTTCCTTATATACTTTCTCAGTTCATAATAGAAAAGTCTCACAGAATATTGCTGAATTATATGCTTTTTTCAAGCAGTCCACCACAGGAAATGGTTCATTTGAATGATGCCCACCCTTGGTGGGAGAGGCCGACTGTAAAGTAAAGAGCTCATTGTAAGAGGACATTTCTTTGGGTTGAGGGACTAATTAAAGTTTTACATTACTGCCTGCTGCTTAAATCAGCAGACAGAAATGTATATGTACACAAACAGCTGAATGGGGAGGAAAAAACAGCTCCTTTTCTCACATGCAAGGGACCTTTGAACAGCACGGCACGTGAGGCTTTTTAAACAGTTGGAGGCACTGGATGACAATTTACAGCATTAGCACCAGCACTGTGATTTTTCTTTTGCTTTTATCTGCAGTGAAGGCTTAGTTTAGCAAAAACAGAGCATTCACTTCATATCTGATCCCTTAATTGAAACAATACATTTGCCATTCTTGCAGTCAAAATATATCACACAACTGTTTGGTAAATCAGTTTAGTTTAAACAGTCCTCATTTATGCTTCCAGATATGTAATAATGATTATTTGCTACTGTTTCTTTTTTCATTTTGGTTTAGCTGTTTATGGGTACTTTGAATAGTACAAATTATATTGCAACTCTTAAATCAGACATGTTGATGATCAAATGTAACTGGCTCACACTTATGTTATCGTATTTGTAATCTAAGTACTGAGGAATTAAGTACCTACCTTTTCTGTTTAAATGTGTGTGATGCTGTCTGGGTACTTATTCGTTGCCTTTACGAAGTCTTATGTATATGTTTTATTTGGAGAAAAATTTCACCCATTCTAGTTCAATACCTACAGGATCTTGGACCATTTCCAAAAGTTAATCACGCATCTTCTGACAGGAATAGCGACATGCTCTACAGCACAGCAGAAGCTCAAACAAAACACACTTGTTTCTCTTTGGAGCAAAAATAAAAGACATGGAGCCTGAGAGAGGAAACAAATTCTCTTTTATCTGTTGCCTCTTCACATAAACTGAGCACAATCTCTGTGTTGATTTTGGAAGAGTGGCAGAAAAGTTCTTACACAGGAAACCAGACATACCCCATCATTCCTACAGGGAGCGAGTATAATCATATTTTCTCCTATGATATCAGGATATCAGTCATATTTCTTGTGATGCAAACAACAGATTTTAAGATGCTATCTGTTTCAATCAACCACGCCAGCAGCTCAGCTCTATGGAGGGCAATACCAGTCAGTCTGCTGCCCACTCCACTTGGTCAGATTTTTAATGACTTTTCATTATCATTTGATTTAAGACCAATTCACCTCAGCTGTACTGCAGTTCATTCTTTGCGCTAGTGAGTGATTGTACGCTGATATGCTAAACTAAGACGATGTACATGGTAAACTTAAATGTATTGTCATTGTGAGCATGTCTGTATGCTCATGCATGATAGATAACATTTCAGCAGTGAGTGCGATGCTGAATGACTCACATGTTCAAATGAGTGGTCCTGTTCAAGTCAACGTACAAACTGTGTCCTTTTGCAAGTATTAACGATGATTCTTACAATGCCATTCTTCATTGTCTTTCACTGATCTTTCTGAAGACATTGTCATTTGCCAGTTTATTAGGTGCACCTAGTTAAAACTGATGCAGTCTAATACAACAATCCTGAAATAAATTATGATTGTTCTAATTTTAACCCTATCCCTAACCCCTTTTTGTTAAAACTCTTGTAGAGAGGTGTTGATTAAACTTTCTTTCAACAGAGCAGAACCCTCATGAAGGTAGGATTTATTTGTTGGTATGATTTATTGCATTTAACTGCATTAGTTTTAGCAGGTTGTACCTCATAAACTGCAGACTGAGTGACTGTTTTTGTATAAACACTACACTGAAATGCATTTCTCACAGGCCAGGCCTAGTTATGAAGCTGTCATATTTTCAGAGGCTTCATAACCAAATGCTGTTCAAGAATTACTGCATTAACAAATTCAATATGCTGTAAAAGTACTTCTTGAAAGACATTATCCAAAGAAAATCTCAACTCAAAGTGTAGAACGAGGTCAGCAAATCAAGAGGATTTGTCTGCTTTCACTTTATGGCATATCAGCACATCTCTCACTCTGGGAAAACTCATAGAGTAGCTCGATAAAGTCTGGTGGACTCAAAGTAAACTTAACCCTGTAAAAATTTCTCTTGCCTCCTTTTGAGGGGCTTGGGAGACTGAAGCACAATAAACAAAAGCCCCCCTCTAAAGGTCCACAACAAAAGCAAATAGCCCCAGCCTGGCTATAGCTTTATTAGTGGTCAGCTGGTTCCCATTAGAAAGGCTTTGTGAACTGCTATCTCCTCTCAAGAATCCCAAACAAACTGACCATCGGCTCTGTTTGTCTCCCTCTAACCTCTCCCCGCATCCGTCGTGCTTCTCCAGGCCATATCCGTGGATACCAACGGCCCTCCCACAAACAGGGGTCGCCCTCGGTGACCTCTCTGACCACTGTTGTCGTTACAAAGCCACTTAGGTGTAGCTGGTGCTGAACGATTTCTGAGACATCTGTCTCTATTTTTTGTCCAATTGCATCAGAGCAATGCCTTCGCACAATCTTTTCTTCTTTTTTTGACCCACTGTGCTAAAATATATTTGTCATCATAATTTAAAACTTAACCAACAACAAGACTGAGAGTCTATGGCCATACTAACAGTTTATAATGATGATGTCAATATGCAGATGTTCAGCAGGTGTAATGTTTACCATGTTTACTATCTCACTTTGAGTTGTTGGCATGCTAACATTAAAAACTTAGCAGTAAACATAAAGTGCAGATGAAGCCAAAAGGAATCTCATCAGATTTTCAGGTATAGGTACAAACTAAAGCAGTGGATAAATCAGAATTTGACTTTGTGATGGTGCACATAGTTGGACCTTAATATGTGCACCAACTTTCATGTTAATCTATCCAAAAGTTGTTGACAACCTCAAGGACGTTTGGGATCATTTGGCAGATTGTGTTTATAATCTAAATCTACGTTGAATCCCTTTAAAAATGTGATCAGACTGAGCAATGTGAAATCAAATGGGAGTTTCTTGGTAAAGAATGTGCTGAAGTTGAAATAAGGGAGATGAAAACAGAGACTCTTTCCTTCATCAAATAAAGTTGGCCAGGCCTGCAGCACTGAGCATCCTTTGTTGAGCCCAGGCTCTTGGGTCTTACTCATGCTCTCAGACGGCCCCATCTGGATCAAAGCTCCACCAGTCCTGCCCTGTACTTCTTACTTCCTGTGATCAAAAAAAGAGCAGTGGACAGACAGCGATGGGTAAAGAATGAGAAGTAAACTCTTACTTATCTATTGTATGAGGAGAAGAAATGAAGACAGCAGTGGAAGAGTGAGATAGCTGTAGTGGTAGTGGGTTTTGGGTGTGTTGGCAGTGGTGATGGACGTAGGGGGAACTCCTAGACCTGACCGAGTCAACATGAAAACCAACCGACAAAGCTACCATTCATGCTCTTTCACCAGTAATGGAAAACGTTTTCCCCCTGACGCTGAAAACAGAGCAAGGGACAAATCTGCAAAGACAACAGACAGGGAGAGGTCCCCGCCGCGGTGGATTAGGATCTGCTTGCTGTGAGCCACGTTCAGATCTCCACACCGGAGAAAGGAACCAGGCATCTGCACCACAGAGTGCAGAACAGGGAGGAAATGAAAGGCCCTTATTCCTCCGTGGGAAGTGGGATCATATGGCCTTGGAGGCCTGCGGGACCTGGATGGGTCCTGGGCCTGCTCAGCATGCTGCTGGGCATAAGTGTGTAACTGCTTTATTTCAGCCACTTTAAATATGGTGTATATTTGATCCCAAGTCAGTCACTTGAGGTAACAACTAACAATAAACCACATACAATCATAAGAAACAGTGAGCCAGGTAGGGACTGACTCACTGTTGACAAGTTGTTCCTCAATATTACCTATTTAGCATTTCAAACATTTCATAAAAGCCTTGGTACAAACTGTAAGTTGTGAACTGCTAAAGGCATTATATAAGGTATTTTTCAGCAAGGCCCAACTGAATAATAAATAACAACATCAAAATGTGCAGCACCAGTAACAACATTGTAATAATATAGATACTGGTGTTTAATAAGCACATAAAATGGAGTCCTAAAGTTCATGGGCTGCCACAGATACAGTATCCAGCCTGTGATGGGGTCACTTAGGGTTGCTGTAAAAAGATAATTATTTATTTATCTTCATAACATAAAGTTATGATGACGATTATAATAGTTATCTTGCTTTTGAATATTGGGTTAATGCAGTCAAGGGGAAGTGCCCAAGAAAATAATACAATGATAATAATACAAAAAAGAAAATCCAATACTAACAGTAATAAATCACTTAATAAGATGTAATAAATCACTGATTAAACCAATAAATATAAATCAGTCTTGTATAGTTACTTGACATTTATTTGCATAATCATATTAGCTAAATACATTTAACGCAGGATTAAGAGTAAAATAGTAACAACATAATTACGGGTAAAACAACATTTTATTAGTACATATAAAGACGGATGGACACCAACAAGAATGAGGTCAAGACTGATCACCAGACTGATTGCAGGATGTTTAAAATTTCCTTTTTTTTTTTTAATCAAAGCACAATTCCTCTCTTTATCTTCTGAATGAGTTTGCAGAAAGCTTGTTTAAGTTGGAATCAGTTCTGGTTGTGAAAAGATTTAGATGAAGGGATGATCAAAAGGTTGAAACAGCTTTGGGTGGCCCCCCAGCTTCCGATTGCCCCATATTGTGTTTTGAAAAAACTTTATTTTGTTTGGGGGTCTCAGCCAACTGAGGGCACTAGTGTGAGACGGCACATCCTGTTTCCTGAGGGGAAGATTTTTCTCTTTTTTTTCTCGTCTGTCCCGGGGTGCTGCCTACAGCGCTGGAAAAACATGAAGGCTGTTGATGTTTTTATTAAAGGAGAGTGTGTGTGCTGTAATTGGATGTGAGATCAAAGTGTGCAGCACAGAGGAACTAATTTGGTCAATAAATTTCAAAATCACTGTCAGTGTGTGAAATACTGCAGTTATAAAGACAATGAGATCTTTCATTTGATCTTTTTTTCACACCACTGTACCTTACAGTGCATGGTATATTTAAAAAGTAAAAATAAGTGCTTCTGATAGTGGTTGTCCCAAAAATGTTTTCCTGATACAGCTTCATATAGTCACCACCTTAATATCTTTTCCTTTGGTATAAGGCCAGTATTGTTGTACTACACAGTGTACAGCAGTATTAACCTTTTTACCACACTTAGCTTCCTGTTAATTACAACATAGATCCTGATTTTGTTATTTTGACCATCTTTTCTGTCAGTTATCATAACTTTTCTCATATGATATAATTAATAATGTCAGAATAATCTGAATATCAGAATCATCTAACCCACTTTACTTGGAAACATGCATATACAACTGCACTACGTACCACATGTCAAGGTTGGAGCAGGAGGTTATCCTAATAAAACTGATTTCTAGCTGATATCACTGATATTTTTTGTTTACTGGTTATTTAGATTACCCACTATCACATTCTCATCACTCACAACTTCATAAGTCATGTCATATGTCAGTTGTTTTAACATCTTGTTACACTGCCCCCAAGTGACCATAAAACCACAGCAGATTTAACCTGCCTCATAGAAAAATGGGAAGTGTCAAGCAGATTCTATTATTTTGACATGGAGGTGGATAATTTTTGTCACTTATAGAATCTGATGCAGAGAAAACAGGATTTTCATTTTGATTTAACATGAGGAAAGCACTCTTCAACTCACAGAGATGTGACCTCCTTAGCACCAGCGCTTTGTAACACGTCTGCATGAACGTCTTCTAAAACCCTCGGTGATGCTTCTCTCTCCCCTGTGCAGGTATTTTCTGTACAGAGTATGTGCACTTCTCCTCAGGCATCCTCTTCGTTCACTTTTAGACCCTAAAGAGCAGGTTGGGGGAAAGGAATGTGGTAATTTGAGTTGGTGGTAGAGGGGATGGAGGGGGAAAGTGCAGCTGGGCGGGTCTCAGGAATTACCTGAGGAATGACAGAACATAGTTGTCCTGCTCCGACAGAGGTTATTCTGCAGATTGTTACAGAAAGCACAAGCGTCCAGATTAGGGTGTTTGTTTTTGGAAAATACAGCCTGAACTCCTTTGATGGGAAAATTTACAAAAATACAGGTTGGCCCACTATGATGTGTATATGAAAGCTGTAGTCCCAAAAATTCCATCTTGCTTCCCTGAAATTACGTTTTTATGCAGTTACATACAAATATATTGCTATGTCGTAAAGATTTTGAAGGATGCCAAATAGCTGCCTGCAAATATGTTCAATACCAACAATTTTCCAGCAAAATAGGGACGTGGTCCTTTCATCTGCATCCAAAATGAGAATACCTGAAACACACTTGGAAGAAACACGGAAAGTACAGGCAAGTAGCAGAGAAAGTCATATGAGCAATCGCATTAGCATTTCTTAGCGGCGTTACTGTCTCTTTAATAATATGGACTGAAAAGCGAAGTCGACTTCCGTAGAAAATACACGCTGATCTCGCAAAGATTTGACGTAAAATGTGACAACTTACATCTTCAGCTAATTATACATTGCATGGGGCAGTGCTCATTTGGATAACTGCTTGATCTGCTTCACCGGGCGTTACCAGCGCAGAGAGGCCTGACAGGGGAGAGGAGTGTGATCTCCCGTCCTGACAGACACAATTAGCTTGTCGGTCGTCACCTCCCTCCTGCAGCAGCCTCATCAGCTGCCATCCTCGTGCGATGACAGCTTAATGTACACCTGGCCTGACCTTCAGCTCACTTGCTGCCGTGCTGAATGTCAGGGGAGCGGGTTGCCGTGGAAACAGATGGACACCCATGCCAGCTGTTCATAATGCGCTGGCAGAGGACCAAAATAGTTGATGCAATCATTGTTTGAGGTTAAAGGAGGTATTTTCACCTGGACGAACCAGAGCGCCTCCACTCATCTGCGACCGTATTGCCTTGATATAGTTTATGTGAGTTGAGATAAGTGCTTTGATAGCCCTTTTGTGCGGTTATTTTATATTATTTACAATGTCACAAAGTCTTCAACAATGGGTGACTAAGCAAATTACAGGCAATAAATCACAGGAAGGAGCTGAGAGAAGATGAGGCTATAAGCGTGCTGAGGTCAGTGCTCGGTGTAATTAGGACAGAGACAGTAAAACAGGGAGAGAGACGGAGTGGAGGGTGGGTGGGTGCGAGGTAGTAGAGGGTAGAGGAAGAAAAAACAGAAATAGAAGAAAGAGACTTGTCAGGGGGAGCGGAGCAGAGTTTTCAGCCAGCCGCTGAGCTCTCATTCATGGGCGGTTGGACGTGAACACTGGGCACTCTGTGTCTATGGAGGTGATGTCTACTGAGAGATGCTATCTTTACCTCATTGATACAATGGCCTCATAGACAGCAGACAGTGGGCCAGCGCCGCAGGTCTCCACGCTGAGCCTCGCTGCTCGGCCATAGCCACTGCCAGGAAGAGTGCGCCACCCACAGGTGATGACAGAGAGTGAAGGGAAAGAAAAGTTTTTGCAGGCGCTGACCAGTCTCTCTGAAAAGTTAGCAGTACAATACAGTGGATCCATAGCCACGGTCACAAGTATTTTTTATGAGAATTAATGTGCCATATTCTGATGGTAGTCTAATGACAGTCTTTCCCTCCTAATCTCATTGTGTTCTTTTTATTAAAAAAGGAAAAAAAACACCTTTTTGATTATAAGGGACTTTGTTTCAAAAGACAAGGCAGATGTTATTCTATATTGCCTGCTGTACCTTTTCACTTCATGTTGATCTGTTTTTCAGTACTTTCTGACTTCTCTGTCTGTGGCTCTAATCCCAGGCCCTCTGCTCCTACTGGAGACAGAAATTGTTAAAAGTGGGTCACAAATATATAGTTTCACTTTTTTTCAAATGCTCAGTTATTTCCTAAACTGGCCATGCGCTGTAGTTTTTAGCAAATGTGTATCACCATCACACACATTTGGTAATCTAGTGAATATTTATGGTTACAGGATGGTAAATGTATGGATGTTTTAAAATAAACTACAGTTTAGTGTTCATGGTGATGAAAGAACATCAATGTCACTGATGTATTTAATCACAGTTTTTGGAATTTGGTGAAATTATAACTTTAGTCTCATAACGCACTTACCATTTAAGGTGTTGCAAGTGAAACTTGTTGAAGGCAACTGGGAGAAAATGTGACAGAAACACAGGAAAGAGGACAAAAAAAGAGAAAATGTAAGAAAAAAGTCACTCAGAAGGAGAACACAACAATGAACAAGGCCCCAGAGGCAGATGCTGCCATCCTTTTGCAGACCATTTCACTGCCATCGAGCACACCATCTTCTGCACAGTCACTTTCCGCTTTTGTTGTTTTTTTTTTTAAAGAAGGGAGCCTCTCTGCTGCAGCTCTCAGGCGGTTTCAATGCATGACTGCAGGAGCTATTTCCTTTGGCATACCTTAACTCCTTCTCATGACGAGACATTCTGGCAGGCGGAGGGGAAGATGGGAATGGAGATGAGGGCAGAATGGAACATTTGGCTTTTTTCAAAACCTCCAGATGCCAGGTGTAGTAAAACATATAAGAAGGCACTCACTTTCACAATGCATTGCAAAGACTCCCTCAGTCACTTGCTACATGCCATGTTTAGAGGGTTTTGTCGGGAAGGAAGCCCCACATCAGTGGAGGAATTTCTTGCTCACTCTCTTCACCTCCTTGTTTTCACTATTTACTATTTTACTATTCACCTCCTCCCTGTAACCTAGTTTTTCCCCCTTTCCCACCCTCTCACTCTTTACATTCCCCTTTTCTCCTTTCTCGCCCTCCCCTCATCCAATCGCCTCTCACTCTCTTTATTTTCCTCTGGTCAACTCCTCCTCCCACTCTGATCATTTTCTTTCATATCAGATGGTGGATATCAGCTGATGCTGAGTGAGTCCTTAATCACTTTTAAGGAGCAGAGTCTATCAGGAAAAAAAAACTGTAGTAGTTTTTATTGGTGTAAATCGAAAGCCTACATATAAGGCGCTTCATTAGCAAAAGAATAACTTCACTGTCAGCTCCGCATGGATAAGTTTGTGGTTGTGAAGTCAGTGTAGATGATAATATTTTATTGATAATAACACTCTCAGAAAGATTTTACCAGGCAAACCACAACCCACAAACACTACGCAACTGTTTTAGACATTCATACACAAATCATAAATTATGACCCATGCACTTTCTGCTCCAACTATCTGCCACAGAGTCTTTATTTTCATATTCGAACCGTCACTGAGTCAGAGTGGTGGTCACTGCAGTGGTAAAAGGAAAAAGAAAAATGTGCAAATGAAACCACCTGTTATTTAATCTGCATTACCAGCTGAGTGGCTGGCAGACAGCTGACTTGTTTCCGATGTGGGGCCACGCCGTCTGTGAGCAATTTTCATTCTTTTCACTGAGGGTTTGACAATTTTCGGCCACCTTGTTAATGTAATAAAAGAAAATGAATCAGTCTCAAAGACACTGACAACAAGAGTGTGGCCACAGGCTTTGGAAGTTCATTGGTAATTACAAAAGTGGACCTTTTTTCACATAAATGGAATATTTTTAGCATTTTTGTTTTTCTTTCAGAATTTCAGCTTGAGTTATTGCACACTTTTGCGTTTAGGCATTACAACATTATCTTGGTCACTAAAGTGAGACCAAGTAGGTGGAAAATTTAAAAAGTGGCGAGGATTGTTCTGAGCAGGAGAAACTGGCCCATTAGTGTAGCTCCAATTGGTCTTTGAAAAGTGCAATGTGCAGTGAAGGGACACACCCCGGCTAAATGAGCCCTGACAGGCGCTCAGAGATGCCAGAGGAAAACAGGGTACGGGAAGAAAAAAAGTCAGGGGAGGGGGGTGGAAGCCTTGAGAATATTTTCACCCAAAGCAGTGCAGAGATTTCTACAGATTTGTCCATGTGTGCTGTCTCTGATTTTACTTTATAAGTTAGGTCAAAATGAGAATTGCCTGCTTTGTTTGGGTCTGAAGGAGATTAAGTGAAATGTTTTGTTTTTCATCACAAGAAGGTCATAAATGTGGCCTTCTTTCTTTTTTATGCGTGATTGTGCTTCTCCATACAGATGGCTCACATGACTGGCAAATGGAGCCATCACAAGACAGTTTTGCTGTATTTTGGAAAAACTTGCAAAGAGCTGATAGCTCTACCATCTGTACAGTGGGAACTGTTGAGCAATTCCACACATTTCACAGCTCCTACTGTGATTGTGCTCCAACTATGAGCTCTGCTGAACTCCCGATTTGTCTCTTGCTGTATAAATGAACATCTTTTCCAACATCTCTAAAAAAAATTGTGCCTGTGTGAGTTTTGCTCAGACTTTACAGGTCACTTTCCCAGACAGAATGTGAAATAAACAGTTGGTAGCTGAGTCTCCGCCCAGGTGAGGGGATTACTGTCTAACTCCATCCCTCAGAAGGCACTTCCACCTCCCCCTCTGTTCATTTCAGTGCCCTGACCTGCATCCCCACCTCTAAAATCTCTTTCTCTCTCTGTGCCTCCCTCTTCCCTCCTCTCAGCTGTCTCTGTGAAGTCTTGCCAGGTTAATGGATTTACAAGTCTATGAATGTCATTCTGCTGTGTGTTTACTGGAGCTGCCCACTGGCACACCCCGTCGGGTCCAGTACGTGTGTACTTGCATGCACATATGCCGCTTTTCTCGTCATGATTTATTGAGTCCCTCCACCCTCCCTCAGTTCGCTGTGTAATTATCAGACAAAGTAGGAGGGCAGGTCTCGTGTCCTGCAGTTACACTCCTCCTGAATGAACCAGCCTCCAGTCGTTTGGTCACTCAGCCTCTTTCTGCATCCCTCTTCCAGCTGCAGGGTCTTTGCACTCTCTCTCTCACCGTGACTCTCCTGCTTTTGTTTCTCAGTTTGAACCCGTCTCACCCCGCTCATCCCTCTGTCGCCTTAGTATTGCATATTTTTGTCAGTTTGACACAAAAACCTAAGGGGAGAGAGCTACTGACTCAGTGTGAAAATACCTCCTGATGAACAGTGACAACAAAGAGGAGACCCAGAAAAGAATAGTTTCAAGAAATGTAGTTGCAGATGAGTGGTGGAAATAATTACAGTACAGAACATACAATTTTGAGGTTTTTACACTATGTATTATTTATTTTATATCTGTACTTCTTCTACACTAGGTTTCCACAGTGTTTTAAAGAGATTTTTTTATTCTAAATTTGTCTGACAGCTATAGTCAGATGTTATATATGATATATGTGATGCATTATTACAGCCTAAGAATCTATAAAGATGATAGAATTTGTTCCACTTCCACAACCTACTCCAATAAATTGCAACAGTAGAAAATAAAGAAAATAAATTCCACACCTGTTGATACATGTTTTCTTTAATTTGCTTGCAATATTACCATTATTTGCTAATACTGATGCTGAACAATCTGCACTTTTAATGATGCATTAAAATACTTATTTGTTTGTTTGTTCCTCTGTCTCACATTAGTACACTAATACAAAACACTGTTTCAACAAAGTTGCAACTAGACTAAACCATTTAACTCCTTCCAGCTGAAAAGAACATAGACTTCAGTCCTCTTGAGGATGGATGATAAGTGCAGCAGAAATCCAGCCAGCATGCAGAAAAAAGTGGAATTTATGAACCAGGGAATAAAGTAATTCTGATTCAAAGGAGAAAATCATCAGTCATGTTTATTTTAACTTGTGTGCATGTATCCTCACTCATCACATTGGTTTCATGTTGCCGTTAAGCAGGAAAAATGTTATGATTTAATGTCTGTGTTGTTGCTGCCTGCCAATGATGTTTTACTCTTTTCATTTGGGCTGTATTTTATCCGTCTTGTTTTCCTTACTGTCTTTGTACCATGTCCCAACGTGCCAGGGAAGAATGCTGCCTCTTTTAACTCCCCTATATGTTTAACCATTTAGATGTGTAATTACATGCTCTGCAGGATGTCATAGCCGGGGGTCAAATTTACGCCAATTTTCTTAAAAGAGAAATACCAAGTCCTTTGATAAGTTAAAGGACCAAAGGCTGAGAAAGCCAGAGATTGTTACAAGCCCTGTGGAAATTTGTTCACATAACAAATAAGGGGGAAGTGTAAAAATGTAAAAGCCCTTGTCATATACTGTATAATATTGCATTTTAAAAAATCACCCTACAGCAAAAAAAGTTTGTTCTCCCTAGACCAACACTATATATACATCTATAACTGTTGACAGTACACCTTCAGCAATGAACATAATCCGTCATTACTTTTAGTACTGTATACTTCTAAGACATGGGGGTTTAATCTTTGTAAAAGTTTTTCAAATGTCAAGAAAAGTCATTTTTGTTCTACATGAATGCACATATTCAATGGGCTGCATCCCGGAAGTAAACCCAGAAGCTAGAGACTTGGTACATTTACCAGGCGAGTGGCTCATAGGTGCCACCATATGGTTCTTATAATGCATACATGATTCGAACTAGCTAACTAAGACTTTCTCACCAAATCATGTGGTGTGATTGTTACTGTACCTCAGATGGCCAATTATGGTACAACACAATAGATTTTCTGTACGCTCAAAATAAGAAGCACTCAATTATACTACAAATAACACATGTCCAATATTTACTCTACTTCTAGCTCTGTTTTGGTCTCCACCAGCTCCTGAGTGAGAAATCTGGCTCTTTAACTGCTTGATGTTCCACTGTGTTCACCAGCTAGTTGATAGATGGCAGACAAGTTGTCATTTGGTGCTAGGCAGGTTGTGTACAGTTGATTTTAAGAGCTTTTTGCAGAAAACAGCTGTCCAAAAACGATGCTATGAGAGTGGTGAGACAATGATCTGAAACACTGTCATACTGTGGGAAACTGTGAGTGAAAATAGAAAAATAATGAGCCAGTTGTAATAGAATAAATAAAGTAAATCTAAATTGTGTGAAATATTTCTGCTGCTGTATTTACAGATGGGTAACGTTCATACCACATCAGCCCATATTATACTTGCCTATATTGTATTTATTAGACAGGCCCATGTGTTTTGCCATCTCTCTTCCGACATCTGGGCTGCAGCCGGAGCTGGGAGCACTTCCTCAAACCCGTCCTCTATCATTACCTCCTGCCACAGCCAGACTGCAAGGAATAAACCCGTTGTCTTCAATGTCTAAGGCCACTATAAAGAGTCCCCCTATTAGACTTCAGAGATCAGTCATATAGTAGAAGAACAGCCATCTCATTTGGTTGCATCTTGATTGTGGCTCTTCTATAGATCTTTCCTGTATGACTCAACTAGCGTATGTCACATGCATGTCTTCGAGCCTGCACCAGGTAGGAGGCAATACAGGAAGCATCATTTTTAAAATGCTTCCTTGACTGCTGTTTTGATATTTTATTTAATATGTCATAAAATGCTCAGGTATGATTGATCATATTTTAGACCCAACACATGCCTCTTTCTCCGTACGTTAGACTTCAAACTCCAAAAGCAGCCATCCTGCAAAACCAACCTGGATCAACCCAGTGATTTATTAACACAGCTTTACCTCTAATCTCTCTCCTGCGCAGATGTGAATTACTCTCAGATCTGTATTTGTCACCATAACTCTGTTTCAGCTGCTATCTCAGCCTGAGCTGCAGCTCGGGCATCTGGAACGAGTTCCTGGTTTCACAGATTATGAGCTGGCTTAACGCACCTCTCTCTTTCGTAATGAGCCAGGTAAGAATCCAAATTTTGTACTTGCTTCATGGCGAGTGTGGGGTTTACAAACTCTGCACCCCCATGTCCACCAAGCCCCCAACCCACCCACATCCACATCCTCCTGTCTGCTTTCCCAGACGGCCTTGTTAACATGTCTACCTCTCACTGAGCTTCTGCCAGTGGGGAAATAATAAACAGATTATTTCTTCGCGTCCACTTAACATCAATCATCTCTTTTGCTCGGCGCTGCGCTCGCTGTGGTTGGCTTTAGTGACTCTCATTAAGAAAATTACTCTTTCTAAGCTCTACAGTACTCTTCTCTGCACTCTTCAATTTACACTTTACAGAACCTGTTACTGAATTCCAGGGGTAGTTATTGGGGTCTTGCAGGAAAACCAGAAAACAACACTTGGTTGCTGAATAACTTGGAGCCTTTCTAGTTTACATGACAAAGTCTTTAGTCTCAGTAATTATCCTGGAAGTGAGGATAGCTTGATGAGAATGTGATGTGGTTGTGCAGCTGCAGGTAATACAGGCCTTTATAAGCATTAACATAGAAAAACACAAAGCCAGATTTCAGATGATTTGAGACACAATCTAATTATGTTATTTCTTATGAGACACACAATCTGGACTCATGTCTTTTAAATCCATTTGTATGTCCAGGATGAAGACCAGAATACAGACAAATTATTGAAAACTATACTCTTACCATGAAAAGATTAAGTCTAATGAAGCATGAAGTAACATCAAATGGTGCTCAATCTTTTTATGAATGTTAACCTTGTATCCAAAGCATTTCAGCAAAGTAAAAGTCTAATTTTATGTTGGAATTGAGTGCGCAGTATGAGTTATTACACCTCTATGCGCAAATGTTTCCCTGGATAAAAGAAAATTGTCCCAAGTCCTGCAACATCACTCTGTTTTCAAACATTGTTGCATAATTCGTCCCCCATTCATTCAATGAGAAACACGTCATCGGTTAGTAAATAGTGCCATCTTGTGGTGAAAGAGAGAAGTTTCTGAAGATCTGAAAGTTTTTCACTGTTCCTGGTTCTCTTGGCTTGCTTGTTATTTTGTGCACTGTATGTGTCACAACCTTCAATACACTCTGCTTAAATTCTGTCACACGAGCCCTTTTACAGAGCAACAGGAAGTGACTCAAACCGCACATACGAATCGAGGCAGCACGCTTTAACAGACAGGAAGCATGACGTTGCTGTTCACGTACATAACAACATAAATGATAAATAATGTTTTCTCTCCAGTACAAAATCAAACTGCTAATTGATACAATGAATTGTGATTATTGTCATGATGTTAAAATGAGACTTAAAATCCAAATGTGACAAAATATTTTCAAAACAACAGTTTATCTCCCCCCCACCTCCTCCCTTTTTTTTAAAAAAAAAAAAAGAATAAGTTTATATCTACTCTTTGACATACAGTTACTGTATGAGGGCAAATTTAACACTCAGCCCAACTCAAGTCATGGCTCCTCCTCCACCCGTGAGTCCCATGTGACCTAGTGTCAGGGTGAGGCTCTGGGTGCACTTGTTTCCGAGGTCTCAACTGCTACACGAGACCGGGAGGCCAAGGCTCGAACGGGGGGACGGGTGCTGTGTTTCTGGAGCCATGGACTACCAACAGAAACTGGCTGAAAAGCTCACCATCCTTAATGAGAGAGGAAATGGGGTGCTCATACGCATGAACTACATCAAGAAGGTGAGAACAGGAAGATTTACAGACGCACAATGGTCTTTGTAACAGAAACGAGAAATAAGGAACTTGACTTTCATTTCATACTCTGTCATTTTCACAGTATCTGACACTGTTACTCCACGATACAAATTTACACAAACGATTAAACGTATCACTTGTTATTTTCAGCTCAGGAGTAATTGTATGTGTTGTATGTGTTCATTTTCTTTTCACATTCCATGTAAATGTTAAGGTGAATGACAGGCGGTTTATATAAGTAACCATCAATAGATTTTTATGCACAATACAAAGAATAATTATGGTATAAAGCCAAAAAAAAGTACTGCCTGTACTGTACAAAAGTACAGTGCATAGTACCTCACGGTCTTATAAGGATGCAAACCACCAACAACAACCCAGTAATGACAAAAAAAAAGTCTAACTGAAAATGCGGTTCATGAAATGATGTGAGATAAGTGTAAGAACTGTTTACAAAAGTAGTTTGTGTCTATTCTGGCTTAGCAGGGTGCAACGCTGTCCCACTGCAACTGAGTTCATTCCTCCAAAGAGGAAGTGCAAACAGGAAGTCAGTCTGAGCTGTCACCTCAAACTTCAGTTATTCTGAGCAGAATGCTGAGAGACTCCCATGTCAGAATAGACCAAAAAATATAACAAAAGAATCAGATAAAATAATTAAGTGTTATAAGGCACCTCTATAGTAAACATAATATGGTGCTGCCCCCCGCTTTCTGAAACCTTGTGTCAGCTATGTATGTACTTTATGAGAACTGAAAGTGTTTTATTTTGAGCCATTTAAAAAAAAAAACATAGCCTCCAGTGGAGATGTGCTGAGCATGCATGTGTTTTTTTATCTTTGCAGTCAGACTTCACACTTAAGAAGTCTGACTGCTGTGCTACGCAGTCTTCTCCTGTCAGCCTCTACCGGAGCAGCTCGGTTTTAACTGTCCTGCTCAAGGTCACATTGAGGATGGTTGCTGAGTGAGGGAGAAAACATCATTGCTCACAGCTCCCCCCAATAATCCCAGCCAGACCGAAGGTCCAGTGACCTTCCTTTGATAAGTTTGCTTTTCTAGCATGATGCAAAAAATGTAAAGACTGTCACGAGAGCCTGCAGAGCATGATGGCAGGGCATGAAAATGTAATAAAAATAAAGGATTTAACTGCCAAAACCCAAATGTGAAATGTGACAAGACCCAGGCGAAGCATTACAGTATCATCCAATCACATCATTATTATTCCCTAATCTCTGCTGCAGACCTGTGCAGACCCTAAGACGCGACCAGCCCTCCTGACAGAGAAAGTCATGGAGCCAGCCATCAAGTACATCAACAAGAAATTCCCCAACATTGACTTCAGAGGAAACATTGTAAGTCTGACTACATGCCTGTATTTGCTTCCTCCACATGTTTGTACTTATTTGTCATGTTTTGCTTGTTGTTATCATTATGTTGAGATGTTTACAAAAGAGGTTTGTTTGTTTGCAGTCAGTAAATAATGAAATAAAAATTAAAAACATGATGAAGTGATCTCTTCATCTCTTCAGGGATGAAATGATGAAATGTTCTCATTATCATTTATTGCAGCAAAACCTCACCGCCATACAGCGACAGAAATCTGAAGTGCTGGCAGCCACAGCGAGCTACTACGACTCTTTCCTGGACGTCATAGAATTCAGGGTGATCCCTCTCTGTCTCTCTCTTTTTCTTTTTTCTCAAGTTTCACATTTAAGATTAGCTTAGTCGACAGAATGTGACAGAACGTGTCAACATTACAACAGCGGAGAAAGGAACAGAAGCATAACATAACAATTGTCAGCAAACAGAAGAAAATGAAGAGTAAATATACATTAATCTAAGAAAAGGATCACAGAAGATGATGCTGTTTGACGTAATCTCTCTCTTTTTCTTTCCGCACACCGCATTATTTTATGCATTTTGGTTTACAGAATAAATTTACATATAGAGTGGTTTATTCTGACATAGGAAAATAATTGATCGCATCCAAATTTTCAGTTACCTCACGGTGGCTGGGTGCTGGTTGTTACACCTCTCCTCACATTTGCATATTCCTGTGATGGAGGTCGCAGCTAGGCCAAGGCATCATCTGTATTTGTGAGACTCGGAATAACTCAATCAGGGTGCTTTAGCGATATGCAAATGTGTAATGATTATTAGGCTACGGGAATCTATGAAGATTTTAATGTCTTTAGGAAATCACGTTAGAGGCGCAACAGGAATTTGAATGTTGCATTGTTTGTTTTCTAATCCAGTCCCCCTCTGTTCTTCATTCAGGACCACGTTTACGAGTTGCTGAACGCCATGGACGCCTGTCAGTGCTTCTTTGACATTGTAAGCAATTACTGTGCGGTTCCTTATTGTTCTAAATCAGGGATCCAAATCAATTCTGCAGTCGTACGCAACATCTGCTGATCATTTGACAAGCTCCCACTCACTTCTCCTTATTCATTCTGCTGCTGCTGCTGCTACGCTGTTTACTCCTTCCTGTTACATACTTCAGGTTGTGTTCTCCCACTCCTCATGTTTAGTTTGTCTGGGTTTTTTATTATCATAATTAAAGTGGCACCTCTTGCCTTGAGCATTATGTATATCCACCTGTATATTTCAGTGATGTGCTGTGTTGCCTGTGATCTGACCTACACAGTTAATGTGTAATTTTTAATTAATTAATTTTAAGCATCTCATGCTATTTTAGGCAGCATCTCTTAGTTTTTTTTGTCATATGCAACTGCACTGTCCCTTTGTTGAAATGAATACTGACTCACATTCATATTTCTGCTCTATGTATGTTCCTGTCTTTGCCAAAAAGGAAACTGCAGCCTTTTTACTGCCACTTCACAAATGTGCAGGGTGTATTTAGCTGATTTATGTTGCAATGTTTTGGGGCCACTGACTACATTGTATTTCTCATTTCAGTCGATCAACTTTGACTTCACCAAGAACTACTTGGATCTGATCATCACCTACACGTCTGTGATCATAACGCTCTCTCGCATCGATGACAAGAAGGCGCTGGTGGGGATGTTCAACTGTGCCCATGAGATGAGCAACGGGACCAGGTGAGAGAACGCAGGGCTACTTAATGGATGCTGAAGTGATACACAGAGTACAAAGTGTTTTGACTGATGAATGGTTTTCCTTTTACTCGCCACTATTGATCAAGACAGCATTCAGTCAACAAGGGGTCGTATTTGCTAAGTGCACTTTCTAGCAACGATGAACACTTCATTTAAGTGCTTTAATTAACGGCATTCCAATTTTGCCCATCCATCAATACGGCTATTTTTTCTGATCATCATTAGTTAGAAATTGAATTGCGACAGACATCAACAGCACATCAATGAATCTTTCCCGAGTGCCAAGAGGTATTCTGACATTTTGAGTCCGCCCACTTTGGATGAAATTTATTTATGTGCCCCAAAAAATGCAGGATGCTTATCTCAATCTGAGACGTGAGCAGAGAATTCAAACATTTTAATGTCACATTTGACTTGCATACCACACACAGCTGGCCCCTAGAGAGGGAACAGTCTCAGCTCTACGCCATTTCAGCCAGGCAGAACTGCAGCTGTATAAAATGCAGTGATTTATGTAATCCAAAATGTGTATTATCAGAGCTAGAATGACATGGCACTGGCAACACTGTATTACTGTAATATCCTTCTTCTCAACACTGCACTGATTAATTACATACCATAATGAATCCTGCAGTGACCCCTCCTACCCACGGCTCGGCCAGATGTTTGTGGAGTATGAACATCCTTGGAAGAAGCTCACTGAGGAGTTTGGTCCTCACACAAGGGTAAGCTCAGTGTGTCACTGTTGATATGTAGCACAAAGAAAGTACAGAAAGTACAGAAATTGTTGATTTGCTTTAATTCGAATATTGTTTAATCTCACTATGTTTAAATTCTGCTACATTTTTGTTAATCTTTTTTTGTTAGGCTTTACACTTTTGTTTTCTCATATTATGCCTCTACATGTGGGGTGTAAGTACCAGAGAGGCCATCCAGACACATGTGATTGATGACCATCTCCTTCCAAAACCGCTATCATCGGTTTGCAGCTTTGGCCCTGTTCTGGTCAGGCTTTTCACACAATTCTGGAGCCTGGCTGCAGAGATTTGCTCTCATTCAGTCACACACGCATTAGGGAGGTCGGGCACTGATGCTGGGCCATGAGGCCTGGCTCGCAGTGGGAGTGTTGGATAAAGCTTCCACACCAAACAGGAAAAATTATTTGTAGCTGTGGCTCAGTGCATGTTTGTTATGTTGAAACCAAACTTCAAACTTCACCAAACTGGTGCCACAAAGTGTGTTATTGCCTAAAATATCACTTCCCTTAACTGGAACATTTAATCATCTTTACCCTTTCCTATTCCTTTTGCAGTTTCCTCACTCACTGTTTTCCTCCCCCTTTTCCTTCCCTCTCCCAGGCTGTGACGGGGGCGTTGCTGTCTCTGAAGATGGTCTACCCACGCAGGAACCTGCCAGCGGAGCAGTGGCGAAGCGCCCAGCTCCTCAGCCTGCTCAGTGCTCCAGCTGCCATGCTGGACCCGGCCTGCTGCGACACCGTGAGTCCGCCCTCTCGTCACCTCTCCTCCTGTGTTTATCTCTGACGGAGGAAGAAAGCAAGAGGAAGGGGTGTAAAATATGGGTTTCCCAGTGATGTCAGGCACGGAAATGAGAGAAGGTGTCACAGCCAAGAGATGCAATAAGAGTCCATGTGTTGTCTTGGAAGTCTATTTGGCACTGTCTGTGATTTTCTCTTCATATATCACATTATAGATGTGTCATTTAGAAAATTATCTTTTTCATTGCATTTTGATTTTTCTCCTCCCTGAACTTTTACTTCTTTCCATCCCCCTTTCCCTCTCTGCTGTGTTTGAACACGGCTATTATGACCCTTTTGATGTAGTATCACAAACCCTGCTGCCCGTGGCTCCCTCATAAAAGAACCACTAACCCAGCCTGTAATGGGGACATCCAGGCAACGTATATAGAGACTATACTGATATTGATAGTGCTCTTTAGCTACATTATAAAATGGGCATTCTTACATTTTCTTTTAACCACAGTTAGGGAGGAGAGACAGTATTTCCAGGAAAGACTGAATGAATGAATTATTTTACTTAATCACAAGTTTAGTATGTGCAAGAATGTTTTGAATGTCTCGATATGTGCAATTAATAATCTTGTTGTTCACCACAGATGGCATGTGAATATCTGTCTATGGAGGTGATGGAGCGGTGGATCATCAGTAAGTGTTACTCATCCCTGAATGATTGCTTCCTGTCTGCTCTCTCCATATAAATATATAAAGATTATGTGGGTGTACTGTATTCAAACATCTGGGCCTGCAGCATTTTTACTCAGCATTTGTACTCATGTAGCTGGAACACATCAGACACACTGACATTTTGCACATAAATAAAAAGCAGAAATACACATAACACTATAAATAGGATAGCATTACTTCTGAAAGGATCTACTGTCAGAATTGCCAGTGTTCATAAATAGCTATGCTGGAGCAATGTCGTCTATTTAGTCGGAAAATAAGCTGATGTCACAATCCAAAACATTTACAATGATTTCAACTGTTTCTATTTAACATCTTCAAAACTTGACATGGGATAAGTAAAAACCTTTTCTCAACTTCTTCTTCTCAACTCATCAGCAAATGTCTGTTAAAACCAGCGAATTACATGTAAACACACGCAGCGAGGCGCCTTCCCCACAGATTGTGTAAAAATTGTTGCTGACTGTGCTCCGTGTAGTCGGCTTCCTGCTGTGCCACTCCAGCCTGAATACAAACCAGGCCTCCCAGGAGCTGTGGAAGATGGCTCTGCGTAGCGGCCTCTACCTCACCCTCACCAGAGACGAGGTACTCAACATACACAAAGTCTCAGAGGACCTCTTCGACAGCTTCAAAGGGTATGTAAGCTGCACTGCTGCAGTGTACTCTCTCTGCACTGTCGACTGGGAGAAATAGTCCTAGTTAAAAATTTAAAGAGAAAGATGACAGGCGATGAGTGCAAGGTGATAGCACACTCATATTTCAGACAGTTAACAAAAGAGGCCTGATATATAAATGCATATTAAGCCATTCTCGTATCTTTGACCTGGACTGTTGAGGACCTCTTGTCTGGTCTCCTCAATGGTTCATTAATTCTAGATGGAAAGAGCCTGAGCCTACATCAGCTCTCCATTGAATGCAAGATACTTTACAATTAAGCTCTTTGGAGGAAATGAATAAGATTACGTGTTATCTTCAAACATTTGTAATCAACAAGATAATATTTTGCTCAGCACTGTTTTTGTAGTAGGAAAAACATGTTGAATTCTATTAAGTTCTGTGGAAAGACACTATCAACATGTCCAAGCCAACTACAGAGTAAACTTTATTGTTTTACAAGTATCGTTCCCTACGGTGAACTGATAGATATGCAGCTGAAGCGGGACCAAGTTAAATGAATGTGGAAATAACATAATCTCAAATAGTCCTTTCAAATTTGCAAACAATAAATAAAGTAATAAGAGAGCAAGTCATTATTGTATTTTTACATGTGAAGAACAAGAGCTTAGAGGCCAATTTTGATAGAGGTCACTGTTCCCAACATTGGGATTAATCCAAGTTTTTTGGTTTTATACACTGGATAATTACCATCTTATTGCAGTTCCATTTTTTTCTTGCTGAATTACACACCGTATTTTCCGCACTAGAGGGCGCACTGAGTTATAAGGCGTACTGTCAATGAATGGTCTATTTTCGATCTTTTTTCATATATAACGCGCACTGGACTATAAGGTGCATTACACGCTGTAGGTATCACTCCGCGAGGCTCCTGACTACGGTAGCCGTAATGCTCCAACAATCTATCAAGCAGCGCGGCTTTGTAGTTTACCAAAGTCGTACTAAAGCATTTTGACAGATTTTTGAGCTCCGTTTACCACATAAAATCGCTCCGAGGTCAGTAAGCACAACCAGAATTCATACATAAGGCGCACCAGATTATAAAG
>JBAJHX010000096.1:10243673-10293722 GCA_037176925.1 Amniataba percoides
CTCTTCTCTTCTCTTCTCTTCTCTTCTCTTCTCTTCTCTTCTCTTCTCTTCTCTTCTCTTCTCTTCTCTTCTCTTCTTTGTTGAATTTTTTGATGTTTTGTTTCCCAGCTTCTACCCGCGGGTCTTTGAGAAGATGTTTTGCCAGAGCAGTGAGGAGATGACCATGAAGCGCTACCTCATGGCCTTCCCGTCCGTCTGCTCTCACTTCAACCTGTGCGGTCACCCTCTCTGCCCAGAAGAGGTCAGTGTTCAGTCATTTGCTGACCAAGCTATTAATCAGTGGCTAAGAAGCAATGAATTCACTTGTTACACATGAAGTCACACATTTTTCTTTAGCGTAATACCCTGAGATACCAAGATATCCTCATGGACAAATCAATGTAAACAGGAAAATTATAGGAGAAAATATGCCTTCTACCATTGTGTGTGCTCAGGGATGTATTTGTCTGTGCCTTCACATGCCCAACTGTATCCTCCATGGATGTCCATATGTGCACACTCAAACATACTGCACTTGTGTGTGTATTTGTGTGTTTATGTGTGTGTGTATAGACTGAGGCAATGGAGAAGAAGAGTCTGCGTCTGTGTGTGACCTTCCTGGAGCAGATAGCCAAGATGACCAGCAGTGTTGTATTAGAGATATGCGCCGAGCAATGCAACCTCAATGAGCAGGTGACGTCTGATTGTATTTCAGTCATTTCAAAAAAACAAATCATCTGCTGAGGATTGATTTGGCCAAACTCCATATCCAAATATAATCACACCAGTCACAGCGTGGCATCTGTGGATTTGGCTGGAGGCAGAGGACAGACTGGAGAATCTGAATAAAATGATAAGACAGGTCTGAGACTCTGGAGTTGATAAACACGGCATTGTTTCTCTAATCCCTGAGGAAAATATGACGAAAGTGTTTACTTTTTGACTGCTTCCACTGTGAATGAAAACTCCCATGTTTGTCTTTGAGCATGTTACCCAATACCTGCTAGGCTGAATTCTTCCTCCCTCTGTATCTCGCTCTCTTCCTTCTCTCCTTCTCTGCATCCATCTCTTTCCACTTGATAACCCCTTAGCTGCAGCCCAAGCACAGTGCAGAGACCATCAGTGCGGCTCGCCACAGAAAGCAGAAGAGTGCCAAAGTGCCAAAGAAAGGAGAAGTCCAGAAAGAGAAGCCAGGCGCAGAGAGCCTGAGGAAGGACCGGAGCGTCATCACCAAGTCAGCATTTTTATTTGTTCCCCTCATTATTATCATCACTTTCTTATTTCACTTATCCCTCCCTCATCCTTTAGTGATTATACTGAATTGTAAAGAAAGTATAAGTAAAACATCACTGAACGGCACTTGTTCAAGGGGTAGTTATATAAACATTTCACAGTGTAATATCCAGGCTTGCAAAGGTGAGAGTTAGGTTAATGCACTTCATGTTGGCAGAAATATTTTGTGACTTCCCTCACCTCACCATTTTTCTTCCCTTAAGCTATCAGGAAGACAGGATTAAAATGCTTTCGCCCACAAGGCATTATTTGTTCTGAACTTTATTACCCTTAAAGTTCAATCCATCAGAGTTGACGGGTACTGAATCAAGCTATTAAAAATAAGAAATGAGACGTCTCAGCATATTAAAGAAAACACTTTTACTGGCAGCACATTTCATGTTGGCCTTTTCATTGTTTTGATCACATTCTGTATATAGCTACAGTCACAAAGCTCACTAATTAAGTTTGAAGAGTTGTAATTCTGTCTCTCTCCCTCCTCTCAGTTTTCCTCCCTGCTGCCTTAGTTTGGAGACGTTTCACAATTCTCTAACATCTTTAATACCTTATTTGTCTGAGAAAGGCACATCCATACTACAGTCATTGTCAAAATATTTGTCCCAAGTTCCTAAATACTTGCTTCCTCCTTCTTTGTCTCTTTCTCTCTCTCTTTCCCCCTCTTCTAGTGTGGACAAGATGCATCTGATGCTGACAGAGCTCTGCTCCGCCTACAGCCTCTGCAGTGACTTTATTGTGTTCGACCACATCGTCGTTCCGACAGAGTTCCTCCTTTCTCAGCTGGAGACACGCCTCTCTGAGTATGCTAAGTGGGGATGGGGGGATTATTAAATTTGTCTGACTAAATTATGTAATAGGTCCTGAGGATGTATAAAATGTCCCTGAGGTGACACGTTTTTCTTACTCTAAAGGCTACTGTGCCCAGTAGAAAACCCTTGTGCACCAGAGGCTGTTATTTATTTATTTATTTTTGCATATGTCATTCGAGCGGCTCCACAATTACTGTCAGAAATATGCAAATTACTGACACGAGCGCCCGTTTTCATTGTGAAAGGAACATATTGTCCATGTAGTATTGTTTCCCGTGCCAGAACGTAAATGTGCTGTAAAAATATACTTTAGTGTACAAACATAATGCAAATCACTTCACTGTTTTCACTGAATGACTAAACCTCCAGGCATAGAAATGTCACACACTGTGACCAGGATGTGACAGGCCACTGTGAAAACTCAAAAAGATCTCAGGCTGCATTTTCTCCAAATTGTCACTCATTCCCGGTTTGGCACACAGACCTCCTCAAAATTAGGCAATCATTTGGAGCTTGTCTCCTGTGAAATGTCTCCTCAACTATAATGAACCCTGCTTTCCTATCTGATTCCTCAGTGTCAGGCAGAGTTGCACCCACCTAAAAATCTGAGAACAGATCCATCATGTCACTCCCTTTGCTCTGTGCCATTTCAGTGCTAACTGTTATTTAGATTAGGGATTGGTACCAGGGCAACCTAATGTTTCTGTGTATATGTTCTGCTTAGTCTCCTTGTCTTAGCAGATGATTATCTCCCCTGTCACCCTAAAATTAGTGCCCTTGAGGAGCAGCATGCTCGTAGTGATTGGTCCTCCTGTGGCCAAAATTGTTAATGCAGTGTAGTCAGATAGAGAAAGAGGGAGAATGAAGAGCACTGACAAAAAAGTAGAAAAAGAAAATCTCAGTTGAGCCCTGGAGCCGTAAATGTGCTGACCTAATGAGAGTATAGTACCATGCTACCATGGCTCGTTTAACCAGTTTTAAGGTCCCATCTGTCCACCCTCTGTGATAACTGACGCTGGTTAAACATGTTTCTCCAGGATCATCGTGAGAATGGCCAATTACAACCAGACCACCCAGGAGATATCCCGTCCCTCTGACCTCCTGGCAGGCCTTAGAGCCTATACAACCAGCCTGCAAAGCCTCTCCAGCTACATCAATGTGGACGTCACCCGACTGGTGAAGAACGTCCTGCTGCAGCAAACACAGCCGCTGGACTCACGTGGAGTGCAGACCATCACCACCCTCTACACAAACTGGTGTGTAATACATTGACATAGTCATTCAGTTTACTGACATGTAACATACACAGAAACACAAAGGAAGTGTCATGCATGCTTGTGGCGCAGCAAGTAGCAGACACAAGTGCATTCTCTTGGTTCCACCCTCAATTTCCTGTCTGTCTCTGGCTCTCACTTTCACTCTCTTTGATTCAGGCATTCAAAATTTATTTATTTATTTTACAGATTAGGCATCTGTTGAGTCTGAGGACTTTTTGTTTGTTTGTTTACTTTTCCTGCACCTCAGGTTCCTGGAGAGTCTCTTGCGTCAGGCCAGCAACTCCCTTATCGTTCACTGTCCCACCATGCGCTGCTTCGTCAACCAGACGACCGACAATGACCCGAGCTTCAGAGCAGAGGAGTTTTCAGATGTATCAGGTTGGCCCCAGAGATTTTTACAATCATTTAATCTGTAGTGTGAATCAATGTCATTTTTCATTGTGAACCTAATAACAAAGTTAGAAGTGGTACTTATTGCATATTTCTACATTATCATTGCCTCCACTAATGCAAAGATTTTATGACATGTTGCACAAGGATGAAATAAAGCTATTCATGTCACATTTATCTGTATATATTGAAAGACTTTTAGAGAGGTTTAGGTCTACTTCGAATTCAGACATGTTGTATAACGAACTTTAGCCATGTAGGTGTACTATAATATGAAAAGAGTTAGAGCCTAAAAACAAACACCTCAGTACAGTTTTTAACATTTCTTTCCATGAAAATGTTGACAAGTATGACAGTATGTATGACAAGTGCAAAAGAGGCATCAATGAGAAAGACTTTTTCTCAGTTTTCACTTTGTGTCAACACATGACTTTACACTTGACAGAATCAAAAAGTTCACCCTGTCCTCTAAGGTTTAATGATCACGGATCCAAGATATGACTCGCTCTGTGAAAATTGCAGTCCTCGTTCACTCCTGTGACGCCACATGTGGAGAATTATTCCTCAAGAGGATGTGGAGCTTGTTATTGTGGTGGTTGCGCAGTGTTTTCCTTCACCCTGCCTGTCATGCCATGTGTTCTGACACTGACTGGCTAATGTAAAACTCAGTATTGCTTATCATCTCCCAAGCTCCTCTGTCCCTGCCTCATAACTATTGCAGCATCACTTGTCTCTCCTCCACACAGCCTCCCTGCCACACAACGATACCTTGTAGGAGTGGTGGACCTTCTCGTGAATGTATTAAGAGTATATTCACTCCACTACAATACAGCTCATGGACACACCAGCAACATGAACACTATGCACACACAGGATCTGAGTTGCATTCATAAAGCACGCGCACACACACACACACAGTACCTTGGAGACCACTGCACTTCAATAGACGCCCCCTCACGATGTCATCATCGCTGTCTATATTTACTCCGTAGTGCTGCACAGTGACTCACTCGCTCACCCATTAACCACCTCCAATTTTAACCACACACATCCTTATCCATCCATATTCAGGCAGAGACGTTGAGCTGAGTGAAAGGCATAATAGCTGCAGTTGTCTCTCTCATTGATTCAGCTACACACACAAATGAAATTAAATCCGTGTCCTTCCCTATTTTTGTCACTGATAGACAGTCAAGCCAATTGTCATTCATGTGCAAACACCACATTGCAAATAAACAACACGTCTCCACTCAAGCCTGGTTCTGTCGGGCATTTCTGTAATTTAAGCTTCTGTTGATCCCTCATCTCCATCCAATCATGATCCTTAAATTATTCATATCACCTTCTGTACAGAGTTGCAGGCCCTGGCAGAGCTAATTGGTCCGTATGGACTGAAGTTTCTGAGTGAGAACCTGATGTGGCACATCACCTCTCAAGTCAGTGAGCTGAAGGTACAGTATGATGCTTCTTTTCAAGGATGTGGCTTGGTGGCCTATTGAATCATCTGGATAACTTTAATGAAAACTGAGAGCAAAAACAAGTGTAAGGCCTTCATTTTATCACCTCATTATTTTGTACCCTCCCAAAAAACAACCACGTAGCCGACTGCACTGCCTGTGGAAAGTCAAGGAATGCAAGGGGATAATGTATTATATACCCAAAACAATTCACTCAGCTTCCATGTCCATTTAAGTTGTTTGGTTAAGAAAATATATTACGTTTTATTTTGGGTATTACATAATTATAGCAAAAGGGAATATAGAAACAGTCAAACAGGAAAATCAATAGCAGAGAGTAACAATACCAAGATTCTAACTGAATTATAAAAACGGATTTTTTGGATTTAGCCAAGGATAGACGTGGCCTTCTATGCTTATGGTCTGAGCAAGCCAGAAAGCACACAAAATGATGCATTATTACATTTCTTTATGTTTCATGTGTTTCTGTGGCTAATAGAGTTTATTAAAAAAAAAAGAACTGTCAAAAAGTCTGTCTTAACTCGATGTTTCCAAGACATATAGTTACTGTTCTCACAAAAACTTAAGTCTCTCAGCTCAATGCATATAAATGCTACCTTCAAGATACATTTCTGGTGAATACAAAATTATACCACATTTACATATTTGTTCATTTTGCAATGAAATGTGTGTGCCTAGAAGCTTTTTTCTGCCTCAAAATTCACCTCTACTTTGTCAAAGTACAGCTGTACTTTGTCAGACTCCCCACTTTGACACCTTTGATTGAAGTGAGGAGAAGAAGCGCTGCAGCTCTGAGCTTCCTGAGAGACAAATGTCACAGCTATGACCTCTCTCCATTATGACTCCCACCCGAAGGTGGTTTTATCACTTATTTCACTTCTTTCTCTCCTGTTAGAAACTGGTGATTGAGAACATGGACGTCTTGGTGCAGATGAAGAACAACTTCGATAAGCCAGAGGAAATGGCAAATCTTAAAAAGAGACTGACAGGTGAGAAGTGGAGGTGGGGGGGGATGGGGGGATGGGGGGCAGGTGGAGATAAGAGGAGGAGATGTAAAAGAAGTGGTAGGAGGTTGAAAGGAAAGAAATGGATAAAAAGTGTAAGTGTGGAGGCAGACACGAGGGGATTGTGTAGTGAACAAAGTCAGAGGGAACATGACGACAGAGGGAAGAGCAACAATAAAAAGAAATGAAAGAGGAGTATGAGGGATGAAGCACTCAAACCAGAATCCATCATCATTACTGTACTGACTCACCAGCAGACCAGCAGGACCCAGTTCTTTGTACGTCACTTGTTTAATGCAGGATAACATGACATTACTCTACTCAAAATGATTTTATTAATTTATCTGACATGAACAAAAATGAGGATTGTTTTGTGAATCTTGAATGAAACAACCCTGGATGTACTGTGAGCCCACTTCTGTAAAGTTTTCAGTAGAAAGCCAAGCATACAATTTAATGATCATATTCATTTTGAGATGCTGCTGGAATAGAAAACAATCATCAGCACTTGGAGGCCACATGAAATACAAACAAACAAATTAAAAACAAAGGAAGGAACACTGATTGTCTTTTTATCAGGTCTCTTGAAATCCTTTTGGGTGCAGTAAGGAACAAAAGCTAATTGAATTTGCACATAGGAAAGCACAGTGTGTCAGTGTGTAATGAACTGCATTAATTTAATAAACAATAGAAGAGAGAAGAAAACATTAGAATACCTACGTGTGAGGACTAAAAGAATAAATGTATCTATACCGCAGGCCGAAAGTTTGGAAGCAACTTCAAGTTTCTGTTCACAATGCCTTTCTTAAAAACCAGCATGAGTTATATTTATTTTGCTGCACAATCAGACTTTGTTTTCGTTGATATGCACCGTTTTCCTCAGTTTACCTTTAGGTATACATTAATGTTACATATACAAAAAAGAAGAGGAAGGTGTTTTTCGAAAGATGTTCAGGCTCCCTCAGTCTCCAGATCTCTCTCCAACTGAGCTTGTGTGGGATGAATTGGATCGATTGGTCAGAAAAGCACATCCCACAAATCAGCAGTCTCTTACTGATGAACTGGCACACTCCTTAAACAACTTGTGGAACGAATACCTTGTTTATGCCATGCTGGTGTTAAAGCCAGAGGAGGTTACTTTGAAGAAAGCAAAGTCTAAGCAAGAAAAACTCAGATACCTGATAGTTATAGTAAAAATGTCTTCTGATAAGTTACTCTTTATATAATAATCATGTTTATTTTGTTGCAAAGCATACCAATGAAACTATTATCTTCTTTTGTTCTTCTTCTTTTCTTTTTGCTTCCAAACCTTTGGCCTGTAGTGTATGTCTTATGACTACAACTATACATCACTGCTCTTTTTGTGGTACATCGCTTAGTTCGCAAATCTCATTCAAATCGAATGGTAATTTATAATCATATTACTTACCACCTTTCCTTAGAGCCCACATTATCAGAAACTAATTGAAGTGCAAATAACAAGGCGAGCTATCAGACACTTCACAATGATGAATCTCATATGCCGAGCGATGATGTTATTTATGACACAGTATCTGGTCACACGCTCACCCACAGTGTCACAGTGTTGTGTTTTACAGCTTTACATACAGCAGCTGATCTGTTTCATATGCGCTTTCAGGTGGAGAGAATGTGCTGAAGAGGATGACCATCATCGGGGTGATCCTGTCCTTCAGATCAATGGCACAGGGCTGTCTGAAAGATGTAATGTCCAACAAGATGATACGATAATATAAAACTCTTAGACAGCTGATAAGCTGATGAAACTGTCTGTAACAACAGACAAAGGATGTTATAATTTATGATTTATGGAAATGAAAATCAAGGGCGAAAGTTCATTCTTGATCTTTTGAATAGCAGTTTTACTTTTTTTTTTATTTTCAAGTATCTCATTTCACAGTCTCCACCAGTCACATATAACTTGTATGTGATAAAGCATTCACAATTTATATTTGACAACTGAAATGTTATATGTAGGTCATATGGCAAGTATGTATAATTGAGTAAAAAGATCTTTTTTGCCATAGCTGAGACTAGTTTTACTTACTAAAAGACCTACTAAATGTTATATATGTAAAAACTGTACGTTTCCATTGAACAGCACCTTTCAAGCAAAAAATACAGCTCAAAGTGCTTTACCGATATGAACGAGAAAAAAAGAAAACACTACAATTAAATCACGCTAATCTGCTCATCTCCTGTTGCTCTAGACAGCTTGACATGTAAAGGTCATTCCTTTATTATGTATGATCTCATTGTAGTATTGTGTCATATAATCCTATAATCTAGATCCTGCAGAAGCATTGCCCATACCTGTTAGGACCCATCGAGTGCCTGAAAGACTTCATCTCCCCTGAAACTGACATCAAGGTGAAACACAGATTTCATGCCACTTTTATTTACAGCAACACTGAAAAAAACAGGTCCATATGTTGAGATCCCACGGCAGAAGTGAAGTGCAATAATCAGGCTTTTTCTGTACATGAATCATCCCATCACAGTTTATTAACAGTATATGACCAGTTTATTTTCACAGGACCAGTTTATTGTGGGAGAATTTAGGTTGAAGACATATTATTGTATTTGTCTTCATCGCAGTGTATTTACATTTGAGACTTTTGGGAATTGACTGATTGCCCCCAGAGCTCAGTAATGCAGAACACACTGCAGCGCAATGTGTAGCAGATTGTCATTTATTTAAATAATAGACAGTGTGTGACAGTAGATCTGTGCAGGAGAGCTGCAGAAAACGTTGTTTTGGTATTCTCTAGTACCAACCAAATTAAATTCCTTATCTCCCTCTGGAGCAATCTGTGTGACTGTGACTCATGAACTCCCCCTCCCTCACTTACGTCTGGCCTCTGAGTGAGGCATGACAGCCGTGCCACAGCCGGGGCCAGGATAACCCCAAAGACGTCAGCAGCCCCCCTCGTGCCTCCGTGAGAGAGACTCTGATCGCTGCTGCAGCTCTGCACTCTAAACCACATCAGTGGAAACATTCTGCCCAGACAGGCCAATCATGCATGCAACCAGAAATAGGGCCAGTTCAAAACCTGTGTGTCGAGGCAAAGACACCCACCACTGATTTAGTGTCACTCCTTAGAGAATATACAGTGTGTCACTTTTGTGGCTGCTACATGAAGCACAGTTCAGCATCGACCAACTGTGGATTTGTTGTGTTTCTCAACATGAGAAAAATGCAAAAAAAAATGTGTTGTAGTCAGACTTGATAAAACTGTCACTATGTCCTTACTGTACTTAGATATATAATAAATGAAAAAAATCCAGCTTGTTTCACTCCACCTGCTGCCTTTAAGGTAATTTGACAAGAATCCACTGAGCCCGCATCAAAACAACCAATCAGAGCAGGAGGAGTCTCTGACAAAGCTCAGTCAGTGCTTCTACACGGGCTCCCCTCCACTTTACATGAGCTAACTGGGAGCAGATATAACAGTGATAAATAGAACTGATAAAAACAACTGAATGACCAAACAATGAGAATGAGTTTATACTAAAGATAAGTTAACCAAAGAAGAGAACTGCAGAAAAGGCGGTTAAAAAATAGACAGAGTGATGCTGTTGGGAGGTGCTTTGAAGGCAAGGTGTAGTGCACCATAGTAAGAGGAGCAGGGAGCTGGAAGGTAGAGTCGCCCTACATTCCTAAATAAATGCACTGTCATTTTGTAGGATTAAGAATTTCTCCTATTCTGCTGCTGCTCAATGCTCCTTTTTTAAAGCTGCATCCTCTCTAATTCTTAACGACCTTACAGGTGACCCTCGGTGTTTTTGAGCTGGCTTCTGCTGCAGGGTTGACATGCGATATTGATCCTTCCCTCGTCGCGGCCATCAACAGCATGCAGACGGGTAAAACTATCACTACCACTTCTGTAGACAGAGTGATCTGGTGGCTTGCGAATAGAGTGTTCTCTCATCTCTAAATGGTTTCCTATGCAGATAACATGTCAATTGATGAGGAGTACAAGCTGTCCTGTTTGCTGCTGGTTTACATCGCTGTCTCCCTGCCCACCCTGGCCATGGACCCCAACTCTTTCTACAGCCGAGAGCATGGAGGTGCATATTCATTCATTCATTTTCAGCTGCCACAAACTGCTTGACAGTAATTAGTCTCCAGACAGCCCTCAACCAAACACTAATCACCGCCTCTCCCGGCCATTAGCTGACCAGCTGCTGATAGTGTCTAGAAAAGCTGCTCCACCCTGAAACACAAGGCTTATTAGCATCTCTGTGTATCATACTTTCCAGTCTGACTGACGTGGTCCGAGTCAAAGTATGTCGGTTAATGAGAAACACGTTTCTGCTGAGAGACTTTTGTTTACAGATAACTTCGGCTGACGTGCATCGATACAGTTACTCTTGGCACGCGGCCCTGCTGACCCCAACCACTTGGCTCCGAGCCTGGACTGCAACGTTAGAGGCAGCAAATGGCCAAGATTTCTATCAAAGCACAGGGTGGCGTTTGTCTCTGATTATTTTCTTTGTCTCTATTTTCCATTGGCATGTTTGAAATAGATTTGCCCTGTGAGCCTGAGGAAGTATGCTCAGTATGCTTCCTCTTAAGTGTCACGCATCATTAAGTCCCTTTTTTTCTAATTGTTAGGCCGCAGAAACATCCTCTGTGTAGCTATAGTTACATGCTTTTCTCATTTCTCAGTGCTGAATTTTGTATTTCTCAGGCCACAACAATAACATCCACTGTTTAGCTACAGCCATCAACCAGCTGGCTGCTGCCATGTTCACTGTCCAGAACAAGAATATAGAGCAGCACCTGAAGGAGTTTCTTCTGGTGAGTGGCAAACATTTTATTAACTTTCTTACCATTTGAATTCAGAAAAAGGTCAAATTTTATCAAATATTCTTTCTTCATAAATCAGTAAATTGATATAGTGGTTTTGGTCCCAAAGAGGAGTCACTAGATGAAAGCTTACCTTGAAAGGAAATAAGAAAATTCTGCTATATAAAAGTTTTTTATTTAAGACTTTTCTCTAGTCTTTGCCTTGGTACATTTTCATGCCTAAAAAAAAATTGAAAGAAAAATCTTCAGTTGAACTGTGCACACCTGACAGACCAATACTGCGTGATACATTGCTTCGTATTGTTGAACAAGTGAAAGGTTGAGGGAGAAGAAAACACGGATCATCATGGCAATAAAATTTTACAAAAGCCCTGAATGTGATAGGCATATGTCAAGGGATAAATGGTTTCTTGGGCACACAACCCCGACAATATCTCAGTCAAAGAACTCTCTCAAGACACTGCCAACCTTTGCTCCAGCTGAGGTCAAGCCCACCCATTTAAAAACTTTCCATTTGTTTGATCTGCCTCTTTTTAACTTGTGTTGTTCTGCAGCTGGCGTCCTCCACTCTGCTTCAGTTGGGACAAAATGTGGAAAGAGTGGAGAGCAAAAACCGAGAGTCCGTGTACCTGCTCTTACACATGGTAAGCTTGCCAGTACAATACCAACAAGACATAAGAGGGTTTATGAATTGACTGATGGAAAAACCTGTGACCCTTCATTAATTGAGGTTTTTCTTGTTACAAAAAGCCATCATGCCTGCAGGGTCTTCTTTAATGACTTATTCTTTATCTTTATTGCACTTGTAAATGAATGACTGGCAGTAAAGTCATTAAAGACATTTATCGTCCTCTTTATAGTCCAGTGAGTTTACTAAAGTGTAACTAAAATTTCAAATGAATGTAGAGGAATTTTCCCCTTAAAAATATATATAAATCTATATAATAAAATCTATATAAATATCGTTAATAAGCTATTTGTCAACATACTTTACATTATAGTAGTGTTGTCACAGATGAAATTTGGAGTCATTCAGTATTTATTTGTATTGTCCAGAACTCCAATGAAAATAGCAATCAATTTATCTGAGCAAGTATTATTTGTACTTTCAAAAGATTTCAAAGCTTATTCCTCCTAAAACCTAAGTTCATGTCCAAAAACAAGTAAAAACACATCAGTGAGCCTCACTGGATGATTTTTTGTTGCTACATTAACACTCACACTGCAGTTTGAGTTTCAATCCCATGAACACTTAAAGATACTTAGTAGAGCGACAAATGTGTATTATTCCTCCACTGAAAATAGTTCCCTACAAATGCACTATTGTCTCCTGTTTGAATGATGTCTGTTAAAAACTACAGTGCCTGACTGTTTAGGGAATCAACTCTATATTTATTTCTTTTGACGCTGGTTCACACAGATTGTGGAGGAGTCTCCGTTCTTGAGCCAGGACATGCTGGAGAGCTGCTTCCCGTATGTCCTGCTCCGAAATGCCTACAGAGAGGTGTACAAGTCCTTCATCGTCACTCTGGGCTGAAGACTTTGTTAAGCACTTTTAATTTAACCTTTATTTATCCAAGAGACTATTTCAATGTGCATGTGTGTTTGTGTAGTTGTGATTATCATTCAGTCTCTTATTCATACAGGTCTGCACATTCACACCAGATTAAGTATATATTTCTAATCCCAGTTATAGTAGCGCTGATAATGTTTCCTGGGAGTCGGCACTCTTTATGTACCCTCATTTCAGAATATCCTCCCTCATTTTACAAACCTTGGATGTGCTTTTTTGGGCCTTATCTGCCAGTATTGTATTGTAAATTTACAACATCTGGCATTGCTAATATTAGTCTGAATAATTCAAATGCAAATCAAGTATATTCTGTAGCATCCCTTTTGTATTTTACACAGCAGTACTAGATACCACAAGTGCCATAAAGAGAACATGTTGTTAAATCTTTTTTGGACTGAAACCACATTTACTGAGATTTTTAATAGATTGTTTTATTAATAGTTGGTGTATAACATTATTTCTTACAACATTAGCACAAATAAAGATGATAATAATATGCTATTTGTTTTCTTTTTGGTGCATATTCATCGTGTTCCTTGTCTATTTCCAGTCCGTCCTCCACCCTTGATACCCTCCCATCCTTCCCTGCATGACAGTCATGCCCTCTTCATTTTTCATGTACAATTTAAATGATGCACTCCAGTTTTGCAGAACTAAAAGTGCTTGTTGCTAATTTTAGACGCCCCTTTAGTGATTTTGTTTTTCGAGCAGCACCGTCAGTCTCCCCTTCCTTTTTTCCTTTTTCTTCGGCCTCCTCCCTTCTCACACTGTTTTGCGTCTATATCCGTTTGGTTGCCACACTGGAGATAGGGACACTCACATCCGTTTGTGTACAGTACGCGTGCATGTGTTTGTGTGTGCGAGTAGTATTTAGGGCTTCATCATGTAAGGCCGAGGGACCCGTCCTTCTCACAAGAGCACAAGAGGCTCAATTCCCTCTACAGGCAACACTTACGTGAATACATGGATGAGCTTCATGAATAAACAAATGAAACAAATTCTGAAAAACAGCATATAACCAAATCACAGTGGGAGAGAAGAATGAAAAGATGTGTTGCCAGTAATGTCCAAAACAGCAGAAACAAACAAACAAACAAACAAAAAAAAAATACTTAAAAAAAAAAAAAAATATTATAATATAAAAGATTCTTTGATTTCCAAGTTGTGTTATGTGCAGAGGGAGCAGCCAGATATCAGCTGGGAGGTTCGTTCATTCTTATTTCATCATGCCTCCCATTAGGCACCAACCAGACTTGTACGCTGACCTCTTTGTGAGGTCCTTAATGCTTCTTTTATTTCTTCTTACTGTTAAAGATTTTATGGGACTTTTTTCCCTTTCCTGCTTACGAGGCGGGTGGTGTCCTCATCATTATTTAGAATTTATAAGCAGTGTATAAACATTTAATAAATGCTTTATAAGTCAATAAAATGTTTTTAAAAATGTTAAATTATATTTGTAAAGCAAAATAAATCATGTAAATGTGAATAATATAATGGAATGTAAATAATTCAATATAAAAATGGTATTATACATTGTATTCAAAGTTATGGTGGTGCATGGCAGTATGTGTCTATTCCGTTTTACTAAGCTTTCCATGCAAATGACCTGTTCATTTGCAGCTCCACAGTGGATGCTGTCCCAAGATACCGAGGTGAGTTAATGGTGGAAACTATGGTCCTGATATAAAGACTCTCTGCTGATTGTGTTGGTGACACAGAGCCTCTCCGGCTGACACCGGGGATTACGCGCACACACTCACATATGCTCTGCGCACACATGCACACAGCACATGTATGCAGAGGACAGGGCTAAATGTATCTGAGGGTCTAAACACAGAGCAGCTTCAATTAACATAAACCACAGCACTATATACACACATTCAAACAGACGACAATCACACATGCTGGATTTATAGAAACACGCGGAGGCAAAAGCTCATTCTGGTTGTCTCTCTCTGACACTTACAGCCACATGCATGGTCTTCAGCGGCGTACAGAGCCAGAGGTCATGACACCAACGTGCAAGACACACAGAACAGCTGATAGACATCTCAGCCTCGTGACATGGACCACCACACTGGAGCGGTAAGACAGGACTGTTCACTTTTGTTACTCTACACTTGTTTTGCAACATGCAGGCATACTTTTGCATTTTATTTGTTTTTTTTTTTATCAATGTAATGAAAACCATACTTAGGATGTTGTCTTTCACATTCAGTTCAATGATGTTAAGGCTTTCTTTTCTTTTTATTTTATGAACAATCAAAAATTTAATAGATTACTGACTTTTAGGTTATTAGGCTGACTTCACTGGGCTCACTTATTCCTCTTATGTAAATTTTGAAATGAAAGGAGGAAGCAAACAAAATGTGTAATATACTGCTTTGATATAATACTTCAAGTATTTAAAGCTCAACCAAAGACTTAGACTGATTAAGACAGACTGATATTGCCATCTGTAGAGTCACTAATATCTGTTACTCTGTTTGAACCATTTGACACACGGTTGACAGTGTTAAGGGGCTATTTTTGTGTTTCAAAGTTGTTCCAATGAAAGATATTCACAGTATGTTCTGTTTTCTTGAAAGAGAGATTACACTGAAAGTTTGAATGTGATCTTTCATTGCTGTGAGCACCACAAACAAAATTTCATTCACATTTCTGTGTGGGGATCATCGCAGAGTCATGACAAACTTCAGACAATAAAACTCTGGGCCTAGGGCCGTTCACTTCGGCCAGACTCCATCTGATCCTACCGTTGTAAAAACAGAAATGGCCACTCTCTATGCCCCACAGCACCCTCAGGCTCTTGAACATCTTGTTCCCATGCAGAAACATGAAACATTTGATGTGATTTATGGTGCCACAAAGTCAGATTTCTCTGTCTGAAGTGTAGGGCTCATGAGTAATAATTGGCTCGGGTCTCTGAGTAGACACAGAGAGATCAGAGGGAGTATGTTCATCATCATCAGAGTGAAACTGAGAGGATGACGGACGATTGGAGGAAAAACAAAACAATGTAAAGTGAGAGGCTGGCAAGCTCACAAAGGGAAATTGCTTTGGAGTTTGGAGAGGACTGCAAGTAATTAATAAGTGTTTTGTGGTCTTTCGTTTCCATTTTTAATTGACATCACAGTCTGACTGTGAGTCGATTAGGAGAGTGATCCTCTGGCTGTTAAATGCATCGATTGTCCTCCTCCACATTGAACAGTGACACAGGAGATGGAGAATCATATGTCGTAATGTTACTTCTCTACGTTTTTGCAATATGTCGTGCCATGTCAAAGAGCATGGGAGCAAGAGAGTCAGATTGACCCAGCAGCCAAAGCAGGACAAGCTAGGAGGGAGGCAGACAGCAGGCAGGGGTTTTCCCAAGCCACGTTGTCGCGAAGCTCTCACAATACTCTATAAATAAAGACTAGTAAGCATTTACGACCCAGAACAGTAAAAGTGTTTTGGGATGACTTTCATTGTCTTATCTGATCTTGTAGGGTTTTTTTGTATTTTCCTTTTTAGGGGTCTTAATGGACAGAAAAATGTTCTTTTTTTCTTTTCTTTTTTTTTTTTTTTTTTGGCCAGACATACTCTTTTTACTGCTCAGAAAACACTCAGCTGACATTTACTGATGATGCCTTTTTAGTAAAAATATTTTGACTTTGCCTTTAAAGTATATAATTGATATGATGTTAATTATGATTTGAGCCTCTGTGCTGTCGGCTGAAGCCGCCACATCTCGCTGTATCTTGTGTTGTGCATGCGCTCAAGGAGTCACTGACATTGTAATTATTTTCTTCTTACATGGTGAATTTTTGGACATGCATCCGCAGCAAAAAAAAAGATGCAGTAGGGCAAAAAAAAAAGCCGACCTCCTAAAACAGTCAAAGATGTTTGACCTCTCATGTTTTCTGTACATGGCAGTATCAAGACCAGCAGTCGACCCATCGGGCTGTTGTGGGTGGCTTTCGAGGACAAGCTTTGTTTATGTATTTTAGTTCAGGTGACTCTGGTGGGTTTCTGTGAAAGACTCTCTGTGTAGTTCCCTAATTTGCGGCTGCGGTGGAAAATTCTCATTGGGGATTCGAGTACACACGGCTTGAAAGCCTTGCAGTCAACACTTCATCAGTGAGTGAGGTCAACTCACTCACACTTCACACAACGGGCGTACACATATACACAAACACTCACTCACTCACTCACTCACAAAGGAACACACACACACACACACACGCACACACACACACACACACACACACACAGACATGCACACACTGACACAGTTTGGGCCTGCCTAACCAATCAGAGTGAAGTGGAGTAGGTCCCCCCAGAAGTGGGTGGGAGAGCTGTTGAAACAGAAGTCTGTCTCAGGACACACAAAGTTTGCGTTGGTGGTTTGGAGAACTTTTCTGCTTACTACTTCTCTGCACTAGTTTTCCTTTTTTATTCCTGTTATTGTTTTTTTTTATTGAACTCTGGGGTCCATTAGGGCACAGCTTGAGTGTGGAATGGCTGAACTGGTGCGAATCCGTAAGAAACGGCTGCAGATCCCCATCTCTAGGTAAGACAGGGGGTTAAGATTAGTACACATTATATCATTGTTAGTTAGAGCACGTTCAGCCTTTCTGTGACTGCATAAATAAGGCTGGAGAACTTCAGCAGATGTGCTACATCTTTAAAATGAACATGATTAATCACTGTTTGGTGCAGAAAGGCTGTCTGGATCGTATTCTGTTTCAGGGGGTTTACTTGTTTTGCAGCAGTGGAAATATGTGAGTCAAATACACACCGTGTTCTGCACAATGATGAGAGATAATGCTGCAACCCACAGTTGGTTTTGACACCTTTTTACATCTGCAGACCTCGATCAAGAAAAGAATGAAATGTTTGTTCTCACTTAAGAATCATCCTTTAAAAAAGATAGTCTTCCTCTTTTTTTGATTTCTTTTTTGTGAGTCCTCAAAAGCATGTGAGCAAACACTTGTCAGTCTGCGTACTTGTGTGAACGCTCATTTTACTTGTGCTCTAGCTCTGAGAGGAAAATGTGCTGCAGAGGTAATGGGTCATGTGGTTTTGTTTTGGTTAACACATTGATGTATTAGCGTGCACAAGATATAGAGCTCAAAACCTTTTTGGGTTGCTTTTTTGGCAGAAATACACACATTTCCCATTCCCTAACAGACGGGGTGAAATGTCATGACACTTCTGTGGTGATCTGAGGTTTGATCTCGTTGATGTAAGATTCCTTACCTCTCCCATAAGGCCTATGTCGGCACAGAGACGTGTTTTAAAGTCCAACTTTAAATTTGTGCTGACAGTGCGGGTACCATTCAAACTCTTCTCCACTGCTGTGCTGAGATGGACCGAGTAAGAATGACACGATGTGCAGAGTGTAGATTCAACAAAGTCAGAGCCAAAGGAAGATTTGTCATTTCTCTCTATAAACAAAGTTTCACGAGTGCACTTGACGAGTAATTTCCTGTAAACGTCCTGTCAGAAGCCCTTCTACTGCGAACGGTTGAAACAAAAAAGACTGTGTTATCACGAAAGATTACTTGAGATTGAAAGAGAGCGGTGGCATTCAGATGCATGCTATTTTTATGACTCAACAGCTTTTGAAAGCCCTTGCCAGCGTGATAAACACTTGAAAAGCTGTGAGCGTCTCATCCCCAGGAGTTGGCTCCACGGCGTGGCCTGGCGCAGTTTGAACACAATCGTTCTGGTCACGGCACCATAAGGGCAGCCCACCAAAATGTTTTAGAGAAATTATCTGTGGCGCGTGAGTTATCATGTCAAATAAATCTCTCTTTCAAATGGCCACATGGATAATAAAATACAATCAAAGTAGATAGATTCCAGGTCTTTTCATTTGAACTGTACTGTGCTATGAAAGCTTTTGGATTTATTACTGAGATGAGATTACGTTAACACACTGCAGGTGGGTTACACTATAGGTGACATGTGTTCCAAGCATTTGCTTTTTATTAGATTGGAGGAGATTAATGCGTATCCACCAGCCCTCCTACCTAATTTGATTAAAAGTTGCAAAACCCAGAGTGAGCAACATGTTCTCAGACAAGATCAGAATGCGGCCAATGCTCGAAAACTCAAAAACGTCATATTTTTTCACGGAACACACTTTGACAAAATGTGGGTTACGTAAGACTTCAGCCATGGGAAGTTTTCCTCTCATGGAAAATTTGGCACTAATGATGCCCTTTTGCCACTGGCTTTCTTTGGACAGCTTGGCATTTAAATCGCTTCCAAATGAACTCTTTCCTTTCACGAGGGCTTCTCAACCTGTTGTTAAAGTACCTCTCAGATTTTGTTTCACTCACTCGAGACAACGACAAGTGCTGTCAATTTATAGTGCTGTTTCAAGAAAGCTCATATCCCACAAAGTCCCTATTATGTTCAAAATGACCTTTCTTCAGGTGCTACAACTTTTATGGCCATACCCAGTGTGATTTAATGTGAACGCTGTGATGCCAGCCATTTTTGCATCAGCGTTTCGTCTCAGCGATTGCTGTTTTGAGAGGTGAAACAGCAGCTCCAGTACTTTCGAAAAGGCCATCTGCCACTTTATTTTGTTGTGATCGCTTCCAAATACACGATTGTGTTTCCTTCCAGGCTCAGGAGCATGCTGAAGCAGCTGGAGGAGAAAGATGTCGACTTTGAAGAAATCAAAAAGAATCTGGATTTCACGGCGTCGTTACTGGAGGCAGTTTACCTCGATGGAACGAGGTAGAAAACAGCTGAAAAAAAAGGATTTTGAAAAAAAAATGCTCTTAAATTGATGTTTTCTTCTGAGTTCATTTTTTTATTTCAAAGGTTTTTAAACAGTGTGTTCTCTTGAATTTGCATAGTAATTAGCAAAAATAATTCCAATTGATTGTATTTGGTTTTAAAACACAAGATAAGGACTATTATCAGCCTATTGCTGTATCTACATCCACTTGACCTTTACAGGGTGGCTACAGGATGGAGCATACCTCAATTCACACTGGGCAAGAAGTGGGGAAACCGTGGACTAGCCACCAGTCAACAGGGCTAATACATAGACGTCAACAACTATTCACACTTAGATTCACACTTACCGAGAATCACACATTGACCAGACCTGCATGTCTTTGGCCTGTGGGAGGAAACTTACAAGAAACACCAAGTAGGGAGTTGGAAAATGACAACTCCATACCTCACTAATGCTAATACCTTTTATTTATTTGAAAATGTTTATTTACAGGAAAAAAATGAAGCTATTGTGGAATGCTTTCCTTTACTTGATGACCTGAAACTTGAACCTACAACCAGATGCCAAAATGGCAATTGAAAGTCACACCTGTCACAAATGGGTATTCAAAGCAACATCAAATAGTTGCAGACGAATAGAGAACAGCTCGATAAACTCAAAATATTCTGCTGTTTAAACATGCTAATATGGTTGCACATATTATCACTGTAACCAGACAGGATTTGTATCTTATGTGAAAAAACATCTAGCAGAAACTGTCATTCAGACTGCACGGTGATCGTCAGTATTGGTACAATATTTGTACACATTCCTTCATGGTTTTAGTTTCCTATTTTCTCTACTTTTGTGATTGCTTCTATCTGCTCAGCTGTTGTTGTTTTTTAATGCTTTAGTTTCCCTTTCAAAGAAACTCAGAAATATATCAACTATCCAGTATAAGTTGATGTTTATATGCTCCACTGAAGAGGTCTAATATACCAGATCAGAAGAGAACTGCTTCCTCATTCTCTACATAATATTTCATATAGTTTGCCAAAGTGTGAAAGGTAAATTAGATTTTAGACACTCACTGACAGTTGTTGAGCCACATGACTGTATTTTTTGCATCTATAACGTCTGATGGATTATAAGATTGTTAGCAGAACGTAATCTACATGCTACGGACCCTGCCCAACTTTTTTAAAATTCTTTTTTGGGTGCTACATCTCGTCAGAAAATATAGGCAGTGGTTTTCACACCATTAAGGTTTGTGTTTGTGTATCACCTCCCTTAGGCAGTGTCTGGAGTCCGAGGACGACCTGCAGCAGCTGCAGTCGGACGGGGTGCCTTCAGAAGTCACTGACTGGCTGGCATCAACCTTCACCCAACGGGTCCGACGGCCTGTGAGACGTTCCGACGAGAAGCCCAAGTTTCGCAGCATTGTGCATGCAGTGCAGGCCGGGATATTTGTGGAAAGGTGAAATAACACATATGTTCATTATGAGGTTGTGGTACTTTGGATAGTTAGACAGCGACGCCTGTTTAATGCATCAGGACGTTTGATACTTGTGTGTAATAATGAAGCTACCGCAGAAAAGAAACAGATCCAGCCATACAGCTGTATGTTACATTTATGAGACTTAAATGCAATAAAATAAGGAAACAATCGTCTCATACTATAAAATTCTCATTGTAAATGACTGATCTCCACCTCTGTCCTATAACTCTAATATAAGCTCATACAGTGTTGTTACAATCACAGCCACAGAAAACAGAGAGCTGCACAGGACCGTGAAACATTAGCCTCCTTTTCTCTTTAAAACATCCTTCCAAAGGGGACAGGGACTTTGGAGGATTTATATAAACAGCTCCTGAGACGAGTTCGCTGCACAGTGTCAACATCTGAACTTTAACTGAACTCAACATAAACATTGCATTATTCCAGGATGTTCAAGAGGGCCTACACGGCAGCCATGCCAGACCAACCTGCAGCGGTCGTAAACTGCCTCAGGGTAAGCCTCCACTAATCATAAATCGCGTCGTTTGTGTAATAAATCACACATCACAAAAAGGATCGTATACACACCACGAGTGTGCATCAATAACGCAGTCACTTTCCCCTCCGTCTCCGCAGGATGTTGACCGCTGGAGCTTTGACGTGTTTGCCCTGAACTCAGCCAGCTCCGATCACGCACTGCAAACTGTGTTCTTTGAGCTGATCACCAGATATGGGCTCAACAGCCGCTTTAAGGTATTCTCACCTCAGATTTCAACGCACAGTTTATGTAGTGCCCTTTTTATGCAGTGTATTGTTTCAGAATTGAGAAATGTGCATGAAAAACCTCACAGTAATGTGATCATTACTCCTCTCGTAGACTCTTTTGTGGGAAATGTGGGTTGCAACTACAGATACAATCAGGCATATGGGTTTTATTATCAATTTGCGGCATTTGAAGGAATAATGGTTTGCCAAATGATGTGTGCAAATCACACACATTGGACCATAATCCCTGTCAATCCTGCCCAGAACCTCATTACAACATTTGTACAACTCTAACTGTTGACACAAACTTTGTGAACCTTGGATTTTGCAACACAGCTTTGACTTTAAGGATAACGTAATGCACTTTGCAGATCCCCATCTCGTGCCTGACGGAGTTCCTGTCTGCCCTGGAGAGAGGATACTGCAAATACAACAACCCCTACCACAGCCATGTTCATGCTGCTGACGTGACTCAAACTCTGCACTGCCTGCTGCTGCGCTCTGGACTTGTGGTACACTGGGTTCATTTCAGTACTCTTATTTTTGGTCAACTGCTTCATCACATTTTTAAAGGAGAGGCCTGTTTTTTTCCCCTGTATTGTTCCTAACAGTCAGCAAAGACCAAAGCCAACAATGTGCTAAGCTACCAGTAATCTCTGTCGGTACGACTTGTCAGACAGTCAAATAGCTTCACACCTTTCCACCGCTGGATTAGGGGGATTGTGCCTGTCAGTTTCTTTAACTTTCCAACACTGATTATCTCACTTTCACACCCACTTAAGCAGCTTTGTTTTTGTCCTAGACACAACTAATGTAATCATTTTCCTGTAAGTAGTAGTAACACTGTGAATGTCTGAAATATGCACTGATATCTGTCATTTTCCACTCCTCCTGTGACTGTGTCAGAACAACTATAAGTTTTTGGGTTTTCAACCTGGTCTGACAGCATGTGCTGCAAACAAGCTCTGTTACAGCATTACTTGACCCAAAGTCTATATCTAACTACTTTTAGACTTCCCCACCCTGTATGACGCACTCGCTCCATGTTTTCATACTGAAGACAGACAGGTAGCAAATGAATAGTACATTTAAAGAAAAGTGTAAATAATCATTTTTTCATTTTTAACAAAACATTACTCAATATCACTCTTTTGGGGAACATTTTAAGAAACAGAATATATAAGAATAAGAATATATATGAGTATATATAATAATATCTTTACATTTTAATTACATTTGATGTATAAACTGCAGTACTTTGTGGTTATTAACATTGAGCAACAGTGCTCATTTATGTGTTAATATCCATGCTAGCGAAAGTTTTTTTTTAAATCTCAACAGCGATTGGCCAGATTTCCATGAAATGTTATGCAGAGATACACGATCCCCAGAGGATGAAGCTTAATGACTCCCTTGATATTTGTTTAAGATGAGAAAGACATTTTTTGTTTTGAGTGAAGTGTTCCAACACCTATTGTATAAACTGTCATGAAATTTGGGAAAAACATTTGAAATTCCCACAAACAAATGAACAACATTCCCATCTTCATCTGCCTCTCGTCCAGCCCTTTATCTTTTGTGCTACTTTGTACAAGAAAGCAATGTTAGTATGTTAAAACTAAGAAAGTGACCATTTTAAACATTTTACCCGCTGGGTAGACACCTTCATGTTACTTTTGACATTATCAAATTTTAGCATTCTGACATTGGTGCCACAGAGCTAAAAGAATCGCTTGCTCTTTGACTGTATATATTCAGCTCAGACTGAATTCAGTTTATAGACCATGTCTATAAATTGTCTGCTCCCATGTCATAATGCTGACATTATTTCATATGACTCAACAAACTATTCATGTCACAGTACAGTATGTGCACACATTATGTTTTTCTATTCATCTGTTTTGTCTCTTGTGGCTATCAAGCACTGGCTGACAGAGCTCGAGGTGATGGCGTCACTATTTGCTGCGGCCATCCATGACTACGAGCACACGGGAACCACAAACAACTTTCACGTCCACACAAAGTAAGTTCTTCTGCCAAAACACATTTTATTAACCCTCCCATATAAAGCACCAGCTAAATATATATGCTGCATCCTGTTGTGAAATTGTAAGATAGTAGTCACTTAAAATAGCAAGAAAGAGAATAGTAACTGTGAGAGATGTCAGGAAATGTCGGAATAGTAAGGTAGTGTTTCTTAAAGGCCTCTGTGCCATTTTAGAAAGAGAGTGAGAGCGCTCTAAAGCAAACACATCTTCATGAGGGGAACACAGTATTTTTAGATGTCGATTTTCCACATAGGAGGACTGAAGAACGCAGTCTCTTGGCACCCATCATCATCATCGTGCTTTATTTTGGGAATGATAACTGTCCACAATAGCAGAACATGTTTTAGTTACAGAGAACAAACAGTATGTATCTTAGAGGCATACGCCATCCAAAATATTCCTTCTAAGACTCAAACAGTCACCTCATGTAGGCTGTTATACTTTGTTGTTTCTTCCTCTACGTTTTCACGGTGACAAAAAAAGTCAAAAATGCCTGTAGAAGTCTCTCAAACTACTCCAGCGGTGGTATGCATGTCTCTACAGCTGATTGAATCAAAAAGCTATGCAAGATAACAAAAAAACCAAAAGACAATTAACCCCAGAACATTTAAAAGCTGGTGTTAAAATAATTTCTATGTATGTTTTGTCACAGTAACACCTTCTGCTCTGTATTCTACCTTTATGAGGTTGATAATGTTCAGAATCTTGTACATACACTTGTACGTATTCTTAATGACTAATGAGTGTATATTTTAGTATAAATGGAGCTGTTAATGAACTCAAAACAAATAATTACAGTAAACTGGATCCGTTAAGATGAGATCTGGAGTCTTAAGTTAAACTGTGAACTTTTTAGTGCTAATAAAGTAAAACTGCTATTGTTTCAACATAAAACAAGAAATGTCAGCATCAGTGTGGAGGTTGAACATTTTTTTGCACTCTGGCTAATACGATGGTTTTCACAGATGGTTTGTTGCTAATGCCATATCACCATAGCAAATAGAAATTTACATAATCAAAAAACACCATTAAACCCATCAAACTTCAAAGAAACCATAATGGAAAAAGCTGAGTAAACAACATTTGGAGGACATCTCTTAATTTAGTCTGTGTGGTTCAATTTGTTAAACTGTTTATTCACAATGTCTCCTCCTCCAGGGGACGGGGAAGCATTTCAACACCTCACACTCACACAGTCTGCTGTTGCTTAACTCTAATGACATACTTTTACCAGCACACTATTGTTGAAGGAAATGTCCTTATTAGAAATTCACAAATCTGTAAACTAAAGTGTTTCTTTGCACCATGAAGTTGAACAGCATGAATTCAAACTGACTCTGGCCAATCTCTCTGTAAAGGACGAAGCCACAAAGTTTTTTTTCAGTCCCCAAAGGAACACTTTAACACACAAGTGAATGTTGTCTGTGAAGACATTTTCACAAGTGTTTTATTTTATGTTTGGTTTAGCTGTGGTGGATTGGCGAGACCTTCAAAATAAGCACTAATTGGAAAAGTTTTCGCAGTGTACTTTGTTACCCATTTTAACAGTCTGAGTAAGTAGATTATGCAAATGAGTGGACACAGGATGCCTAATTGAGAAATTAGTTCATTAACTTGCTATAGTGAGTCATTAATACCCACGTGGTGCCAGTTTTTATCACTTCCCACTCTCTCTCTGGCACTTTTAAATTCATCATTACAGACTTACAGTCATACTGCTTAAATTACTCCCTGGGGGCTGTTTTTTTTTTTTTAGCCCATTCTTACCTCCTCCTCCTCCTCCCGTACCACTACAGCGTTGTACAACTCTTCTTTCATGTCTGCTCACTCTCATGGTTTTTCACTATCTGTCTGCCAGGTCAGAGTTTGCGTTGATCTACAACGATCGGTCGGTGCAGGAAAGCCATCACCTGAGTGCTGCATTTCGCCTGCTGCAGGACGACCAGATGAACATCTTCGTTAATTTGACGAGAGAGGAATGGATGTAAGACGACAAAAATTTTTTGCATCTAAAACTGTTCAACTTGTTTTCTCGGAAAAACCCTCACCGCTCTTCCCCCACATAACTACACAGCTGAATGTAGTAAGTTCTCAACTGTTCTTGGTTTGCTGGTGTGAGAAATCACTTACTGAAATAGAAAGAGGTGATAAGCGTTGGACAACACCTTTTGAAGGTTTGTACAACAAAAAAATACATCATTAACAACAAAACTTAGTGATCGTATTTAACAAAATGACAACAAAAGGCACATAAAGATGCCATTTGTCTATATTTATATCACGTCATTAAAGCCATATGAAAAGACAAACAATACAATAATAAATCCAACATATTAACAGGTATTGTCTGTGCAGCCAAAGCCTGATAATTTATTTCTTTGTGATGTAGACCGCCATTGTTAAAAACTGTTCAAATCACATAATTAAATCATGCTGTTATATTATCTTCACAATGGAGATGCACGCTGTAGTTTAAATTTTGAGTTGATTTTTATATTCATCGCACTGCTCCCATAATGTGTCACTATTGTTTATTAGACCACAGCAAAAAGACCCTTCCTGTTATTCATGCAAGAAAACTGTAATGTCCTGCTGCTGTAATGTTAATACAACAACAACAACAAAAAGTATATTAATCTACATCTGAAAATAAATTCTACCCTGCTGCTGTTTAAATAACCTTTGCTACAAACCACATTGCCAAAATGTTTTGGTGAAATATTTTTAACTACACAGCTATGCTCTCTTTTTGAAAATGCATAATTTTAGTGGGTTTGTGTTTGTCACAGACAGAATAGAGCCTTTTCATGAGAGGACTTGACAGTATGAGAAAAAGGCGGGTTAGGATGGTATTATTTTACCACTTTTATAGTTTAAATTTATCAATAGTTAAGCAACATTATTGTGTTGGTGGACTTAATATGGCAAAGGGCTGACATATTGACAGAAGGGGGGCAGAAGAGGACAAAGACCCCATGACGGCAATGATCTTTCCAGCAAGAACAGACTTTGATTCCTACAAAGCTGCTCTTCAAGCTGACCCTCTGAACTCTGACTTCTTAAGAGAAGATTTCTCATTTCTGAGTCAATAAAGGATCGTGTTACTATAAGGGTTTGGTGACTCAGTGACTTATCAGCAATGGATTAGTGAATGAGTCACTGTGTGCTTCCTCTGTCAGCAGTAACATTCAGAGCTGTGGTCAGAGAGCTAAAACATATCTTATTCACTTCAAGAATGTGACGTGTGCATAGACAATTAAAAGACTAAAGGTCACTAACTTTCTCCCTGTATATATTCTTGGAAGTGTAATTGATTCATTTTTCACTGGAACACAGCTTGTGGTGAGAAAACATCCAAACTGCACAAACAGATTTATATTCAGGGCGGCTGACTCTTCATCCATCACAGATACAGTATGCGACTATGCTTTTCATGGAAGAGCTCTGCAGACATCACTAAAGATAAACACCAGCATACTGTAATGGGCTTTTCTAGCAGTCAGTGTTACCATGGGAACAAGAAAATCCATCAGGAAATCTAAAAAGGTTACAACCCCATTGAGTCTTCCTCTATACAGTTCCTTCCCATAATCAGCAGATCAACCGTGTGTTTTTGTTCACAGGGAGCTGCGATCGCTTGTTATAGAGATGGTGCTGTCCACAGACATGTCCTCCCACCTACTCCAAGTCAAAGGGATGAAATCCTGTCTACAACAACAAGAACGGTAACGCTAATGGACTGTGCTGTTGTTCACGCTGTGCTGCATAATCAAGAGGTCATAAAACGAGTGTTCAGAGCAGATTCGGCTGATTAAAACGTCCCGCGCAGAGAGAAGCAGCCTGGCGAATTAGTGCCACGCTGGCTGGTGTCAAGTCTGCTTTTCTGACATGTCTGAGATGCACAACAACAACTAAAAACAACAAGTGCATCATGCTTCCTCCAACAGGATTGACAAGCCCAAAGCACTGTCTCTGTTACTGCACACGGCTGACATAAGCCATCCATCCAAGCCCTGGGCTCTGCACTCTCGCTGGACCAAAGGCCTGATGGAGGAGTTTTTCAGGCAGGTAGGAGCTCTAATAGACCTGAACTGACAATCGTAGACAACCACAGGAAATTTAACAGGTTTATCTTGGTTAAAGGAGGAATAAGAGGGGAAAATATAAAGCAAACTTATCTTTCCTACTACAGAGGTTATTGTGTTGTTTTTGTTTCAGTGTTTTTCATCATTTTCCACTGACGTTTTGGTTCATGCTAATAATACAGCCTGCAGTGTGATTTTACTGTATAAATCAGGTTCCAGTAAAGTAGTCATTGGTACATAAAAACAAGGCTCTGGGGAACGAGGCAGTAGGAATTTGGCATTTTGGTGGAAAACTACTAAAAGTGTTTTTAATCATCTTTTGTGTTTTGTTGTGTCATTAAAAAATGCTGTAGTAAGTGGAGTCAGCTAAGTTAATGCAGGTGACAGCACGCTGTAAGGGAGCCTCCCTGTGAGAACTAGAGAGAGTGATTGATAAAATATGGCCGGCAAGCTGTTAAATTTAAACAATTTAACTGAAAAGCAAGACATCAGTCTTCTGTGTGTCTCACCATTTGTTTGCAGGTGACTTATAAACCACAGCTGTTGTTCTTAACAGGCATTTTTTTAATGTTACATACAGGACTTTAAAGCATTTTTGTAAACACTAGTTGCTTTCGATATGCAGCGTTGGCAAACAAAAGTTAACAGCACTTATATTCTTTGTATGTATGATTATGATGTGCTACCAAACCTGCAGGAAGTACAGTAAGTTAACATTTCTTTCCCAGTATTTACCAAATAAATGATAAAAAAGATCATGATCTATGTCTGTCTAACACTGCCATTGTTCCCCTGGTTATATACACATTTAAGTAACAGAAGGAACTGGAAAATACCTGATTGGTACTTAATTTATCCAACACAATCACACGGTAAATCATGGGCTGTAGCGTTACCAACTACTGTTTATTCCCTTCTCTTCTGTTCTCATCTGTTCTTTCATGTCCTACTTATGACTGTTCTTATCTGATGGGGTTTGACCTGTTATTCTCTTTGTGTGATTGATGAGTGAAGAGGTTGGACGCCTAATAACAGCGCAGCAGTTTTGTAAATGACTCATCAGGGTCTGAAGGGAAGAGTGGGAAACCTTCAAAGGGGTTTATGGTGTCAGAGGTAAAGAAGATGACATAAATAACACGTCAGGTCAGCAGAGACAGTCAGAGAGAAGACAGCCTCTGTGGAAAGTTTATTGAAAATGCACATGGTTGAAGCCACAAAGATTTTACAAGCTAAGATTTAAGTTCATTGTTGACTTTAGGATATTTTAATATTAATTATGAATCTAAATTTGTCTCAATCTCAAAAAAATATAAAAAATTTAAAAATGAAAAATGGTTCAATCTTTACAAGATTGTATGTATGGTGTGTATGGTATTACAGAGAAGAGTGGATTGAAATATTAATAATAATCTTGTTTACTGTTAGTGCAGATTATTTATTTAATGTCTGGGTAGAGGGTTCATGTTTTTGGGGCGTCTTGTGACTTTGTTATTGAGCATGTGCAGTTAATCAGTTAACCCGCAGTGCAACAGAAAGACGTGAGTCGAGCTGAGAGTGGAACAAAACAGGTTTTCAGCGTGCAACAGACAACAACATTAAGAAAAGACAGATTAAGTATTTCCAAATGCTCCATTTCCCAGAGCTGCTCAGCGGGATTTAACTTGTGAATGGAAGATGGAGGCCTGAATGGATGTGGATGTTAATAAACCATCAAAACCACATGATCGGATCTCCACCTTTCTTTGGAGCTGCGGGCTATTAACAATGGAACAAGACTACTCACCTCAAGGTCCATTTAGAGGCTCTTTTGGAGTTTCAGATAATCAGAGTCCTCATGGAAATAGATGTTTTTTTTCATGACAACTGGGAAAAACTTCACTTACTGATAATAATCAAGTGGCACAAGTGAAAGCTCCAGAACAGCAACTAAATGGACCTTGAAGAGAGATTATTTGACAACTTATTTAGACTAGGTATTATACTGTAGATGTCAAATGAAGCATGATTCTGCAGCTCCCCTGAATTTTAGTTCAAAGCTGATTTTGGGTTTAGCTCATTTGGCAATAACTTCAGAACCTTTTCCAAACAACGGCAGCATTGCAAGAGATGTGATCTTCCGTGAAGGTGTAGGAAGTGTTTATGTTGTCTGTTACTGTAAAAGGAAAAACGTCTACCATCTGTACAGCCCACGTAAAATTCTATTATTTTCAAGCTAATGCCTACTGAGCCTTGCCAGACGTCGATGAGAGAGTTGGCTGATGTTGTGGGGCTGATACTTTGACTGAGTGGTTTTCCAGTAAATGCAGCTATAAGTTGCTATGTGCTGTCATCCTCTTTCCTCTATTTTCACTGCCTGGACTTGAAGAAGAAATAGAACAGAGGTGTTGGGCAGCTCCACTCTCTTTGAAAGAGAGATGTGAGAAAATCTCTCTGTGTTTAAAGGTTCTTTAATGTTTGCTGTGTTACTTTAAAAAAAAAGAAAAGCACTTGTATGATATTCTTTGAACAATCTAAAAGTCTCAGGTGGCGCAGTGCTGGAGTGAAATAACCTTTAAAAAGTTATTTTCAGGCGATGTGTGGGATGCCCTTTAAGATATCTTCTCTCTCTCTTTCTGAGGGTGATAGAGAGGCGGAGCTCGGCCTGCCCTTCTCTCCTCTGTGTGATCGCAAAAGCACCCCGGTAGCTGAGTCCCAGATTGGTACGTCTCACAAAGGAACACTTTTCAAAACGCATTTCTTTCACTGAGTCTTCCTCTCGCTGATATTCCAGTTTCAGCTTCTGAGGAAACAAAAAATATGTATAAGTTGCTGCCACATGAAGACGAGAAACCAGCTAAAAAAAATCACCTCTCATACGAGCAGATTCTTCTCTTCTCTTTCTTTACAATTCAACAATTTATACAGATTTTTTCACACTGTATTGTATGACATCTCGCACATTGCTACGTCAATCACTGAATTCAATTTTTTGCGTGTGTTATGGTGTAAAAAAAAAGACTAACATTTTTATAGCTCAGACACATTTCATTTTCACATGCTAATACATTTGCTCTTGCAGGTTTCATAGACTTCATTGTGTATCCTACATTCTCTCTGCTGACGGACATGGCCGAAAAGATTGTTATTCCTTTGGTGGAGGAGAATCCAGGACCACCAGACCCCTGCAACAGGCACAGGTGACACACAGATGAGGCTTGTACTTGTTGGAAAAATGCACTGTACTTTTTTGTGCCTCGACATTTTTAGCAGAAAGCTTTTTGTTCAGCACTGACACTCAGTTGTGGTATCCAGTTGTCCCGGTGGCCACTCGTGGTATTGCAACAAAAATCTCCCTGTGGGCCCTAAAAGCACCAGTCTCCATAGGCCACCATTACAAACATCTGTTGACAAGTTGATATGACACCTCAAACTGCAAATGTAAATGTCAATGAAAGTTGATGAAGGAAGCTCAGCAGGAGAAAGAATAATGTGCAGAAAATGTGGCAATGGAGAGGAATAAGTTAAAAATATTTATTTCACTGGTGGTCAGACAGCACGACAGTGATTTTCATCTTCTCATCTAACTCTCAGCAAGCAAAAAAATGAGTGTACTTCCCTAAATGCCAAACTACTCTTTTAAGAGACATTTTAGTTCAAATGTGTTCAAATGTGAGAAACCTACAGTTATGTAAAGTTAAAGGTACAAACAAACAAAGGTGGCTAAAGGGACAACAGGGAAATAAAGCGCTGCTATAACAGCACTGTCATTGCTCAACAGTAATCTGTGGAAAGAGAGCTCCAGAGGTCTGCAGTGGAGTCTCGCCCACATCACGGCTGAGCTGGTGAGCTTTCGCTCCACCTGGACACGACACACCGAAGACAACAAGCTCAAATGGAAGGAAAGTGGCTCCAATGGTATGTTGTACATTCATTCATGTTGTAAATAAAGTCACAAATCTATATTAAATATTCTAAATATGAAAAAAATTAAAACATGCCCTAATTTGATTTATATACTTAATTTAATAGTATATTGATAGTCTCTGTTTTCACAACTCACAGCAGGGCCTCCCACAAACCAATCTTGGGAAAAGGTTCTGCTTTTCAGAACTGAAATGTTCAGCCATGAAAAGTTTGACAGCCTCCGCTAAAACAGAGCAAAAGATCTTTCTTCTAGTCGTGAGACGTTCTTTTTTGGCAGGGACGAAGCCACTTTGTTCCATAAATGTGCTCGGTCTCCCTGATTTGATTTGTTATCGACATCCATTTTACAGTGATCTCATGAGGAGATTAACAGATAGAGATATTGTTTCCCTTTCAGCTTAACAACATTTTCCAGTGCCTTTTCCAATATCTCTTATATCCTTTCAGGATTTTCAGACCCCAGTGTGACAAAAGAGCAGAGATCCAGACAAGAAGAGCTGTCAGAAAAATCCCAGCAAGAACCCAGTCCAGATACAAAACAGTAGACTTCCTATATGATATGTGCTTTTCTTTCATAGAATATCAATATTAGCAGGGGGTAATGTTGACTCACTGTTTGTAACAAAGCCGCACAAGGCCTTCTTGTGCCATGATTGAAGGAGCCAGAGGAGGGAGGGAGGGTGAGGGAGGAGGGAGGGGTGGTTTAAGGTTAACATCATCTTCCCAAGGTAAGATGCAGTATATTCACAGGAAAGTCCTCATGTCTTATTTTAAGTGCAGTATACTATGATAATTTAAATGCAAAGTGTACATGCTGGTCATGTCATACAGTATAGTGCATGTTATTAATTTAAGTTGCCACCTAAACACGTGTAAGGACCTTTAATAGTTTGAACTGTACACAGATCATTTAACCATGCAATAAACATTGAAAATATGCCAATGTTTGTCATCTGTGAAATTTGGTATTGATTCATTAAAAGGCTGGCCTTGTTATTGTGGGATATTGTTCCTTGTTTTTAATTACAAGATTTAAGGGATTTGACTGCAAGGTCAAAGATATTAATGTTTGCCTTGCATCATTTTAACAATTATTTTATTGCCTCCAGGTCTTCAAAATTAATGTTAAGTTATTCAGAGGATCATTAGGGAAACCAGAAACTAAGCAAGTGATGTTCTGCACAAAGCCTATAGTTCATGTAGGTGATGTTTGATTATAAGAAGTGATGTTTGTAGCACATAATAAATTACTAGTGTTTGTATCTATTGAGTCTGATATAGTTGACCTTTCTCATTAAAATAAGACAGTGGTTTCTTTACTCTGCAAAGCTGAGCTGGCTTGTTGGGGAAGCTGTCCAATTAGCTGTTCACCAAAATTCCTGTGTCCTAAATATACAATTCTATAGAACTGATTTATCTTCAGCACTGTTTTGTAATTGTATTTAAGCTAAGAGACAGATTGGTCAAGTAGAACTAAAATGGATGTACACGAGGCCAAATGGTTCTGAATTACTCCTTAATATGGATTCTAAATCCAAATGGGTAAGTCATATATCCATACAAAACCTTGATCCCATACTTCCCATCATGCAACTTATAAATCACATTTTGTTAGACCCCTTCTGACTTTACTGCACAGTAAAAAAACAAAAAAGTCAATCACTCATGTCTCATGTCAGTTCTCTGCTCTCCCAGCTGGAGGGGCTGTAGAGCAAAGTCAGAGAACTGACTCCAGGGTTGCCCGCAGGGTTTGGCTTCAAACTCAATTTTTTATTTGTGCAATTGTCAGTTAAGCAGTTTGCAACTGCATTTTCAGCTTTATTCAGTGTACAGTGGGGAAGTCAGGACATTCAAGTCAGCTGGGGAGCTGTGAATGAATTAACAGCTCAAAAAGGACTAAGGACACATCTTTGTTAAAAGAAGGTGACATGATCTGGGGAGTGCATGCAGGGAACACACACGCTCCCACCTCAACCCCCGAACACACACACACATACACACATAGACATATGTAACTATAAACATGCAAAAAAAATCTTTTCACTTTACACATGCACATCATAATGTATAAGGTATTTGCAGCATCTCACAACAAAAGCTAGTCATGCATTTAATTTATCTCACTGTATATTTTTTAAGAAGTAGAGTCCCTTAGAGTCCAGAAGTTATGATCACAGTGTCTCTCTCCCTGATACTGAAAATCAATCAAAACTGCAACTTTGTGCTTTTACTCTCAACGGATCACTGCAACATGCTTTCTCAGCAAAAATGTCACAATAGAAATGATTAGTCTCACTCAGGATCTTAAAAGACAACTGGAAGTTATGTATGAATATGACATGTAGCTGAAATTGCTGCAGTCTTACAAAATATATTTGTGAAAACCAGTCCTGTGTATGAAAAATGTATGTGTTTCATGCTTCCAGCTCTGAGTGCATTGAATAATTTATATGCTGAGTGCTTATTTTTAGGATATAGTCAAAGTCAGCCTCGACTAAACACATGACCAGTGGTGCAATTTTGTCAGACACTGTAAGTTTATATTGAAGTTTTTGAAGGCTTCCCCCCTAACGTAAGTCTTTTTTGACATTATAGCAGATCCTGGTTTTACGTTCACGATCACCAGACATAGATGAGAGCTGACGTCATCCTGACTCTGATCATCAAACACGCTTTAACCTCACTGGATTTCAAAATTGCGAAAGGAAAGAACAGTCAATCACCAATTTAAACATTTTATTGTATCAAACAAATTTAGATTACAGATGTAATCATCAATCAATTCAAGTAAAACTGGAACAAAACTCTCAGATTTAATTCATGTAAAGTACACTATTACCATTCAAAAACAGAACAAACATTACATGGTCCATAAATACACTGCAGAAGAAAAAAATCAAAAGCTTGCACAGGAATGTTTTACAGTCTGTCTTGTTCATTGTGGACATAGTGGTCACTGTGGGCAGCTGGGAGATAAACTGCTCATACTGTGGCTGATTAATCTGCTAAAGTGACATCAATACTAGGGTGGCTTTAGTTTTCTGCTTCGGTTTGTTTTATTTCTTTGAGACATGGCATGATGTGAGTAGTTATAATGTGAAGGTTATGGAAGGATTGTCACATAATCTACATAATAATGCCACTTCTGTGATATGAACGACAGATGAAATGACAAACATTTAAGAGCGTGCTGATGACTTGATAATGTTCTTTTATCATACAGTAGGAGAATCAGAAAGGAAATGCCAGTAGTTACAATTCATGTCCTCTGTTTCAAATGTCTGATTGGCTGTTCAAATCAGTTCCAGTAGGACTTGAAAATGAAAGTCACCGTACATTCGGTGCCATGCAGGAAAGTGTTTTATGACCAGGATTTAGATTCCCAAAAACGCATTCAAGTGTCAAATATGAGGGTGCAATTTGTTCGCTGGAGATGGGTTTTACCTTGTTAAAGCAAAATATGTAAATGCGTCCGCATACAAAAGCTTCAGTAATGTACCCTGCATGTTAACAAGAGATTTACAACCACTCAGTAAGCTGGTGAAAGTCTGATTATCAGCGTGTTATTTAAACCAGACATGATGGCATTGTTGTTAATTGAGATGGTGCCAGTTATTACTTCCTCATTTGAAGTCCAACTGAAATTCTGTTTAGTTATCACATTTTTCACACAAAAATAGTATTTTTTTTCTTTCTATTGCATCGTTAATACTTTTTGAGTATTAAAAGCAAGTGAGAAAAGATAATATCAGAGATGTTCATTTTCCTTGTAGCAGCTCAGAGTGTGTGTAAATATTTGATTGACAGCAGCTGGCGAGAGGGACAAAGTAAACAATCATGTCTGCACATGATAGAAAGCAGTGTTGTAGAGGTATTGAAGAGTGAGCACCACACCAGCATCTCATGTATGTTTACATGCTGTTTAATGTGCTACAGATAATTAGCTATCTACCCTGAAAACTGATGTTCTCTCCGAGGATGTTTGTTTGGTCGCTCGGTCAGCAGGTTCAGGTGCAGAACAAGATGTGTGTTTGTAAGATGAGTTTAGAGTGAGACTTTAGTGGTGTGGCTGACATGGGTTTGCTGTTTAAAGTTTGTGGTTCTAGTTGCTTTGTAGCTGCTGTTGGTCAACGTAACCATCCGCCTGAGAGAAGGTGACTTTTTGCAAAATGGAGCCATTTGATTGGCTGTGTGGAAACACGGTCTACTTAGATAGACAGTGTTCTGGCAAATGACTGCAAATCAATTGAATTAATGCATCTCAATCATTCTCCTTGTCTATGAATTGAAAGAAAAGAGAATAAATTGTCGTGCTCATGGTCTGTCCTACCAACACTCCAACACCCAAACATGTTTTGTTTATGAGACTAAGGAGAGCAGCAAATCCTCCCGCTGGAGAAGCTGGAATTAAAGCGTTACGGCATCTATTCTTAAAAACTGGATCAAAACTTTTCATTGTTTGTTAAAAAAGCTGTCGATTCATTTTCTCGTCCGGTTGAGTCTTCAGTTGATTGACAGGCTGAACAAAACAAATAATTTAATTTGAGTTGGACTTTTTCAAGACTGGTGTCGACATGTGTAAATGATATTTAATTCAAACTGTCAGTCAGCCCAAATGTGAGACTCAGCATTAAACTCACTGGGACTAAATGACGGCATTTGAATTCAAAAGTGATGTTTTCTGTCCCAGTTCAGGTACAGATACCTCTTTATTGCTTTCAGATGGAACAATAATTGGAAAAGTCATGGCACGTATTTAATGATAGGAACTGTCTAAAAGCACTGTAAATACAATATGTATTGTCTCAGAACATTAATGGGGCGTTATGTATGGTCGTGGTAGTTTGTGATAATGACTGAGTGACTGAGGCGGGAAAAGACTCTTCCTAATTGAGTAGTAGCTCCCAGTCTAGTTCATACACACAGTAAGCTAGTTTTAGTTGTAGTTTAGTGCAGGGGAAGCTATAGAAAACAATTACATTATAATTAAATAGGATTTTTTGACACAAAATAAGAGTAGAAACCTTCGCTCTTGCTCTCTGGGTGGTAACTAAGGCCTGACTGCAGAGGAACGTAGATGCCCTGATGTATCTAAAAAGTGGATCTGCAGACACAATCTTCTGTCATTGCGTTGGGCTGGCTGAGCAGACTGAGCAGCGTTTGTGTTACGCAGAAGATCACTCTATTTCTCCTTCTCCAGGCTGCATTTCTTTGTCTTCTCCTCCGCCGGCTGACTCGCGCTGGATGCTGCTGCTTTTGTGTCTGCGAAATATAGACAGAGACATAAAAGAGTGAGACAGAGAGAGGAGGCTGACTGGGGATTTTTTTTAAAGGACTCTTGCAACTAAGTAATAAACAAATATTTGGTAACACTTTTTATTAACCCTCACAAATCAGAGTGAAATATTATCAGCTAGCACGGACACAACTTTGTGTCTAACTGCGCCTGTCTATTCACTTTAATCATTCATAATGAAGGTTTATAGTAACCCTTAGGATGCATTGTGTATTATAAAAACATGCATTATTCAGCCACACAAAGTATAAACCAGTTATAGCTCAACATAGATCAATGAAAAAACAATGAAAAAGAAAGAAACCAAACTAAATCCACTGTAACGAACACCCACAGTATCATCTCAACCCCGCCGACCTACAAACACATTTTTCCACTGTCGTACTCATCTGCCTCCAAGGGTATTTCAGCCACGGCGGCGCTCTGTGAAGTGTGGATCAAAGCCGCTTCACAGATGTTTGTTGACAAGCCATGATTACATGACACAGAGCCAGGCCTGTTGAACTGCTTAACACATCTACATAAACCCTGCCCGCTGAGAGGACGATGATGAGTGCCCTGAGGCGAAGGATTCTTCTGTAACCCAGGTGCTTTTTGACTCTGGTGTACCTGCTTGTGCGTTGTTTTGTTGCGATGAGGGATCTGCTACATTGGCAACGCTAGAACAATCCTGTTTCTCCTTGGAGAGGGGGCACTCGAGTCCGCCCGCAGCTTCTAATAGACTCTCCCGTGAGAACTCTGCAGGGGGCGAGACAGACAAATAGAGGACGGAGGTGAAGAAAAGTGACAGATATAACAAACAGGAGCGCAGCGGTGGAAGATGTATTCAGATTCTTTTCTTTAACATATGTCCCAAAAGATTTCATTGAAATAAATGTCTATGCAAATAGTTAAAGCTATGCTTGCAATTTTCTAATTAAAAAATAAACTTTCAATCATACAGCAGTGGAAATAAGAGGCTCTGATCCAATATTCTCTGATAAATTAATTGGACAGAATTTCAGGACCTCCTCTCATCAATCAATGCCACCTGCCATTTATAGCTACATGTTGTTTAGTCACGCCGGGTGAATTCAAAGGCTGATCTTTATGTGAAGCCACCTTCAGCCGAACTTGTTTTAATGGCCATCGATTTTTTTCCCCTCCCTGCTTCCTCTTTAATTTACAGCTCCAACATGTGAAGGATGCATGAAAAAAGCACACACACTCATCTTGTTACACTGGAGTATGTTGTCCTTTTTCACGCTTTTACACCCCAAAAAACACGTGTCCCGGTGCATTAAAGTGAAAATAGAAAACAAAAAATTAACTCAGAAAAGCAGCCCTCGTGATGCATTAGTGGTGGGCAATTACTGAACGAGTGTGCTGTATGTGCTGTACTCTGTGACCATCCACTCACCTGCCATTAAACTGAATTATCTGGCCTGAGCTGAAAAGCTGACCTCTGTTTTTTTCTGATCAGATGTGAAGTATTTGGCACAGGATGGAGACAGCATGTGCCAAGCTGATGCTTTGAATGTGTTTTCATTAAAGGAAGAGTTATTCACTTAGAGTTAGATGGGAAGGTTGGAACTGCTGTAATGTCTGTGCACCTAATATGAAATTAAAGCTGGTTAGCTTGTGTATGCACACAGACTAAGGACAGGGGGAAATAGCCAGCCTTCATCTAACCCTTGACAAAAATAAGGGAATAAGTGCATTTCCTTTAAGTATTCTCTCCTCATTTCCCCCTTTTCCTCAATCCCTTTGTTTCACTTCTTTTTGATTCTCCTCTTGCTTCACCCTCTTGTGCATTTACATACTTCCCTCCCAGCCATATTCAAGCATCCTACCTCATTTTCTGCTTTACTTTTATCCCCCCTTCTCCCAATTCTACACCCTTCCCTCATGTTAATAAGCCGCATTTAGCTTCATCCCTCCCCTCATAGTATTCCTCCGCACATTCTCCTTCTCCTCTCATGGTAACACGGCATCTATTTTTCAGAGGCCACAGCAGTGACCTGTCACACATCCTTTCTTTCACGCAAGCATCCTCATACCCTCTTGTGTCTCTCCTAACAATCGTTTTCTACACCCTTTCATTTAGAAAAAAAGGATTTTGCACTTATTTAACATAGTAAACTATGTTAATTTCCCTGATGTGAGATTAATAAAACTTATCTTTTATCTTAGTTGAGCTCATTCTTCCTTCCATCCTTCCAGATGAATCACTTAATGACCACCCAGATTAATTTGCGACCTCTTGAAGGGGCCTGACTCACAGGTTGCGCATCACTGAAATGAACTATTTTAATGTATATAAAGTTACAACTAACTCCAGCATATGAATGTTTTTACTTTTGATACCTCATGTACATTTTGCTGGTAAAATAAATGCTTGTGTGCATTGATTTTTAATGAGGGACTTTTGCATACTTTATCAGTACTTCTTCCACTTCAGCTGAAACTTTATACGACATACCCTCCATTTGGCAGCGCAGTTTCTCAAAGGCCTCCGCAGTGGCCTCGTCGTCATGTGGGAGCTCCTCCCCGGTGGGAACAGAGTCGGGGCTGGGCCGGTCCGACAAGCAGCTCTCTGAGGAGCACTCGTCTCCTGCTCCCTGCTGCTGCCTGTACAGGTGGTGCTCGACCATGAACTGCAGCTCTGGGAGGAGGGAGGAGGAGATCGGAGAGGTGGAGGGGAAGCCGGAGGAGAGGAGATGAAAAGGAAGGGTCGGTTAAGGGGAAAGAGTTAACAGGGGAAGGAGAGGGAAGATGAGAGAGGAAAGGAGTGGATCGGAGGAAACAGTGGAAAGTAAAAAAGCACAGAGTCATCGGGGAGATGTGGGGCGAAGGAGGACAAGCAAAGAAAGAAAGTGGTGTGAGATGAAGGGAACCAATGGGAGAGAAGATGGGGTATGAAGAAGATGGGGGCACACACAGAAAATAGAGATAAAGGGAAGGGGAGTCAGTGAAGGTGGCGATTCAACAAGAAATCCACCACTCACGATTAACGTTGTAGGTTAAGCATTTTAAATTAACTCGTAAGATTTTATTAACATCCAGCAATGTTTGGAGTGAGGGGGCAGGTAAAGACACATCAGAGTTGGGAGATGATTAGTTTAATCGCCTCCTTCAGCCTCCTCCATTCACGGTTTTATTACTCTTAATCTCTTTGTCACTAGAAATTGTAGCAGGCTGATTATCACCCAAGTTTCCTCTCAAGAAGGGACTCATCACACTCAGAGCCGTTTAGCTGTGAAACTAATTGAAGAATAAACGTCCTCGAGCACCAAGTTTCACTTATGCTGTCATTATTGTTCCCTCGCTTTGGCTGCGTTATTGGAACTTGTTCTCTGCTGTGCTGCATACACTCTGCGTAAATCCATTTACATTCTGTGTTTAATTGGAAACTGACACTTAAAACACAATTTGCATTGCACTGCAGTGACAAAAAACAGCCTACAGAAATGTCAGATGCTACTCAGGCTCTGAAAGTGCATTTATTATGTTTGCTCTTTGGGCTTTCTTTCAGTGCTGCGGGATGCCAAGTGCCTTTTACACACGAAAAAATGTAAATTGGGAGAAGTTCTGGTCAGAAAATATGGGATAATGGCTTCTTGCTGAGGCAAGTGCAGCGCTGATTGGCTCCGAGGTTGAAATAAGACACAAACTTTCATCATTAGCTGAGCTACTTCACTGTGTAAGTTCTGGTTACCTGACAGCTGACATGCTGGACTCCGTGTGACACACTACTGGATCTGTTCCATTAAAGATGTAGTCTGCAATTCTAATTTAATACCCTTTTTGTCAAATTCAGCCAGTATCTCCTCACATAAAGATCTCCTCAGAGTCAGCCGTCCATGTTCTGAACATTTGGTTTGACTAGACTTGCCACCCAGGAAGCCTATACTATTATTGTGGTTTGACTAATACACTTATTGTTATTACAAGAGTTAGTGTCAGTGTAGACTTTTTGCAGTCATATGCTGAAAGAAGCTTTGTGGTTCCTAATTTGGGTCTATTGTCATTTAACAAAATGCAAATAATGTGTTAGAAGGTGGGAATAAACAAAATGATCACATACATATGCACGTTTCATAAAGCCTTTTTACACTTGGTTTTAAAATGTGTTTCGGTGATCTGAACACAAGTGGACAGCTGGTTCACACTCGTGTCTCTCGCGTGTCTCCAAGGTGTCCAGCTGATCACTTGTGCTCAGATTTAGCTGAAAAGTGTTAAAAGGGTCATAGAATGTGGCAAAAAGCACAGAAAGCAGAGAAACTACATGATGAATGAGACTTATATTGCTGTTGCATGAGTACCAGCCAAATCACAGCCAAAACATCACACACAGGTTAGTGAAAAGACTGAGAACTAACATTACCTTTCATTGTAGGTGTTCCCTTTTGCCCTTTTCGCCGCTGTCGAGGGGAGTTCAACAAAGCTGCCTGTAAAACATCAATGTTGCATATCAGCTGGGCAAAGAGCACCAAGATGTAAGAGATTGTTATAATGGAGATGAAGTTAAATGAAAGAAGAACAACAGAATACACATAATTCTATTTCTGTATCTATTTTTATAAAGAATTGACTTTTTGTAGGAGCAGGAATTAGATTACCTTATACAACTGGTTTGGGAGGCGATCTTCATCTATTTCTGTAAGTACAATAAAACAATAAAAAAATACGAGACATTAAAATCTTTGGTCTGAAAATATTGTGCAGTCTTGATACAGTTCACAATGACACAGTTGATCTGTAGCCGAAGTGCTGCTGCGTCTCCAGACAGCAGAGTGGATATAAGGTGACCTCCAGCCAGATGGTTATCTGACTCACTACACGCCAATGCAGTAAGTGTTTACTGAGTTTTTATCAAGCACGGTGGGTGGATTTATTTCATTTTTTATTCCCCACTCTCATCTTTGAATAAAAACAGACGGGATGCGTTTCTGCTAACAAAGGGGGATGCTAATCCACACTCATCATCTTCCTAATAGACCCCCGCATACGGCCAACTGCTGATGATAGATAAACAGTAAAACACTGTTTATTCAAACCCCCCCGAGGGGAGCAAGTGTGCAGCATACTGAAGTGCAGTCCGCAGCTCAGTTGATTTACACTGCCAGTTTATTAGGCACGCCTACCTGCCCTGCAATAAAAAATAAATCACGACAGTAATAATGTTTTTTGTTTTTTTTTGCTGTGTGAAGTGTTGATTCAACTGTATTGTAAGATTTATTTCAGGACTGTTGCATGAGATTGAATTAGTTTTAGCTAAGTGTACCCAATAAAGAGACAAAAGTAAAAGCTGCTACAACATGTGCTTACACAGCTGTGGAGATTAAATATGTTTGGGAGAACAAGGAAACTCCAACATGATACGACGCTCGCTTGCAGCTCATGTGACTCCCACTGGACAAGAAAAAGCTTCATCACCTGCTGTCGATATGTGAAACATGACTCTGTGGTTACTACATGAAAGGACTGAAATAGAAAAAAAAATCAGTTGACTGGAATACAGTAAAACCATTAGCTGTGATCAATAGTGAGTGTGTTGAACCCGCAGCCAACTCTGCGTTTTCTGCCATGGAACTTTTTTTTTTTTCTAGGACACCCCTTGTTGCCTGGCAACCTATGCATCCCTAGGCACTAGGAAGGCACTGTGTGTTTGAGTGTTCGTGTGTGTGTGCCAGTGAGCATGTGCATATGTTATTCCTACTTTAAAGTATACGCTAGACTGTTCAAAATGCCAGTGATGTGCCGTTTCTTTATTCATCACACTCCCTTTCTCTCTCCCTCTGCACCAAACACAAAATCGGGGGTGGATAAAAAACCTCCCACAAAAAAACATTCAGTTTCATTTCAAGAAGGATTCATCTTTGCACCATACGTTTTTTTAAAGTGATGCATGAAACTGAATCGTATTTTTAGCATCTCCCGGGAGTCTGAGAAGTTTTATACAACCGTTATGGATTTAGTTTCAAATCAATCCCAGGAAATGGGTCACTCTTGGACTGTCCTTCAAGTTACAGGGTGGAGCTTAAGATTTATAAACTGGCATTTGACAGACGGTTGTCAAACTACATCGGCCTGAGATTAGAGTTTCATCCCAAAAGTGCAAAATACAATGTGAAGCATTTTATGCATCAATAAAAAGTTGTCAGTATGTTTGCAAACACAAAAAAGGGAATCTACACAGTGTATTTGAAACATTAAGGGCCAAGACAAATTAAAATAATAAATATGTTTCAATAAAGGGATGGCAGTATGACCTACATAACAAGACAGTGAAAAGACTTCTTGTTTCAAGTTATTTCTTATTTCTGCCACTGGGTCAGATATTTTTTTTGCAGAATCAAAGTAATTTATGACACACACATCTGAAGGCAAAGTTCAAAAGTAAATAATATTCTAAATAAGTTGGTTAAAAAAGCGGGAGAGGGAGAATTTCATTTATTTTTGATGTTATATTTTGTTGTTATGGTTGATACTGGGTCAAACTGGATCAAGATTCACAGCCAGTCCTGAACTGACCCTCTTCCTCCACCATTTGATTTTTAAATTGCATGGCGAGATGTGATTTACTGTCCCTGCAGGCACATTAGATTACATTACTTTAATACAGCTGTTTTGTAACATAACATTTCATGTCGATCCTCTTACTGAGATATCTTTCTGTTGCCTTGTCGTTAAGAAGACAGTGTTTCCTATACAAAGGCTGTACATGGGCCATCCAGCCCAGAAGGGTGGAGAGAAGCAGCAGCGTTGAGTCTAACCTGCGTGCCAGCAACAACAAACTTTGCTGCTGTGGACCATCAGATCCCTGGCATGGACCAGTTCAAGATATGAAACTACTACTTTTTTCCACAGATGCCTCCAAAATCAACACAGAATGACGGTTTCATGTTGTTGTTTTAAGATGGTTCACATTAATTTTATATTATTGTGACTGTAAAGAGAGAAATAATGAGCAATATCAGATATAAATAACAAGAAACTGTGGCTTTGCTTGTTGTGGAATTAACTGCAGAATTATTGCCTCCTAAATAGTTTAAATAATTCAACAACTGCAGTGATGTAAGAGAGTCAAAGTAGAAACGGTATTTTAAAAAGATGTGTCTTGTGTCTCATCTCTGAAAAATTAACTTACAGTCGCAATGAAATTCAGAAATTTCAAAGATCACAATAAGGCATGATTGTATCTTATAGGTAGAATGAAACTGGAGCTTCAGATTCATCAGATGTCTTCTCAGGCTTTCATTTTATGTCGAATGATTTTATGGTGCATAAGATCAATGATGTACTGTGGTCATAAAATCTAAATAAAAGTAAGTATCTGTGGTGATATATGAATAAAGGTAACATTTTTTTTTTGGTAGTAGTAGTAGCAATAGACATTGCTGACATATCATTTGGGTCAAGAAACATAAAATATGGCTTTCACCCAGCTGATATTCAGATTGTTTTCTCTGTGTATGGAGCCCATCTGTGCTGCAGAACGAGAGAAAGGCCAATAAAAAAAGCCTCTCCGGCAGTGATGAGTCTATCACTGCAACTCCCAGCTGACTGACTGTCTGACACAAAGCCAGACGAGAACAGAGATGAGTCTTCTGACTCCACTTTATTCAACCAAGCTGCTCTAATTTTGCTGCCTACTGTAGCTTGGGTCGAGTTATAGTTTCTGTACTGTGCTCCATGAAGAAAAATGAGCAAATCATGCACACTCGCGCTTGTACTGTGTGTTCAACAGAAAATAAGTCTACACCCAGTCAGTAGTGCATTTTAAAAGAGCTGTTTCATCTTTCATTTTACAGTTGTTTACTGTTGCTAGGCAATGGGAAAAGAAAGTGGGGGAGGAAGAAATGGCTGTCTCCTTCTCGGCACAAATAATAACATGTGGCTCCTTTATTCTAATTTCAAAGAAAACATTGTTCTGCCTCCTCACCTCCCACTTATTTGAGTTTGAGCAAACCAGCCACTGAGTGTGTTCAAACAGATAAAAACAAGGATGTAAAGAATTAAAAATGCTAATGATGTTGCCATCTGCCACCTTAACGAGGGAATACATTTCATGAAAAAAAATGCACGTGAGAGCTGGCGAGCTGCTTTTACTGGAGAAAAGACAGGTACGACTGCTGACAGATTCAAACTGTGGCTCACAATCTTGTGAATTCACAGTCCTCGACCAACACACTGTGCTGTATCGAGTGAGCTAACACTAGACAGACCTGGATGTTACAAAACAAAAAAAGGTATCAAGGAGAGGTGTAAGTGATGTTCTCTTGAGCAACTTCAACACCTCAGTTACCAGGACAGTGCCGATGATCTGTGTCAACTTACTGCAAGTTTCCTTTCTATTATATCTGAACTTATGTGTTACAAAATTATCACACTATTTTACACATTATACACATTTGTAACATCTGAGTTGAAAAGTAGGGTACAAAAAGTGCTGTCCTGCACTTTTTTCTTCTCTCATTTTATCAGTCAATAGAGCTCCTCTCTGTACTTTCATTACTGACATCCGAGCAAGAAATGTGTGTGCTCATACGTGTAATGTTCATTAAGTTCTGGATAAAAAAATTAATGAATCCATCTTGCCAATGTGTTTCAGGTGGCAGCATATTCTCCATCACTGGCCCACAGACCAGCTGCTGCTGGTGCTTGTACAGAAGTATCCCACTAGGCCACTACATAACATGATCATTTTATGTGGGTGTGTGGTTATTTCCTCCCCCTTTGAAAGTGTGTATAGAGGTGTGCTGCTGTTGAAATTTTCATACCAGCAACCAAATGACCGCAGCTCACATAAGTTAATAAAGACGATTGTTCCAAGTTTAATGTATATATATTTATATATTTATTTTTTAAGCTTCGTGTCATCCTTCTGAAGTTGTCTTTTTGTCTGATTTTTGTTTGATTCTCTCCAAGAATCAGTGAAGACATGAATCCTCCCAAAAAGACGCCTTCCTCTTCAGGGAAGATTCAAATTAAGCACACTCTTGCAACAATCTCTGCTTCCTCGTTATTTAGCCCACAGCCTGTTCCTCAGCTGCCTGTACATCTGTGGCTGTTCCTCTGATGTGCTATTGGGGTTCACAGTGCACAGGGCAGAGCAATCTGCAGAGCATTAAATAATGCAGGGCTCTGTCTGATGTGGGGCACACCATTACTGCACCAGCACAGCTCCTCTCCCTCATCATCATATCTGTTCCTCCCATCCCCCTCCTCTTCTCTGGCACATCCTCATTCACACACACACACACACACACACACGCACACACACACACACACATACACTCTCTCACTCTCTAAGCGTCTCTGATTGCGTCTCTGTCTGATTTGATATGTCTTTGACTCTTGCTGTCTTGATTCTTTCCATTGCATGGCTGTCTTTCTCATTTTGAGGACACAGTGAGAGGCAGCCCAGGGTGAGATTAAAGCCCATCAAAATTAAACGAGGATCAGATCTCTTCTCTAATACACATGCACTGTTTTTCCAAAATATTGTCACCACCCTCATGAGGCCAAGATATTGTCCATAACGGACAAACCTGGGCAATTGATTAGTCTATATCTGATAACTTTTATTAATTCCAGAGGGGAAACTAATTTTGTTAGAGAAATTACACATTAGTGTTGTTCAGGATTCCATCTAGCCACTAATTTAAGTGAGGCTAAGAGTCTACAGCCATTATAGCAGACATCTTAGGTTAGCATGCCAGCTTAAATACCACTCAACCCAAAGCACAGCTGATATTGACGGGACTGTTATTGGTTTTGCAGGAACCTGGAACATTTACAACAATAATCTGGGGTGTAACAAAATTCTTACAGTTCATCCAGAGGAGGAACTTGAATGTATAAATCAAAAATATGAATGTCATGTTTACACATGTTAATGGACATATTTCAAGTGGATTTTGATCATCTGGTGGAGCTAGAAGACAAGTCAGAGGATCATCACAGACGCAATTGTTTATCCTCTGGGGACGGACGTCTGTTCAAAATTTCATGCCAATCCAATGAACCAAAGAGGTGGCCTGACTGACTCCAGCATCCTCAAAGCTGTTCATCATCACAAGGCAATAAGGAGAATAAATTAGGAGGATATAAATATAATTTCTAGAAGATGGGGTTGGAACATTTTCAAAAACATACAACAATACCTGAACCTAAACCTAAAGTATTTTGAGAAGAGTTAGCTTCTTCAACCCCACTTCTTTTATTCTTCTTTATTTCTGTACACAGAACACCACACAATCAGAAAACAAACAAAAGCCAAAGATTTCCTGTAATGTTTTGTACTTTATCTCAGTTTCTTCTAGCTTTTTTTAACACTCCTGTTCCTTCACTTCACATATTATCTCTCCACTTGATAGCCTCTTAAGTCTCTTCTTTCTCTTTTCTCTCGTCTTGACTCTGATCTATTTAGCAGGAGGATTGTTGAGGGTTTTTCTTGCCTCGCTTTTATTCAGAGATCAAGGTTGACTCTGCGACACTCCACATGCTCAGCGTCCAATTACTGAATCAAACACAGACGCATGCACGTGCAGCCACGCACACACACACACACATAGGCACGCATTGAGATGGCGGGCAAAGAGAACCTATTTTTAATCAGACCCTATTAGAAAGACTGATTTCAAGATAAAAACAGTGATCACTTCAACTCTGATGCTGAAATTCTGTGATTCAAACAATTCAACAATGGCAGTCTCTACTGATATCTTCAATGACGCATCGACTCTTATTTATTCACACAAACCACTCTCGCTGTCCCGTATTCCCAGCTGATCATCTCTTAATTCTGTTGTGGGCCACATTGTACGCTCGCACTGCAGAGCACAGCAGAGGCAGGGAGCCAATGGATGACTCATAGAACAGGATAACTCTCCAGAGGAGCGCCGTTGTGTTTGATCATTAAGATCCCACGAGGGGACACACACACGGCTGTTTTTGTTGCTCTACTGCAGCAAGAAGATTCATTTGGTGCATAAGAGGGTGGAGATGCTACTTCACAGTAGTAAAAATGAGAAATGCAGATGTCTGGATTACTGTGAAGCACACTGTGATGATGGTAACTGTGCGTCCTGTATCAGTCATATTGCTGGGACTCATCTCCTATGAAAGGGCAAACAGCTGTTCCCCTTATGTTAAATATTTGTTTTATTGTTAAGACTTTTACATTAAAGAGTTGAATGATGTATTTATCTACAGTCAGTGTTGTACATATCTTGTGCATGTTCCTGCATATTTTATGTCTCAGCTGTACCTGAAAAGAGAACGTGCTGCACAGGGTTGTTTGCTGTCTCAGTGCACACTAATCTGGAGATTTGTTTCAAACTTTTATGATCATCCACCCACTTTTTTTCCTCAGAATATCAATGAGTACAGTTTACAAAAATAATGATTGCCAAAAATTTCTAACAGAAACCCACACTTAGGATGAGCCTCAAATAATGACTGTAAATCACTACAATGTCCTCATGGGTTATAAAATAGTCTGTGTGTGTGTGTGTGTGTGTGTGTGTTTGCACTGAAGTGCCTTACCAGGTGATGATTGATCACTGGATGCCACTAAAGTGGCAGGTGTGGGTCTACGTCTTCTGATCTGAAAAAGTAGAACAATTTCATTCTGGAGTGAGGGGAAAAAAACAGCATGATGCATTACGAATTTCCTTTGGCATGACATTATATAAAGTACATTAAAGTACAACAACTTTTAAAACGTAAAAATCAGCTTTAAACCTTTCATGGTAGTAAAGTTTTTACGCTGTAATCTACACTGGCTTTGACCTCTAATGGCTTATTTTGGCTCAGCCAATAAAAGTGCTAAGTGGTGTACTGAGATTTGCATATTGTTACTGCTCAGCAAATCAGGGAGAGTCTAGACATGCTCCCTTGGTGCTGGTCATATTGAAACTTTACACTTTTTCTCTTGATGCTGGCATCCTATAATACAGCCTGTGTGATCCATACTCTGGATTTGGTTGTGATACACTTTGAAGATGCCTGAGCCGGTAGAGATGCTGGATCTGACAGTGCTGTGCAGTGAGATCATCGGCGCAGCCTGCCACCGCCTAGTTGCTTCTTGGCTCATGACTAGTGGAGTGTGGCAGCTTTGGACCACTCTGGGATAATACATGAAAGAACAGGCACATTTCACTGAGCCCAGACTGTCAGTATATCTGTTACAAAGCTCTGCAAGTGGATATAAAATCTGCAGTTACAATGCATAACCTTTGTTATTTTTAACTTCTAACAGGCCAAAGTGTCCTTGACCATGAAACTGCTAAGAAAGTGCTGGCTGATGGGAACAAGTTTTTGTTGGAAATACCACAATTTTCCTAGTTTAAACTGAGAAAGTCGAATCAGGTAAACACTGACTGCCAAGATTGCCAGTGAGCCTGATGCATGCTGGGATTTGGCTGTCAACCTGCCACTAATGGAAATAGAAAGAAGAGAGGTGGAAAAAATACAGTGAAAAAAATAAATGGTAACCCATTTAACTGTGAGCAACAGCCGTGAAAATAAGTAGATAAATAAATAAACTGTTCGCAACAGAAAATTAGCTCAGGAAAGTAAATTAAATAAAAATGATCTCTGTCCCAGCACGGCATGACACCATGCCCTGTGTTAGCTATAAGAATGACCTGGAAATGTTAGTTTGACATCAATTAATTCTACAACATTGCACTACACACTTTCTTCAGCACACCACACCAACATTTCAACATTTTTAGCAAGAAATATATGGTTAACATTTATACAAAAAACATTCACGCTTCTCTCTAATCCATGCACCCACAGTCTAAAGTGATCTAAAATGGATGTATCCCAGTGACAATGGATAGTTCGCAGTATCAAATGAAATCAGCTGCATCTGCGTAGGTCTCCAAAACTTTGCAACCAAACATTTATGGGGAAAAAACAGTGATTAATTTTCAGTCGCCTCCAGAATGAGGCCATTACTTCCCCATTTTAGTGCTCCATAAACGTAAAAGGCTGTGATATAGGAATTTAAATAGACAATTATTCACACACACACACGCACACACACACACACACACACACACACACACACACACACACACACACACACACACACACACAC
>JBAJHX010000096.1:10293822-10320522 GCA_037176925.1 Amniataba percoides
ACACACACACACACACACACACACACACACACACACACACACACACACACACACACACACACACACACAGATGTACTCTGTACACATAGCTGACAAGGTTGCTGACTAATGCTGGAAGTCATGTGGGCACCAGTCCCCCATGCATCTTTTCTAAATGCTGCCTGTGCACTTACAGAGCTGAATACTGTAGCCGACTCCAGTCAGTCAGCCGTGTAGTTTAACTTCAGCCTCCACAGTGCAGCATCCCTGCCATTTTACATCATCTAGTAGCTTTACAGAGGTTTGTTGCAGGTGCATTAAAAGTTATATTAGAGGGAAGTGAGTGAAATTGAATGTCTGGATTACAATGCCATGGAGCACGTTGACTTTGCTGTGCAGAGCAAAATGCATGAGGAAATTATTAAAAAACACAAAACAATCAGCAGAACAACACAAGCTCTGCACGGTGTTCGCTCTTATTTGATTAGCCTTATATTATAATGACTTGAAATAGTGATGTAACTGCAGAAATACTGTGCAGTAATGAAAAATGAGCAGCAGGTAGCGTTTCAGTATCGCAGTCTAATTGGGTATTCAGACTTGAAGAGCCTTCGTCTTCATTACCTTTCAGCTGGAGTACAGGAAGGCAGCGTGAACGAGAAGGAGCATCAAGTGACTTTCATTTTCTCTATCAAGCAGGCAGAAATGTGTCATTGCTTTTTACATCCAGAAAATTGCTGACTTCATATCCTGAAAAGTGTGTCAGCTATTTAGTTTTATTCTCTTTACATTTTTCCTTTCTGTGTCTGTAGATAATTCAAATATGTTCTCAGACTAACATCTGTCTTTAGGCTGACACAAACCCCGGTATAGAGATTGCTCTTAGCATGAAAATGTGTCTTGTGTCATTGCCTACATGCATAGCTAAAGAATAAGTCCAGGTGTGCCCAAGAAGCAGGGTTCAAAGACAATAATTCAGTGGCTAACTTGTACTTGTACATTTAGGATCCACTGAGATACGTTTGTACCTGCAGGTGCTCACAGACAGTACAGTATGTGTAGTTTAATTGCAAAGGGAGTCCTGCGACCAATTACCTACAACAAACAAATGAGGTAATACATTGCCACCACTCTGTTCTTCTCTGTCTGCACATCAGAGTGAAAATGTTTATTTCCTGCAGAAGTTGCACTTTTTCAACACATAAATGAAAATCTTTCCGGCTCTTTCCAGCTAATTCCAATCACATGTAATTGTAATATTGATGCAAGTTGTGAATTGCAGCCAGCTAATTTAGACACAATAATGCCCACCAATACATACAGCTTATGGCATTTAAAAGTTTTTTTGCATTTACAACTTGCTAAAAATCAATGACTAATTGATTCAAAACTTTCTCTGGTTAATTCTCTCAGCAGGATTACACTAAAGAATTACACCAGGTTTCCCTTTAACTTTAAAAAGGGAGTCTGAAAGTTTATGATTTCTTGGTGAAGTGGGTGGAAAAACCCACATTCAAGTCTGTAAGGCTTTATGAAACATCATAGGTCTGTTACACTGCTGCTGCCCCTCTGAGCAAGGTCTCCTGTGTAACTGGATCACATCACAAAGCTTAGGACTACTTATTGAACAGTCCCTCCTATGTGTCAGGTCAATATCTGTGGAAGATTTTACACCAAACTGAATTTTTAAAGGCTTTTTACAGATTTTTTCCAGACAGAGTTTTATTTGATTTGTTCTGTATATTCATGTGAAGCACTTAGAGGCTGAGATTGAAAAACTCAACTTGAATAAATCAAGTTTTATTTAGTACTCTTGTGTATACTATAAACCATTTAGCCTTGTGTATGTGTGTGTTTTGTTGCCCTCCCTGAAAAAAATCGCCGCCCCCCCCTCGGCACACATTAAAGCACAAACGAGCCGTGGCTGTGCAGGACTGATTATGCCCAGAGTCATTGTTATTCTCCTCACCCCGGCAGCAGAGCAAACTCCCTGATCCTTCGCTCACACAAAATACCACCGCTTACTGGACAGACTCACCCCTCAAACCAGCTCGCCTGCCTTTCAACCCACAGTTCATTTAAAATTCAGCTCTGTCACTTTTCACAACAACGAACAAAAACAGCCTTGGAAAGTGATGGGTGGGCAGGAAAAGCTGTGCATGCCTGATATTCTTTCCGCGTGGGGGCCGGTAGACAAATAGCTTGTGCTGAAAAATATAGGTCAGGCCAAGAGACAGCAGAGTCACCATTATGTGTCAGGTTTTAACCCTCATGGTCTGTTTATACTGACTACTTTCTGCGTGCAAAAAAATAAATAAAAAACATATTGAAAATCAACAAATCATTCACCTTAAAATATATTTTATTTTCTTTTGACCTCATTATGGTAACCCCTTCCTCTGCACATTAAATGAAGGCGACAGAGTAAAGAAATGTAAAACATCACATCAACTGAGGAAATATTATGTCTTTTATATGTCATATTGGTAATGCCTTTACTGTCAAATCAGCCTCTGTTTCACTATCTAATGTAACTCAGTGCAATCCCACATTCAGCCGTCCTTTCATCTGTCTTTCTGATGTTTTACACATGAAGGTGTGGGGCTTAGGGGAAATAGTGTTTATCAAAGGCCATTAATCAGGCCTAATTTTGCCTGGAGGAATTCACAGATAAAGAAATGTTTGTTATCATGCATTGTGACAATATTTGTGTTTGGTGTAATCCCTGTTAGGCTTCAATATCACAAAATTAAAAGGACCTTTCCATTTTCCACTTTGAAATGGATGGCAGACATTATGAACATCCATTGTATTTGCCCATGTTTTACAGCTGGACTAATGTGTTATGTCGTCATTTAAAAATCATGTTTTCAAGCCATTCCCATAAAATTTGCAGTCATGACATTCATGATGTCGAGCATCATATAACATATGAAGTGTGTCTTTTTCGAGCAGCGGGCGCAGGATCTCCAGGTCCCCAAACAGAACATCATGGTTAATGTGGTGTTGTTTAATGGCTGAATGCATTTAAATTTCAGCAGAGGTGATATACAAGGTTTACAGGAGCTGCAGCTATTGTTCGGGTTTTATTGCCTGGAACAGATTCGACCTCGCAACTCTTCTACTTCTTATCATGGAATAACTCCTCACTAATTGAGGTGACAGAGGTAGAAGAAATGTTTATAGTTAGACGTCTTCTTTGGGAAATCCTGATGTGTAAAGCCTTTAATCTCCTAACCCTGACTTGCCTTTGAGAAAACCAGTGGTAAGTTTGTAATTCCTGCACTATCAGAGCTGCCCCGCGACCTTCACGTGAACAATGTGTCTGCACTGGTAAGCACCCTGAATCATAAAAAGGCCATTCAGGCTCAGTAAATTGCTGCAGAAATAAAGGTTAGAGAAAACTTTCCCAACACCTTGTGACTTGGTGGGCTGATTTCTAAGCTGTCAGAGATTCAGAACAACGCACAGACCATATCGGTCCAGAAGGATTAATGTGATTTCTCATTCTTCATTCTGTCATTTGAAATATGATCTTGGCATTGTTCGGGCTAAAATCAGAGCTCAGCCATTATAATTCCTCACAGACTCTCCAACTGTGGTCTCATTTGGCTCTGAATAGAGGGAATTACTGTATTCACAGGACACTGAAAACCCATATCATTGACTTCTACTTTCTTTTATCTCAGTTTCTTCGGTCTTCTGTCTCCTTCTCACTTTCTATCAGTCGTTTGTCTTTCTCCCTGAAACAGTTCTTTTTCAATCACAGAGGTGAACAGCAGCAGTTTATAAAATATTTTACTTTTTTCACTGAAGGTGGTTGGAAAGTTGTCTGGTCTGTTACTGGAGGAGCTGGGAACCTGTACAAGTATTGTGACAGATGAAACCAGTACAAAATAAAGGAACTAAAGATGGACCATCATTATTCTTGCAATTCACAAACACGGTTTATAATAATAATGGAGTTTATTTTCTCTTAAATAATGCTGTTTGGCTGCCTATATAGACATACATTATCATTTCAAATTAGTGTAGGTTAACCAGCCAGACACTGATGTTTGCACCTTGAATTAACAGATAAACAGAGCTTAATCAATTTCCACACACTTTTACTCTTATTCTAGCAGCATGTGAAACTACAAAGAAAGTGAATTGTTTCTAACTATACAAAGCAGTAATTTGTATATCTCTTGGCTAAAACTACATTTTCAGTTTAACAAGCCTTAATTGCCTCAATGTGCAGAAGATGTGCATGCTGTAATAATATATACAGTCTACTGCACTTGAAAGTTCTTCTTGGAAAATGGCCCTCCTGAGGCAATACAGAGAAACTGTTATATTCACAGTGAAGGACAAAGACAGTTTAACACATCAGCGTAGGGAATATTAGGGAGGGCATTGTCAGCCCCGAGACAGCTGTAATAAAAAGAACATTGCCTCAAAATGTCACGATTCATCATCCCAACGAGGAATATATTGCCATCATATATGACAGTTTTTTTTTCTCCAGCAAGCTCTCCTCATCTAAATGACCAAGTGAATGAATGAGTTCAATATCAACTGTCTGTCAGTGTGGGCAGAAGATTTGATTGTTTTTTTTTTAACACTGTCTCTCAAAGGTGTAAACATGCAAAAAGTAATCTGAGTTTAATTTAGAGGTAAACCAGCTGAGCTAATCGTGTTATACACACGCCACTTACACCTGCAAGGAGAGGATCAGTTCACTAAACAGATTGTTGATAATTCTGGATTCATTAGTGTGTATACATTGAATATAATCATTATGTGTGGTTTAGGATATACTACGCTACAGGAGAGATGCATATTCACTTTGTTGTCAAGAGTTAGAAGAGAAGGTTGATCAAATATTAGTTGATTTGATTGATTAGATGTTTATTTCATTTAAGTCAGAGCTTTTTTCAATCCTTTCTGTGATGTTAAAAGAATTCTTTTGGCATTTTGAAATGCTCATGTACTTTTTCTGATTTGTTCTAACCTTTGGAGAAAGCAGAGATATGTGTTTCCCTGCAGATTTTGGATCTGATTCACTGCTCCCAACAATCATGTTTCTAATTTGAGGTTGGTTTGAGTCAATTATCTGGATAAATGATCTTGTAGTTCGGGAGGTTTACAGACATATTAACATTACCAACTGGATTGTGATCTCCCTAAATTTTGAATGTCAAATATTGATTTAAAATCCTGTAGTGTGAAAGGAACAGCGATGGAGTGTTGAGCAGAAACTCTCAATGAGAGCGAGTTGATGAGGAAGTCTTTTTTTTTTTTTGGTGCAAACACAGCACACACAACCTGCTGACAACGACAGTCTGCCTCCTCCACTGTATTTTACTGTGTCAAGTTTGTTCACACAAGTTTCTCCCAAGTCTCTGGACTCAGCCATCTGAAATCATTTAGTAAAAGGTGTGTGGTGCTGCATCTTGTCTGGTGTGTACATTCTTCTGACTAACATACTAAAAATCAGTTGAATCTGTCTTTGGTTGCCCATGTTAACATAACTATCTCTGGAGTCCAGATTAATATTTAACGGGTGAATAAGAGAGTAATGTCGAACTCTTCCATCAAGTAATAAGACAACGTGTTACAAACTAACAAAACCTTCTTCTGGGAAGAGAATCTAAATAATTGCAGAGGAAAAGAAGAAGGTCAAGTCTCGGCCTTTATCAGGCACAGTGAGTCTGTGCTGGTAAGAACACAGTGAGCCCTAATGTGAGGTTATGATAAGGGTGGCACACGCTGTGTCTGTGTGCGGATAACAGAAGGAGTGTGTGCTGCCGTTGCGAGGGTCAGACCTCGGGGAGGCTGCTCTGACTGACGTGCAGTTCTCCATGGACGCTGATTCACCATGCTGGGAGGGGTCAGGTTGCAGAGATTACTGAACCATGGGTGAAGCCCCCTGGCGTGACATTCATAAGTGTGCTTGCAAACACCGAGGCAAGCGCATACACACATTTCCTTTTTGTTTGTTTTTTTCAGTCACATCTTCACATCCTTTGTTCATTTTTGCTTTTATATCTTACTGCTTCACTGGCGGGCTGTCTGTCTTTGTCATCTGCCTCTCTCTCTCTCTCTCTCTGTCACAAACACACACACACACTAAACCACACACTTAAGAACCAGCATGCCATGTCGGCTCCGTGGCCACTCACAGTAGAAAATGTGTCCCAAAGGGGTAAAGTCTCACAGGCAATCAGCCAAGCTGTGGTCATGGTTATTGAGGCTGAGAGCTACGAACTCTCAAGAGTCTTTGTAGAAGAGGTAAACTGAATTTTGCTTGTATACAGCTAAAATGAGCTTTGTGAAGAAGAGTGGGCAAACACCTGGTTGGAGGTGTTTAAGACCGTATATTGAATGGGATGTGTGGCTGAATAAACCCAGACAGGGAACCCCCGAGCAGATTTAATAACATCTGTATTGTGCAGATGGACAGAGAAGAGGAAAAACTAAGAGAGGCAAATGCACTGCAAAGGATCCGAAGAAACAGATCCACACACATGCAGACAATCTGATTTTTAAAAATGTGACAATTTACAGACAAGGTGTCCGTATCATCATTTGGCCAATTGCACAATAATGATCAAACAAGCTGCACATTAATAAGTTTCAGACCTGGATAATCACGCCACCCAACCTGTATGCCCGTCTGCTGGTAGTTTCATTAAAGTTACAATCCTGGAGATTTCAGTCCTGGGTGATTTGGCGCCACCTGTGGTTACCATAGTAACAGCGAGTGGCATTTGACTATTCAAGTTGCAAAAGAGACACAGATAGATAATAATAGACTGCCATTACTCATGCACTAAAAAAAAGAGGCAGGATTTTACTGTCTAAAACATTTCATATTATTTTCATTATGGATCAACATTCTGATTATTTTCTTCATTAATCAAGGGATTTCTTTTATATTCATAAAAAATTCTGTAAACAGGGAGAAGTGCTGCTACAACCCAAGTTTAAGTGACACCTTCATAATGCTTGTTGTACCCAGCAAATGGGCCAAACATCAGGATGTTTTAACATAAATTCATAAATAAGATGTTTCTCCACCAACGATTATCAAAATTGACTAATTTACTTGTATGAACTGTTGGGTGGTTTCATTTGAATCAAACATTATGCTCTATTTAGTTCACCATATGTTTTGTGAACAGTCTTAATTTGTAAGTGTCGTGGAGTAAAAACTTCTGCATTTCCTTCAAAAATGTTGTGAAATGAGAAGAATATACTCAAGCAAAGTAAAAGTACCTCAGGTTTGTGCTTAAATAGTGTATCAGAGGTTATTTAACCAAGTTACCTTCCAGCAGTGTGGATAATTCACATTCAGTTCATCTGAGCATCACGATACTCGATCATACCAGCTGATCTGAATCATTCTGAACTTTAACCCACGCCATCCAATAAAACGTCCTCTCAAGGTCAAACTTACATGCTGTATGCACAAACGCACACAGGATCCTCATGAGTGGGGAGGAGGGAGAGAGAGAGAGAGAGAGAGAGAGAGAGAGAGAGGCGTGCTGTAGATGGGGTGCAGTCAGACTCATAAATCTTTGCTGCTTTCTTTTACTCGAGGCTCGTTCGTTATTAATGACCTGTCCTGTTCATGTTGTATTTTTAAAAACGCGGAAATGGGACACATCTTTTTGCTACAACCTCTAAAGACACCCACTGGACTTTTTCCTGTCGCTAATCAGAGGTCTGTGCTCCTGCATCTCTAAGCAATGTTTATGAAATATCCTGAAATAAGTGATTCAAACGCTTCCATCTTTTCAAACTTCCCCCTGTGATAATCTGCTGTAATCTGAGTGGCGTCACGCTGTTACAGCCTCGTGATATGTTTGAGACTGATGCGAAGGGATGATCGCATTTCTGAGAGCAGTTTGACTTGTGACAAGTTTATCTTTCTATACCAGGCAACTTTTGCCAGTATCTCGCTAGTGTACAGTGAGAGCAGGCAGTCACACAAACCAAAACAACACCAAACCCCTGGAGACGCATCCACACACTGCAACACCCCCCCACTCCACCTTCTTTTTTCTAACACTGCTGAGATACTGTGTCTCTGAGAACCTGCTACGCTGTGCGTGGAGGTGGAAAAATCAATCCTAAATTCGTCATGATCACTCCAGAGCTGTATTCAAAAGACACAGCTCGCTAATTAGCTGCAGGGGAGTAAAAAAGAAACTGAAAAATGTGGTTTCTACGAGACAGCAATTTGTCATCAGTCTGTACTGACTGTAGCATTTTGGACACGGCACACTGCATTTTTTTGCTCCAGTTAAACTGCTCTGCTGTGAATGCACCTGCTCGCTATGATGGCTAATTCTGCAAAGTGCAGAGCACAAACTATGATTTGCACTCTTTTTTTTTATTGAAAGAACATTCATGTCACTGACACATGAAGTAACCTTTACAAGTCTATATTTACCCCAAAACCACCCCAACTCCTCCCCCTCCTCCTCCTCCTCTTCCTGCCCCTTGCATCCGTTCAGCTCTCCCTCCTCCTCACCTGTTCAGCTGCCTCTGGGTCCAGGTGGGTGTCCAGTAGGGGGACGGTGAACTGTATCTTCCTGGGGCTCCCGGTTTCCATGGTGGCTCTGTCTGTCAAAGAGGAGAACAGGACGAAGAGATGGAGGAGGAGGAGGAGGAGGTGGTGGGTGCGATCCGAGGAGGGAGAATCCGTACAAGAAAAGGAGGGTTAAAAGCTTAGAGAGAGTGGCTGAAAAAGGAAAGAAGTGGGCTCCAGCTCAGGGAAAACTAAAATTGTATTACAGCTTCTGTCTGACTGTTTTCTGTTCTTTACTTTTTCTTTTCACACACTTTTCCCTGATTGTCTAGCTCTTCTTCTGGCACCGTTTTTCTATCCTACCCTTTTTTTTTCTCCTGTCCTCAGCACCTGCTTGTGTCTCTTCCCTGGCTTCACTCTCCTTCCTCTCTGTCTCTCCTGGCTCTCAGCGCTGAGGCAAGGGCATCCTGGGCTAGAAACACCTCTCCTTCACTCTCATTCGCTCTGCCTCACTCCCCTTCACGCAAATCCCGCCCTCTCTTCACATTTCTCTCTGCCTGTATTGGATGTCTGATATCGGGGCTGTTCTGCAGCAGCCCCTGCACCGACGGGAGAGCGAGGACGACAAAGACATACTCTCTCTATCCATCTATTGGATGGGTAGGTAAGATGCTGATGATCCGGCTTCTGCTTTAAGAGAGAACGTTTTTAAAATCACCTTCCTACACATGTATAAATATAACCTACATGGTATTTTGCCTCACTCAGAGTGAGTCGTACTGTTTACTCTCCAGTATGAAGTTATATAACTTTGACAGTATACAGGGATATACAGAAAAGATCTTTATGTGTTTATGTTAACACCATAAATGTAAATATATACATTACTGCTCAATGGCACACATTGATTTCACCTGTAAGTCACAGACAAATATGTTAGTGTGTTTTAGCTGTTTTACCCAGACTGCAACAGTATATTTCATAAGTAAGAAGGCCACATAATGACACTAAACAACACTGAGGTTGAAGCTGTGAAACGATCCTCTGAGCTTTGTTCATGTCGGGCCGAGCTTGTCCTCGCTGCCGCCTGCCCAGCACAGTCTTTATTGATCGCCTCTTGGCCCGAGTGTCCCGACATCACACGTCCGCTGGGCCCTGAAACGCGACACCAGCCAGGCAGCATTTGACTGCTGCGTGGGGTCCAGTTTTGCTGTGTATTATGAGGCGCGGGAAAAAGAAATAAACCGAGGAGATGCATCCAAGAAACAGAAGAAAAGAAACCATTTTGTAAGATAACTTTAACTCCAAAGTTCTTACCACTAATCACATTAAACATTTGTTATTTTAAACAAAAGCTTCTTTTCTGCTATCTTTAGAGATTACAGTCACACTCAGACCACACATTTGCATCTTGTAAGACATTTTTATGCTGGTTCATGGTTAAGACAGAGAGAAATATACAGAAAACACAGAAGAAAGGGGAGTCAACAAAGGTCCCCAGCTGGAATGGATCCAGAGACACTGTGGCCATATGGCACAAATCCCAGACCACTATGCCTTAGGGATGCCTCGAAATGTGTCTTTGGAGTTGAGTGGCAGTTTCTGTTTAGCTTATTTTATTGAAACTGGATGGAATGGGAAAGCCCTTGAGTGAGCTAAAGAGAATATCTTCCCTCACTGCTTAGGCTAAATCATCTGACCTGAAGAGTGCCCTCCCTCCATATTCATGTATGAATAAATCAAAGCAACATCAGAATCCTTTTCTCTCTTTTCAACGGCACCATTATGCCGCTCCGCTGGTCACACAAACCACACAAAAGACGCATTTTCTTTCTCTTGTAGCTCAGAGAGAAAGACAGATGATAATGATAATAAAAAAAAGTTGCCACTGTAACAGGAACTTTTCCTGAATTTCATCTTTGTCATCGAAGCAGAGAAGTGTGTTGATAAGAGACCACATGCCTCGACAGCTTGCTACACATTCTTCTGCACAACCTCTGATGACTGAAGGGAAACACTATTAAAAATGAGTCTGCCTGTGTTACCTAAAGATACAAAGCCATGAATACAGCCTCCTACAGATGGTAAAGGTTTTCTCATATAATGTTTTAATATTGTCTCATAGTAATATTAGTAATATTTGTGTTTCGTTTATACAGGCCCTGCTAGTAGCTTTGATTTTCATCAGACATCATATCTTTTAAATCCAAACCCAAGATCTTTATTATTCTATGTTATTTTATGCTACGGTTTTGATTATGGTAAGTCATTAGAGAAGACAAAAACAAAAAGCTACCAACAGACCTAAATGCTACTTGGAATCATCAAACCAAAACCACCCACGTGAATCCTCAACACCGACCGCCCTAATTCATCCAGCCAATTATCTCTTACAATAGATGACAGTGTGCCGCATAATGTGAGGTTGTGGTCAGTTATCTTCCTCCAAGCACAGTCCCGGATCTTCATCTCACAAAAATCAAATATTTTAGTGACTCAGCATGTGAAAGAAAAACAATTATTTTCTTGAAGAATGAGGAAAATACAAACTCATGAATTCAAAAGGTGGGAAAAGAATGTCAGTGGAGTTCAAAGTGACAGAAATAAACATGATAAAAAGGTGGTGATGGATTTCTTTCCTCACTCACTGAGTGCAGTTTTGCCATTGATGATTTTTCTTACTGCTATTTAGTCTACTAATGAAATTTATCATATGGATATAAGATTGAAAAGAAGAGCTGCCTGGAATGGAAAATCTTAGCGCAGTTTGTGAAACATGGTTTGTAAAAATGGTTTGCCGCAAAGTAGGATAACTCTCTTCAGTCGTGAGAGCGAGCACACTCCTGCAGTATCCCTGTGACACTGACGTTGCTTTTTTTAAAACAAGATCCTTCATTCACCCTGTAGCCATGAAAGCCTGTTGTGTGTGACAAATTGTGCTGTGTCACGGCCGTGGCCGGTAATGGCCCAGACCTCCCTCTCTGCTGCTCAAGATGGCTGCCTTCCAAGATGATGACCATGAGGGAAAATGGGAGTAGGGTGGGGGGTCGAAGAAAGGTCAGCAAACCGTAGATCGAGAAGGACGAGGTTTCAAAAAGACAGCTGCTTGCACATTTTTTGGTAGATGCATACAGGCGGTGGCTTTGACTGTCTTTTATAATTGCTGCACACACAGACTTTTTTTTTCTTGCCTGAGCCCCCCCTGCAGACTCATGAAATTCAGATGAGATGAGTCTCTCTTTAACTCAGCTGTGAAGATCAGAGGCTACAGCTGCGTGGACAACAGTACCCACGCCCTGATCTCTCTCTTTGTCTATTCCTTGTGTGCTTCTTGTTACCCCATATTTACTTCTCATATCTCTTCGCCCTGATGGCTGCACATTTTACTGTGAAGTTTTAAGCACACTCAGGTGTCCTGGCGGGGATCCTTTTTTTATCCTCTCTCTCTCTCTTGCCCTCATAAGTGATTGCTAAGTGTTTCCCTCATCTTCACTGAGGCTGGTCAAGTAGGCAGTTTAGGTAGACCTTGGTGCTTTTTTATTTGTGTATTACATAACATATTTGTTTTTTTTTTCAAACGATTCCTAACTTTCCTTTTCATAAATACTGTTTAAAACTGAGACAAAGCATAAATAAATCTCCTTCATGTTCACCCCCAAACTGAAGTGCTTTCATGTATTATCACTTTTTAAATTGTTTTACACTCTGGACTTATGTCACCACTGGGACATGTCTCCCATAATAATATGTGGAATATAGAAATATGAATCATGATTTTATTTGCTCACTGTGTGCCATGTAATCAGTCTCATTTCTGTTTCATGTTTTAATTTCATGAACTCTAACTGCTAACCCCCCCTATTTCTTTTACTGATAAGCTACATACAAAGCTAAGCAAGAAAAGTACTCTAGATGGTGAATTGCTGAAAATTACATTCAGAAAGGATTGTGAGCGAAACAGACAGGTATCACAAATCTTCCACCTGTGATGCGCACGATGCAACAATGCTCCTTGATTGACCCTTAAATGGTCAGAAAAGCAAACCAAATGATCCAAACAAACGTAATCACTGACTAAAGCAAAAAAGTCAAGAGGTCATCTGTCACTAGTCTCCAATCAGCACTAGTTCTTCTACATTTTGTCTTCTGGGCTCATAAAGAGGAATGAGGGGTCAGGCTAATAAAAGACTCCTCCTAAGAGGGATTGACGTGCTTTCCTTCCCAGTAATTGACTGCGGAAACCGTGAAAGCGTAGAGTAATTGCATGTTGCTGTCTTTTAATTAGTGCTGAGGCTTATTGCACACTGCTTCCCCAGGTGGCCTGTAAATTCACCGCACACAAAACCAAACAGCCACTGCCGGTCTGCAGAGAAGAGCTGTGCATCACTTTACATTAATGATTGCTGGATGAGGCGTTTTTCATCCACGTCTCACACAACTTAATCCCGCACGCGTCTGTCTGAACGCTGTGGCGACAAAAGGGAACCAACTAGAAGTCCAGTTAGATATTTTTCTAAGCAAGACGATCATCCCTATATGCACTGCTGTACATCTTTCTTTGTGTGACCTGTGCTGTATTTACATTCCTCTGATGTCTGAGCGACCGGCTAAGGCAAGTTTAATGTAGTGGAAAAATGACCAGAGTAATTATGTGCTTTTATGCACTCTCGCAGATGTCTGTGCTGTAGGAAGTGCCAGCAATTAGTGTTTAAGTGATGATACAAATGACAATGTTTTCATCTTTCATGTGTATCCGACGAATACAGCGCCGTGCCGATCCATTGTGGAGAAAATGTACCGCACACAATCACGACTGAACAGCTGCTGTAAAGCCACAAAAGTTGTCCAGAAACCAAATTGAAATAAATTGGAAAGCTGACAAACTAGACACCGACTGAATGCGAACAATTATTTTTGACAACACTGTTTCACAGCACATTTTATGATTTCAAATACAATGTTAAATTTTTATTATCATTTTTTAAACTGACATTTTATAAACTAATCAATATGTGAGAAAACTGCTCACAGATTAGAATCAGAGCAGAGCCTAAAAGGAGATTTCATACAAACTTAACGTCTCTATTTGTGGGGTTCATTACTGTAATCCATATCTCTGTACACTGATCATTTTGAAAACATGCACACATACACATGACTTCATCTTTCCCAAATTCAAAGCTTTTATTGGACAAAAAGAACAGAAGGGTAACAGAAAGTAGCAGACGATTTACAGCACTTAACACTTTTGGTCCTAAATATCATTCCAGTCAGGACATCTGTGGTCTGTCAGAAAACTTAATAGGCACTCATCAACATGCTCTGCAGCATTGGAAATGTGAAAATGAAAGCGGTAAGTGGAGCTCATGTCATCTTTAACTTAAGGTTGGATGTCAAGTAAGGCCTAACGGGCAGGGACACTGCTGAACAAAAGTTAATATAATTCAGGTTTATTCATTCAAATTCTGTCTCTCCACAGTTGCCCGCTGCTCGGCCTCATGCCAGGACGGTGATGTGTGTGGATCTGCTGGCAAGATTATTTCTTGCCAAATCTCTGGGGCACGGCCATACTCCAGATCTGACCGGGGGCAGCCTCCCAGTCACGGGACTGTATCTGATCCTCCGACGCGACCTGCCCTCTGGAGCCACGGCCAAACCTGCGAGGGAGATTAATTGAAAAAAGTAAGTCAGCAGATTATTAAATAATGAAAACAGCAAACATTAGTTGAAGCTCTATCTGCATGTCTCTTGCAGTACAATGATGACTGCATTTTAAATAAATTAAAAAAAGAGTCATGTATGAATAACCTAATATGGCATTGGGCTGTGTAGCAGCGTTTTCCCAAACATACATGTACTTGAATATGATGTCACATTTTTCCATCCATTTTCTGTACCGCTTATCCTGTCTCACAGAGTCGCAGTGTCATTTTTCCATGTTCGAGTAAACATCTTCATTCAGCGCTGACAGGGAAATGTTGTACATAAGATTGAAATAGTAGAGTTTCACAGACCTGACTCCTGTGTGGTTGTTTGTATGTGTACTGTATCTGTGTGAGAAATACAGGCTCTGTAATGGCACTGACCTCTGTGGCTGATGGAGGACGGAGTTCCTGGTTTCTCTCTGAGATCCGAGCAGCAGAGCTCGCAGCACTGCGGTCAGCAGGCGGTCATCAATGCCGTTATCTGTGTTTTCACTCTCCTGGAGCACAACAGAATACACACAAACACATGTGAAGCCTAAAAAAAACTTGATTTGGAGTGTTTTTTTTGGGTAAACAAAACACAAAAATATTTTGGGCACATCGGGAGCCCTGACTGTATTTAAATTTGCACCACAAACCCCAGGGAGATGTAACTCCAGCAAGTCAGTCCTGCTGTGGCGAGGGGCCGAGAGATGTAGATATCAGTGTACAAAGGCAAACAGATGTACTTTATGCCCACCCAAATATCCATCATTTCCTTATCTTTATGCAAAATAAAACCCATATCCACCTGTATCTGCACACCACAAAGGGAAAAAACGTATTTTTCCTCATGATCTGAATCCTCCTCCTCTGTCTGACCTCAGAATACATTACATTGTGTTTCACACTCTCATGAAGAGGAGCACGATCTGTGATCTAAATGGGCTGTGTGATTTAGCTCGTCTCATTTGATAAAATGGCTCATATCCCATTTACATACTTTGTCACATGGAGCGACAGGCTTCTCTGAAAATGTTGGCTCGACTTCTGGTCGTGCGCAGATTTCTTTCATTCAGTCTAATGTGGCACAGCAGACAGCTCATATTTAAACCCTGCCTAGAGACAGACACTATATTTTAACACATAACCATGTGTGCCTGAGATATGTTTCAAAATTAGATTTGTCTCTTTTCAGATGCCAAATTTATTTTGGAAAACTGGATGTGACAAGAATTACATGGTAGAAAACACACCAAAGTGGTGTCACATCTATCTAACAGTAGTGCTGCCGATAAATCAAAGAGCGAAAATATGCTAATTAAATAAGTGAAGTGAAAAATGTGCAATTCAAGTTTGTGAGTGGTTTGTTGTCTCACCAGCCCCAGCAGGTGGTCGACCATGTTCTCCTCTGAGCCTGGCACGATGTCGTTTTTGTCCAGACTGCCTTGGATGTGGAGAGCCTGACTGACGCCAGCCGCCGCCACAACCAGAGCCAGAAGAGTCACCACCGCAGCTGTGTCCATGGTCTCAAACTGGGGAGGAGGTCAGATGGATCTCGGTTGTCGAAATTCAACCCCGCTGACTTCAAAGGCTCGGTCCTGGAGAACAGGGGAGAGACGCTTCCTGCTCGGGGTTAAGTGTCCTCTTTGCACCGTGTCCTGGCTAACTTCTGTGGAGTCACCATCCTCGCCAGGTCTTATATACACCTCACGGTCACTGGCTGGGAAACCCCAGGAGAGCCGGAGAAAGATGCTACTGTACGAAAGGGAACAGGGGACAGGATGGAGGAAGAACCATCCACTAATATGAGACTTAACTAGGCCCATTTAGCAGGATCAGGACATTAGTGATGACTGAGCACCAGAGTGCGTTATTATGTGGCCCTTAGGGTAGTGCAACACAACTCTCCCAGTTATTAAACAGATAAATCCCCGCAAATGGACTCTGATCCACCAATCCCAGTTGTCCAGTAGTCCACACAGCATGTACAGACAGACAGTGTGTGAGAACATTCACAAACCTCTTAATCATGCGCCGAAATTAAACAGATTACTTCAGTGATGGTAAGCAACAAAGTAATGAACCCTAAATAAAGCATTTCCGCACAGAAAAACAAAGCAGATCTTATTGGATTTTTAATATTTAGCTAATGATTCTAAAGTAGAGAAGATATCCACAATATCATCTCACACCTCAGGCTTTACAATAAAGTTACTGTTTCATTCATTAGTGGACGATCGACCTCAGAGTTAATGACGTCTGTGATCAACGTTGTGGATCTTTGTTTCTATTTTAATTACCATACTACAAATGTAAGTGCAAATGTCCGAGATGCTCAAGTTTACGTATTTTCAGGCAAAATGTTAGGTGTGTTTCTCATTTTAAAACCCATCATCAGGACCATATAAAAGTTTCACTGAAATTGCCTCACACATGCTCTTTCCTAACGATTATTGGCACAAAGATAAAGAACACGATGGTTCAATAGTAGTGTTATGGGTCATCAAAGCCTTTGCTTACAAAGTAGAAGAGGCGGTTTTATGGATTTTTTTTCTCAACATGAAGGGACTTCAGAAAGACGCTTCTCCCAAAGGAACAGTGTCTTCGAATAAAAAACCTTCATTTGTCAAATGTCAGCTTACTTCATTTTGTTCATTTCAGACAAAGACAACATGAGGCTTGATTTGTGAGAGTGACGCTGGCTTTATTAGTGCCACACATTTTCTCTGTCTTTGACTCATTGTGTGTGTGTGTTTGTGTGTGTGTGTGTGTACGCATGTGCTGTGTCTATCTGTTTGTGTGGATGATAATAATTAGTCACTTCCCCAATACTGGATGAGGCAGCAACAGATTTGGCTCATCAAAGTGCCTAATGGGTGACAATCCGCTTAAACTGCAACACACACACACACACACACACACACAGTCTAACTGTCCCCGTTTAACGCCATGGCAACCAGGATGACATCTGAAGGATTCTGGAGGGAATTAGTTTTCATCACTATAATAAGATCATAAGCTTTGGATTAGAGAAAAATCTAATTCGCTCACACAGACGTGATAACAAAAAGTAACATTTATGTTTCGTCAGTGCTGTTTTGCCTAAGACAAATCTATTTTTATATGAGACTATCCACTCTGTGGACGCTTTAATAGGTACAACTGTACAGTCTAATGTTATCCGATGCAGTCCTGCCTTATGATTTCTATAGTGTTGACTTTGTTATAGATATCTTAATCAAATTATGTTTCAACTTTTAGGGTCATAGTTAGTGATCAATGTACTGGACATCATTATTTTGAGAGGTGTGTTTTATACTTTGCCCTCCTCATTTACAATTGGAAGAACCAAAATAAAGAGACAGCTTAATATAATGTAATGCAATATAAATTTTATCCTGATCTGGAGAAGGCCATTTAAGCTTATATCTAATCTTTCTTAAGTCAGTAGGACTGAGAACGTGGACTTCTGGCACCTGAAAATTTGAACGAGGTGCCTTCCCCTCTCTCTGCTGCGCTCCAGCTAATCTCCAAAGCCCCTCCCCCAAGAATCGCCATTTCTTTTAAGGTTGCTTTTCTTCACTGCTTTCCTTCTGTCCACTTGTCTTTTCTCATTGCTTAGTTGTTCAGTGGTTGTTTGTGCCTGTTTTTCCTCTGATTGATTATTATAATTCGGGCGCAGTGGAGAAAACAGAAGGTCATTTCCTCATATTGCTTATGATGTTTGTATGTGCCAGGATACAGCGGGTTAGAAGATGGATGGATGTTTATATGTGCATTCAGTTTGTTTATAGTCAACAGGTGTCTGTAGGCTCTGTGGAGATACTGTGGGGTCATTATGTTCAGTGGGATGGCCTTCAAGTCTCACAGCAAGCAGAACGAACTTAACAATGTCCTCATTATATAAATATATACATATATATGTGTGTGTATCTGTGTGTGTACATATTATTTTTATCATTTACATTATTATTAGTAGTAGTAGTAGTAGTTGTAGTATTCAAGCAGCTGTTTGCTGATGCAGTGAGACGGGTCGACTTCAACTACACTTTGAGACTTTATTAATGGCCAGTTATGGATCCTCTCTTACAGTCGTGACAGTGATCTTGAAGGTTGAGTCAGCTCTCATCAAATGTGTTCTCTGTTTTACTCTCGTTATCACTTTTGTTTTCTGATGATAACAATATACATTATCTCATAATCGTGAGAAAACAACCTTTGTTATCGCAAGATAACGAGATCTTTTATACATGATTTCCAGATAACAGCATTACAAAGAAAACTGCAAGTGCAGCCATTCTCAGTCTCCATAAGTTAGCACAGGAGGTGAACAGAGGATTTAAGGCTCAGGTCAGTCTGACCTCAAGCTATATATGGCTGACCTTTAGGTTTTTTTATGACTCAGAGCACAGGCTGAGATCCTGGGCTGTGACATATCCTGATGATGACGATGATAATGAGTGTTTACAATACAAAAGCAACACATCAGTTTCCTATTCATTTGAGATTTTTTCATTTTAGTTATACCCAAACACAAGATCTACATGAAATATTCCACAGTAACAAAACAAACCATTATTTCTTCTTCAAGCAGATGCACATTCAAGCACAGGTTTTGTAAATGTCATGGATTTTTTTAAATGTTCAACTAATATGTGGTAATTTCTCTGCTTATGCTGACACAGTCATCACACCACAAATTGACCATGAAGATAAGGAACAATATAATGCAAATTTACTCCTTGACTATTTTTGATTATTTTGTCCAGTTCTTAAAATGCAAACATTTTCAAACTACTTCAATATTAATTTATTGTATTTTATTGTATTTATTGTGTATTACATAATACATAATAGTAACATATTAACATAATAGAGCAATAAATGGGGTTCTTCAGTTTCCAGGCTTTTGCTTCCACCTGGTGTTTACTGAGTGAACTGCAGGTTTATTAAAAAAAAATCAAACGTCTCAGTCCAGCTAAGAATGACACAGCTTGTTTTTTTCTTATGGGTTTATTTAGTTTCCTGTTATTTTATTTACAATGTTAAAACTGTGCAGCCAAACATAAAATAAATAAAACACTGAGTCATGACAAAAGGGGTAAAAGAAAATGGGGCAACGTCAGAACAGCAACAGGAGCCTCATGCAGCTAATACAAGATTGTCCAGCAATACCTAGAAAAAACAAGCTGACTCTTCATGCTTTACAGTCATTTCACCGACCCACATTAGATTCAGAGAAAGTTTGTCTGGCTCCTCGCTGACATATTCTGCTACAAATCTTCTCTCCTTGTTTATTTGTCCACAAGTGCCCAACAGATGCTTCAGCGCAGCCTGATCTCATTTGTAAGTTGCCTCGAGTTCTTCGCCAGTAGCTCACAATCTGCCACTTTTACCATAAGGCACTTGTATGCAGTTAAAGATGTCAGTACTTAGATTAACGGGCTATTTTACCCTGGCTGGTATGACTCTGTATGTCACCGGGAACTGAGCCACAAGCAGGTTAATACAATGCAAATAAAAAGTTTGAAAATGATTTATACAAATGTCATGATGTGTTCTGGTGAAATATTATCATTATAAAAAATGAAGGTGATGTTACTTGAAATAACCTAGATATGTCAGTATTACAGGGTTTCATTTGTTCGGCTCAGAAATGTCTCACACTGAAATATGCAGACCATATTACACAGATATATTCTATAAGATTTTCATTAATATAAATGTATATTAAGTCACTATCTGTAGTGATTGAGTCGAATTACAAGTATTACAGCCCCAGTGTTGGTGGTGACAACATCAGGAAGAAAAACAAAGAAAGAAAGCTTTAATACTGCAGACTGTGAAGTTTGGGAAATGAGGTCCAAAAACACACCTGTAATTACTGATTACCACCATAGATGCTGCACAAAAGAACAAAATGAAAATCTAAGAGATTATAACTTGAAATATTGCTTGACATATGTGGTTTTCATGCAACAACAGTACTCTGGTCATGGCTGTCATTGGTTGTATTGTGGTTTTCTTCTTCTTTTTCAAGTTCACTCAGGCAATAAACTACTGATGTACAGTACATTTGACTGACATGGTCAATATGTCGGTCAAATGTAAAAAAGAAAAAAGACAAAAAATGAAAAAGATATTAACACAAAAAAAAGAAAGAAGCCTCTTTTTAAAGGCATTTCTTCCCTTGAAAAAAGAAACAAAAAAACACATCAAGTGAACTTATTGAATGGCTTTTTCAGCAAGCCCAGACACATTCAGTGCTCTGCAACATCTTACTAACATCTTACTTTACTGTTATCTTACATACCAACATTTTCAAATGTTTACCAGTGCTAACTGAAAGAAAATCTCAAAACATCATTTATATAAAAAATGCATTATTTTCTTTGCCCATATCAGTTGTCAGTCTTACAGTAGTTAAGGCAAAAAAGTAGTCTTTGTCACGGGCAGTGGCTTCTTCATCAACAGTGTCCAGTGTGTCTGTATGCATCTGATATTATACTGTATGTTTGTGCATTCATGCATGTCTTTGAGTTGTCATTTCCTGTCCTTTCAAACTCTTGATAGACAGAGAAGTCCATGTGAGCATCAGCGCTCCTTCTGCAGGCTGTAAAAAAAACACATTGAGCAGCTACACTGGTTCTAATATTGTTGCCGGCCTTCAGTATTTACTGTAAATCACAGATATAGATGCACAGTATGAATAGACTATCCAAGGCCAGCCATCAGCGGGCTACATTACGGGAGAGTATAGATCCAGTCACAGTGCAACAGGCCACCATTATGCAAGTACTGACACAGTACAGTGTGCACAAGATGTCGTGATCTCGGTCTATGTGCACTTTTTTTAGTCCGTTAGTTCCAATGCAAAGACAGAATGAGTGCCACACATGGTGATTTGAATTAATTCAGTCAGTCAGTGCTTCAAAGCGCGTTATGAGGTCCCGTCGCTCCAGTGCGTGGCCCATTCCTTTTTATGGACAACTCCTGACTTCTCGGTCTGGAACTGTGGCCGATCCTCGCGAGGGATCTTCACCGCGTGGTACTGAGGCAATTTGTCTTTGTAATGGGCCCGTTGGAAGAAGCCACACTGCCGGCACAGGAAAGAGGACAGCAGGTAGGAGTGTAGATAGACGAGAAAAGGAGGAGAGAGATAAAGGGCAAAAAGACAGGAAAAAAAATTAACCAATGTTATATAGAAGAGTGTGATAGCACTTTTATTCCATTTAAGTAATGTATTTAAAGAAAGGGTTATTATCTGGTGACCTTGTGTAGTCAAAGTGACCATTTAATAAAAAGCCACATCCACCCAAACAGCACATCCACATGCTTTACATTTCTAATTCAGCACCAGTCTTATGTGTCCTTGATTTGCACGCCAACACGATGCCAAAGTGCCATTAAGAAAAAAAAACTGCACACATTAATGTGAACAAAAACACCCACGTGTATTAACGACAAGTTGATTCTGGCACCTGAAAAATTCAGTTGGTTACGAGATGCAAGTATGACAAGGACGTCGAGAATATGAACAGTCTCCCTCGACTGGTGCCAGAATGAACAAGTAAAGATAATGAAAAACACAGCACAGCAGGCATCTTAGGGCCCTGAAGGAAAGGCGGCTGGAAGGTGTTCAATAAAAAGAGGAAACACTACAAAGGAATCAACTTGTGACTTAATTTATGCAACGAAGCAGCACATGTTTGCCATCTATAATATAACAACAGAAAGCACCACAGCGGCAGAATTTCAAAGGTTATTGAGTTCACTCCCCTTCTGCCTTCTGGAACATTTAAAACTCAACAGGAGGGCTGCTAACGTACATTTAGATAGTTACACCTGATCAAATCTGCCAGCAAGAGTTGTCGTAAAAGTATTCAAATTAAAATGTGTAAGATTTTAGCAACAGCAACAGCAACAGCAACTAAGGAGGTTGTGGCTTAACAAACTGTCACTTGCCCACCATCCCACTGCTGCAATATCACATCTGTGTGTTTTTGTTACTAAGGGGGCCAAAATGTGCTGATACTTGTAATGAACACCACCAGCCACACCGGAGAGGGCCGAGGAACAAAGCGATCGTGGGTGAGCATTTTTACCGCTTGGAGGGAGAGGAGGAGGGGAGAGCAGGCCAGAGTGAAACTTTTTTTTACATTATAGCTCTGACGCCTGCTTCTCCACCTCCGAGGGTTGGACCCCCAAATGGGCGCGGTAGTACTCCGTCTCAAAGTGTCGGCGCCGCTCGCTGCGTTTGAAGAACCCACACTGGGCAAAGGATCACCAAGGGGAAGCAGGGGGAGGAGTAAAACAGGGGAAAACAATGAAATTGAAAGGGGATTTAGAGATAGAGAGTCCCCAGATAGAGTCGAGATGAGACAACACAAAAGAGATGACACACAGAGGACAAACACAAGTACAAAAGAAGAAAGGAACAGATGAGAGTGAGCTGGAAGGGATAAAATGATTATAGGACAGAGTAGAACAAAGCGGACAGAAATAATTGGACAACCATTGAAAGTCATGAGAAAGAGTTAGAGTATGACCAGTAAGGTGACAGGGATGAAGTCAGTGTAACTTAAGGACCTCTTATATATATAAAACATTTGCCATTAAAGTGAATCTTAATATGGCAAGTGTTCATGTTGAACCTTGAAGTTTTTGAGAAAGTATCAATTATTTTGTGACTTTGATAAACAGGACATGAAGGTGTATAGAGAGTTACTGTGTGTATGTTACCTTCCACAATATGCAGACCAGTAGAGTCAGCAGCAGGATGCCTGCCAGGACGGCTATGAGGATGATCCACCAGGGGATCCAGGACTGGTCAGCCAGACCATGTTCAGGATAAATCATCACTGGAACCTTAGATAGGAAAAAAGGATGCAATCAAAATATAAACATTACAAGAAACAAAGGAGATATTTTTCACTGCTGGATGTTAACACCTTGTAGTGAATTAATCAGTCAGTCTGACCTCAGTAACGAATGCTTCTAATGATAATAGGATGATTTAAAGAGAGTTTAGAGATGTGCACATTAAAAAAACATAATTTAGTAAACAAAATTCTGTGAGGATGATTCTGTGATCTGACATGTGCTGCGTACCTGTGCAGCAGCATCCTTGAGGACCAGATGTTTAATGCTGGACTTCACAGTGATGTTGGCTCTGACCAGCAGCTCCAGAGCACTGACCGCTGAAAACTCCTGAGAATCAGAGAGAGGAGCTTCATTAATGAAGAACATAGAATAATTGCTAATCAGCTTGTTCATGCAGATACAGCTTTAACTTGTCCATGAAACTAAATAATAACTTTCTATATTCTCTTAAAAAAATCTGTTTTTATCTTCCTGTAAAGCACCTTACATTTTCAGGATATTTATTCATATCAACCATAATATAAATTTGAATAACAAGAGTAATGGCTAAAATACAACCACTGATTGTTCTGTATAAGTGAATCAGTCATTAACCTACATTAAATCAGTGTGATTAGTTGGACTGAAGAAGAGGTAACGTGCAGTGAGGTGCTGATGTGATGATGACAGGATGTTTCTTTTTTTACCTCTATGAAACTGCTGTTCCACAGCCTGGCGTGGATCTTGAGGACAGCCTGACCAGAGAAGCTGTGGAGGGGACACTGGAACAGGACGCAGCGTGCCGACCCCAAAAGACAATCCTGGAGGACAGAATGACAGCTGAGCATTGTGACAAATTTTCAAATGAACTGGAGGGAGAGACACAAGCATCTATTAAAATAATGAAAAACAAAAATAGCCAATATATTTCCTCTTGCTTTCCCTCCTTCTCTTCTCCTCGCTCCTGTTGCCTTCTTTCTTTTTTTCTCTCTTTCTTACCAGTTTGAGCGACTTGCGTTTCTCCGAAGCTGCCACAGCAGGAGTGGTGCGTCCCACGCTGCCTTTTGTCATCACTTGACCTTCCTCCTCTGGGTGTGAGCGGCGGTTTCGCCCAGCCTGGTGGAAACAAACCATACAGGCAGAGATAGATCAGACTGTAACAATGGCTGATTTATGCTTAACACACACACACACAAAAAAAACATCAACTCCTTCTGTGGCTGAAAGGTGGGTGCAGACAGATCCACGGGCTGCTTACATGGTGATTGACAGACTGGGGGAGTTCTGCAGGTGCCGAGCTCTCCAGCTTCAGAGGATTCAAGGCCCCTGCTGGAGTGCATTGTGTGTTTGGGTGACCCTCAAACTTCAAGCTGGCAGGATACAGGAGCCATTTCTCATTTTCCAGCTCATAAGGCCACATGATGTTGAGGAAGGCTGAGCCGAGTGTCTGCAGGGCTTGTCCGGGATTAGCAACCTGAGAGAAAAAATATTATATACAGAAAAGAAACTGTGATGATTGACAGCTTTACTTTCTTGATTGTGAAATTATAACAAATTACACTGATAGAACAAATGCTTAGAAACACCCTGTGAAACTACAGTCAGGACAGTTGCATCACCACACACTTCTCTAGGGTTGTAAGTGATGATTGAGAGAAATTGTTTCAGTGGAAGTCTATCTACTATTTTTTCACAAAATTGTGAATGTTATACATCATTATAAAAAAATATATGTATCATCACCTAAATATACTCAAAGTATCTAAACTAAAAGTTTTTCCTACATACAGTACTCATATTACATATATGTTTCTGAGTTAATATTACTGCTGCATTAATGTGTTTGTAGCATTTTTACTGCTGGAGATGAACAAGATGATAGTTCTAGTTTAGAGTATAAAGTACCATGAATTTGTACTGAAGCGCAGCATATGAGTACATTTATTTATACTCTTTCACTGCTGCTTACACACACTCGTTTTCTCACCAAAAATTCAAAATCCACGGGGCTGCCGATGTCCTCCAGGCTTGTCATGGCACTTTCTCCTCTCACTGTCCCGCTGAAGAACAGCTGGTGAGGACGAGCGAGCCTGCAGTAAAACACCCCATCAGCGGGTCAAACAGCTGCAAACACACTCACACAGCTCCATGTAGCTTCACAGATCTCTTTACTAGGGACAGTAGCTGTGCTGCTTAAACCCACAAGCTTAGACTTTAATGCACCTTGACACACAGCAGCCATCCCAACTTAGACATGTACACTGTTAACTCCTGCAGGACTTATCAAAATGATTGACAGATGCATCAGATTGCATTAGAATAAGTTTATACAAAGATATGTGAGATAGAGTGGAGTAGCAAAGAAAAAAATTAAATAGCTCCTTAAGTAAATTAAGAGCAGAATATCTAAGCCTAAGTGACGTTTTTAACATTGATGGTGAAACAGTGAAGGTGTCACTCACCCGCTGACAGACAGAGGGAGCTCTATCACAACTTTGGCATACGCAGTGACTGGTGCCAGGTCAGGCTGCTCACTGATACTGAGGACATGAACAGGCACAGAGGTCAAAAGGATTATCTGAATATCTGCATCTATCTATCAAACCAAAGCTCAGTGTGAGTGAAACTTACGTGGACAATAAGAGATCTGCTGTCAACTCTGTGGTCTCGATTGTGATGTTAGATGTGCTCAAATTGATGGTGAACTTCAGCTGAAGAAGCAACACATGAATTGATCTTTACTTAAAACAATGACGAATTAAACTTAGATCTTGTACACAAAAGTACAAAAGCATAAGAAATTATTTAAAGATGTATGATTTTTTATTCTCCGTGCTTTGACTGAATTTATGCTTTTACCTTAGTGTCTCGTTTCATTGGGTTTCCCAGGTCACATTCAACTTGGGAGCCGTTCTGGTTCGCTTGGCATCTCATCTGCAGTCAGTAAGGATATGAAACAAATACTCTCAGCGAAAAACATGTCGAGTCTACAGACTGCAAGGCTGGTTAAGAAAGATCTGTCTTGTCAGGGGCCGTACCTGTGGTGGGATCCTGGAGCCGGCGTACGACAGAGTGTCTGGGAGGGAGATGAGCAGCTGAGCGGCGTGGGCGTCGTCTCCGTCCTCCTCGGGCCTCAGCGGGTCGGACGGCATGTTGGTGATGGTGATCTCCAGCACCACCAACCGCTGGTCCGACAGGGAGAACACCTGCGCGTCATCCTCATCTCTGCGGGAAGGGAAAGGAGGCAACTGAGACTGGAAACACACATTCGCTGTTCTCAAAGAGAGTACAATATAAAGAAAAGTTGTTAAATAAGCAACTTCACACGATTTTATTCTGTATCTGAGGATATATATGCAGTATATAAAAATATCACTTTGTGGTGAAAAGCAAGCTACGCATATTTACTCAAAAAGTGTACTTACTGTCAGATGAAACAAAAGACAGACTGAAGAAACATGGCATCATATTTTCACAGTAAACATTCATATACACTTAATTTTTTGTGTTGGGGGAACAGGTTACTAAGCGACAGTCCCTCAGGCAACAGTTGATATCGTCAAGGCCACCAGCACGTGCAGATACTAACTTTGGCAGAGGCCTGAACAGGTCGGAGTTCAGGGGTCGTGTTCCAAACTGGTAGTTCAGCTT
>JBAJHX010000096.1:10332758-10365607 GCA_037176925.1 Amniataba percoides
ATAGATAGATAGATAGATAGATAGATAGATAGATAGATAGATAGATAGATAGATAGATAGATAGATAGATAGATCATCAAACATTGTGAACCACAATTCTGCACATCCCAACATCTTGTTTATTTTACACCAATTAGCCGCCACTATGACTCTTTCCTTCCAGTGTAGGAAAAAATAGACTGACAGACGGCACTGCTTTCTATTTTCTACTCCTGCCTTCTCTTTCCTGACGACTTCCTCTGTTGAGGTGCAGCCGTGCGTGGCCCAGGAATGATTTAACCCCTACCTTAATGAGCAAGAGCCCCAAACAGCCCCAGACCAGACATCTCATGTGAAATTATGACTGCTACACCACACTGGTGGTCCACATGAGAAACCCGACCAAACAGTGTTAAACTAACGCAAACACGTGTTAAACAAAAGGGATGTGATTAAGAGGAAGAGCATATCACTGAAAAAACCTGATAAGATCCGATCCCTCTTGTGGCTCCACATTCCAGAGAGCTCTGGTTTACGTTTAGGAATTTAGGTGATACCTCTCTTTACCCACCCACATGTGCAGACCCACTGGCAGGTGTCAGGGTGTGAGGTGGGAGGTCTGTTAAGCTGTTATATCGCCAGTATTTGGAGGATAGAGTTGGATGACTCCCAATCTGTGCATGTGTCTAGACATAACATTAAGCCAACTTTGGCAGATTCAAATTATTCTTCAGTGGCCAAACACCTCAGAAGACATCCAGGATATGTACGAATGGAACAAAATATTTCATTGCTTTGTTTCTTTAACATGTAACAGTTAACAGTGATAGATAAGTATGAATTAGAAAGGGAATTCAGTAATATATCTGTAGCTATTGGTCTTTGTCTGACTTTAGTTATTTTAGGTGCAAACAGGGCTTAAAGAATGAATCCCTGAAGGAAGAGAGTCAAGATACTGGTTGAAATAATGTGAGGGCCTCAAATGCCTCAAATGTGAGAACATTTTTCAGACTAGTGCTGAAACACTAGAGGACTTGGTTATACCATGACAGCAACTAATTTGATAACTAATTCTTAATTTCATAATTTTCAAGAAAAATACAAGACATCGACTCACTCCAGCTTCAAGCATTTGCTGCTTTTCTTTCTCTCGTCTACTCGTTACATGATTATCTTTGGAGTCTGCACTGCTGTTTGGAGAAAACAACATTTTAAAGGTAAAGCTTGGGAGATTGTGATTGTCATTCTTACATATTGCTATCAATTAATAAAGGAATATTTGAAATTAATCATTAATTACGGCCCTGCTTTCATTCTCTTTGATCTTTCCCTAAAATGAAAAGCATCTTTGTGTGAAAAATGTAGTCATAAAAAAAACTAGATTTAAGAAAACAAGGGCATGTTGTCTGGGTGTCCTCAAAAATCGTCAAGGCCCTAAACATTTTATGTGTGAATCGCTTTGTGACTGAGATAGTTGGGGTTGAATAGACAGGCGCAAATGTCCTAAATTCGACACAGATAAAATGTCATGGCTGAGTAATGCTTTCATTTGTTTGCCCTTACCCACTTCTTAGCTCACTTCATTGTTTGGGATTGAGTCAGACAGCATGATCACAATTTCCATCACCTAGCTCATCTTTCAGCAAACCCACATTTGACATGGAGTGTATGTGTGTAATATGAGTGGTTACGGGTATGTTGTTGCTGCTGTGCACTGGGCCAGGATGGGAGATATCGCTTGTGTTGAGCGTGACGATGACACCGTCTAATGAAATGCCCACATGAACCCAGACGCAACAGAGCCAGCACCAGCATAGCTGAAGTGTGTGTGTGTGTGTGTGTGTGTGTCTGTGTGTTCATATGAAATTTACATTACTGGGTTGTAGATAATGCACCTGGGCCCCACCTGCATCATTGAGCCACCTGATAAGCTGATAAAGATTATATAAAGTGTCTATAGAAAGTATAAGGTTTAATCTGTACACCATCGTACTTTAGCATGTGTGCATACTAATATTTGGTACTAGACACAAAGTACCTCAAGCTTATTTGAATGTTGTTGGGTCTGGAGGACATTTTCTGAGAACCAGAAATATAAACTTTGTGGTGGTGTTAGAGGAAGTCAAGGGATCATAGTCTGAAGGATTTATCATCATGAATCTCTGCAAAATTATGTGCCAATCAATCATATAGATATTTTAGCCTGGACCAAATTGGCAGTCCACCATCTATTAGCCTCACTAAAAGTATAGTTAGGCAAACAAAGAACATTACCTTAAAAAAACATACACATGCTCTAAATATGAGTGAGGGTGTACCTCTGGGTTAAATTCTGGGGCCACTTACTATTTACACTGATAGGGTTTCTTTGAATTTCCCGCATGAAACCCTGTTTTATGTTCTAGATGGTGCTGCTATGTTGGCAAGGACACTTGTTGTTGTTTAATCTCAGTGAAGCTCTTTCCCGATTAATATAGTCATTGTTATTATGTCTTATGCATTTTCCATTTGGAAATTGTGAAAGTGGGATGCATGGTCCACACCAGATTTATCAGAAGAGACAATAATAGTTTAGAACAACATATTTCGAGCTCCCCTAAATTTCACAGGCCTTTGTTTATTGCATAGGGATTTATAACCCCACCCTCCAGTTTTCCTCCACTGTCACAGAAATCATCCTTGTTTTTCCAGCTAATTATCACAAACAGATGACAGTCACACACTGGACCCTCATTACACTACATTCATACCCACGTGGTCATTGGGGGTAGCGAGTGCAGTGACCCTAAAATTCATTCTCTACACGATCCTATCCACCCCTCCCCCATCCAAACCCAATCCACCTACACACACACACAATCCCATCTCCTTCACTCTCCTCCCCCACTCTCAAGAGTAACATCCCTACAATCAGCTTCCCATACAGGCAGTGAGAAAAAGACTGAATGATAATACATCACACATGTAACCAGTTTTCAGACCAGCGTTCGTTCTCAAAACAGTGAAGAAAGAGTGTTGGCCCATCTCATCTCACTGAACAACAAAACAACCTTTACTGTGATTAAGTCCAGCAGTGTTTAGCCTGTTCCCACACAATTGCACTTGCAGCTTGTAAATCCCATAAAGTTAGTCTTCACATTTTAGATTGCAACACAACTTTTGGTAAAAAGCTTTTCCAGATCCGTTTTATATAATCCTCAGTCATGAAATTTAGCTAATGACAAGACTGCACTTTCTTTGTAAGGGAAAAGGTAAAAGACACCAATACAATATCAGTTTGTTACAGAAAGAGGTGACTTGAAGAAGGAGACAAATGAGGGAAAAGACTGGGAAGCAGTTGAGACAGTAGCATGGCAGCCACACAAGCTCAGTGTATGTAGTGTCTCAGTGTGACTCAGCATGCCAGCAATCTGATTCAAAGGCTTTTTCACACTTGTAATTTCAGTGAGAAGATCATTTCTCAGAGAGCAATTCAATCTTTTAACTGTGCATGCAAATTTCTTTTTAAAAACCCAACCCTTTCTCTGAAATTTTCCAGGCGTGGCCCTTGAAGGGCTTATAAAGTTTATGATGGGTTGAATCACAAATGATCTAAGCATTTCCAATATTTAGTGTCAGGACCATTTCAGTTGATCCCCTCCTAATCTGCCTGCACACACCCTTTAACATCTGTCCATCGCAGAGCAGCATGAGGCTGTTGCTCCATAGGCCTCTATAGACAGTGGCTCTACAGGATCAGCATGGGGGCCAGGGGCTCTTTAGGCCTTCTGTTTCCTAGGGCAAGACTGTGACCTCTGCCCTGGACACACAAACACACACACACACACACACACACACACACACACACACACACACACACACACATATATATATGCATAGGAAAAACATGTGCAAGCATGCAGACGTTAATGGATGCATGAGTGTAGAAATGACCCAGAATATTTGTTCATGAAGTCAAACCCACACACACACACGCACACACACACAGGGACATGTGCAGATACACACCAGACAACAGGAGGCTGCGCAACAACTGTGTAAACTAAGGATCAACACACTGACTGCAGCCTGTCCAACAAAAGTCAACTGTGACGATCAGTCCCATAAAACTGAGCTAAAGGGCCTATTTCAAAAAACACCAGCTTTCACACCTGACTCCAGTTTCTCCTTTCTGTTTGGCTGATGAGAAAATGACAGCTGAGAATGAGGTGACCAAGCTGTGAATCATCATGTTTTTAACATCTCAACTCTCTCCTACTCTGGGCAGAGGAGAAAAGGAGTTGGGTAATGCACAATAAAGGGCAAAAGGAAAGACAGAAACAGCTGTCAGCCCGTGCAAAAACCCCTTTGGGATACTGTGGTTCACTGCCTACGGATGTGGCTCAACATCCTGCTTAAACGATTTGTTCAAGACAGTTTATATGAATTTTTAAAAAAAACTTTTTACAAAGCCTTTAAACCTCGATCCAGCACTGGAAGTCTATTTAAAAGAAGAGTAGAGTACAAACATTATGTTATCAGAGAGCAATGGTAACCCCATCCTCACTTCACATGCATCTTTAACAACCCCTAAGCTCACCACCTGCCCCACTACCGATCAATAAGTGAACATCCATTTCCAGACATAGATGGGGTAATGATTGGCCCTCAGGTCCAAAGTGTAAAGAGGACGTAATGTCTTCACCACCCTTCCCCTGTTTACTTCCTCCCTTTCTTCTGTCCCCTTATCCACTCATCCATCTATTGATCTGTCATTCTGAACACACTCGACTTAGTTCTCGTATTTCTGCCTCTGTTTTAATTGCTCATGCTTTCCTTTTTCATTGGGACAGTTTCCATACTGGTCAAGATGTTGGTGGTTATTTTGATGCATGTCCATCCACAGATATGTCAATCTATCATGGGCAGATGAATACAATCAATAAATCACACCTATGATAAGTTTATCGTTTCCAGGTCACCTGACCTCCACGAGTTGATCGTGAGGAAACTAATCGTCTGCATGTGAACGAGTGGTGGAGAAAGAAACAGACGTACAAAGAGAAAAAGAAAAGAGGAACAAAAGGAGTAAAGGACATCTGAAGAAAGTCAGAAAATAAAGAGCTTAAGGAAATTCATTAACAAAGAGTAGACTGTCATCTAGAGAGAGGCTGCTAATTGCTCCTTTGCCATTCTCATCATACCAGCTCCTGTGTGGCTTTTTCCATGTCAGTAAGATAAAAAAAAAAATGCTGTTCCAGCCTCAACAGAGACACTTAACTATTACAAACTATAAAATTAGAAAAAGACTGGCAAATTTACTTAAACTTTTGGAATGGGTGTAAATCATTCACTCAATCACCAAAACATGAGGTATGTTTTTAGTATTCAAATAACTATCTAATTGTAGGTTCATTATTTCATGATAAAAAATTCCACTTCTGTTGAATGCATGTTTGTTTTACTCTTTTCATTAGTTTGAGGTCTACTGTGATGTCTGACTGTAAATATTTACTTTACATTTGTGGGTTTTATTTGGTAAAAGCTAGTTGTGATTTAGTAAAGCTTAAATTCTCACTTATTAAAGACACTATAATTAAGAGATCACACACAGAGCTGTGGCATCTTGACTAAAACGTTGAGCAGGTTGTACCAGTGACAGACTTCAAACATTGTCCTGGTCCACAGATTCATTTAGAAATTCATTTAAATCCGACACAAGATGCGAACTCATATTTGACTCATGCGTGTTTGAGGAAATTTGAAAAGATAAGCAAGTGACCATGATAACTCAAAGGGCACCTATACACAATGGCTTAAATGTTCAAGTCGTTTCAAGCAATTGTCTCCAAAGGCTTCCCAGCTAAATCAATTAAGAAATCTCTTTTAATAAAAACAAACAAAAAGCCTGCATGTAATTTCCTGTTTCCGTCTGCTTATCGCGACTTCTGTCCGATCTCACTTCTGTATCAGTGCTCGGTGGAGCTGCCATCAGCTGATTGATTAAACTGCGTGTCTTTACCAGAGTCAACACAACTGCCTCTAAATGGACACACACACATTCACATACACGTGTCCAACTACACACACACACACACACACATTCAATCAAAAGGGAGGCCTGCCATGATTTATTCATCCCCGCAGCTCCAGTCCCCATCAGACCCTCTGCCCCCTCCCCCACACGCAGATCATACGATATTCATAGTCAACTCAAGGTAAAGCTTTAACCACAGAGTTATTTATCAGATAAAAACAGAACACAAACCTAATAGCAGAGTCAAACATTAGTCATTAACATTAATAATTACATGTACTGACAATGCGATAAAATGCCAGAAATCTCTGCCAGCTGTCTCCAAAGTGCAGTCTCAGGATCAGCTCCTGCTCTTCCTATGCTGCTAAAATAGTGCAGTTTTTTTTTATTTTTTCTGCACCTCCATCAGATCTAAGTTGTGTGTTTCCTCCTGACTCTGCAGATTGTCCCTCTGCCCCCATGAGCACGTGGTCTGCAGAGTAATATTCCTGAAAGCACTCTGCCGGGCAGCTCTGCTTCCCACCGAGCTTTTGTCCAGGCTCAGGCATCCCGGCGTAGAGGAATGGAAGAATGCTAAATAGACAAAGAGTAAGTGGACGCTAGTAAAGAGCATTAATCGCATGTGTGTCTCTGTGTGTGCAAAGCCCATGCTATATACCCTTTGCTCTTTCTCATCTCTCATATAAATAAGCGCAGCAAAAGGGTGAGTTCCTACATTTACGATGCTTTCACATGAATGGCCTCTAGGAGATTGGGAGACAAGAAAGAGAGGGAGCAGGAAAGAAAATCTTGAATTAGAGAGGATAAAGGGGGAAGGTTCCTTCTCAACTCCTAAGCTGAGGGTGAAAAAGCAGCTTTTATTTAGCCATTTTAATGCAAATTAACCCCCAGAAATTCTTCTTTGTGTTATGAATGTGTGAGGCAGTTATGCTGGGCCCCATTGACACACATTTATACATGTAAGGCATAGCTCTGGAAGGATATGTTTGACTCCTGAAGACACAAAGCAAATGTTTTGATGATTTTCACAGCTTCACTGTAGAAGTGGAAATATATACTGTACAAAAAAGATGAAGAATTAGTTTGACATTTTAGAAAGACTTGCCTTCTTGCCAAGAGTCAGAGCAATATCTGTATGTTAAGTATGAAGATAAAGTCAGCAGCCGGTTGGCTGAGTTTAGTGCAGTCACTATAAATGGGGAGAAACAGATAACCTGGCTCTCTCTGTCAAAAGTCAGCTAAATTTGCCCACTAGCACCTTTTATTAACTTTCTGTGTGTGCACATTTGTTTAATCTGTTCACAAAGCAAGTTACAAGTTTCATTTTTGTGCGCTTTAACAAGCAAAATATAAAATGTTCATTTTTGGGCTTTTGAGGTACTGGTAGATGGATTTTTGTTACCTTTGGACAGTGCCAGGCTAGCTGTTTCCTTCTATTCCCTATTTGTTTGTGTAAAGCTAAGCTCACTCGCCACTGCCTTTATATGGTGCTCAGGCAAGAGACAGGTATCTGTCTTTCCCTCTAACTCTCAGTAAGAAAGCAAATAAGCCTATTTCCTAAAATGCTTCTCTACAAATAAACGTTGCCCCCTAATGACTTAAACCCGCACAGTGCTGAGGTTCTTGTCTTCTGACTTCTCTCGCATTCTCCGTAACCTTTTGGAGGTCATCCAAAAATCCCCTCTATGCTCCACTCTTGTTTTTTGAGCTGTGTTAATCAAGCCTCCGGTTCAATAAGAGGATTTGTTCAGCCTCAGAAAGCTCTGTTTTAGATTCTTACTCAGCCAGTGAAACTAGACTCCAGACTAGATGTCTGGGATTATATCAGCTACCTGCGGCTCCATCGGCACTAAGACTGAGTACCTCTCCTCAGAAAGCCACCAAAGCGGGTCCGTGGTAAACATGAACCTCGCTGCAACATGAGACTTTCAACTTTCTCTACGACAGCAGTGCTACACAACCAACTCTTCGACTACCTGACAGTCTGATAAATCACAGTCTAATAATATTGTCAATATGCAGGCGACAATGCTGCATCCAAATACAATCTGATGAGGGGGGAAAAAAAAGAAGTAGTTAAAAATAATTACTCTGACAACAAAAGGCATGACTAGAAAAAGGAAATTACTGCCATGATTGAAAACACAACACAAAAGAAAGGTTAACATTTAGGTCAGAAAAAGCACAATAGCTCTTTCCAGGCCAGATAGAGATCCCTCAGCAAGAAACAATAACAGATGATTTGCGACCTACATCAGAGCAGCAAAGCAGAACTGCCGTCCCCCACCTTTGTCAAAGCACTCTAAAACAGAAAAGACCTTTACATTAAATCATTTGGCAGAGATCAATACAAAGAAATTACATGAAACTGCTGGAAACACGAGGGGTACAGTGTGATTTACATTCCTTTGGCAGTGACCTAAACATTTATATATGAAGAACGCTTCATGCAATATCACGCTGACAGGGATTGGTTCTAAGTATATTGATATCTCACATTAAAAGCCTGCAGTATGTGGAATCAGCTGACCCTGAATATAGACTATCAGCAGTGCAGCATACTGTTTGTAGCCTGTCAGTCGTTCTGCCACTTTGGTCCAGACTGAAATATCTTCACCTCTACTGGATGGACAGACATTCTTTATCCCCAGAGGATGAATCCCCATAAAGTTGCAGACCATTATACCTGCTAAAAATCTGCATGTTAGCATTGTGGGCATGTTGTGACTGCAGACTCTTTGTCTTGTTGGGCGGTAAGAGGGAGTACAGTGTGTAAAAATAAAGATATTAACTTCCAATCACGCAACTACACAACATTTATTACCACATTTGCACCTGCACAGCCTCTTTTAGCTATCTAATGTATCTCAAGTTTATGTCAGGTGTTGTTGTATAAACAAGTAGCTGAGTTGGGGAAGATTGGCAGCAGTGGGATTAAGCTCAGGGGGCTTCCTGTCTTCACCAGGCAGTGAACTATTAGCGGAAGCCCCTCTCATTTAAGTATAAATAGCAGACGCACACATAACTCAGACTCAAATACCCTCTCATCTCATCCTCTGTCTGGCATCAGCGCCGGCAGCAGAAGAGGAGGAAGAGCCCTTAAGTTCAGCTTGGGGCCTCAGTTTCAGGACAGCAACGACCAAAAACAGAGCACACACAGAGTTTACAGAAGTCAGTCAGAAGCCAGGCTCTCATCATCCCTCATGAGCGTGGCATACTTTTACTTCCTGCCAACATGTCACTGACCAGGATCTCATTACAGCACATTAGTCAATATGAGATCACTGTGTCACATGGGTCGACCTTTGCCTTGGCCTTTGCTGCCGCCCTGAAAAGGAGCAGTAGGTTTTCTGCAGCGTGCACTGAGGAGACACTGTAAAGCTGAACAAAAAGACATTTATTCCATAAACCTGCAAGCTGGGCGCCAGTTTCCCAACACTGTACGGCCCTATCTTTGAACTTATCTGATGCTTTGGAGGAGAAGCTTGCTCCTGGGCCTCCAACAAAGTGTGCGATTTAAAAACCAGAGGAGGTAAAACTAAGAGTGTGACAATGTGACTAAGCCGGTTTCCATCACCACTTTAACATCATAGGTTGTGTCATGCAGCCGTGAGTAAGCACAGGACACGGCATCAAAGCGATAATATCATTTTCACCATTGAATCCAGTGGCATAACGCACAATGAGCGCGACACAGCATGACCACAGGCGACAGTAACCCAAACCTTCATAATATAAAGAAAAAATGAGTCAATAGCATCTAATTACAAGAAGTTTGAGGGAAATTGTTTCAAGGCGGTACATCAGAGGAGCAGAGATGATAATGGGAGCACCTTGGAAACTCAAGTCCCAAATCTGGACTGCAATAACACAGAGAGAGCACCATTATAAAGCTTAATGGAGATGTATTATTCAGACAGGAGAGATAAATGCGGTGTCGCTATCTGAATAATACATTTATCTGACTGAAAGTGCAATAACATCAATTTAAAATGTTTTGTACTCCAGCAGTCTGCAGTGCTGATATAATCATCAAGTCATCAGGGCTGTGCCATCGCGGACTCTGAAGTCATGATCTCTGTGGTTTTTTCCAGGCATTGGGCTGTGTGAGAAACCAGCAAAGTTAATTATTCACATTTCATGTATTTTACATCCATAATTACGTATATAATGGAAGAGATTTTCATTTCCATTTCATTTTCATATTATCATTTATGTGTGCAGAGTCACTGGTCTGCTCAATTTTGACTTTGAATATTTTAAATAAACTTAAAGCTTTTCTAATCAATATTTTTATAACTGTATAACAAATGTCAAAGGAGTCAAGTATAATGAACGACCTACAGAGAATTACAGCCTGAACTTGTAACTTCCCTCAGCATTTCTATTGAGTTTCTGTTCATTGTTTAGCCATCCCACCCACAACTTTACTGTTTCGGTTCGCTCTCACTGACTTCATGGGGTCATTTTCAGTGAAAAAGCTCTGAAAAAACAACTGTACACTTCCTGCTCAGACAGACGAAGTTATAGAACGGGATGGAAAACTTAGCAGCTAAAAACCCGGTAGAGAACAACCAGAGCTGAAAGAGAGGGACTTTAATTAATCAGGTGGCCAAAAACACAACCAAAATAATGATAATGTTGCTCCGTTACAGCCAGATGTGTAAAAAAGCAAGGGAAGTTCTTGATATCAATCACAAAGGTGATGATATGTTGATACTGTTCACAGCCTGTTACTGATAAATCAGTAATTGCAGGTTTAAGGGTGGATTAAATGTTCCTTCCTGATAACAGGACTGCTTGCTTTTGCTCATGAAAAGTTGGCATGCTGAAAATAAACAGTTTTCACAATGCAAAAACCTTGATGTTGAAAATCTAATTTGACAAAGTAAGTGAGCATTCAACTAAATCGATAAAATACCTGTGTCCTTTCAAATTTTTTCTTTTGTGAGGGGCAAGATTTATAACTGCAATATTTCTATTTCAACTACAAACCAAAATGCAGTGAATTAGATGAAACCATGATAAAGTCTGTGTCATACGGAGGGTGTGATGTCACAGCAAACTGGCAACAGCATTATTCATCCTCGCTCTTCCAGTAGGTGCATCACATCAGCACATCAGGCGACTTTATCGACTGTCTCGTCCTGGCACTAACTCTACTGATATAGCAGTTTCTCGGCCTTTCCTGTGTTGCATTTTGGATCAGGCTGATGCAGAAAGCGGTAAAAAAGCTCCAGGCTCATTGTTGGTTCCAGGAATGGCGTCGGACAGCGAGCACATTTTGGAGGGCTGACGTGACTCCCGCTCTGACTGTCCCTGTGTCTCTGAATGCTGATGTCACCAGTCTCACCAGGCGACAGGATGACTCCAGCCCGCGTAAACTGAGCAGCCAACAGTTAAATATGGAGCTCCAAAACAAGGACCCGTAGTAAATAAACCCCCTTATTCAAAAGCTTATAAATTCATTTTAAATGATGTGATCTAACTGAGTATGAGCCGCTCACACTTTGCTGAAGTATTTCATATTTTCAAACAACTTTAGAGTTCTAGCCCTCTACATTTCAGAGTGGGATAAAGTGCTTTTGATACTTCACCACATTTATACCAGTCACATTGCAGATGAAGATTTTATATAAAAACTTAAAGCACTGCCTGATGATCTTGGAAGATTAACCAAAAGTGTGATGACAGGGAAAGTAGCTCCGACTACAGCAGCAAATGCATACAGTATGCAAACTGCATCATCAATCCAGTACAGTAATATATGATAACATACATCATAATACTCACAAGTGACATTTTTGGGAAACAAACAAACAATCTTTTTGTTCATCATGTTTTTTGTATTTTGCTTGAGCGGGTGTTTAGGTTTGTGGCTTTATTGGTGTATCTATATATTCTGGTACTGCATCTTTTATTTGAGTACAGGATCTCACTGGGTTTAGTCATGTATCACATTTATGTACATTGTGTTTATGTCTTACTCCTGTTGCTTATTTCCTGCACCTTAAAAAGGAACCAAAACTTTTGAAGTTGTAAATGTATGGGAATGTTTAAGATGGCTATAACTGTTCCAACTGAATTTATAGTGGAAAATGAACTAAAGATAACTGGGATGATGAAGAAGAACAGAAATCCTGTGGATATATTACAAAACTCTTCTCTCTGACATCTCATGAGATGAAATATTAATGGCCAGGCTTCAGGAGAGTTAAATTAAGGCCGCCTGTTATTTACAGCCATGCAGTAGACATTTCCAAAGATTTACAGGCAGACCTGTTGTTATAATTTATTCATGATTTCTGGAGGACGAGAGCAGGGATCATCAGTGTTACAGTTACACTGAAAGACACAACAAAACAGCTGCTGGCAAACAGCGGATCAGAGAACAAACATGGTCACACAGACAAGCAAACACACAGCCGTGAACACATGTACACACACACAGCCACACACACTGCAGCACACATTAATAATCTCCACTCCGCTCGGACCTGAACTGCTCCAGAGAAAAAAAAAATCACTTAAAAAACCTTTTTTCTCTTCTTCAGAAATCACTGCCTGCCAGCTGATTCAGCAAGCCCACTCTCATCCACTCTCCTCTGACTATAAATCATTGCCTATTAACTCGGAGCTCTGGCTGCTCTCGCTGTGCATGCAGCACATAAACATGCTTAAACTCCTGCACCTAGTTCAGAGTTATGGGTCTAACAGTGATTTAGCAAATCCAGGGACTGGTGCGGCAAAGAAATGCTGACTGCAGGAGCCACACTGCTACACATTTTCAAATTTCATCTTTAACCAGCCCTAAAAAAAAAAGACATTTTGCGAGAGGAGCAGGTGCAGACAAAAGATACCACACAATCACACTGAGCATGTGAGGTGCTGCAGGAAACAAAAAAGTAAAACACACAGGACACTCGGGGCGAGCTCAGTGCCGCATTGACCCACCACTCACCAGCTCTGGGGCTCTGGGGTAAGCTGCTGGTGAAGTGCTAGAGAGAAACCAAAGAAGGTGCCACGGTCCCCCAACTTGTGCAGTGTGTGTGTTGTATCCAGGTTAAAGCCCCACGCCTGGCTCAGAAGGGTCAGCAGAGCCCAGAAGAAGGTAGTCCAAGGATGAGAGGAGCAAGAGGAGAGGGAGACGGTGATCCCGTGTCCCACCAGGGCTGCCATGGCAGGGTGCAGAGCAAGTTCGGCTCAAGAGGAGTACAAGGGGGGGGGATTCCTTTTATGGCTCCCAGAGGGGTAAAAGAGAGAAGAGGACAAAAAAAATTGGGGCAAATCCTGTGTTGTCTCCTCTCCTCTCCTGTCCTCTGCTCTGTGGATGCCTTCTTCGTGTCCAGTCCTCTTTCTCTTCCTCCCCTCGCTCTGGCGTTGTGGCTCTCAACTCCGTTTGCTGCTGTCAGTCTGAAGAGCAGGCTGTGAAAATGTGGCCGCCACTAATATGTGTGTGTGTGAGTGTGTTTCTCTCAATGCATGTGCGCCTCCCCCCCTCCTCTAAGCTCAGAGGGAGACAGAGGACAAGTGCCTTGAATAGCCCGCTCACTCCTCCCTCCCTCCCTCTCTCTCTCTCTCTCTCTCTCTCTCTCTCTCCCTCTCTCTCTTTCAGTCCCTCCACCACACACACACCCTCCCTCCCCTCTCTCAGCTGACATCAACACTCAAGGGACTGCTGCCAAAATACCAGGCAAGGTTGTCAAGATACTTGGAGGCTATTGAATAGAGACAGAGAGGGTGAAAAGACAGCAGACCGTTTTATCTGTTGAGTTCACACGGTCCAAAGCTGCCTCTCTCTGTGGCTCGCCGGTGCAGGTGCTTGTGGACTTGAGGAACATGAAAGTAGGGGGAAAAAACCCTGAGGTACAGTGTTGTTCAAGTTAAAAAGCCAAAACAGATGAAAAAAAATCTACCCTGGCATTGAAAGCCCTGACGTCTGACTTCTGGTGGCAGCGATCTGGAATGAATCAGGGAGACAAAAGGGGCTGAAATGTGCACAGTGACCCAGGAAACTTTATTACAGACCTCTGGCTCTTCTGGAAAGGGAGAGTGGGAGACATGTATGTGCTGTGACAGAGCGATGTTCACAGAGATGTGATCGGTGGGGGGGTGGGTGGGTGCAGGAAACAGGGTATATCAAGTGTGATTTCATCTAGTCACTGGCATGACTCAAGAGCTTTGCCCCAATGCCTTCACATGCATTTTCCTGTAAGAGCAACGTGGCGCCCACAGCTGCCGTTTCGACCAGCTGATTTCTGTTTCTCTCGAGGTAATCTATGTGCAGCTGTCAGTGCGTCACCTCAACTGTTCCAAACAATAAACCTCACACACAGCAGTCGCACACCAGTGACATGAGTAGATGAAATACTTGACTCTGAGCTGGACTTTGCACTTTTTGCACCCTCCCAGTCAGGATGGGTTGACAGAAAACATTTTTTTAAGATGGATGTGATTTTGGGTGGATATTCATATTTCTGATAAAGTGCTGAACTATTTCCTGGAGCAAGATGACTTATTCCTTTTTGAGCTTATTCCACAGGTGCAGCTTGCCTGAGCAATGTGTGACAAAATGAAGAGGCGAAGATTTAATTCTGATTATCAATGATGAAACACACTACAGGATAAACAGAGACAAAAACAAACCAAAATGCATTTCTGCATTTTGGTTTTCACATTAACATACATGGGAGGGGTGTATTTAATAAAATGAAAACTGAATCCGACTATAGTTTTAAATTGGGTAAGTTTATGCCTCATACTATATCCTCACTTTAGGACAGTATTTTTTCTTTCAGACAGCCTCAGTTGAGTGAACCGCGTGGTGGGATTCAGCTGAGACGTTTGCTTTGAGCGTTGACAAAGAGGCAGCAAAGTTCCTTCAGGAAACTTGCACATTAAGGAGGATTAAAACTGAAAAAAGATTAGTGTCTCTGCGCACCATCATCAGTGTCTACACACACACCAGCATACAGGTGGGTTGAGGCTGAATCTCATGTGATCTGTCGGCGTTATGAACCAGCCTCTGGTGTGAAATGCTGTCTGCCCCCTGCTGCCCTTATATGGCACTCAGTTGCCAGTTTTTAAGGTGCTCCTTGCTAAAACTAATGCAGTCTGACGAAACAGTCTTTGTTTGTGGTGCTTAACTGTATTGTATTGGATTCAAAAATATTCCCATTATTTTGTCCACTCCATATATGTTAATGACGGTAGGCCGAATAACAATAAACACCTATCTGTTGATTTGAGGCTATCAGCATGCTCACAATGACGATACTGACATGCAGTTATAATGTTGACCACATCTTAACCATTAGTGTGTTAGCTAATTGGAGGACAAAAAACAGGTGGAGCTAAGGAGGATGTCAATAGTTTGTGAAAAAGTGAAAAAAAAGAAATATGTTTTATGGCAATACTATCAGCAAGCATGGTTAACATTGTAACCTCAAAACTCAACTCAAACGTGTCAACAGAACTTGGGCAATGGAAAAGATTAAGAGAGCGAAAATGTTCAACTATAATTAATGTTGGAAACTTTTTATCTCTCATCCTCTGTGATGGAACAGATTTAAAAATAATCTAAACATAAATAATGTCGTTCAGTGTGTTTGTTTGCTGCGTTTCCAAGCTTCTGGGAAAGTTCAGCGTGCCTGTATCTCTCAGGAGCGTCTTGGCCAAAGTTTGTGCTTTTGTCAGCAGCTGCTCCCACGCACAGCGTCCAGATTGATTGTCTAAGAAACAGACAAAAAGATATCCAATAATAATAATAGTTTGTGATCATCTGCTCTCCATGTACTGGGCTGTTGGGATCTGAGATATAAATACCAAGAAGGATTCCTCAGGGCAGCATGAAAGGAGAGAGAGGGAAGGAATGGTGTGGGATGTCGAGAAAATGCTGAAAACGTCTTAATGGCAGCTCGGGCAGGAGGCCAGACAAGACAGAACAAAGCGTGGTCAGAAGGACGGAGGGGATAGATTGGAGGAGAGAGGAAGAAAGGGATGTAGGGGAAGAGAACAGTATGGCCGGCTGTAAAGATTATCTGCCACATTGTCCATGACACCGGCTTTTCGACTCAAGTGCTCATTAGAAGTCTGGGCCACACTTCAAGGAGGGATCTTATTTTAGAGCAGCACATAGAGCCAGGGTCATTTCTCCTGTTATAACCCCCCCCCCCCACCACCACCACCACCACCACCACCACCAACCCCCACCACCACCATCCCCATCCCTTCGATAGGATTGAAATAGCCGCAGTCAGCAGTATTACTGTATTGATTAATGGATAGCGCAGGATGCTATAAGGGGGAGTGGTGCTGGTTATTATGGGATTAAATGCAAGCACACCCACTCTGGCTATTTCAACTGCGCATGATCACAAAGGGAGAGGCTAAACTGAGGGCAGTGGGCTTGTCTCGGTGTAACATTTTCAGTTGAAGTACAACAGTGTGGGTTTTTATAACAAACACTGATTTCTTTGTAAGGGGGTTTAAGAGGCAAGCTTTTAATTTTCTCCATTGCTTTGATGCATTTTTCAGAAATGAAAGGGCAGACACAAATGCGAAGCCACAAAGCTGAAAAAGGCTTTCTGTTCTGAAAACTTCTTCACACGTATGATCGTCATCATTGCATAAAAACGGACATCCTGTTGCAACAAAAAATAACTCCACACTAGAGGCAGAAAAAACTGATGAAAATGAGTTCATTCAGACCGGTCAGCGGTGGTGGAAACATTCTGATCCTTTCCTTAAGTAAAAGTAATAATACAAACATACAAGAAATAATAGCAGAAAGTGTTGAAAGTAAGTTCCCATTTCATAATGCTTGTTTTATCCAGCCAATAGTAAACATTTCAAAATGATTAAAAAATAATTACTGACATTTAACACAGAGAAACAGATTCGGACTTTAAAATCTGTGTGACTCTTTTATTAACGCTCTCTGTGTGATATAGTGTGAGACGCAAAGAGAACTGTGTGAAAATAAGTAGAAATCAGACATCATCAAAAGTTACCTGAGCACATTAGCACACATTGTTATTTCGTAATAAAGACTGTAAACACTGTAAAATTTTCATAAAGAAGTTAATGAGTTAAGTCACCTGAGGCTTCATCAGCATCTTATTATTCTCACTATACCTGTTTCCTAAAGCACAAACACAAAAAACAGGATCTGTGACAGGATGAAAAGTAAGTTTTAATTAGAAATAAATAATCCAAGTTGCCTTGAACACAACTAAAAGTATGTTATTAATGTTAACAGACCTACAGGATGTGGCTTACTCTGCTGCAGCGTTACTTTAGGTTCACTCAGTGCAAGGAGTCATAGTTTTTGAAAAAATAAAGTTTTATTGCAGCAATTAAAGGCAACCCCAGTGTTCCTCCATAGCATCCATTAGACACATAGTTCATTGTCTCTTCAATCATCCCTAAAAATAAAACAGAGAAACCAAGCATGTGACATGAGTTTATTAAAACAGAGCATCTGTGATTTTAATCCCGAATCAAGAGGTACGCTTAACCATGGTGGGACAAAATAGAGTCAAATGTTTGTCAAAACAGTCAAATGTTTGTCTTGCTAACTGTCCACAATGTTAATCAATGTGAAACAATATGCTTGGTAATAAGACTTGGTAGCAGCAGCATACAGCATCAGTATCGCGAGGGTTCCCTTTTCTATGCTAATTAAAAGTGGGACAGAAGCGACCTCTAGTGGCACTTTGGTGTTATCAAAAAAGGAAGCATTTTTAATGGTGTTTTGTCACAATTTAAACTGTTGCTCTGCAGTTTAAGATGCCTCTTACAGGAGAAAAGTGCAACAAACAAGAGTGCAATAAAGACAAACAAGGAAGGTCTCGTGTTCAGAGAATGTAAATAAATCTGAATTTTTAATAGAAACATCCTCAGAATAGATATGTTTGTGTAGTTTTCCATCAGATTTTTTTTTCTTGACTCTCTCCTGACTTGATATATGCGTTTTGGTGACAGTATTGTGTATTTTTTTAAGGATGCAACACTTACACTTAAATATATTTTTTTCAATATCTACCCATAAATCACACCAAAAGCAAGTTAAAGCGATGAGTTTAATGAGGTCCAACTATGGACACACAACTATGAAAATGTGGATTCCATAAGATATGCTTCATTTTAATTTGACACCCGGCTAAGGGGATTTCCACTGTGTCAACACAACGTAATCCACACATTTCACGTTCCCATGGGAATGGCGGTGCAACCATAGTTTTAAAAAGTACAATGTTTTGGTCCAGTAAGTCATCCAGTTTAGAAGTTTGGGCCATAAGAGGGGTTGTAGGGCAGCTGTTCACATTCATCTGAATATTTCGGTGGTGCATAAGGCTGGCCGGGTAAAGGGTACATCGGTTGTCCTGGACCGAATGCAGCTGGAGAGAGAGCTGGATCAGCTGAAAAGGTAAAAAAAAAGTTTGTCATTACAATATTCTATTCAATAGTCAATATTCTGCCAATGAGGGTTAAGTGTTTTTTTCTATTGCCAATATATCCAATGGCAAAACGTCTCTATAGAGTCTGTTGCTCAAAGTTCATTATGAAGAATGCATTTTTCAAAAGATATGTAAAATATGTGGGCACTGTAGTTGTACTGAATATTACTCTATCACGGGTGAATGGAAATAGTGAGTTTAGTGGGGACAGTTTTAAGGTGTGTGATTAATGCACCTGGTGCTCTGGTGAGGATTTACAGCAGCAGCAACATGTGTGTGGGAATGACTCAGAATAAATTACGATGTTCACCTTAATGACGGAGTGTAAAGGTTTGACTCATTCATGTGTTTTAACAGTGAAGTTGGAGGGGCGCCGAGTTAAAAAACTGTATCCTCAAACACACAACCCTCCTGGAAAATGTAATGAGTCCATCAGCCCACCATTTTCATCTTAATCTTTGAGAAATTAGGTTTTTTCTGTGAATTTGGCGTGGGAGACAGATCTTAGTACAATATGAGTTTCACCTGCCTTTGCTGTGGAGAAGAAATCAGAGGTGCAAATGAGAGTGGCAGAGTTCAAAATGGTTTGCAGGTGAAAATGAAAATGAGTCACCCCGAAATCACATGTGAAGCGATGACAGATTTTCTTATATCAGTCATTAGATGCACATTGAGAGTCGTACTTAACTTCTACCACAAGGTTTTGAAACACACAGACTTGTACATTTAGAGAATATTTAGAGAGAAGCGCTCCACCTATGACTTTGTCTATGAGAAAAATGAATGGGACTTTCAAATGTGTAGCAAATCATCAGCAAAACCTCCCCTTTTTGGACAGGAGGACCTTTGACAACTGATATCAGTGATAATCTTGATACACCTGTATGGTGGAATTGTTAAATATGTAATGTAAAGTCAAGAAACAACTCACTGGCTTCAAAGTATGAGGGTGGTGGAGCTGTAGGCATGGGTGGGCCTCCATATCCTGGCTGGACAGGTACAGGATGGTAACCTGGGTAAGTCGCCTGATATCCGGAGGGGGAGACTGGCTGCTGGGGTGCATTCACTACGGTGGTGATGGTGTTTCTCGCTGCTGTGAGTAAAGTTCAGAGACTGAGTTAGATTTAAAATAAAGGATAAACACTGATTTATTTGCAGACTGAAACAAAATCTGAACATTTTATCCACTGATCGAGGAAATCCTAACTTTTTTAATAGAAACAGACTTGAAAGAATCAGTGTTTAATGGGCAGCTATGTGTTGAACCTCTTCTCGGTTGGGCATGGTTGCCAGGTAATCAGCGGGAACTCTGGGAATGTATTTGTCTGCATAACAACTGGTCCCAGCCAAGAAATATCTGGCATATAAATTAGTGTAAACTGGTGAGATTCAGGGGTGCTGATAGATGGATTTAGATCCATTTGGATAGAGCCATGAAAACTGTGCTAATATAAGCTATTGGCAGGTGAAGTCATATTTAGTGCAGCGGGGGCACGGCGTCAATCTTCTCATCAAACTCTCAGCAAGAGAGCGAACAGAATCAATTTTAGCTTAAACTTTTCCTGTAAGTGTGATATCTTGGAGAGCATAACACAGTCTTGGACTGAAGCTGCTGCACAAAGTAAAGTGTACTTTGGTGACCTCGGTTGCGTCCTTTTCGACACTTCTTGTAGATCAAGCAGCAAGGAGCCACGCAGCAGATGATGAGACCCACGCAGAGGAGGATGGGTAAAATAGAGCCTAAGATGCTCCCCAGAAGCACTGCAATCTTGTTTTGTTTCTCATGGCTACACAGAAAATGACATAGAAAAAAAAGCTATTTTATGAAGTGTTATTATTAAAGACAACTGTATTCAAACATCATGATATAGTTTCTTTTTTTATTAACTCGGTATCATTGAGTGAGATATTGATGCAAAAACAGGAGCAGACCTTCCAGAACAGCGATCTTGAGTCACACGGTATTTCTTGTCAGTGCAGCAGTATCTTTGGTTGCAGCTCCCACAGCAGTATTGACTGTAACACTGCTCGCTGTCATGGTACTGACCACTTGTGTCCCAATAGCTGCTACAGTAATCAGCTGCAACATAAAAAATGTGGGGTCATGGTGAAGAGCAGCGAGGTTAGGAAGATTAGGGAGTTACAGAATAACATGAACTGACATGATTAACCGCTTCCAATCATCTCTTTTATGTGAGATAAACATGTGCACACAAGCTCAAAACGGGCGTCATTGCCAGTAGCTCAGTAGCTCATCTGAGAAGTAAAATGAAAACTGTAAATATGAAACTGTGGCGCCTGATTAATAATTGATCCAACTTAACTGGATCATTCTGCTTTAACTTAGTGACAAAGGAAGTCCCGATGATCCAAAATCTGCTGATAAAACGCCAAAGTAGAACTCACCCCATACAGTCGGGAGCAGGATCACACACAAAACACACACAAGACTGGACAAGACAGTGAAGACCATAACTGCTGTAAAGTAGTATAATGAGGAAATGAGTCTGACTGCAGAGAGATGACTGTTTCAACCTGTCTGTCTGTCCCACCCTGCAGCAAGTAACCCGACAGCATTCCTCGCTTCGTGTGAGAGATTTTCCTCGGTTTATAAAAGGGAGTGCTCCATTCAAATTTATTTGTTGTGTCTCTTACAGCTGTTGATCCCTTCACTGTCTGCACTGTCTCTTTTTTTCTCTTTAACCCAATAAAGCATAATGTAATCAGATCAAAACCTTTTTTTCTGCAAATGTGAGCTGGCCAAGACTGCAGATACAAAATAGACAAACAAGCTCTGCTACAACAAAACACTGTTAACTGATGTGCTTGAAAATGTATGTTCTGCACACTGACTATACGACACCTCACTTTTAGCTGCACATATTCAATTAGAATTAAGACTTTTTTTTCAGATTTTACATCAAATCCCTCCATCTGCCTTGCTTTATAAAGAATGCAACCTGTGTAGCAATAAGGGGACTCCTTGAAATTGAAAGTAAGGCTAAAAAGCCTCAGGTACGTCTGGTGCAGAGTTAAGTTTCTGTTTCTGTGAAGTTGTTGATACAACACAGTCAGCTCCACCCTTTCCTTTGAACTGACGTGTGACATTTTGTTGCAATCTACCCGTATAGTACCCCCACAGCTTCAACAAATGTGTATGATAATATCATTTTTACTTCATGTAACACAGTATACGTCTAGCTGTTACATCAAAATTGACAAACAGGCCTGAAAGTCACTTTCACTTTACATACTGAGCTTCAGCGAATCATCCCACAACACTTGGGCTTTTGCATAGATGTTTGCTCATTTCTATTTGTGAAAAAATACAATCAGATTTGGGTATTATGCTCTTATAAAGGCTTACAACACACAGTAATTTAATGAGGCTGATGACATAACATTTTGTACAGACCCGCCTCCCCCCATGTTCTGCAGTAGATGCTGTTTACTTTGGTTGCACTTTGGTCATACAACACATTCTGAGTCAGCTGTGTGCTGGTGCAAATGCACGCAGGCAAACACGCTAAACTAAGATGGTGAAAATGGTAAAGATTATATCAGCTACACATCAGCATGTTAACATCTTCACTGCAGGCACATGAGCATACTGATGTTTGTTACTTAAGTGTTTTACAGCCTCACAGAGCAGAGAACTGTTCTTATCTGAATCAAGGGTCTAAAGATTGGAGCTATTGTGATTTTCATCCATATAAATGAAACTGACTTGATCCTGGGCTTCAGATCTCAAGTAAGTCACGGCCTCTCATTCACGTCTCATCTACACGAGCACAGACACAAGTGCACATTGATTAAGCAGCTTCTATTCTGAAAATTCAAAGCAAAGTTGGGGGAAAAAACAGAAAATATATATTTTATTGAACTCTGCTAAACAAGTGGCAGGTTTTTAACAAAATAAAAGAAATGTACATATATTCTCAAAGTAGCATCAATGACAATTATTCTTGGACACAAAAAAACAACAACACAGAAGGAACAAGAATAAATCTCTGCTGCTGGTATGTCGTTCATAATAAACACTAATGGCTATGACCCACACACACAATTAAAAACAATTTATGTCAGTTTCAAAAATCAGCACTGGCCAAAAGACAGGAAGTCACAGGCAGAACACGTTTATAACAATTTCAACCTAACAGGAAAGCGTACGGTGAAGCACACAGACGAATGGTTTGGTCGATGTAAGAAACACACGCACATTCCTCACAAATTACTAAGATATTTGAGGACATTCTGCCCCTTTCATTACCCAACATGTGATTTCTCATACGTCAGCAAGTAAAATAAATTAGCCACAGCATAAATGTGACTGACAGTCTTTCTGAAGCTTGTGCCCGAGATCCTCCATGTAATGAAACAACATTGTTTGATCACAACTAAGGTCTAAACTGAGGAGGTTAAAATGCGAGTGATTCAAATAGGGCGGCTCAAAGGATCGATTCCTGGTTTATCACATGAGCCGTGGCTGTACTTCTCCAAATTCTGCTCATGTGAGAAAGGTCACTTTAGTAAACTGTTTTCAAGTTGCTTCACCACAAAGCAGAAGTGATGGCTTTGTTGCAGGAAAACTATAAATATTAACACAGAGTGAGGAAGGTTTCTGTTGTTAATAAAAAAAAAAAAGACTACCTATTAAAATCTGACTGTTAATGCTGGTTAAATCTAATGATGGCAAAGATGATCAAAATTACAGGAAAAAATTTAAAAAACAGTGAACAAGGCAACCTTTAAAGATTTGTGATATCTGCAGTTTGGGTTGTAAGAATGTTGAGGAAAGTAAATTGCAAAATGATATGGCTGGTTGAAGTGAATGTGAACCTTAAAGATAACCAAAGTCTGATAGAATTAACATGACTAAGAAGGCACGGTTGTTTCTTGCATTTTGTAGGTATCTAAATGTGTATTTTTTAAGGACTTGAAAAGAACTGCATTGAGAAAGAAAAACAAATCTCCTTTGGTTATTTCATTCAAAGCTGCCGATGCAGTTCACGACGTACACATGAAAACAATGAATGAAAGCAACCTTTAAAAAAAAAAAAAAAAACACACTTTATAGAAAATAAACATGAATCTTCTAAAGAGAACTTCCCTCTATGTGTGAGGTTTTTTGTTGAATTGACAAGATGAATGTTCCCTTTTGCTAGAGGCTTTTTCCTGAACACACAATATTCACTCTGTTACCATTAGTATCAGTACTGAACTGGTAATGACATCTATTCTTTCCATCATAAATCCTCTTTGGACTTTATCTGTTCCCAAGTAACACAGAAGAAGCATCGACGGCCATCCAAACCACCAGCAGCAAAGGAATGTGAGAAAGGTACATGGAAATACATGTTAAAAGCACTTTATCGGTCTGAAAGGAAAATTTGGCAGCAACCACCAACACAAAGTCTGACCACTTAATCTGACTGCAATCGCTGGAGATGGCGAGTTACGAGGTCCGGCAGCTTTAGCCGGTGCACAGTGCTGACAGTAACTAAGGAGGAGGCGTTGATGAATATTCAAAGCCTGGAAAATGTCAGACTCAATGTTTTTCTGTGTAATTCTTCACAATGATTAAGATGGATGAAGAAAAAAAAAAACAATTTCACCACTTGTATATTGTAAGTCCATGCAATACAAACCAAGAGGTATCAACATTTTCACTTGGCAACTCTTTTTCATGACACCAAAACAGCTACAAATGTGTCATAACATTCTCATATTTAACCACCAAAACATTCAAGACGCTGATCTTGATTCGAGTTACACATTTTCAATTCAGCCAAGTTCGAAAAATGTTGCGGCACAGTTGAAGTGGCTGAGTGTGCGGCACTGTGGTCCACTATCCAGTCTTGGGTGGAGGTGCAACATAATCCGGGTTGTATGCAGGTTGGGCCAGGTAGTCTGCACCTGAGGCCAGAGGGTTGTGCTGCGGCTGGACAGGAGGCTGCAGAGGGTACGCCGGCTGGCCGGGGTTGTAAGCAGCCTGGCTGTAAGGCATCGGTTGGGGAGGGTAGGAGGGACCGGCTGGACATGGAAAGAAAATGCGAAAGTGGATGAAAGGGCTGAAAAAGCTCGGGCAGTAACCACAAGCTGCAGCTCTGTCAGACAAAATGACCGTACATGGTTTATTTCCTCACTTTAGATTATTCCACCTCCACTTCCGCATGTAGCTTTTCTGAGGCACCAAAATTGCACTATGTCTTTTAAAGCTACAGTCTAATGTGTCATTACCGCATGTTAAAAGGGGGGTTTTATATAGTGTGCGGTATATTTCTAAAAAAAAAAAAAACATACAGAACAGTCCATATGACGTACACAGACAGCGGAGGACGGAATTTTAAAATGTTACTTTTACTTGAGAGTAATATATGTTAGTAAGGTATAGTATTTATTCATTTGTTTATTGTTTTTGTTGGTTGTTGACAAAAATATTTATTAATTTTAGTTAAATGTAGCAAATTTTAGTTTTAGTCTGATTTTCTCCCTCCTCAGAAAATCCAGTTCCTAACATTAATCCTGTATCTTTCTGCTAATGGTGCTAACAGCGAGAGACAGCTGAATGAAAGCCTTTCATAGTTCCATTACCGAACGTCTTTATAAATGTCAGTGCGTTTTTGTGGTTTGTCTCTGCCTTTTATCTTACTTTCAGTGGAACTGTACATGAATCCATCTGTTAGATCTAACGTTTTCTTTCCTTCCAAGAACAGATTTTGTTAGATTACATTTTGGGCAGACGTTGAGTGACAGAAGAATTCAAGAAGAGATATTTTACAGAGGCGGAGCATACTTTTAATCAGTCACGAGAGTCATTGTGTAATTACACAGATGCATGCAGGTCACTGACTAAAGACTTAGCCTAAATTCAAACTGCATTTAAAATATATTTCATATTAGTTCTTAGGGACATTTTGTCTTAGTCTCTTTGTCTTACCGATTAAAAAAAAAAAGAAAAATCACACTCACTGGCTTCCTGATATGTTGGAGGCGGTCCCGGTGTGAATCCCTGTCCATAGGGCAATGTTGGCATGGGCTGGGCTCCGTAGGGCTGAGGCATGGGCGACGCTCCGTAGCCCGGCTGCACAGGTACGGGCTGGTAGGGCGGATACTGGGCGCCCTGGTAGGACGGGTGCAGTCCGGGCGTGGCGGTCGGCTGCTGGGGGTACTGCTGAGGAGTGGTGGTGACCACTGTGGTATGGGTGGTGGTGGCTATCACAGCTGTAAGCAAAAAAAAATTATATAAAAAACCCACAAAAAAGCAGAAGAGAAAAAGATGAGCTAATATTAGTAAAATAGGGAACCTATTCAGTGGGTGGGGGTGGGGAGGTTAACCAGCGTTTATTCTAAGAACAAAAGCGCACCACCACCAGCACAGAGACCATAGAAGGTAAAAAAACAAAAAACAAAAACATAAAAATAAGAGTATTTCAGATTTAATAAAGAGGAGTCATTTGTTTGTTTGTTTCATAATTGTACATTGTGCATTGTTTTGTGACTTAGCTTAACTCAGACAAGAATACACTTTTGGATTTATCCCACTGAATGAACCAGACAAGCCACACCATGGCAACTCAGCTGAAGAAAAAAAAAATCTATCTACACATTCTCAAAATAAATAAATAAATTCAACGCCCTTCTATTTAAGTGTAAATATGTCTCTGTGTGAGTGAGACGACACTGAGAGACAGCGTTGAGGGAAGAAAATGCGTGTCACTCTCCCACCATGTGTTTTTTTTCCCTCACAGAGTGGGAGTCATCCTGACCACTTCCTGTAAATGACGTGGGATGGGCTTGAGTTTTCCCCCACTGTGGTTGTCCTGGAAACAATGAGTCACACGGGGTGGAGCCCTGACATTCCTGGATGTGATCCTAACAGGCAAATAGCCCGAGTTGGAGAATCTGCATTCTCTCTCGCGTTTCTCTCTCCCTCTCTTTCTCTCACAACATGAACAAGCTGGCAGAGAAGACCAAACTGACAGGAAGCACAAGAGTGTGTAGTGTTCACACACTTCAGCGACAACTGAAATGCGCACATTCGCACAAGGTGCTTTCCTCCACTGCAGGGGATGCACACCCTCATGAGCAGGTAGTAGAGTTTGGTGAAAATTTGCATGTACATAAAGCCTGTTGGGAGTGTTTCCAATGTCATAAAGGTACAGTAAACCAACTTTCTCAAGATGTTTGAGTAGTCACTTAATTCACACATGACTGAGTGAGCAGTCACAGTCAAACACTGGCAGCAGCACTTAAACCTTTTCCATACAGGACAAATGGGCACTGATCAAACATCCCTGCCAGAGACAGCACGTTTACACTTGTAATATTGACTGTTTACTTAGATTTTAACAGAGATGACATAAAGTGACTTCTTACTGTGACGTCAGTGCTGTGAACAAAGCATCATGTGAGTAACTACATCTATACTAAAAATAACAATAAGGATCAGAGACTATAAATTATCTCTAATGGATAAAGCTGGAAATATAGTTTATTTGTGTTTGCATGAACAGCTCCCAGTCTGTCTGTAAAATCCTAAAATAAAAAGTTTCATTTTTAAAAAAGGACAAATATTTTCCTCAACCAGTTGAGCAATGTAATTCTGTGCAAACCTAAACCAAACAGAGGACAGCAGTGTATTTGTTGGAGGCTGTTTTCAACCACAGGTCTGGTGAACTAGGGAGTATTTATAGCAGGAGGAGGCAGGTGCATGTGCAGAAATACACAGAAAAAACTTTCTCATGTCAGTTTGTTCTTGGTTGTGTTCTTACACTTTTCATATCACCAGATATATGCTTTAATAAAAAAAAACAATAAAAAGAAAACCATAGTTGGCGATTTTGGAGGCACAGAAGACCTAATTTGTCAAAAGTACAAATTAAGACAGGGCACAACCTTTCTGGAGCTGCAGCAGCGTTCAGGTGTGGCATGAACTTCAAACAGCAACCATCACTGACAACTGAGCTGAGTGATCAACCTGCAGCACACGCTGTTCACCACACATAATCAGATCATGCAGAATCAGGATGAACATGAACGACAAACTTCACCACTCTAGACAGAGTGTATTTCATGAAATAAAGTACCTCCTTGTGACTGCTGTCAGTGTCGCAAATGCTTTGTATTTCAGTGTGTTTTGGGGACTGCTAACCAGTTTGTGTTATTAGTGAAACCATCCCACTGCAGTAATGAAAGTCATGTGGTGGGTGGGCCGACAGATCTTAAATGAGTCCCCTGATGTTCTCTTTTGAAATCCAGACAGATAAATACTCCAACACACTGGAAACCAAGAGTCTGACAAATAATTCCAAAAATTTGACACCTTTAACCCTAACACTCATTTTATATAACTTGGCTGGTTGTTGGTTTTGAGCAGGAAACCAAGATGTGTGCAGCTTCTTGTTGCAGAAGCAGCAGCGTGGGGCTACGTAGTCAGTGCATTTAAACTCACTGGTTTATCTGGTAAGTGTCGACTGACTGTTAACATTGTTTGTATTGGACTGTACTTTATTATTGGATTGTATTACAGTGAAGTTGCTGCATTTCCTCATGAAACACACCGAACTGATCCTTTCAGCTTTAAACTTCCAATCTGATGAAAGTGCCACTGATTACCAATTCAAAGGGCCTTTTGTGAAAGAGAGGAAGCAAATCAGAACAACAGAAAACTACACAAAAAACATCACACACTACCACTTTCAGAGTGGATGTGATGAATAAAATCTTCTACTACAGTATGCCAGATTTCTCACTGTCATACCATGATATAGCAAACTTTCTGGGAAAAGTTCATGGTTAAAATAATCAGATGGTAATATCTGTTTTTGACTAATCCAGCAAAGTAATCGCCAGTCAAATCAAGTTCCCTCGTGGCATTGATGCAGTTACTTTATCTTTCACTTTCCTTTTGCACCTGTTAAAGCCTCTGTTTATCTTAAACCTCTCATGGTTAACCTGTTCAGGCAGAAAGTGTATCTATCAGGAGAGATATCAGATATGGGTGATATTTCAATCATAGATACTGCAATAACCAAACTTACATCATCTGCTGGTACTGCACAGCACTGCTGGCAGTGAGTAACTCGTGCCACCTTAATAGACCTTTGCATAATCAGTAATTACTGAAGTAGCAAAGTTGCACTAAGACAAGATAAGATAAGATTTCTGACACCTATATACAAAAGCGGAAGATATGGCTTTACTAATATAAAAAAAAAATCAAATGTTGCAGAAAGGTCACACTGAGAGGGTTTCTGGTGCTAGTAAATAACAGATGAATATCTGCATCCATATTACTCCTTTAAGTCTGCCAAATGTCAAAGTAGTTGAACTAGCTGCCAGTTGTGTGTCCAAAACCAACAACTACAGACAGTGTTGGCTGTCGAAGGGGGACTACTTACGTCTTGGCTTGCGGCACATCTTGTACAGGCAGCAGCAGGGACACACACAGCAGCAGATGAAGATGAGCACAATGACAACACTGCCAGCGATACCAATGGCCATAGGCAGTGTTGAGTAGTTATGGAACAAACTAAAAACAAAAGAAAGAAAGAAAACATAACGCAAAACAGTATTCATGTTGCCATTACCTCATTGTTGCACAAAAAGCTGAATGATGTCAAAAATTGAGCAAACATTCCACTGATGAGACACATTATTTGTCGCAACAACTATCCTTTGTGCAATGATCACACTGCAAAACACAAAATCATCCATTTGCAATAGTAAATACAGACTATTGCCAAGTTTATAAAAAACACCTTTCCAGTTTCCTTTGCTGATTAAATGAAAATGTAAACATATTTTATAAATCAGTTGTGTGATGGAGGCTTTGGCTGCAAGTTGTGACTGATTCTCACATCTTATCAATACTGGTGGTCATCCACAGGAAGATACTACATCCTGTTGTTTGTAGAGTATTATGGGCTGCAAAAATATAAGCCTACTGAGATCACACAGAGACTCAGAGGAACCTGTTAGTCTTCCCGTCTCCCCATCAAATATGAAAATTTAAAAATCATCCAGGAGGCAAATACAGGGGCTGTATATCATCTATTACAATAAAAATACCAGTCATCTTGTTTATCCTCAGGAAAACGCCAGAAGCTATCATGACAGCAGTATCGGTTGTAGCAGGAACCACAGCAAAATCCTAAGTAGCATTTCTGGGAGCCGTGGTAAACGGAGGCAGCATCTGTGTAAGCATCACAGTCATCTCTCCCCGCTGTAACAGAAACAGAAAGACAAGTCAACGCAGGTAAGGTTAGCCGTGCTAACACTGAAGACAAAGCTGTCATGATTTGGCTGCCAGATTTTAAGATTTCAAGAACTTATTGTCATTTGCACAATAATTTACATCAAGCAATCACTGGCAATGAAATTCTTAAATCTCAGGCTCACCACAGCCATAAACTGTTCTGTCTGCTGCCGTCTGGCCAACATTTTCAGAGCATTCAAGTCCGGACTACAAGGTCTCTGTTCACAGCACTATCGCTTTCTAATAATACCATCACTTTCTATTGTTTTTTTTAATTGTATATCTCTGTTGAGGTGAATTTTAACTTAGCTGTAAAATTTAAAATTTAACCGTACAATATATATTTTAGATCTATATTTATTTTATTACACTGGTACTATTACTTATTCTAAATGATCATTTCTTTGTGTTTTTATTCTCTTATGGAGCCTAGATCTACATGGGTACAATATGAGTGAGGCAGTAAAAGGAGGTTAATGAAACAGACGCGCACACCCCACTTGAGTGGATATTATTGGCTTGATGGTCTAAAGCAAACCGACTGAGATGAAAGAGAGGATTAATTGATTGGTTAATGGACAGAACAACTATTGACAGGAGTTTTTATATCATGTTTCAGTAATTTTTCCAAAATTTCTTTATTTCTTTTTATTTTTATTTTCCAGTGTGAAAATTTGCTGCTTTTCTTCATCAAATACATAAGCGAACACAAATATCTTCTGGCCTTTCATCAGTTAAAAAGATAGCAAAGTGAAAATGTCGTCAAAGTGAAAATGACATGAGAAACTGTAATAGACATTTTGCACTGTACTCTGACTGTATGGGAAAAATGACGAAATGATAATGAGAAAAATGCTTAGTTGCAGCACTACAGCACATTTAATTATTGAAAACATAAAAACAAAAGCTCTTCTAGGCCCTTGGTAAGAAAAAAAAATCATTTAATATTCATGAAGGTTATAATATTCTGTATCCATTGAAAGTGTATAAAGAGGTGCTTTTTTTATTTGATGGTCACTCATTTGCTTTATACAATAATAAAAAAGAAAAACGAATGTCTTCACTTTGGCCTTTAACCAACTATAGCTGTGCTGGTGCTGTGCTTTTATGAACTTTGTCTGGCACTTACGCACTTCCTTTAAAATGTACTGTAATGTTTACTGAATTGTACTCATATATGGACTGTATTATTTTACTTTATCATCTTGCAGTCTTTTACTGGTATGAGAGGTGCTATACAAATACAGTTTATTAGATGTTTTTTTGTTTTGTTTTCTCCACCAATATTTATACATGTTAAGGGTAACATATAGCTGACCGTGCTCACACACACTGCTGTAAATTATAGATTAAGACAATGAAGTTTCTGTTCAATGTGATTATACTGGACGACAGCTGCGGGGTTGATGAAAAAGCAAAGCAACGACTGCCTGAATCAAAGATGTTGGCAGCTGGTTTCTGCTTTGTCAGCCAGTGTCGACATTAAAATGATAAAAAAATAATAATAATAATAATAATAAAAATAAACACGAACTCTATCCGGTTGTGTTCTGTAATGTTTAGCTTGGTTTAATTAACTGAGACAAATTCAAGTTAAAACAACGTTAAACAACAGAGCTAACATCGCCCCGCTGCGATGCCTGAATCCCGGTTAAGCTAACTAAAACACGCAACATCACGACACTAGATGACGGGGGAAAAAACACTTGACATGTTTTAAACATATAAAGAAAACCTAAACAAAACTCACCTGATATACAAGGAGCCAGGGAGGCACATAACGCCAGCACAACTACAGTGGACAGGCCGGACGCCATAGCAGCGGCTCGGACAGCTCCCGGAGTCGGGCAGGAAACTGAACGGTTGGACCGCAGATCGTCTCCTCACTCGGGTGCCTCACTCGGGTGCAGTCTCCGCCCACCGACGGCAGCGAAGATCGTTTAACAGAGAGGGGGGAGAAAAAACAGGCTGTCTCACTCGGAGTCCGGGTCACACCGCCCCTGCTGCTCCTTTTTCAATGAGGTTTGATACTTTGATGCTTCTGACAGGTTACCGCCACCAACTGGTACGGAGCGAGGATCAAAACGTGTTTTTATTTATAAAAATCAAGAAATAAAAAATAAATGTAAGAGAATTAAAAAGATGAAAAAAACTTCTATCCTATATTATATACTAAAATAAATATGGTTCAATAGCACTCATTTCTTGAGCTCTTGTAGAGTATCTGTTAGACCACTTACAGAGAGAGATGTGATGGATGACTGTACTGATGTGGAGGGAAAATGAAGTTGTCATAGCAACCATGTTCATGAGAAATACAATGACATGCAAAAGACTAAAATAGCATACTGAGGCATACAGTCTGTGTTTAAACCCGGCTATGGGCCTTCTGTATGGAGTTTGCATTTTCTTCCTGAGCTTGCATGTGTGAATGGTTTCTGAACTGAATGGTTTCATTTTAGATTAATCTTTTGTTTTTGTTTGTTTTTTTTTCTATTGATCAACCAGTAAGGTTGTCTGTAAGACATAAGAGGAAATTGCAAAACATGTCCTTTATCATTTCTGAGTCAAAGCTGGATTTACCCTCTGTGGGTCCCCAACATGTGATCTTCTGTAGACCCCTTTGTTTCTCCCACTCTATGCTTAAAAGAATAAAGGCTTAATCACCATATTCTAAATCTGGGCTGCTCAGATCGGATTTTCACCAAACATAAAGGAGTGTGCCAGATACCCACTGTGGTGGTAAAAAGAAGTAATGAGAGTAAGACGTCTTTGTTCTTTACCCTTTCATATTTACCTCACACATGACTTGCCCACCCATTATATCTTTCCTCTTCCTGAGTGGTTGCTCTGAGCTTTACCCTGTCATGTGCGGTTACTAAAGAGTCTGCAAACTAAAGATAGACCAGAAGTGCGTCTGATTGCTGAAAGCAAGATATGGTAGTCTGGTGGTTGAGAGATCAAAAGCACCACCCCGATTTTAATTTTGTCTCTATAGATCCTTTCTCCATTACTTCTTTCTCTAACTTTGAAAGGACAGATTTGTGATTGTGTGGGTGATTGTGTGTGTGTGTGTGTGTGTGTGTGTGTGTGTGTGTGTGTGTGTGTGTGTGTGTGTGTGTGTGTGTGTGTG
>JBAJHX010000096.1:10365736-10393302 GCA_037176925.1 Amniataba percoides
TGTGTGTGTGTGTGTGTGTGTGTGTGTGTGTGTGTGTGTGTGTGTGTGTGTGTGTGTGTGTGTGTGTGTGTTTGTATTTAAGAGGAAGTAACAGATGTTTTCACATGCTGGATGGGCTAAAACTGATGCATGCCCAGATTTGCATACTTCACGATCATGTGGCCGCTCTCAGTACCAGTGGTGGATGAAGTATTCAGATCCTTTCCTTTTTCTTTTTTTTACCTTGTTTTATTTTATTTTACCCTATTGAGTCCGTTGTTTTATTGTGCGTCCACTGTGTTATTTGTTGCATTTTTACTTTGCTGTGCAGCACTTTGGAAACTTTGTGTTTATTTAAATCATGCTATAAAAATAAAACTGGATTGGATTGGATTGGATCCTTTCCTTGAGTAAAAATTGTAATATCAAAATGTGTAAAAAGACTGCATTCAAACGGAGTAGTTTAATCTGTAACAGTGCATCATATCTTATAAGATGATGATCAGTTTTATTAATATTGTAATCTGTAAAGTTAGTAGGAATTATGACTGTACAAAGCCAGCAGACAAAGGTAACAGAGTGAAAACTACAATATCTCTCTCAGAAATGGGGTGGAAAGAAGTATAAAGCAGCAAAAAAAAGTTCAAGGAAAGCAGCACTGCTAAATTGGGCATGAATATAGTCCTGCAGATAACGCTTTGGGGAAAGAGTGTCAAAGCCAAAAGAGATCTGTAGAGGGCAGCAAAACACAATTAGTGTTTAGACTGAGGAGGTCATGTTAGGACAAAAGACTTTGGAAACAGATATAGATATCACAGAAATTGATTCTGTACATCGTTTAACCAGAAGAAGTTATGTTCTTCATTTGGGAGGTGGGGGGCAAACTGGAGACACACAGATATGAAATGCTATTCTTCGTTGACAAGGCAATGTGATTTATCACACATGCTGTTACAGCCTTTATAATAACCCTTTATAATTCAACTTTATTGAGAGTAAAACATAGACTTTATGAACATAAAACACCTCTAAAACAATTTAAACAACAATTTGAGCCTTATTTATGAAGATGGGCTTTATTGCAGAGCTACTGGCCTGACTGTCAGTGTAGAGTGAATTATGTTTATGTTTATTTATGTTTATGTTTATGTTTATGAATACTGAGTTTAAGTTTTATGAATTTAATTTTTTAGGCTTTTTTTTAAATGACAGACCGTAGGTGAAATTTTCACATTGTTTTGCTCTATTGCAAAAACTACTTCATGGCTCTCTTACAATCACACAAGCAAACATATTTATGCTGTGATAAACTTTCAGAGTATAGATATTTTTTTTTTCAGGGTCAATACCTCTTTTTCAACAACAGGGGTCACATGTGCACAGAAAATCTCACTCTACCACTTGAACTCAATTATCAAGTCCTGAGTTGAAGTTAGTTCATGTTATGTATATAAAGGCAGCTGTTTTCATTTAAAAACACCCACGTGTATCAAAGTAAGATATAAAATGAGCTGCCACGTTTGACATACAGTTGATAGACATGCATTTGTGTCTTGTGAATTTATAGATAATTTAAAAAAAACAATAAACTTACACTGATTTATATGCATGTATGTGTAATAAAATGTCAAAACATGCCAAATGTATTTTTCATATTTAAACATACACAGAGAGAATACCCTAGTAGAGATGAGAGTGTTGCATGCACATGCATGACTCACACTTTAGAGAATTAAGTACCAAAAGTTGATTACTGTTTTTGTAAGTAAGGAATGCAGTTCTGGAGGAAAAGCTTAGTTGGGTATTTAGCAAATCTCCACTAGTGGATCAAGAATTATACATGTGCACAAATGAAATTAATCAGTAATTTAAGAGCACCACATCATCTGGATTATCACAGTAATTACTAATATAAATAAAACATAAAACTGAAATATTTGATAAAGTTAGTAGGTCCAAAATATGAGACTAGAACTGTCCAAAACTGCTATTTCACTTCTGATAGTAGGGTATATTTCCTGTAAAACTTGGAGATGAACTTCCTTAGTCTTGCTTGAACCTAATTTTACAGTAAAAGCCAAGCCCTTTTCCAGTTTATGTTTTCAAAAAGAAACTTAAAAAAATATATATATTACGGGTGACCATAGCTAATATATATCATTTTAATATAGTCTGTCTATGAATTATAGTATTATCATAAACTGTATATAAATAATAATATTAACATAGACAATATAACATATATGTTATTGTTACATACTGTAAATAAACCATTGCATTTATATTTACAGTCCATGCGCGTGACTCACACCAATATCATGACCTGACATGGTCTGTGACGTTAGTTCTCGCGAGATTTACGACGTAAGCTGATATAAGAAGCGGCACGTCCGCGTCCTTCTCCGTTCGTCCTCAGTGCAGGATAACGAGGCAGCTTTCTCCTCCATCTCGCTCTTAAAATCGAGCAACAATTCCTGAGCGCAGCACCAGAGTAGCTCCGACGCATACAACGCGACCGACAAGAAGTTCTGTGAAGTTTCGGGAAGTTTTTTTTATAGAGGTAAGAGTCTTAATTCGCTCTAAATCACCTCCCCGCATCTGGTTGTGGCTAATGTTAGCAGCCGGGCTAACGTTAATCCCGGTCAGCCGGCAAAGATCGTGAGCTTTAGGGAGAAGGTTAAGGCGAGGTCTCTCCTCACGTTAACCGCTGTTGACTCAATTATCATAGCATTAACATCGGAGATAAGTCGTATCTTTTGCTCTGTTAACGTTTAATTACCATGTAATGCCTCGCGACTTACCACGTAACACCACTTCAAAGGGCTCGTGAGGGCTGCATACGTCCGAAATGATCAAACCTGCAGGAGGTTTGCGTCAACACTATTATTTAAACTTTAAAATGTACATTTTGTGATTAGCAGTGGAGATTTAGCCTCTTTCAGAACACAATTATTATTCTTGATAATAGTAATATAATCTTATTAGAGGGTTAAAAAACACGAAATGTGGTCACACATATCATAAAAATGATATGTGTGACCACATTTAAATACCTTGCTGGGTTTTATTTTGACATAGTATTAGTTACAACTTAGTAACTAATGTGGTGCTTTGTTTTTTTTTTACTCACTTTGATTCCCCTTTTCCTGGAAGTTAAAGGGGTGGGGGTGGGAATCTGGGAGTGACCTCTGTCGAGGAATGCGTTGAGCCAGTTTTAGCTGAGTGAAGGGGTAGATGGAAACTGTGTGATTTTCGTTTTTACGCAATGGGACTGACTGTTTTGTTTATTTTAAACAATTTTTTCACATTCAGACATCTGTTACAATGACCCCAGTTGAAGAAATGTGATTTTGCAATCTGATAGTTTCCTTTTTAGAAAGAAACGGGAAGCAAACAGTTAAACTCATCAAGCAAGAGCAAAACTTTCACTGGAGACACTCAAAAAGAAAAAAAAATTGCAGCGATAACAACAAGGTGTTTGATTAAAAACCTTACTTTTAATATTATAATTGATTTGACCTTTGAAATAGAAGTTTTACTAAATCCAACATAAGACCTTTATTATTTCAGGTTGGAGAGTAAAATAACCTGCCTATGTTTTAGGGTATTCTGTGCCTCCTCTCTGCAAAAGATTAAATGTAACCCGTCTCATTTAGACCTCTGGACAATCATCACCACTGCTGACGATGGATGTGATCATACGCCGCTGTCCATTCTTGGCTCGTGTGCCACAGACGTTCCTCCAGCAGACCAAAAAGTCTCTGGTGGGTTACGCCCAGCGATGCCCCATCATGATGGAGCTGGCCTCTAAGCCCATGGCTCCATCAATGGCACGGGCCCTCTGCTCCTCCTCCTCATCTTCCTCCTACCAGAAGACTGAGGACACCTTGACTGCTGGTGAGCACGACATGAAGGAGTAGATGAATCATGTCAAAAGAAATGTCCCAGTGACTAGAATGGCAGTCGTATTGCTGTGTATGATATTGTCTATAGGATGTTGAAAACTTATTCTGTCCACATGCAGACTCAAAACAGCAAGGCGAGTCCAAGCTGCCTGCTGGCCACCCTATGCCACCCTCAGGCCAGGCGGCGGCCTCCAAATGCCCTTTCCTGGCTGCTGAGATGGGCCAGAAGAACAGCAGCGTGGTCCGCCAGGTCGGCATAGAGTACCAAGAGGATGTTCAGGAAGTCCGCACTGTCCAGAAAGGTAAGGGTTGTACAGAAAATGTTCAGACCACACTGTTTTGTTCCAATATTTTGTACATAGTTTGACACAATCTTCTCTTTGACCTCTGTTGACCTTCTTTAGAAGTGTCCCCCGCCCAACTGAAGAAGGGAAGTGAAGGGGAGCAGACTAACCTGATGAAGACCCTCCTGAAACAGCGACCCAAGAGAGTCTCCCACTTGCTGCAGGACAACATGCCAGGCAGTAGTAAGTTTTATTTGGGTCCTCTCACTTACATGAATAAGCACTGGCTTACAATTATTATGATGTCTGTCTGAATGATAAAGCTGTCTGGGTACCAGATTGTTCTCAGAAACTCTGATCATATGAGCAATAATTTTACTGTCCTGTTTTATTGTAATTACTAACAAGTCGGTTTAAGGGCTATAGCTCTGCATGTTGTGTTTGAGTAAGGTGACAGACTTTCATCACATCAGGTCATTGCTTCATCTGTCACAATGCAAGCCACATTAAGCAAGCTTTGTTTTCCTCTTTTTTTCAGTGTCCCGCTTCCATTATGATGACTTTTTCGAGAAGAAGATTGTGGAAAAGAAGACTGACCACACGTACCGTGTGTTTAAGACAGTGAACCGCCTGGCCAACGAGTTCCCGATGGCCGATGACTTCACTGGATCTTTAGAGGAAAAGCGGGAAGTGTCTGTTTGGTGCAGCAACGACTACCTGGGCATGAGCCGACACCCACGGGTTGTGCAGTCCATCATGTGAGTACTGGAAGAGTTGTTTGTGTGTTGTTTAGGGAAAAAACACATTTGAGTAAGTCCCTTGAGTCAACACTTGTTTACAGGCATTGAGACAAATATTTGTCTAGGCTGTCTACGTCTAAGTGCATTCAGAGAGTCACAGCATGTAATAACTGAATACAACCTGATACCCATGGGTGGGACCGGTGAGCCAGTCCTTTGTGTGTGTGGGTGTTGAGCATTAGTTGGCCATAGTTTACACTCAAAGCTCAAGGGCCCCAATGATGTCAGATGTTTTTCCCCCTTTCCTTTTAAACTAGTTTGAACTTGCCCAGCTCTCCAATTCCCAGTATTACAGAGTAACACGTAATAGTTTAATTATTTAAATGTCTCCATTTCTCTCACCCATTGTTAAGCTTTCAAGTGGTATACAAGTGTACGCCATCTTTGCTGTGCAGCTTCAAAAAGCAGGCAAGATAAGACTAATTTGTCTTCTGTTTCCAGGGATACTTTGCAAAAGCATGGGTCAGGGGCAGGAGGCACCAGGAATATCTCTGGGACCAGTAAATTCCACGTGGAACTGGAACAAGAACTGGCTGACCTTCACAACAAGGACGCCGCTCTGCTCTTCACCTCCTGCTTTGTCGCCAATGACTCCACCCTCTTCACTCTCGCTAAGATGCTGCCTGGTACACAAAAAAAAATACATTTACAATAAAACCATCATGTATTTAGGTTTATAGTTGGTCATTATGATATTTTTCCATTGAATGAAATAAATACAATGCAAACTCGGTTTTGAACCTGTTCCGTTCTCACTTCCTCTATTTCCTTTTGAACTGTTTTAGGTTGTGAGATCTACTCTGATGCAGGCAACCACGCCTCAATGATCCAGGGTATCAGGAACAGCGGCGCTAAGAAATTCATTTTCCGCCACAATGACGTCGCCCATCTCCGAGAGCTTCTGCAGAAGGGAGACCCCTCAAAACCCAAAATCGTGGCCTTTGAGACAGTCCATTCCATGGATGGTTAGTTTGGGGTGATCCCTACTTTTCTTTTTTTTTTCTTAACCTTTTTATTGTACTTTGCTCATTGGTTGTCATGGAAATGTCAGGAACCACTGATCTGGCAGGATTGATACGTGTTGCATGTTTCCTACAACAAGCCGAATTCAGTTGAGCTCTTTAGCAGTTATGTAGAAAAGGACATGTATTTTATAGCCGTGATTTCAGACTTCAGTGACCTGTTTTGTGCCTGTAGTTTGGTTGGTGGTTTAACTTTTTTCTGTCCGTCTTTCTATTGTCACAGGTGCTGTGTGTCCGCTGGAGGAAATGTGCGATGTGGCCCACGAGTTTGGTGCCATCACCTTTGTAGATGAGGTCCACGCCGTGGGCTTGTATGGCGCCAGAGGAGGGGGAATCGGAGACAGGGATGGCGTCATGCACAAGATAGACATCGTCTCTGGGACACTAGGTCAGCATGTAATCTTTTCTAATAAAACTGCTGATTATGTTCTACCCAGTGCTTTAACTTCAAAGCCATGCCAAGAGAGTCTTATTCACAGAGGGGTAGGTGTATCCGTATACTTAGCTTAAGGTTTCTAATTTGCCTAACTTTTCATTTATCCATTTTTTATGAAACCACTCCCAGCTAGCGGGAATCTCGTAGCTCTGTTTTGTTGTTATACTCCAGATCAGGCCTAATCTGCGTCACCCAATATGCCAGAAGGCTTAAAGAAGCTGGAGCAGCTCTGCTGTTGCTAGGAGACTGGGGGCTCTTGTTGCACCCTTATTGAATTACTCCCTGTGTCTGTGTGTCGCTGTCAAGCTGAGGGAACTATTATTTCTAACTGAGAGCTCGACATCTCCCTGAACTCCTGCAGCTGCCATTTCAGGATTTGTAGAGATTGAGGTGGAAGACATTGAGCGTCATGTAGCCAGTGCTTTTAAATGTTTATTGATGCGTGATTGATGCAAATGATGCTGCTGGAGCTGTAGCAACAAGCTCGACTAAACAATAACCATGTATGCGTCATGTCGTCTTCCAGGCAAGGCCTTCGGGTGTGTGGGTGGCTACATCGCGAGCACCGCTGCTCTGGTGGATACGGTGCGCTCCTACGCTGCCGGCTTCATCTTCACCACCTCTCTGCCGCCAATGCTGTTAGCTGGAGCCCGACAGTCCATCCAGGTGCTGAAAGGAGAAGAGGGCCGTGCACTGAGACGCAAACACCAGCGCAACGTCAAGCTGCTCAGGCAAATGCTGATGGACTCAGGGCTGCCTGTGGTGCACTGCCCCAGCCACATCATCCCAGTCAGGGTAATTTATGATTCAGTATACCGCATGATGACATGAAACTTGACAGACAGGACATATATAAAGGAAAAACATACCTTCATTCTAATCATTGTGTGTGTGTGTGTTTATTTTTTTTAGGTATCAGATGCAGAGAAAAACACAGAGGTGTGTGATATCATGATGAGTCGCCACAACATCTACGTGCAGGCCATCAACTATCCCACCGTTGCCAGGGGAGAGGAGCTTCTGCGCATTGCCCCAACACCTCACCACACCCCTGAGATGATGAAATACTTTGTTGGTAAGAAGTTGTCTTAATGCGATTCAGTAAAAAAATTTTAATTCTGTCCTTTTTTTTTTGTTTATCATGCGGGAGATAAAACTTTCCCTCACATGCGTTTTCACAGATCCTCGTTATTTAAAAAAAAAAAAAAAAAAGTATACATAGGGTGATTTCTTCATGGTTACCCCAGTTCTGAAAGAATTAAAGTTCAAGTTCTTTGGTTGCTCATACAGTTTGGACTCAGTAAGACTTCTTAACGGCAACTTTTCATGAAACTGTAGCTGATTATCTTTTTTTTTTCCCTGTACAGAGAGGCTTGTGCATACATGGAAGGAGGTGGGCCTGGAGCTGAAGCCCCACTCCTCAGCAGAGTGCACCTTCTGCCAGCAGCCACTGCACTTTGAGCTGATGAGCGAGCGAGAAAAGTCTTACTTCAGTGGCCTCAGCCACCCCATCTCAGCCTGCGCATAACACTAATCATCACTGCAGGCTGGAGACAGCACATACACACTCAGAACCCATTCCTCTGTCACTGTCATAGAATGTATTAATTATCTTTGATAAGTCCTCCTACACATATATTATTTAAAATATTCTATGTCCAGATGTTCTATATGCTCAAAATAAAATATGGGAAGGAAAGGAAGTTTGTCTGTCTGGCGTTTCTTTCTTGAGTTTTATAAAGAATCTGAATCTGCTGATTTTTATAAGGAACCATGAATAAGAAGAGGAAATACTCTTCTGCAAAACCTCCAGACTACAAATATGCAGCACTTCTTGTTGTTTCTGTATGCAACAGTTGTCTTACAGCAGTCCATACAAGGAAATGTAAAAACACATTTTAAAATGTGTGCAGACTGGTGCACTGTTACCAGAATTTCTTTTATTTGTTTTTTCAATGGGTTGGTGATGCTGTAACAGCCATGTTTTTATTGAGTGACCCAGGTCATCGGATGACATGTGAAGGTGTCATGACAGGTCAGATACGTAGCACTTAGGAAGAAGGCAGCTCACTGAATGCTCTTCTGAGGCCATGAAAATAGGTCATTGCTCATGATCAATCGATGTAGAAAAAAAAGCAAAATCTTTGTAGCACTGATGACTGAGTAACCTAATTATTTTGATCCACTGGCCTACTTGTGCTTTGGAAAAATGTAGGACATTGAAAAATATTGTTTGGTACGGATGAACATCTGGGAGAGATGTAGTTATTGTAACAAATTTAGTGTTACTTTAATTACTTAAGTACTTTAAAATTTAATGAAATGAAATGGTGAGTTATGTGTAGTACTGTGTATAATCTACATTTAAGTGGCCTCTATTTTAACAAATGATAATGTTGTTATACATGCTTTATTCTCAGAAAGATGTGTTTGCAAGATAAAATATTAATCCAGGGTATAAACAGCTTTGTGAATGTTACAATTACGTAAAACATAATAGTATAATTAAATGGCACCAAAATACAAGAGGTTGTGCCATTGTGCCATTTTATCAGGTGAAATCTTATATTGTGTGTGTCTCTGGTGGGGACCCACTAACCCACTGTCCTGTAAAATCAGATGGAGATGACATAAATGTTGTTGTGAGGCTTGAGGTGACCCAGATTCACAAAATAAAAGAGGTCACGGTGGTCACAGAAACACAAGGACTCACACATAAACGCACATCCTCATAATCCATCACACCTACTCAGGCAGCTCATGTTCACCGTGGTCGCAGAGAGGGAGAACATGAGACTGCTTTATGACACATGACCGAAATCACCAGAATCACCTTTTCACCATTTTACTCATTTTTCATTAAACGCGACGCACATATGTGAGGATGCGTAACTCTCGTGCAGTTTAACGCATGCGGTTTCTGAATTCTGTTTCACAAGCATACAGGTGTTGTAAAAGCCACAGTTGCTCCACAAGAGGCAGGACTACTCTGACAAAAATGGAAGTGAGAAATATATTTGGCTGTTACAAAGAATTGATGTTGCCACTGTTTTGTGTAAATAAAGACACTTCCACTTTTGACTTGACTTTACACCACACATGACCCGTCTGCGACACTGCACGCATGAAAAAATGACAAAAATCCCATGTCTTGTTATATTGGAAAGCTATTATCTATATGTTGACTTTGAAATATGGGCTATAAAAATATGAAAGATGTTTGATATCAGCAACACTGATGTATACCAACTAAAGCTGTCAATTAAATTCAAAACCACCAGAATATTGCTCATGAGTGCACTGTGTTGTGTAGACTGTCTCTTTGATTAATTGTGGCTTTATCTGTTAGAGAGAGATTATTAATGGCAGCAGAAACAGGGTATAAGAGCTTTGCAGTAACCATATCCTGCTATTAGAGAAGCGAGATGTGTGTGTGTGTGTGTGTGTGTTACTTCACTGTCCACCATCTGAAGACATACAGTGGTGCAATGAACAGTTCGGTCTTAGAGGAGAGTTTATCCGAGGCCAGAGGGAGTACAATGGTGGTTTAAATGCTCAAATAAACTTTTTAAATTTTCCGTCCATCCATATTGCATAAAAAAGTAATTCTGGTGACAAAAGCTCACATGTGGCACACCGGGAAGTGGTTATGATGATGAGTAAATGTGAGAGAAACACTTGATGTTAGTTAATTTCCAAATTACACTCAAATATGAGTGTGATGATGATGTGTGTGTTTACTGTAATGCAAGTGTGTACAGTAACAGCAGGCATAGCATCGCTTTATGTGTTTTTATGTTGTGAGACTTACAGCATTCACCATGATGGAAGCATTAAGTAGCAACCAAACAAGACAAGATTATTGATTTAAGAAGACAAGAAGACATGATGTTCTACCTCAGGAGCAGTCTGTGACACGGCCAAAGAAAGACTGTCGAAACTACAGTAAAGAAACACGCAAACAAGAATAAAACTAAATAACAAACTAAACTAAATAAATTAAGTGCAGTCACTGTCTAAGGGTTGTTTGATCAGTACCGATGCACAATAAAATCTGTCAATATTAAACCAGACTCTGCTGTGCTGGTAAAGCAAATAGGAGTTTGTGCAGTGAGTACTATTAACAGTGTGTAGGGCAGGGTAGATAGCTTGGCCATATTTAACACAGTATCTTCTGGCTAATTGACTCCTAGCTATTTTTATACCCTCAACTATGTGACTCACCTCATTCCCCCTACACACACACACACACACAAAAATAAGCTCACGTGTCCAAATGCCCGCGTTTATGATCAAAAGGGTGCGCATACAATCTGTGCAGTAAAAAACAGGGTGGTACTCTTGAGTGTGCCGAAGAGGCAAGAGTGCAAGAACGAAAAGCCAAGAATTAAAATGAATTAGAGAGTTAAGATTAAGAATTTAAAAAGGGTACATGAGTTTAAAAGTTTGTATGGGTGCCGTGTGTAGCCAGTGCATATTTTCAGTATATAAAAAGGCAAAATGTGCCACTGTCATCGTGAAAGGAAAACAGTACCATAAAATCTTATATATGCTGAAGTACGGATATGAAAATATAATGCAAAAAAACTGCAGTAAGACGTTATATTAACAAGATAGAGACATGAGAACTCTTGGAAAATGGCATCTCCTTTTATAGGGAAGAATCAGCTGCATTATGTTTCATGTGTTAAGTGACCTGATCCGTTTGTGACCTGATCCAACCACGTTTATATCACGAGCTGCTCTCTTCACAGTAAAACTGTAGAGTGAATATGTGTTAAAGTAATCACATTACACATCACATAATGGTGCGAGACAGAGAGAGTTGTTTCCTTCGTGTGTGATCTCCCTGACCCCACTGGCTGGCTGCATGCGCCTCACCCCTGTTCAACATTGCCATGACTACGGAGCGCTGCCTGGCTGCCAAACTCTCAGAGTTCAGACAAACACAAGGAGCAATGAGACCTGCAGCAGACTCCCAGCTGTGGCTGAAAGAGTCCGAGACTTCCTCCACTGAATGATTCAGTTCGCCTGCATGGTAACAACACTTTGGAAACCCCACAATGTGAAACCAGCCAGCTATTCATCCAAAACGGACATCCGTCACGGTCAAAGGAAATATTAAGGATGTGTTCCCAGGTTAAACTGATTCATTTCTGCAGACACACTTAAGAGTCACCAGATGTTTCACTGATCCTGCAGGAGCCACTTGTACTTTTTGCATAGTTAGCATGTTTAGGAAATTGAGTTTAAGAAATCACTGAAATGTAACCTATTTGGGTATTTCTAACTTATACTAAACTGCATAAACATTACTGTACTAATTCTGAAATACATGCAGTTATTAATGTCTGGTGAGGATGTAAAAACTACAAAGTCACATCTACCTTCACATGTGATTGGCTGTGAAGTTTAATATACAGTCGCTTTTAAAACTATTGTTTTTGGAAGTTATGTTTGCCGGTGAAGCTATATAATTAATTACTTTTAACTGAAAAGTACAACAGATATTTCTTTTGCTTCCATTTTACACATTATTAAGGCCTTTGCCTGTTCAAACATTAACTAAACCAAACCTCAGAGACTTCAGTTTTCCTTTGGTCATGACTGTCAAACAAAATTGATTCCACTTAATGTCATCAGCAGGGATGATTATAACTGAACAACGGATCTGTGTGTTTCTAGTACTACAGAAACAGAAAACAAAGAAATAAAGTAAAATCCCTGTCATGCATATGGTCAGGCAGAAGACAAATATTTCAAAAGCCAGTCAGCGCTCATCCTCCTGTCTACTAAGAGATCAAGCTCGGCTATTTGAGGGCCCATCGCTGTTTGTTATCTCTTCAAAAAGGTCACTTCCTCATTTCAGACAGTGCGGGATGTGTGGAGACAAACAGGTGACATTTAACTGGTTAAACAGCTCGGAGCGTGTGGTGTGTCACTGCCTTCTGCACATGTGTTTTTAATACACACACACAGCAAAGTGTTTTGTGCTGATGAGACCTCTTGTCATCATGTGTCTCTGTGGCTGTCTGGCATGAAACTGATTAAAATGGCATTGAATTTCAAAGTTAGAAGCATTCCTCTGTGATTTCAGGGAGAGACCTTTGTTGCAGCTGGGTCTTTGCAAACAATGCGTCCATTATTAGAACTGCAGTGTCACCTCCCAAGATTGGTTCCCTTTGAAATGAAACTCGATAATTTCATCCATGACTGGCTTTTACAGTCTCAGAATAAACAGAGGTGTTACTTTACCGGGGGTCACAGTCCTTTGCTCTACATATTTAAAGATGCAGGATGTGTGTTATGGGAAACAGAGAGTCCCAAGCATCAACTGAAGTAAAAAAAAAAAAAAATTTAAATGACGCAAAAGATGACAGTTGGTGTTATTCCGACTTTCTGCTATTCAGGGAAAGCCTTTGAAATAAGGATGTCGAAATGGCAGCGCTTTCTGTCTTAATGACACGAACTAAAAAATAAAACAAAGTAATTGTGTGCGTATGAATGATCTTTTTTATCTGGTCTCATGCACTGACCTCGTTATCTGCTTCACTGTTGCCTTCGAGTCCAGATAACTGCAGGTCCTTGGGGCCTCCAGGAATGTTCCCACGTGACTGATTCACTGTTTCAGCTCATCTAAAAGGTGAAGAACACTTTGCATGAAAGTGTGCACCAAAATGTATAGAGAAAGATTCGTCAAGTGTATGCGAGGTCAGAAATATGGCATTACTGGGATAAAAACTGTGGAATTAATGTGACTGCTGTGAGGAGGCTATTGTACTGTATATTGCATTAAGTTCACTGGAGACCCACTTTGTATGTTGAGTACAAACTCAATTTATACTTAAAAACACACCGATTGACTATGAATAATCTCCCTATGATGATATGTGCAGTATGTGAGTCACATGCCATAAAGCATCGCGTCTGTCTAATGCATCGCGTGTGTTTATAGTCCATTCCTCTCCATTCCTTCCTGTTCTTTTTGTAACTCTTTTCATAAAAAAGTCAGGGGAAATTGTTCTCTAGTTTGTTTTTTTTTAGGTGTTTTAGCCTTGTTTTGTTGCATGTCTACTTAATAATCAATACAATAAACACAAGTAACTCCCAAGTAAGACTGTAGCTTTATTAAATTTCCTATATGATGTCATTGACTCCTTTAGGTTATATTTGAACAGACAGAGAGTGAGTGAGTTACTGAAACGCTCAGTGATTCAGCCCTATATGAATGCATTGGCACGGACCGCCACGCGAAAGCGGTTATTGCACAATTATTCTGTTGTGGTCAAAATGAATACAGTAGGCTGACCTTTTCTTGCAACACAGCAGCAAAAACTACCAAAAAAAAACAAAAAATCTTTGAGTGGCTGTAATTAAGACTTCCTGTTTTAGTTAAAGTGACGCTCTCTGGAAATTCCTCCAAAGTTTGACGCAGGTACAGCGAGTTGGACGTACTGCGGTATCCATTCTGTGTGAATATTATGTCCAGATAATGAATTTACAGTTATGTGTGGAGTTTCACATCTGTTTATTCTCACATTATATTATTTGTTTGCTCATCGGTTATTTATTACATTACTAGTGCTGACTTTAAGGAAATACTAGTGCAGTCCTTATCAGGCACAGCTTACAAGGAAGTGCACTCACAGGCTTTGTTTGTTTACTGGGAGTCCTTACACGATTGAAGAAGTTTCCTCTACGGCTTACTGGAGTGTGAGGTCGGACAGGGATGACGCTCTCGGGGCTAACAGGCCTCAAATATCCACCCTGACTGGATTGCTGGAAGAATGAGGAGCAATTATCTGCCACGCATGCGTCTCTCTCCCCAGTTTAACTTGTTGGCTGTCATGATGTGAGCAGCACGGCTCAAAGGCTGCAATTACACATTTCCATATAAAGCTTAATTCAAACCAAAGTAAATGTACATTCATTATGTCTTTATTATTTGAAATCTCAATATAAATAGTGTTAAAGATTTTTCTTGCATGTTGGCAAATTTCTTTTTTTTTCATGTTAAGTTCTGGATTAAAGTAGCAAGTGTAATTGATTATCTGGGAGGTCGTATATTAAACACAGTATCTATTCTTCTTATGATTAGCAGTATCTTCGCTCTCTCTGTGAGACTTCTCGGAACAGAAATCACGGAGCCATCAAAGTAAGAAAACAATTACTTTGACAGCTCCATGTGTAACCCTGAATACTGATCTGAATATTGATTTCAGTGCATCAGGAGTTTGTTGGACCACACTGGCCTTGCTGCACAGTCATGGACATCGACGTGACTGGCCGATGTCCAGGCCCACCAGCTGGACATTCCTCCCCCCTCATGGCCTTTCAAGTCTCCCCGTCCTTGTGTTAGACACACACCTACAAGGTCATGTTACAGATTAGAGCAAAACAGACATAATGGTATTATTATTAGCAGCAGTATTATTATACCAGTGATCATCATAGGTTGACAAAATACATGTTTATGTTTCCGCTGACTTTTTCTAAGAGTGACCTTGGATATTATAGTCGTCCGAGGTTGAGTCCTTGTTCTTTCTTTATGGTAGCAGCAGTAACTGTATTCTTGGAGAAATCGTCAGTATCTTCCATATTTGTTTGAACACGAGTTGCCTGCTGCAACCTTCACTCTCAGACTTTGCCCACACCCACCTGAAGCCACACCAGGAACAAGGATGTGTAAAGGTAACATACCATCAGTAAATGTCACTCCCTCCGACCGTCAGAGAGGCGGTCTCTCCAGATTTCTGGAAACTTCACAGTATTCAGTTCTAGTCAGACTTCCTTGTTTGCTTTCCAGTCAGATTTATTTCAGTGAACAAACATAAGATTGTCTTTAGTTCCACCCCTAAAAACCATAAACATTTTGGAGTTCTATGAAAAGGCAATTAAATGATTCACTACACTCTAAGGCCTTAAAACCAACCTAAACAGATTTTAAAAGAAAAAGTGGGTCATTTTCTAAGTGGATACGATTCAAAACAACCAGTAGGCAAAGAGCAGCTGACCATTTAATCTCTCTCTGTGTTTCTGATCTATCTTTTCTTCAGATGCATGCAAGCAGGAAAATCATTATACATGTTTTGTGTTTGATTGCATGTCTTCAGTGAAAGAGACACAGGCAGCATTATAACAATGCTCTCTCTCAAATATGCATGTGCGTGACACCAAATGCTGATAAAAGGATAACAGTGTGTAGAGTCTTGCATGAGGTCACTAATTCCTTTTCCTCTCTGCAAGCCAAGCAACACGCCTTTCTTCCTTTAACTTATTCTTTTTTTTTACCATTAGCCTGCTAAGTTTTATGAAACACATCTGTTATGTAATACAAACTCCACAGTAGCCCAGCAAACTGCAGGAGCATTATAACTGTCATGTCTGGGCATACTTGCCAGCTTGTTGCTACACCATGCAGGTAAAAGGGTAGTAGGTAAATAAGTGGAAGACACACTGAACCCTTACCTTCATGGGTAAAGGTAACTGAGAGTAAAGGTGGTATTAGAGCAACTGAATGATTGATTTCACTGCACGATGACTTCACTTTACAACTGTGATCTCCTTGCAACAGCAAGTGCAAGTGATCGTATGTCTAATTAGAAGAGAGCTGTATCTGTGTGGGCAGTTACCTCGATTCGTATTGTTCACTTCACAGCGAGCTGTCAGAGGAACAAAAACAAGGATGTCAGTTGGAAATTCAGTGTTTTTTCTTCCATTCCTTCTTAGAAATCACAAAGATAAGAATACATTCTTTGCAGAGCTGCAGAGGAAGAGCACAGTGCAGCTGCACAATGCAACTTTTGCACTGCAAATGAACTTTCTTAACTTTCTTAAACTTTCTAGCATTTCTCTTGTCAGTATATGTTAGTGTCTTTTTCATGTCTTTAGATGCTCCAGTTGTGGGAATAAGACACTTCTGGAACCAAAGCTCATGCACATTGGTTGCAAATATCCTTTTGATTATTAATTCATGTAGAATGTAATGTAGTGTAATTTTGCTCCCCCATGTTAAATTTTGGCTAATGACAATTTTGCTTATTTTTTTGGCAGTTTTGTTGGTTCTAGCACATGTACAGAACAAAGAATTAGTGTTCATTGACCTCAAACAGAGTGATTCTGCCCTTTTGTACTATTGGTTCCCCTGTCAGATTTCCAATTCTTTGTCTGCACAGAGTTTGAATTTTTGCATGTGTGTATATATGCCAGGAGGTGTCTTCTGGGTAACGTTAAATAAACTTTTAATATTTGAACTGTGAGCTCTGACCTGCGTGTGAGACTTGAATTAATCATGTGTGGTTCAAACACTGAAAAGTACTTTGATTTTTGGACATTGTCCAATTAAACAATGCAAAGAAAGTGCTATATGCCTTTGAAATATTTTTTTTTTTTTTTTTTTTTTTACTTTATCCAAAATCAAGCGCAAGAAATGACTGAGACTCTCCTTTTCACCTTTGGAACGAGTACTAATATTACATAAGATGACAACAGACAGCAAACAGTATATGTGAAGGTTCACATGATAGGTAAAAACAGGAAAGCATCCAACACAATGATCAAACCTGCTCTCCTCTTCCTCTTTTAGAGTGCTGACATTTTAATGAACACTTGAATTAATTAAGGAAATATTACATTCGCTTGAAGTCAAATCCGGTCAAATGTATTACCTCTGTTGCCAAGTACATTTCACCCACAGTCCACACCTAAATGAATAAATCCTTTATTCACGCCCTTCAACCTGAAAGCTCTGCTGTAAGTGTATTAGCATTAAAAGAGACAACTAACTTTGACAACAACTGTGTGCATTGTTTTTTAAAGGTCGCGCATAAAGCAAATATTACATAATTCTTTGTGTACTCTAATGTGTGTTTGTAGGAAACACTCATATATACATTTTCTGAAGGTTCCTCTTCTTTTGCACTGGAGGCACACTGCGTGACAGCAGTGCAAACATGCAGCTCTGTGGTGTCCATTGGGTCTATGAGCCTTCACATTTCCTCCTTCGTGAGCGAGCTGTTTCTCTTTTGTCTCCAGAAATAAACCATAACTTGTCTGAAGCCCTGCCAGATGCCTTTAAGTCGTCGAAAAATGGAGTGAAATTTCCATCTCTGAGGCTGTCCATCTCTCAATGAGTTCACAAAGCAGAGGTGCGTCTTTAAAAACCTGAGGAAGAGTGATGCTGTGGAAAGTGTCTCTCGCCGCAATAATCCACACTGTGAAAATCTTTTGTAAGTGACATACTGCTTTCTAAATGACTGAGAAAGTCTTTGATTTATCTCGCATGCTGTCATGAGTACACATTCACATGACAAGTCTGGTTTCACTGTAATTATTCCAAAGTGAGGTAAGTTGTTGTTGTGAAATCATTTTCTATTGGCAGTCGGAAGCATTACCTCAGCCTCATGGGGTTAGAATAATGGCAGCCTTTCTTTTATGTCATAGTTTTGTTTAATCTGTAGAAGAAATTACAATGGCCAAAAGAAGAATTACAATTCTTACATCCAAATAGCATCCTTTTATTTAAGGTTAATGTAATCATCGTTGGGTCACTCAAAGCCCACTGTATTACTTAACCAAACATCATATCTGTAACTGTATCTAAACCATTGAAACCCCATGATCATTAATAGAGATAATTAATGTGATAAGGTATTTCATTCTCTATATATTTCATACCACTTATATTATATAATGTGTACTGTCCATCTTGGCCCTACAGTTTTGATCTGTTGTGTAATAAAATATATCATAATTTCAATATTGTAAAACAAAACACTGATAAATAAAATGAAGACATAATTAACAAACAAGCAACTGCCTTGACGAGCATTAAATATACATTTTATCCCTGTATGTTTGAAACTAAGATAGCAAGATTAAAATTATATGTATATGGCTAACCTCTTACTTAGCCTACAGCTTAGCAACAATCTAAAGTATTAAAGACTTATATAAATTAATGCATAAACACCACACAGTAATGTCTTTTTAAGTTTTAGCTCATAACTCAGAAGGGACAACAGTCCTGCGATCATGTGTGCAACCGGTGTACCCAACTGGAGTGAAACAAGAAAATAACCAAGAAAATTGGTTATTAAAGCATGAGGACTCACTCTCTACACAGTGTGTTAATCAACAACAATAGGAGTTTGCTTTGAAATAGGCTATTTGCCAGAGATAGTCTATCTTCCTGCTTCCAGTCTTCTGTCTCAGTTTAACACATCACAGTTTCCTCTCTTCTGGAGTGAACTAAGTAACCTTCCTGCATATCTTCAAGGCAGTAAATAAGTAATCCCATGCATCCTGGTGAAAGTTGACTACATTTGGAGATATGATTGGAGCCTTTTACAGGTTTAATTGCAGCCATAAATGACTCAAAGGCTCAGATAAAGCAAATAACATCAGAAAACATCCTCTCAAGGAAACGGTGTGATGTATTTTCAGTAAAGTAAATCCTGTTTCTAAACAACAAAGCACACCTGCGCTGACACAATTGTAACCTTGGACGATGTGTTTGTGTGTAAAACACCTGGGCGTGCTAATTAATTACAACCCTACACACCTTTTACAGCCACCGAATATGAATCATTAGATGTTGTGAGAAGGATTCCAGTTCATGTGTCTGTTTATCTTCCTCCTTCCGTCTCCTTGTGCTCCTCGCTGACTGGAAACAAGTGTTTTTTCAGAACCACACGAGGTCATTAAATCATTCTTCTTGATCCTGCTTTATAGTGTAGTGCACAGAAAGTATGCAGTACACGGTATGTTATTATAACTATTTACTGGGGAATATTTATGGGTGTGTCTCATACAGATTACACAATCGACTATCTGCTTTACTGTAATTAGAAGAAATGTAAGTGGGCAGAAGGGCAAATTCAGCTTCTCTTGAGCTGCACGCAAAGCAACACTTTCAGGGTGCAATTACTAGAGAATTTGACTCTCGACTCACATAAAATATGTGTAGAAGGAAAAGGAAGTAAATATCTTTATAAAAGCAGAGAATGGTGCTACAGGTAACAAAAACCTTATCTGAACTCACATCCGAACAAGTTTTGAAAATGACTTTTAGTATTCTGCTAAAGGGCAGACACATACCGCCAAAATAAATAAGATAATACATTTTAGATTACAATAAAGATAATATAATTTTATAGATAAATAGGCTCTTGGGTTACCAAGTGTGGCTTGTTTTTTGTGGCTATGTCCCAAAACAGACACATGACTGCGTGGTGTGAAAATAATATGAAAACAACATAATTATAGCCAGTCATACAGTACAGCTATGGTGTAGGAAATGAACTGAGAGCATTGAGGTGTCGGCTGTTACCATCCAGCTGAAACGACCCACAGGGGATTTAGTAAAAGAAAGGGTTCATGTTGACGCTTAACAGGTCAACACAATGGGTTATGTCTTGAATGAATTGCCCCTGAAATACCACACTTGAACACTTGAATTGGTTTTTGACAAGGTTCTGTCTGTGTATGTACTTCTTCCACCTCTTTTACATTTCCATTGCCAGACATGCTTATTGTACTGTGAATTCTGATATCTTTTGACCTCTCTTATTGGCAGTATGCCTGGCCATATCATGTAGAACAAACTATATTACTCTTTGGGTGAAATGGCATGTGACCTTTGTTCAACGAGGTAAGGGGTGAGAGGGAGTCACATTATTTAATCATTTACTATTACTTATTTAATGCTTTAAAATGACTCCATTACAAGTAAAAGTCCTCTTTTACCAGATTTACCTGAGTTAATTAGCAATGTGAATGTCCAATGTCAGTGTTATATTATAGAATTACTATTATCACTGGTGAATTAATTCATTATTGTTGTATTCTGTTCAGGTGAATCCTAATTTTAACCACTTTATAAAGAATCTATAATAATACATGATATGTTTCTAACAACTAATAACAGCTACTCACATTTATAGACATTTGCACTCGTATGTATGATTTCCCACCACTGTCTGATAGTAAAATCCCATTTACCATATGTCATATAATGCATATTCATACTCACTGATACTGAACATAATGCACTGGCTCCACCTGCTGACTTGCTGGGTGACTGTTCACATATCAGCATATATATGTTTAACACTAGCTTTTCATACCATTTTCTATTACATGTCTTGGATTGTATTGAGATTTTGTTGCACTCGTGTGAATTTTCTTCATTCATATACTATATATTAAAATCAGGTTTATTGCCAAGTAAGTTTTTGCATGCAAGGATTTTTACTCGGCATGTTGGTGCATAACAGAAAACATATAAAATGTAAGAAAAAGATGACAGCAATTGTAACAAGAAAGAAGCAAAACGTATATAAATAAGTAATGAGCAATAAATAATTGAACAAAATAGAACAGACAATCAAAGTACTATAACAGAGACATTATGGCATTATATATTTACGAACATCTGTGATTGCTCAGATTTAGCACCTGCTGACATCTGGCGGTAAATGGGCGTCACTACACTTTCAAATAAATATTTTCATTTAGTAATACAGACGGATTAAAGTCACATCAACCATTTACTCTTGCTTTTTTTTTTAACTACATCTATATTTTCCCATACTTTTACTAAAACTTTGTGACTTTGACTTTTTCCACAAACAAACATTATAAACAGGGCCGCGTCCCCTTTAAGATGCCTGAGCGCCCAATGGCGGCGCGTAAACTGAACTTTGTTGTTGTCAGCAACTACCGGAGCTAAGCTACTGTTAGCCAGTTAGCCGGTTAGCTGTCGGTATATTGTTTTCTCTCACTCACCGTAACACCGAGGAGCACGGAAACGACTGTGGTGGTCGGAGGAGTCTCTTTCACCGGCAGAGATATCAGGAAAGATGGCTTCTTCTCTGGTGAGTGTTCATTGAACATCTTCTGAGGTGAAGTTGGTTTCTTGCTCGAAGCTTTCACACTCGCTAAAGTAAAAGTGAACAGCAGCGAGTAAAAAAAGTACTTTTACGTTGTACGGGAGCTTTTTCTTCAACATAATTTAAATAAAGCTTAATCTCAAATGAGTGTAAATGTTGTTCTGAGGTATCTTTATGGGAAATCTGCAGTTTGTTATGTGTTACAGGTGTCTGTTGTAGAAAAAAAGTCACATAAATGAAACTGACTGGCACAAATATTAATCATGTCACAAAGGTAGAGAAGTATTTAAGGAAATGTCTGCTGCAGTAAAATGTGTGTGCAAGTCAAGTCAACATTGCAATTCATTTGAAAGCTTATTAGCCACTAATATATTGTGAAATGATAAAACTCTGTTAACATACACAATTAACTTAATCACTATTTTGTCTGCCATACTTTGACTGCAACCTTTATACAATATTTACATTTGTGCAATACACAAATCAGGTAATCTTTCACTTAAACTTGATGTTAAATAATTTTAAATATTTTTAAAGTTACTACACTGTACAGAGAGTTTTTTATTGTGTCATTTCAGGGAAAGGGTCATTTATGCAAACTGGCAAAATAGTGCTCTAACATTATTAAAACATTGATTCCTACAGTAAAGTATCACTCATTCATTATTAAAAAGTGAAAAGCTGAAGTCTGTGTACCAAACTTTCAGAGATGGTAGTAAATTTCAAGAATCATCTGACCACATTAGTTCAAGTTGCTTTTGTGGTTTATTTTCATAGAGCTTGTTAAATACATTCAGCTACTTGAATCAGTTTATCAGTCTTTGGATCAATTATACAACTATAAGTCTGTTTTTCTGTATTACTGACTTAAATGCATGTTCATCCTTTGTTACAGATTAAGGAGTTAAAAAATGGAAAAAATTACATTTCAAGGTTGGAAAAATACTCAACCTGCATATTATTAATCTAAATCTGCAAAGGAAGGAGTCATTAAAGTTATCAAATATATGAAGTAGAGTAAAAAGTACTAATACTTGCCTCTGAAATATATTTGAGTAGAAGCATAAAGCAGCAGAAAAGGGAAATACTCATGTTTAGTACAAGTACCAATGTTGTTCTTGAATACTTTACACCACTGATTTTAATAACTCTCTGAGTGATCATGTAAATTTAACCCTAAATATGAGAGATAATTGTGAAATATCTATCTTCAGCATACATTAGGTGGTCTGATCATGTTTTATTATAGAAAATTACACATAAACAAGGAACCAGCTTGGTTAAGACCTCAGTTTCTTTATTTACACATATCGTACTGTTATAAAAACATAAATGCAGTTTATAAAAATAGTACAAAACTTCACATAAAGCAAAGTGGACGCAGTATATAATCCTTTTCAAAGTCCCCTGAGTGTCAGTGTGTCAGCTCTCGACGCCATATTTGTCAAAGTGTCTCATGATGACGCCCAGCTCCAGCTCCACGGTCCCCATGGCCTCGGTATGCAGCCTGTATCTGTCCGCCCCGCTGTACACCAAGTCCGGGCTGCGGAGCTGCGGACCCCCGCCGACAAACATTTGCGCCAGCTGCTCTTGCCAGGAGCCGAGCGGCCTCCAGGTCCCGCAGCTCACCCGGTGATGTCCGGGGCTGGAGGGGACGTGGCAGTAGCCGTATCCGTGCAGCTGGCAGCGGCCGAAGGAGTCTTGGTGCCACACTTGGAGGTGAAGCTTCGGCCAACCTTGGAGTCCTTTAGTGGCGAAGTGCAGGTCGATCGGGTGGCTCCAGTACGCCATGTCTCCCGTCTGGGGTATGTCTACCTGGGTCTGACCCTCCCTCAGCCCCGACAGAAGGCGCCATGCTCCGCCGGTGTGGACTCCCCATTTGCAGAAAAGGCTGCTCTGCGGAAAACCGGTGGCCCCGACGATCTGGCCAATGATGTGCAGCTCTGCCATCTTACAAATTAAATCAAAACATGCGGGACTCCTTCGTCTTCTTCCTCCGAGCGCAGGCCAGCTAGCGGCGCAGCTAACGTCTCCTTGGTAACAGACTGCTGACACCGGGGGCGCAGTTCACCCTGAATGCAGCTTTTCAGGCACAACTTCCTGTCTTAATTCCTGCATATTTTGTGACCTTGAATGAGATTCAAACACCCCAGAACCCGGCCTTTTATAAATTACTTATACGCATTTTAATGTAGTAGTTAAACTATGGCTAATGTGACTTGTGGAGGTTGTTGGCGGTATCAAACGTTTGCCTGATAGACAAAAAAAGGGAAAAATGAATCCAACTCAACATGTCCTTGTTTGGCATTGACACGCTGCTTATAAAATACTAATCTGTTAGATGGAAACAAAATAAGACATTACTACATATTAATTCGTCACAATAAACCAGCGATGAAAGGTTGAATTCGTCTTCACTGCGAGCCTCAAAACGGCTTTAAACTTGTGGGTTTGTGTGGATTTAAACGACCACACCGTGTGAAACAGCGCCACTCCACGGCTGACTCAGATTTTATTGCCAAGTAGGTTTACACATGCAAAGGATTTGACTTGGTATGTTGGGATATAAAAATAAAAATAAATCATTGCAAGAAGAGCCTCAAACTCACACCAATGTTTGTATTAAATGAGTCCAGTCATCAGTCTTAATTAAGCAGATTAGCAATTGATTAGCATAGTGTCATGATAAGTGATGACCACAGATGATTTTTTCCCCAACTTTGTCTGTTGTGTATTTAGTCATGACTGTTAAATGATACTGAGAAATAGTTTCACAGGCATTAATATGTGGCTGTGAAAATCTTTCTCTGCTTCTTTCTCCATACAGTCTGATCCAACTCTTGAAAGACATTTCAAAGGTCACAGGGACACTGTGACAAGTGTGGACTTCAGCATCACCATGAAACAGATCGGTAACTGCTGCTTCACCGCTGAGTCTTTGTATTTGATAATTTGCTGCACCTGTTTGTGGCTGTGTTTTTGTTTTATTCTCTGGTATGTTCTCTCTGGTCGTACACAGGGTGTTAATGTCACTCACCAGTTTTCTCTCCCCTCCCAGCCACTGGCTCTTTGGACTCCTGTGTGATGATCTGGAACATGAAACCTCAGATGCGGGCGTATCGTTTTGATGGACATAAAGATGCTGTCGTTTGTGTTCAGTTTTCTCCCTCCGGCCATCTGGTGGCCTCTGCCTCCAGAGACAAAACTGTACGCCTTTGGGTGCCCAGCATGTGAGTTTTGAAGTATTCCACCTTTGTTCTTTTATAGCCTATTTCCATCATCTCTCATTATTTTTGTATTCCACTCGAAAGGTGCCACATGATGCTGAGTCATAAAAGCAACAAAACAAGACACTTTAACTGAATCTTCTACTTCTGCCAGCACAGAAGAAGAAACACATTTCTGAACACCCACTGGGTATTGTTTGTTTTTTAAGCTTTTATGTTGTCTTGTTGTTGTTGTGCGTGTGTGTACAGGAAAGCTGAGTCAACAGCTTTCAGGGCTCACACTGCCACCGTGCGCAGTGTTAACTTTTCTGGTGACGGACAGAATCTGGTCACAGCCTCTGATGACAAGACTGTCAAAGTGTGGACTGTCCACAGACAAAAGTTTCTCTTCTCTCTCAACCAGCACATCAACTGGGTCCGCTGTGCCAAGTACGATACTCACACACACACACACACACACACACACACACACACACACACTTAGATATCTACAGTTTTGCAATAAGATAATTTTAGCTGATGCAGATACCCAACCAATTGTTTGTAAATGGACATATATAAAGATTCCATTCATTTCTTTTTTCCAATTTAAATGAATACATTCATAATAGTATAATTGAAACTGAGCTTGTCTTTTATAGCCAGGTTTTTAACAATAGTTTTACATTTTTTGCAGGTTTTCTCCAGACGATCGTTTGATTGTGTCATGCAGTGATGATAAGACTATAAAGCTGTGGGACAAGAATAGCAGAGAGTGTATTCACTCTTTCTACGAACATGCTGGGTGAGCACTTGAGAAACGTGGATGAGAACTGCTTTGATATGTTGTGGTTGTGTTTTTTTTAACAGCATGTACTGTGTGTAATTTATTTTTTTTAGGAAAACAAAATTACATTTACGCAGATGTTTCAGAAAAAATCCCTGGAAATAATGCATTTTAAGTCCTGTAAAAGATCTCATGTTGTCTTTTTCCCAAGTTATGCAAACCATGTGGACTTCCACCCCAGTGGAACGTGCATCGCTGCAGCGAGTACAGACAACTCTGTCAAGGTGTGGGATATCAGATCCCATAAGATGCTACAGCACTACCAAGGTAAAGTCAATCACTGCATATTCATAGCTTTAATGCAAATGTGTTGTTTGCTTGACTAAACAAACAGTACAACCTAAAGATGTATCAAATCTAAACATATATATAGAAGCATTTAATCCACCTTTAGCTGCAGTACTCTTAGTTTGGCCACCCTTAATGTCATATAGCTATTTTATTTATTACATTTCTATAATCATACAACACAGGTGAGTTTTATAGGCTTTTATAATGTTCTGGGTCTATAATACAGTAAAGAAACCATAGCCCAGTGTTTGTGTTTGGGAGAAAAGTACCTTGGGCTTTTAATCGTCTTGATAGGCCAATTATGTGCACACACACAAGGAATTTTACTCACACACAGTTCCAAGAACAGTTTACAGGAAGAACAAAATATACATACAGCTAAAAACAAGCTGAACAAAGATGCAGTGCAGCCAAAGTACAGCTTCACCTTTAAACACAGCGACAAGTACAGCTGAGACTTACGACAAATTACTGAAATAACACCGAGATAGAATTAAGCTTTAAAGCTCAACCATTAAAGTGGCAATCAAGATTCATGATTTCTTGCATATTCAATAAACCAAATGTTGATGGCTTTTGTCACCCTGCCAGTCAGTCTGATTGTTCTAATCAGCTTGCTTAAATGGATTTGAGTTGTGAGATCTAATAATGGATAATCACATCTGTCTGAGGACATGGGGCGTTGAGATAAAAGCTTTTCCTCTCCTCTCTCCTCTCCTCTTATTTCATCTTCTTTCTGCTGAGCTTCAGGCCACACACTAGTTTATAACCAAATGTTAAAGCCGTAAGTGTGAGCTTATAGTTAAGATGTGGCATGGTTACTGTTAGACAACCATAAGAATGACTGATTATTGCACCTCTTTTAGTTAGGCTGGTTAATTCATGTTGTTTTGTACACAACAAAGATACATTCTTTCTGATCTTGATATAGACTGATGCACCTTTTCGGTATCTTTTTGCAGCCATCGTGTCAATAGATCTCATAAGTGTCATAGTTCCTTGCAGCCAGCAGAGGGACCATGACGCTTGTCGAATGTCTGCTGTCATCATTTTGTCTCAGTCAAGAACCCCAGTCACTACTGGGTCACCACAGTTTGGATTAATTACCACAATCTGTACTTGATTAAGTTATATGAGCTAATGTAAACCTGGTTTTAAGCCAATCTGAAGCTGCACAGCGACAGAGGTATTGTGATGTACAGCAACAGTGCACTTCACTGGGATCCAAGCAACCATGTCAGCAAACATCTGGCCAGCTGAAGCATCCTTCAGCAAGACCTTGAACTCTGAACTGCCCCAAGGTGCAGCATCACCTTTATAAGCATACCTTAATCTGTGTCAAAGCCTTTGCCATCATCATCATGATTTTGATCATAACAGTGTTTTTTCATTCCATGTTAGGAAGAATGATGAATGTCCCCGACCACCCCCTTTGCTTTTGGCCTACCTGCTTGTCTACATCCTTACCTGCCTAGCTGTCACACTGTGCCTGTGCATTCATAACGCACGACTAAAGATCACGGATAAGACAAGCGGTCCAACCAAAGTGTGTGTTTATGTTTTCCAGTCCACAGTGGTGTGGTGAACAGCTTGTCTTTCCATCCGGCCGGTAATTTCCTCATCACAGCGTCCAGCGATTCCACAATGAAGATACTGGATCTTGTTGAGGGCAAACTCCTGTATACAATGCATGGACACCAGGTACAATCACACACACACACACACACACACACACACACTCATACACACTCATACACATGACAACACTAAGATATCCCAGGGGCCTAAATGTGCAGTTTACTCAGTCATGTCTGTAGTCTGCTCTGCTATTCCTGTGTGTGTGTGTGTGTGTGTGTGTGTGTGTGTGTGTGTGTGTGTGTGTGTGTGTGTGTGTGTGTGTGTGTG
>JBAJHX010000096.1:10393402-10407995 GCA_037176925.1 Amniataba percoides
GTGTGTGTGTGTGTGTGTGTGTGTGTGTGTGTGTGTGTGTGTGTGTGTGTGTGCGTGTGTGTGTGCGTGTGTGTGTGCGCGTGTGTGGGGAAGGTTTTGATCGGACAGTTACGTGTGAGTGTGTTTGACATTTCCTTTGTGCATGTTTGATTGTCTGAAGTGTGTACGTGTGTGAGTATGTGCGTATGATCCCTTTTTATTTTATTTATTTATTTTTTTTGCGTGTGGTGTATTTTAGTACTTGCCAGGCGAGCGGGCGGCCCACTCATGATGACTCATCTCAGGGTTGTTGGAAGGAAACAGAACTGTGTTTCTGCCTCCGTTCCTATGGATCCTCTCCTCCTCTTCTTCTCTTCCTCCTCCTCCCAGTTTCCGTCCCGTCCTTTTTCTCAGACTCCTCTCCGTGTGTTGGGAGGACGTTTTAGCACTGCTACCATCACCATCACTCTTGTCCTCATTCCCCTCCTTGTCCTTCTCTATTTGCTCCTACCTCCACCCTCTCTCCCACCTCTCGTGTACTCACATTTTGGCTGGCTGGACGAGTTGGCCGGACAGCTCACTGACTGTATCTGTTTGTTTGAACAGCTGATGGACTGGCTTGCTGGCTACTTGTGGAAATCAGTGGCTTGCCAGTACCACATGTGGTCCATCTGCTTATCCGTCCCTCTGTACACGTTGTCTGTCTCTCATTCTGCCTTTTTGTTCTGTGTCACCTGTGTTTCTCTTTAGCCGCTTGCCAAGATGCTTCTCTTCTCTTCTCTGAGATGAAAAACAAAGTACTTTTCCTCCCCTTCTCTCTTTGCACCTCTAATTTTTTTCCCTCTCCTGTGCTCTGTCTCCATTTCTGTTGTTCTTTTTGGCTCAGTGGTGACTCCGCCAATCTGTTGGTGCTGCGAGCGCTTAGGGTGTTAATTGTCTCTCCAGTCGCTTAGCTAGAGATGGGAGAGACCCCCATCTGTTCGGTGTGGGTGTCTAGGTTGACGTGTGTTTATGTGTCTGCGTGTATGTATGTGTGGACCTATGCGCATGTATGGTGTGAGAAAACACATGAGGGCTCTCAGGGAGTGTTTTTTATGTTGGATGTGACAAATGTGTTATTTACCTTACCTCAGGGGGAACTTACCTGGCAGGCTTGAATCAGACTCATTTATGTTCAGTTGTTTATTCTGCTCTACTGTCAGACAGTGAGATCTAAAGATTTCTTTTTCAAAAAAAAGTCTTCAACTTGGTGCGCAAGTGTATTTTAGTACAATTTAGCTTTGAGAGGCGTCATGGAAGAGATGAAATGTCAGTGTTTTCCTAGAGTTAAATGTACATGTGCTTGAAACTGGGTATAGGCTGGTACAGATATGTGAGATTTAGTTTTAGAAAAACGTATTGACAAGACAGAGAGTAGACAAACATGCCCCCTTATGCTGTGCAGGTATCCTCCTGTTCATTTATCACTGTAATATTTTTAACACTGGCGCTTGTGTTTTGTTAGCATCTCGTGCATTCAGGTGCATTACATCACATTCAGATGATATGAACAGTGTGATTGCTAGCAAGCAGATATAGCTGTATAAACTGCAGATTTCATAATCTTCTAAAAATCATCTCTCCAAATGTTTTATATACCTATATTTGACTGACAGGATACACACACACTACACACACTGATATAAATGCAAAGAGACATATGTTAATGTGTGTTCTTAAAGATTTTAATCATTTTTCAGCCAGCTGAAGCCAGAAAGCTGTGATTTAAACCACACATTAGAGGAGCTGGAGGTACCATTAAAATTATAGTTATAATCTATATAACCCAAACTTTTCAACTGTATTTAGCTTCACAGAGAAATGATTGTATTTTCTCTTCTGCCCTATTATTAGCTGCAATAAACTGAGACTTTGGAAAAAATAAAATAAAAGCCATTTACCCCTAATCTCAAAAATGAATGGTGGTTTGCATACATTGTTAAAGATGAGCCGTGACACCACTAATCTCTGTAACCTTGGTACTCTTTCCTGGCCAAAATTTCGCTTTAGCAGTATCACATTTTAGGCTTATTGCTAAATGATGGTGATTAATTCTGATTGCAATACGAGAAAGCCTGGAGTTTGATTATCTGTAATCTTAACTTTGCTATCTCCCGCTGGGGTTAATCAGCCACTCCACACTTTTACACTCTGTCTGTGGATATCTGAGAGAAGCAATGCGTTCAAGTAATTTCTTCCCAAAGCCTGTGTCACAAACATTTTCAGACCCGTGACAACTTCCGCGATCACACACCCTAACTTCATCTGTTGGAGGGGCGACTGCTGACCCTGATTAACTCGAAAATGCTCTTCCTCCTCTGCCAGTGTAAATGTGTTCAGTTCTAGTCTGCAGTCTCAGTGATGCTGGCAGCACATGAATCAACAGCTGTGTCCCTCTGTGTGGTGTGTTTGAGCCTTTTCTGAGCACACAAGCTAACACCAAAATATCAACCTTCAGTACATTATATGAGCAAATGCTAGTTAAAGAACAAATACAGACCTGCTGCAGATTTGATATTGTACCCATCTATATGAAAAACTGGGAGTATTGTTTGCAACTGTTCTTTTTCAAGTAAATGTCTGTATATATCATGTTTTATATATTATACACATTTTCTTTTTACACTTGTGGAAATGTTAATTATTTTCTTAGAAGCATTACAAGGCAGTGTCAAGGTTTTGAGCAACATGGGCTAAGAAACTATTTCATCTGAAATCAGTTTATATCATAAATTTTAAAGAAATAAGAGTACAAAATGCAAGTACAAAATACAGCCTGTCCAAACGTGTGATCGTTTTAGTCATAACTTTATGGAGAGCACCATGTGGGGCCTGTCTGGTTTCTGCAACTCCTGTTCATTTATCAGTATATAAAGTGTGCCAGTTAGGTTCATTGCTCCGTCAGACTCTGTGTGTGTGTGTGTGTGTGTGTGTGTGTTCGTGCGTGTGGCCATGGCAAGTGCCAGCCTGGCAGCAGGCATTAGTCAGAGCGGAGACAGAACATGCTGTCTGTCAGGCCGTCGCGTTGCCATAGTGACACTGTCTGCTTCTCTCAGGTGCTTCTGGGAAACCATTCCTCACCCAAACCAGCCTGTCTGGGTGCCAGCCGCAGGACACAGCTCCCTTCTTTTTTTTCTTTCTTTTTTTTTCCTTTTCTCCCCCAGCAGCCTCCCTGTCCGTTTCTTTTTCGCTCCTTTTGTTTGTTTCCTCTTTGAACACAGTCAGAGGGCTCATGCTGCAGTCGTTGACCCCATTCTGCATTGTGAGGTAGAGAAAAGAATAAACCAAGACACAACGTGATTTCTGAGTTTTCTAAGCTGGAGTCTGTCTGCGCAGTGCACACACAAACACACACACACACACACACACACACAGAGCTTGCCAAAGTCCTGACATCTGCAGATGATCCTCTTTGGCTCCTTTTGTGTGACCTCACCCTACCTGAGTCTCCGCTTTCTGTTATTGATTGTTCTGCTACAGCCCCACACACGGCCACTCTCTCCTCCACACAGAAAACACACACATACACCCACACACATGCAGAAACTTGTGTACAGAGAATAAATTTGTTTCCTCAAGTTTAAAAAAAGAGTTTCCTAAAGGCTATGAGCTACAGACACAAAAAACACTTGCCTTGTCATTGTGTTTTTATCTATAAATGTTAAGGGAAGTGCTTGTGTGCTTTTATATTTGTATTCTATATTCTGTCAAATTATGCAGTGTTTACCACCCGACTTAACACCTACGCCCCTATATTGCTGCTATATATGCAACTATATTGCTTAGCAGATGAAACATATTGAATAATTCATATTATTCAATGTTACTATGTGTAGGATTTGAAAATTAATTACATAAAGTTGGCATGTTTTCAGTGGAATGGCTTATTTTTTATTAAAGCTGCAAGAGACAACTATTTTTATTGATTAATCTGACAATTTACCTATAAATGGTAGTAATAGTTTAATAAATCAGTAGTTTAAATGAAAGAAATGCCTGTAAGTATTTTCTAAACTCAGTGTTTCATGGTATCTGTTGACTGGTTTTGGAGCAACAATTCATTAGTTTTCTTTCTGACTTAAGGTAGCAGCTTAGAGTTTCAGAATGCTTCTGTTTGTAAGAAAAAAGGCAAACTCAGCTGATGGCTATAGTTTATTGTTTCCTCTGTTATCTATTTCTCTTTCCCTCACTCCAGGGTGCGGTGACCTGTGTGGCCTTCTCCAGGACAGGCCAGTACTTTTCCTCTGGAGGTGCTGATGAACAGGTGATGACTTATTCTTGCAACTGACCCAGAAACCTTAAACCAGATGTATATCTATTGATTGACTTTCATGTATCTTGGTAGATACACACTTTTTGTGGTGTATTATTCTGAAGTAAGCAGCAACATATATTCACCTTCCAGGTGATGGTGTGGAAGACCAACGTTGACTGTGCTGAATACAGCGACGGTGTAAGGCTCCAGCATAAAACCACTTCAACCTTGCAGGCACCAATAGCCAGCTCCGTGACTCACCCCCATTTTAACTCACATCCATCCGTGCTCCACAGCCAGGTAAGTTCAGACAGCTGGACACGTCCGCAGTGAACTGGCAGCAGCTCTACTTTGATGCCCCATTTAGATCCAACATTTTGTGTTCCTACTCATCTCACACATATTACTTTTTAACCAAGACACGGACACGCATCATGTCCTTTCCTTTCCATATCACACCTAACTCTTATATGCATACATTAAAATTGTCCTCACTTGATAGTTATGTGCCTGCACACTGAATTTTTTCATCATGTGTCAGATTTACAAGCTCAGTTTTCATCATTAAATGGTGTAAAAATCAGTTTTGTAGAGTTAGCATTGCTCATATATTAATAGATTTTTATACATTTTTGGATTTTTGGCATTTTCTTGATACTTGAGATTGAAATTGAGGAAATCCTCTTGGGGATGTTGCAGGTACTTGATATGCCTCTTCCCCATTAAGCCACCAGGATGCCCCATATTTCAGTCAGTTTTGCTGTTTCAAAATGTTATAGGTTGGTCACAGCACTATGTGATTATCTAGAACTTTCTGATTTCAAGCTGAAGGATTTCCATAATTCCAAAACCTGGTGGCGCCAGCGGCTAATGCACATGTCCTCAATTAAGAAATGGTAAGGAGGTAATGAGCAAAATACTGATGATTTCATTATTCTTCACCAAGTGATGCAGCTGAAATCTACAATTTATCCTGTCAAGAAAAACTGTCATTTCTTATATCTTTCTTATCTCTCTTATTCCTCAACAGGTAGGGTATGCAAACATTCACATTAGCACAAAAAATGACTAATTGAAACAAATGTGTGTACACACATTTACAAGCAAGTGTGCCAACTGGCTCAAAAATGAACATAAAGAAGCACATGCACAGATGCCCCTCAGTATTTCATGCTGCCAGTGCGGCTGGTTTATTTCCTGCCTGCATTTCCTTCCTTTGAAGTCTACAGTGTGGCCCAAAGCTACATTCATATCTCACATGCAGGGCAAGAAATACCTACTTATTCCTGCAAATACACTTTGATACGGAGAAGGTTTTCTCTATCTTTCTGACCACATGAAATAGATCAAATATTAATCTGTGCTCAACTTTGGACTACATCCTCCAATGCAAAAAATACAGATATTTTGGTAAACCACGAGTGAGTGTTGAAAATTCAGATGATGATGACAACTTATCATTGAAATAATGAAGTAGTGTTCAGATTGTCATTGCTGCAACTTACTGTGACTATTGGGCCTTATAGATTAGCTATAGTGCTGGAAACTAAAAGGAACAATGTCAAGTACTCTCATCAGTTGTGGCCATGTTTACATTTTCTTCATGTGTACAGTCTCATTTGAGAAACTTTATATGAGACGTGTAACTTAATAACACATTAATGCTATTGTATTCTTACAGTCATTGTAGTACATGTGACACTGTGTTATCTTGATTCTTACCATTTTTATTGAATTTGAGAGGTTTGGACAATATTACGAGTCAATAAATGCCAAAGTTGGTTATGTTCTAAAAAATATTCAGATGGAAATCAAGCCTTCCAGACTCTAAAGCCCATTTCATGGCTGTGTTTCCTCCATTTTCATGGCAGTAATTTAATAAAACATCATTCTCTGTGTTTCAGTAGGAGTCTGATTCCACCACACCCTTTCAGACTGCTGTGTAAGTCTGTCCAAGAAAAAGTAGTTTAGAGTGATTGTGCAGTTTCAATAATATGGGTAGAAACCCTGTATTCAGTTAAGTCCAAGTTTACCTTTGGTATTTGAATATAGAGGTATGATTCAAGTCACTACAAAGTACAGCTAGTTAGCTGTTGTAACGTATTATCAATGAATGCAAACAATGTGCACAATAACATAAGTTCAAAAACTTAAAGTTGAAGTGTCCACTGTCAGTGGTAGCCTGTTAGATGTGTATATGCACACCAGTCTCAAAACATTCACAAAATGGAAGTTTTTCATTTATAGCGCTGAGCAAATGTGTTTCTCATCATCATGACAAACTATTCATTTGTTGGCTTTATTTTTTCAGTTTATATTTTATACAATGTCAAAGTAAAACTCTGTTTTGTTTACATTGAAAACAAAACATGCAGCAAACTTTTAATTATCAGTGATTAAAAAAGGTGTTTGTGTGTGTGTTTGTCAAAAATAGTTTAAAAAGAAAACTGAAAGTTGACAGAAAAAATGAAAGTTAACGATTTTGACCAAAAGATAACAGGTTTAAAACTAACAAAGTGAGAAAGTAGTGCAACAATTAGCAACCTATAAATATTTAAAGACCTTGTCAGATCTCACACACACACAGATACACACAAAAGGGGACAAAGTGTCACAGGCTGACTGGGAACCTCGGGGTTTGGATTTCAACCTTTTTGACTGATACAGTGTTACTTACATCAGCAAGGGCACAGCCAAGGTCCTCTCTCTCTCTCTCTCTCTCTCTCTCTCTCTCTCTCTCTCTCTCTCTCTCTCTCTCTCTCTCTCTCTCTCTCTCTCTGTGTGTCGCTCACTCATACTCCCGCACGCACACAAACTCCTTTTTTGCTTTATTGATCGCCCTGCTGGGTGTTAAGATCCACCCACAGTGATGCCACCTTGTCTTTATACTTCACTGGAAACCCAGAATAGACTCATAATGAACAATGTATGTAGCTGGTGATAAAGACAGACTTGGAGTATTAAACCAGTGGTGATACTGAGTGAGTTAACTCTTTGAAAGATCCATCTTAAAGATCATTAGTACATAGAGCGCAGTAGAGTAAGAATAATAGGTAAAAACAGTAGTAAGGGTCTGTTTCATCGTCAGTTTTGTTATCTGTCTTTAATGGCAAATACTTGGACTTCTTGGTTTTAGTTTTTTTAAGCTGTCTACCAGCAATAATGTGTCGCAACATGGAAACTTTATTACAAAAGATTCAGGAAAACCTCCCCAAAAACGTTCCCACAGTAGCATGGTAAGGGAATACAAGAGGATCAGTCAAACTAATAATAACTTGTTTAAGCATCATCACCTGTGTGATGGTGATTATTTCACTTTGACTTTAACAGTATAACTACACAGCTTTTAATGTCTTTCAGACACACGTTGTCTTTTTGCCATCCATGGACCCTTCGAGGCTCCTTTTCTTCTTCTCTGTCTGACTCTGTCTTTCCCTCTCACTGCCGTGATACAGGATTTGTAAATGGATTTTAATAGCTCTTCCACCCGACAGCCGTTATTACAGACGTGCCTCAAAGGGTGATTAGAAAATGGGCAGTTGGACTATGTGGAGAGAAATGATTACTGCAATGTATGAAACGTATTCTCCTCTTCTGAGAACTCCTGTTCTTGTAAAAGCCTACAGAACCCTTTTATTGGAAATTATGGGTTTTCAAATACAGCTGTCTGCTGAAGCGTCTGCACTTTACTTAACATCTGCTTGATTAAGAAATGAGGTGCATGACGGTTTGAATAGTTTTTTTTTTCGCTGAAAGACGTTAGCAAGCATTTTTATGTGATGGTATGTATATTTGTATTGTATTCTAACCAACCATTGCCTTGGTTGGTTGCGAAGAGATTCAGTATATGTAATAACAACATACCAAGAATCTAGCTGGAAAGGTGAACAGGAACATTTTTAATTCTGGTACCTTAGAGATGTAGCAGCACTGGCTTGCTAATGCTGCAGGTAAAATATATTTTAGATATTAGTTTTCTTTGAGTCGAACTAAGAGTAAACACACAAAATAACAAATTATATGATGGGATGAAGTGCTGGTAATAAAATTCAGTGAAAGTGCATTTAACCGACATGGTCAAAATGGCCATTTTAACGTTCATGTCCAAATGACATTTTCTGAGATTAAAATGATGGATTCTTTTTGCATAATTTAAGATATATATAGTATGCAGTGTAATGTTGATTGCAGCAGACACTGTGCATATACACACAGTCTCTGCCATTTCACAATTACAAAAGCTATATGAAAATTGGTCTCATGCCTGCTGTGATAATGATGCAGTTTTTTATGTTTGGATAATGTGCTTTCAAAGTAGTTCAATGACTGAGAAGGTTCAAAACACAGAGCTGTGAATTCATAATGCACAAAAAATGAACAATGAAATAAATAAACAAATAGCCTCTGCAAAACCAACAAGTACCTGGTTGTAAAGATTAGGCTGGCCACATTTTAGACCACATCAGTACCGAACATGGTGCATTCAGACTTTTTAGCGTTTCTGGCAACATGTTACTTACGTTGGTGTGACCACAAAAGTTTCTTATTTTGTTGCGTATCCACATTGAACACTAAGCTCTGTTATGACTTTAAACACTGACAGTCTTTTGACATTTGCTGTTACTTGTACGATTCAGATAATATTCTAATGATATTTGCTGATGTTTATAGTGTTTTACACACACATACACACACACACACAACCTCATTAACCTGCGATAGATTCTGGCAATGAGTTGGCTGCCAGTTGTTGCAGTTAAAGTAATGGTCGTAGCTCCACCTGGAAGTGCCAGCTTCCTAGTTTTTCCTTTTCATGTATAATTTAGCCGTTTATAATTTATTATTAATACAGGCCCTTTCATCTCTCATAAACCGCTGCAAGCACGTGTTGCCTGAGAGAAGGCAGAGAGGAGAAAAATGTCACCAGCTCTCCTAAATGTGTTCGTTTTCTTGGAAAGAGTATTCAAAGGCTTTATGGGCTCAAAAGAAGAGTATAGAAAAGAGGCACTCTAATACAGAGTAAGTGGATCTAATGTGCTGTTATAAACTGACTTATTTTCAGGGTGGTAGGATAGAGTAAACAGGATGTTCTTTCCGAAAGCAGCCATGAAAGGAGTTGATGAACACAAGTGCCACTGTTATGTCCAAAAGCCAGACTGCAAGCTATTTGAAGAAAAGCAAAAAAATTAATATTATCAGCCTGTTTACACTCAGGATCACATTTCAAAAGCAAACTGAAATTGTTTAATCCGCAATTAAAAGAGTTGTATGTCCAAACCCATGAGTCTTATGATTAACTTTAATAAGGTAAGACCAACCACTCTGAGTAAAGCAGATAAAATACAGACTTTAATGGAAGTGGCAACCAAAATAGCCAATATTTTACAGTACTTCAGTTTGCAAGAGTTATTCTGTGAGACTGTCACAGGTCACACACCTGTCAGTATAACACAAAAAGGTTCAACAATCCAAAACATCTCATAACAACTACAGCTCCCATAAGACTTTGGCAGTGTTACTGTGATTAAGACTCATGGGGCGTGTTGTTTTATACTCGTACAATAATATTTTATTATTAAAAAGACTATTTTCACCAAGTATAATGACAGATGCCCATTGAGCTCCTAATATTGCTAGAAACAAAACAGTTCAGGTTTTTCAAAAAGACAAATCAAAGCATCGCTGTGAGATAATTGTCAGCTTAGGCTGGTGGTGCAGACACTGGCTTGGAAAGCAGGCAGTCTAGTCTGTATTTAAATCATCTAATGTGACCTAGGTGTTAAAACTGTTCCTCTGCGCCATGTTGAACATCCAGTATTACATACAACCAGCTATAATTCTTTTCATCAGGCAGAAATTGACTAATGAGACAGTAATGCTGTGTTTATTCACACAGAGGCAAAGGCCACCCATGGCTGCTGCCCTCTCAGAATCAAATCCACAGGGATTTCATAAGTAGCTAATTTGATATGCTGATCCTTTAATGTTCTTGGATGTGAAGCTCCATGACAATTTGCCAGCGATGGGCTCTATACCAGGAACATGTAGGCCTATTTGTTAAACACAATAAGCCAGCTTTAAAATGAGGTCTCTCCAGTTAAAGATGGAGAGTGTGTGTGTGCTTCAGTCAGGGCTGCTTCTCTGCTCCACACAGCTGAGCGAATCTTTATGTGTTGCTGTTTCAGCGTGTGTGAGAACAGATATGTGTGTGTGTGTGTGTGTGCACATGAGTGCCAACCATTGCTGACAGGCAGATCAGCTCTCTCTGATCACATCCGTCCTAATCCCCCCTCCTCACCCCCTCCCCCCTTCCTGTCTCTAGCTTCACATCTGGGTCTTTCTCCCACTCACGTGTGCAGACAGACGAGCTGCACACTCACAGCAGGCTTCACAGCTCAACACACACACGCACACATCACTGCACCGCTCAGCTCATCTTTAGGATGTGGATCGTAGAGCGGGGAGGGGGCTCTGAGACCGCAGTAGCTATATGAACTTCTATCTCCTTCGCCATTTTTTTATTCACTTACAAGAGCTAATAGGCTGCTGTAACTATGCTATAGCAAAACAAACTTTACTTGCACTCGCCTTAATTAAAGACTCAACATCAGCGGAGGCAGCAGAACGATACACGAGGCATGAATATATTTAAGACCTCAGAGCACTGTAGACTGCAGTTTGTGATACAGTGATTTTGGTTGTGTGCGTGCACCTTTAAGGTGCTGGTATGGAAAGGCAGGTGGTATTGTTCTGACAGCGGGAGCTGAATGCATTTGACAGCAGGGGATAGAGAGCCAGCAAGAGAGGGAAAGGCAGGGGGTGTGACAGGGGAGTGTGGGAGACAAGATAGCAACGGAGTTAAAGAGAACCTAATGGTCTAGTGGAGCGAGAGAACATCAGCGAGGAATGGAGAGAGGGAAAGGTAGGAAAGTGGGAAAACAGGGCGAGCACGTGAGGGAGCCAGACAACATGAGCGCGGACAAAAAAAAAAAAAAAGGTTGAGATGGGAAGCTGAAGCATGAGAATAATGAAAAGAGAAATTTTAAAAGTCATTTACAGACACCTGTTCATCTTTGTTACACTGAAGATGGAGAGAGAGATTAAAAGAAATGGGGATCTGGAGAAATGGGAAGAAATGGAGGGGGAAAAAAGGAGACAGATAAACGAGTAGTGGGGAGAGAAAGGGGGTCAGAACAAAACAGCGAAGGAAGAATGAGTGAGAGAGGCAGTGTCAGAGAGAAATGGAAAATGAGAAGTTGACTAAGTAGCATTAATAAAAGGGCTCGGTGAGAAGCACCCTCCCTCGTTGGTTCTGTAAGCTATAGCCGAGCCCAGAGGCATAAGTCAGAGCTGAGTCACATCACAGGCTTCATTCATCAGAAAACATCACTAGCAGTTTGTCATAAAATGTTTGTGCCACTGTAATTAACTGAGATGTCAGTTGGTGAAAAGATTTGTCTACATCTTATGGTTATATTATGACACACACACACCCTCCAGCTGCACCTATTCAATCAAAGAGAGACATTGTTTATTTTACATTTGAATTTATAATTGTGATTAATCCTCAGACGGGGGCAATGACAGATTGATGGTAGTCTTTGCTTGCAAAAATATTAGTATTTAGGCTGTTTAGGTCTACTATAAGATTTAATATTACCACCAATGCCATCTGTTCTCACAGTAATGTAAAGAAGAGGCCAGGCCTGGATGATTGCCATTTGAAGCACACAGACATTATCCTTAAGCAGTCAATTAACGCTCGTGGGCCTGTGAAGTACCAGCAGCCGGTGTCAACACACATTGTACACCTGGGTCTGTATTGTTTTTGCTTATTTCTAAGTAACAGCTTGCAATACCTATATTTGTCTTCTTGCTGTGAAAATTAATTATACAAAAGTTTAAAGGGACTTCTCCCTAAACACAGAGCGTCCTTATGTTGCTTTTTTGTTTTTTTGTTTGTTTGTTGTCTTGTGATTCCACAATTTTTTTCCCTGATTATTTCCTCCAGTGCTCATACTGAAGTGTCCTCGGGAAAGATACTGAACTGTCAGTGGCTCCCAGGTGTACCACTGGTGTGTGAGCGAGTGTGTAAATGTACAAAATACAAAATGAGAGTGTGAATGGGTGAATGCTGTGCAGTGTAAAGTGCTTTGAGTAGTCAGAAGACAAGAAGATTCAAGATTCAAAGGGTTTATTGTCATGTGCACAGTAAGGAAACGGGTTCTCTGTACAATGAAATTCTTACTTTGCTGTACACACTGAATGCCATAAGAGGTTTAAATAATAAAAATAGAATAGAATAGAATAAAAATATTTACAAATGGACAATATAAATAAAATATAAGAAGTCTATTTAACGTGTAAAAAGTGGGATTCGAGCATAGTTTACTATTTACACCAGTGCTTTCCTACAGTGGCATATTAAACATATTTCATTTCAATAAGTTGCAGCTCAGTAAATTTACAGGTGACAGTTGTCATAAGGCACACACGAAAGCACTTTTCTTGTAATTCAAAAGCTGCAATTATTTCTTTCTAATTGTAATTTCTGTACAGAAAGTAATATCTGTTCAGCTCCGTTCACCAACAGGGCTGAATGGTAATCATAAAAAATCACTGTGATGTGTTTGGTAAGTTCCTTTTTCCTATCCTTTGCCGTTTGTACCAAAGAAAAAAGAGTCATTTGCGTAATCTTTTTTCGTAATCTAATTTTTTTTTGTCAGTCAACACTATCCTCAACAGACCTTTCTTGCGGCACATTTTGACATCTGACACTTTGACTTTTGGAGCACACAGGTGTAACTAATAACATTAATGATGGCTCGGTTACGTGTGCCAGTGAGCCGTGCCAGTGAGCCGGCATGCACAACACCAGAGCTCTGGCACCGCTGCAAGTACGTGAAATGTAGCCGTGATTAGTGTTATTACTTACACCTGTGTTTGACAAGTCAAATTGTCCAGGCCAACACGTAGTGCATGTCGAGCAAACGGCGAGACCCTTCGTGCTCCCTCTTAACTGGAAACTCTTTTTTTTTTTTTTAACACCGCAGTCATCGCCGTTGTTCACACATAAAACCCACAAGTGGGACGGGGTCACATATACAGCAGCATCCCTGGAGCAGTAAGGGTTTCAAGATGCACTCAAGGGGATTTAAGTGTGGCAAGGTTAAACCCAGCCCTTCAGCCCTCAGTCCATCATTGTGTCGCTCCTGTGTTGTGAGTTTCACTGTCCTGTTTAAGATCGGTTATAACGCCTTAATTGAACGCAGTCATACTCTTTATGTCTTTGAGGTATCAGGTGTTTTCAGGGTGTATATGTTTTGATTTACAGCCATCTTCTGTTGATTTGGCCCTTTTTATCCACATATATTATCCTACTTAGACTAAAATGGACGCATTTGTCTGTCCCTTCACACAGCTCTCAGGAAATTTTACATGAGGAGCTTACACGGTGTGTGCGTGTGCATGTGTGTAGCGTGATGAATGGTTTTGTATGCAGCTTGCAGGGTGTATTGATGGCTCGCTGTGTCAGACTAAGAGTTTAATTTGGGCCTCAGGAAATTTTCCACTGTTGGTTTTTCCACTCCAGGTGATTCATTAGGAGGGTGGTTACTGTGTGTGCTGTGTTTGCGTGTGCACGCGTGTGTGCACATTTTGCGTATCAGGGTTTTCCCCGGCCCAACGCAAGGCAGCGGTGCTACTGGACGTGTTGAGTTTGTAGAACGATATATTGTCTTAGCATGAAGCCCACGACGTGCACGTCACATTGTAAAGGATGCCACGTTTAAACATTTTACTACTTGGTTGCAGATGATGAAAAGTTTCATCATCATCAACAGTTTTGTCTAATTTGTCAATGTTTTGATGTTAAGTATGCAATACAAAAATAGCTAGCAAGGGATTTGTGTACTTTTTTCATTTAACTTTATAATGAGAATTTTTGAGTGTGAGTGTGTGAGGACCAGTGCTGGCTGTGTGTTTAAGCAGCTGTTTTAAAAGGAAACCAAGTGCATACTGTATGCATGCTCATCTACATCTGTGTGTGCCTCTGTGTGTGTGTGTGTGTGTGTGTGTGTGTGTGTGTGTGTATAGAGGTGTGTGTGTAGGTGTGTGTTTGTGTGAAGACCAGTGCTGGCTGTGTGTTTAAGCAGCTGTTTTAATACAAAGCTAGTCGTACTCTCAACAAGAGTTAATCCAGTCTTGGTGGAGCTTGTAAGCTCAGCAGAACTGCTCTATTGTCTCCCCTCTCTCTCTCTCTCTCTCTCTCTCTCTCTCTCTCTCTCTCTCTCTCTCTCTCTCTCTCTCTCTCTCTCTCTC
>JBAJHX010000096.1:10412008-10422455 GCA_037176925.1 Amniataba percoides
ACACACACACACACACACACACACACACACACACACACACACACACACACACACACACACACACACACACTTGCACACACACCATGCTGGGTATGTTCAGTCAGGTTCTACCCTTGTGAGGGCTCCCGTGGCTGTTGAAGGCCAGACACAGCTTGAAGCCGGACCAAACCAGAGCCTGCACGACTAAAAATATGTTCTTGAACAAAAGCAGAAAAGAACAGTGATCACTTAAGACCCAAAGATCTGCTTCCTATCAATTTAAGTTCATTTTTGCAATGCTGTGTGCGTTTGTTTAGCTTCGCAGATGCGATTTGTGATGGATACTGAGAGACCTGCAGAGGAACTGTTTTAGAAAACAGCCTAACATTTTATGTTCCACTGCTGATGCACTGGCCGTAAAAAAAAAAAACTGAGAGAAATTGCAATTACAACTTGCCGTTTAGCCGAGTGACCTATCCAATTTGAAATTAAATCACTGCAGCTGTTCCATTTGCAACTTGTATTAATCAGTGTTGTAAATAATAAGTGCAATGGACTGCAATGCACCTTTTTTTTGTTGCTCTTAAGATTTTTATTGAACTCACCCAGCCTCAGTGCCCGAAGCTACAGCCAGCAGCAGCTCTGAACCAGACCACACCGCATTGCAAGGTGTTCCTATCACCTGTCTCTTTTATTTTTGTGTCTACTTTGCTGTTTCTGCTCTCTTTGTTGAGTTGCTGTAAATGAACACTGTCTGCAGATGATTAAAAGCCGTAATCCCTTCACTTACATAGAAGGCTTTTGTTATGAAACATGTGCAGCTGCGGATGTCAGATACTGGAAAAAAAATCATTAGTTTGAAGCTCAGCGCATTCCGGGTATAATCACATTAAACTTTTATTTCTTATTGCCGATCCAAATGCGTCTACAGGCCGGGGAGTGTTTCATTTAAATGGTTTGTTTACATTTTTTTTTTGCTATTATCCTGTAATTGCTGCACATTTTCTCCTAAGTATGTAGTTTAAGATTCTTTTTTATAAAAATCACCAAATAATGAATCACTAGACGAGTGATGTTGCACCAAAAACAGACTTTGTTCTCAGACAGCTAATCCCAGGGCAATGTCTTGGACCCACTTCTTTTTCTGGCAAATCCCAACAACTCATGTTGCACTGCCTCATTTTAATACTTAATCAAAAAGTACGTCTCAAGGTTGGCAAACCACTAACATAATATGGTGCTGCTTGCTGGCTTGTTTGAGTTGTGCTGAACGGAGACTGTGTGTATTTTATGCTTCTAAAGTATATTTATCAATATATGTAAGACATAATTCAAATTCTTTTCTCTTTTTTAACAATACAACTGATAATGGTTAAGAGCTGGAATGAACAGAGAAGGACTTGGACATAAATCTGTTCAAGAAAAGGAGAAAGAGGACGAGAGACAGAAACACAGGGAGTATAGGGAGTGTGTGTATGATTGTGTTGTGCGCATGATTGTGTTGTGCACAGGATTTTAGCTGAAGGTTGTGAACATGCTCTGAGGGAAATTCACTGTTCGTACATGAGCGTTGGCAGCACTCTGCCTCACTCACTGATAGTAAGTGTAAATGCTTAATGGCCATGCAGTTATGCAGAAACAATTTGTGTGTGTGTGTGTGTTTCTGCCTGGCTTTGTTTTATTTATTTATTTTGCTTGCTTCTCCTTTCAAGCTGCAGTCCAGCATGTGGGAGCGTTTAACATTGGCCCAGGGCAGCCAGGCAGCTCGCTAACCCCTCCCAGGGGGGTGGTGCCAACCTCTCTCTTTCAAGCCCCACTGTACCCCAACCCTGATACCAGATGGATCGCCTGCGTCTGGTTTTATCCTTCAGTTCTTTTGTTGTTTGGTGTCATTCTTCAGAGGTAGAAACATAGATAGACATAGATAGAGTTTTCTTTATCTATGATATAAAGGCTTGTTTTCTGACCATCTTAAGACTGCATTTGAAAAAGCCATGTGACTTTGCAGTGAATTCTAGTAGCGTCAGTCCAGAAAGAGACAATGTCACCTTGTAAAGTGTGCATGTTGTTTTTAATAGGCTTTTTTTCTTGTTTTACCAAAGAGACTGTGTGTCATTGTGTTCCAGACTTGTGTGAACAACTAATTTAAAAACAAATTGAGCTTAAAAAAGACATAAAAACAAGGAATGAAAATTAAAAAGCAGAGAAAAACAGTGCAAATTAAAAATGCTGAGATAAAATGACAGTCTTTATATTTAAAGGTACCCTGAGGAGTGCTGCTCTCCAGCCCAGTAGTGGCACCGTAGAGCAAATTTTTTATGAACGAGTCCATGTTTTGTTAATCGTGTGTACTGCGGGTGACACATTTCACCATCCTGCTGATGGCTTCACATTAATCCACTGATCCACACGCGGCAGTAATGGAGGAAAACAGCAATGCCTCAGCAAAGGCAGAGAAGAAGAAAACTGCAAGGTAATAAACATGGACTCGTTTCATAATGTTTAAAAATTGCAAATGCAAAGCAGGAAAATGAATTTAATGTATTTGTTAAACCTCAAGCACAGATACATTAAATGCAAATGTATTTTTCATTTGTCAAACCTCGGACACCTTTAATATCCTACAGTAAGGGTTAAAAGGAGCATGAGACTGAAGAGTGAGCATTATAGGACAACACAACCTTACAGTTTTTAAAATTGCACCTGCTGTTTCATACACAGCCTATAGACAAGTTTTAAAAAGCAGTTCCTACCAAACAGTGTTGTTATATATGATTGTTTTATGAAAAAACAGCGTCTAGCAACTCATTCAGGCCACTGGAGCTGTAAATAGTCATATAATGTATACCATTCAGAAACAGTGGTTGGTGAAGCACAAAAATGGCTCCGCCGCAGAGGCCTCTCTCAAACCAAAGGTCAGATTTGCTTAATATAGATTACATGTTTTTGGCAGCATGCTTGATTTAGTTTACAGAGCACAGTGTAACCCCACAAGGCTGTTAATTCCCTAAAATGCATATAAGGCATGTTAAATGCAGCCTGCTTTGAGTATTTCAGAGGCCGGCTCAAGCCAGTTTTTGTTGCAGTTTACCTTTAACACTCAAATTTCTGTTCAACCATTGTGGTGATTTAAGTTACTGCCACCCCAGCTTCTGGAGATTAGACTGACATTATTTATTTCGGCACCATATTCCCGCTCCTTTATCGAAGTCTTTTCCTCTGTATTATTTTTCACTATTACAGCTTTTTGTAACTCTAATAGTCGAGAAGGCTGAGAGGGAAGATGATGAATTATTCAACATAAGACTGAAGCTTCCAAAGCCACAGTTTGCTGTGTTAGCTGCTTTTCACTTGTCTACCCTCCCCACACACACACGCACACACACTGTACTGCTTCCCCAGTACTCAACCCCCACACCTCTTTCTCGTTTCTCTCCCTCTGTCTTATGATTCATAACTCTTACATGTCCTCTCACACTTAGCCCCTTCTTTCACACTCTCCCTCTTAATTATGAAGTATCTTGAATGATAGAATCTCTCTCTCCCCCAGTTTGATTTACTAATTCAAGTGCTGCAGCGCCTTCTCTTCCTCTACAGACCACGAGACCGTAATTTACTTTTGTGAACTTTTTCTTGGATATGGCTCACAGGGAACAAAAGTTTAAAAAAACCCCACCGTAACAGAAAGTCTTTTATCATTTATTTCTCCCGTTCTGTAATTCCCCCAGACTACCAGAGTAGTTATCTAGAAATCATCTTTTCTTCTGTGTAATCTGTGCAACCAGTCCTGTCAATTCATACCCAAAAATGAAGCTGTAAGGAACATCAGGAGAAAGTGAAAGAAACGCGTTTCCTCACAGATGTTCCTCGGAAAAGATTAAAACCGGTCCAGTGATTAAAGTCTTGGTTCTAGAAACCACTAAATCGCTCACTAACCAGACGCTCTTTAAAGAATTTAAAGTTTTCACCACAGTGTTTGAGTCTCTGATTTGTATGTTTATAGCTGTGCTCCAAGAGAGTGAAACCATTTCTCTTCAAATTGCACCCGCGACAGTTGATTTACTTTCTGTCTGAGCTTGAAAGAAAGAAAGAAAGAAAGCAAGCAGAATTCCCCTAGATAAGTTACCATAACTCCAGGAAATGTTACTTGAAATACCAACAAAACACTTCATCTGTCATACTATTTAGAAAGCATAGTAACCTCTGGAAATGATAAGGAAACAATGTCTTCTTCAAATATTTGCTTGTTGCAGACATATTGGTTTGAATTTGTCACTTGAAACACGGAACAAGAAATTGCAATTGCCAAAGATAATGAATGCTTGAGGTAGAGCTGAAATTGCTTTGTGAATTAATTAAATTAATGAAATTTAATGAAAATTAAATGAATTAATATTCAACTAGATCAAGAAAACTCACTAAGCACTTGTCTAATTGTTTAATTTTTTCAGCCCAGAAAATATAGATATTAAGCTAACTTGCACTTGCTCCTTTTCTCTGTTTGAAATCACTATAAACTAATATTTTCTGGGTTTTGGACTGACGGTCAGACAAAATGAGCCAGACATGAAGATGTCTCTTTGGACTAAATAATTCATCTTTGTATTTTAGTACAAAGTATTTAGTACAGTTCTTGGTAGCAATTCTTAAAAGAACACATTTAAGGGATATTTTGAGTTTACATTTTACCTTTTACCTTTTCTTCAACTCCTGAAGAAAAGGCCTTAAAATCCATCATCAGTGAGGTTATAATGGAAAATATACAACACCGAAGTTTTCAGTCACCCCATTGCTCAACATTTCCACCTGTCTTGCACTTTAATTCATCATAGGTTGGCTTAAAATCTGATGATGAAAATCCGTTCCTCCTGTTCTTTTAAGCCGACTGCTGTCATAGCATGCTAACAGGCTAATATTAGCATATGAACACTAAGGCTGAGGCTTTTAACGAATGACTGTTTGTTTTTTTTTTGTGGCTGCCAGTCTAAAATCCGCAGCAGTACAGGTTTTTCACTCCTGCAGTTTAGTAAATAATATTGGTTCACTGACACCTTCAATATTTTTTTTCATCAGTTTTTTCACCAGCTACATAATGACTTTATCGAATCAGTGACACCACTCTGTTGTTTTTGTACTCCTTTTTTTTTTTTTTTTTTTTAATGCCTGTAACTCGGTTAAGTCATGTCATATTTAATAACACACATCAGTTAGCCTTACTTGGAGAAAGGCACAGACATTGCCACTTCTCACCAGCACCAGCTTGTCTTTCTTTGACTTTCAAGCTGTTGCAGCGCCGGTCATACCAAAGCTATGAGACTTTGTAACAGAGGCCAGTAATGCTCAAGGCGATGGAGAGTATAATGTGTTCTGGAGAGAAAAGAAAAACAGCTCGCTCTATTTTTAGGAGCATAAAGATTTGGTTTCTACTCCAGATGAAAACTATATGCCAGTATAATGTTGCCGCTGCCTGGGGACACGTGCACAATCGCACACACAAACACCAATAGCCGACCAGGCAGAGGACTCGGTAGCCGTATCGGGTTGGTAAGATAAACAGGGTAGTATTGATCTAGAAAACGGAGACATGCAGTGAGAGGGACAGAAAGAGGAAACACAAGCCCTTTCTCTCCCATGATGCATGAAATAGCAGGAGATGTTATCCAGTTTGATGACCCAAAAGAAAACTCCACTCGCCCACACACTGTTGAACCCTTTGGTATGTGTATGTGTAAGATTATTTATAATTATATCTAATTATTTAACCATCTTGGTCAATTCCTTCCTCATTACGTGTTTGATTATTCCTGCCTTGTTGTGTGTGTGTTTGTGTTTGTTTGTGTGTGGATGCGGGGTCAACACAGGACCTCGAGGGCCAATTAACCAAACGTAGGTGGTTTACTGAAGGCAGAGCATTGCTGCACATGTGCACTAAAGATTGAGGGTGAAAAAATTAAGATTGAAAGAGAAGTTCTTTAGTGAGAAGCTGAGTCTACATGAAACGTTTGATAATCTGTTGAGAGTCAAAGTGAAACCAGAACTTCCTGAAAACCATTCAGAATCCCACTGGTAAAACGTGGTGTAACGTATCGTCTTTATAACCGTGGTGACCGCATGATGTGTGATACGGTACGGTGCTAATAATCAGACTAAAGCATTTACATGGCGATGAAGTTGCTGTAAAGTGTACGTCCTGTCTTGTGTCTTAAATCTGTCTTTATTGCTTGAAGCTTTTGTCCTCGTTTACATTTATTCTCACTGGCTTGCTCTCAGTCTTTTCAAATTGAATTCAAAGGAATTTAAGGCTCTAGGGCTCCCACATATACATGACATCACATACATATGCTTTGGCTTTAATGAAATAAAAAAAAAAACAGATCTCAAGAGATTCACAGTAATTCTTCCCTGTGGAGGGAGAATGATGCCAGGGAAATAATTAGACTTTTTCTTTTTTTTTTCTTTTTTAATCAAGCAATCTGAAGAACTCTCATTTTCAACTAAGAGCTTCTTTAGTCAGTTGCATTCTTACAAGCTTCGCCCTGATTGATTAAATGACATGATGATTGATTGAATGAGAGACATTCCAGGAACAGAAAGATAGAAAGACATGAGGAGAAACTGTGTCATTGAGATTTTATTTTGAAGCTGCATTTAAGGGTGTGTTTCATGTAATAGCTTTGCATTATATATTTTTAATGAATTAACGCAGCGACAGATTATTATTCAATGAAACCATCCACACCTAAAGGTTTCTTAAAAACTGGCCTCTGTTTTCTGTTTCTTTCTCTGTGTCTCATGCACAGCTGGTAATGTTTCAAAAATGTCTCATGTCTGCGCTGCTTTCTAGTAATTTCAAAATTACACTAGCTGGCACAAGGAGGGACATGAAATAACAGGTCGAGACTTGTTGACATATCTTTCTCTTGGTGGCCCAAATCTACAGAGCCACATCTGTCTGGAGATGACATGTTGATGACATGCCAAATTTTTTTGTTGCCAAGCGCGTTATCCAGAGCCACTTACTAACTGGGGTTGTGTTAGTCACCAAGCAACATTAGCTTAGTAAACAATTACGTCAGAGGTTCGGAGAAAAACATTCATTCAAATTCTTCACGTCTTTTTGCAATACATGGCTTTTTTTTTTTTTAAAGGTCATTCCCCTCGTCTAATCTCTTTTTCTACTGCAGCTTTCATTCTTTTAGCAGCTCCTTCATTCATGTTTTATTCCCCAGTCACCTTGTAGATTTATTAAATGATGATAAAATTGCCAACTTCTAAGGACATATTGGTCAGCTCTTTAGACCCCTTTTGTATCATGCAGTTATAATTGCCACATCTGGATAGCCCCTTTCAAACAACGAGGCCATTTAAAATGCTTTACATAAAGTAAAGAGAAAAAATAAATTAGTTCATCTAGGACAAAAGGAATAAAAGAAATAAAGTAAACTGACGAACTACAATAGGTACTGACAGGTAATAGACCAATACAGCTTGAGGAAACAAATACAGGAAATAAATCGCTCAAAGCCACAGAAAATAGTTTTTCATTCAGATCTGACAAGTGCATTTATCATCTAGCGGTTGCTAACAACACTTGGCAACGTAAACTAAATAGTGAATTGTGCAACATGTACACTATTTCCTCCACGTCTTCCTCAAAGCGTTCAAGTTGTCTAAACAAAATGTCAGTAGATTAATGTAAATGTGTTTGGTAAATCCTGAATAAAAGTTTGATCTAACAAACAATTTATATTCTCAAACTGTTGACACCACCCGCTGACCATAAAGGTCAACCAAGACCATTTGTTGCTCTGTAACTGACCCAAAGCCAGCATGTAGATGAAAGAATCGAAGTTGAATCGTTTGAAGTCATGGATATGTTTCTTGATGAGACATGAATCCTCTTAATTCCTACTGTTTCGTTTTAAACAATAAAAAGCTCATTTTAGTCATTGCCCTAATGTGGCTGCTGAGGCTTAGATACAATAAAAGACAGAAAAGCCTGCTGCATCCTCAGTAATCTGCTCGTACAGACGGCGACACCTCCCTGGAAATCACACCTGGAGGCTCCTGCGATGAACAGGCTCAGATGACACCGTGCTCAAAGCGCAAACACACAACAAACAGTCACTGTTGGAGGACACTGAGAGGAAAAGTATGTTGCGCTGTGATCTCACTGCCCACACATGCCCATCCTGTTTCGGATAGCGACTTTCTTGTGCTCTCCGCGTGCGTAAGTGTGTTTATGCAACTGCGCGAGAGGGAGAACAAGAGGGAGTGCGTGCCAGACACAGAAACTCCGGTGTTGTCGGCTCAGGCAGCGGATCTCTCCACGATAATCAGCTGGATTGTCTTGCACGCACAACATCTGTCTCAAACACACACAAACTGCCTCTTTCACACACACAAACACAGCCATTATATAGTCATTACTGTCAGGCTGATGCTGCACAGCCCTCTCTAACATGCCCTTTCCCTCTTATCCACCACCCCTCCTCCCTCTCTTTTTTTTTTGCTTTGTCTTCCTGCTCCTCTCCTCTCGCTGCCTCCATCCAGACGGTTTCGATCTTGGAGCAGCGGCTGACGCTGACAGAGGACAAGCTCAAAGAGTGTTTGGAGAACCAGATGGAGATCGGCCTGCATCTCCGGAGACAAGAGGAGGAGGCCTAAAGATGGCGGCGTCAGAGAGAGGTCGAGCTGCGGCACGAAGGGGAGTTAACACATATGCAGCTCTTCCTGGTCGGTTTTGGCGGTTCTGGCGGTTCACAGTTAAAATGTACGATCTTACGCGCACAGTGGCGTTCACACGTTTGTAGCAAAGAGTGAACCGTTTTCCTGACTGGACTTTCAATGCACACTGAGCCTCGCTGCAAGTCTGGTTATTTTACAAGGAGATATCAGAGGTGAAGGAGTTGAATATTAGAGAAGTCGTTCCTCTGCAACAGTGCTGAGAGCGCAGTCCCGTTTCTGCTGACGAAGGACCTGCTGCTAGTCACTGTGTGTGTATGTGTGTGCGCTGTGCAAAAGTATAGACACATGCAAAAGACTTTCGTACTTGCCCATGTGCTGCACGTGTGGACGTTTTTATGTGTGTTTGAGCATGCAGGCTCAGGCAAGGCAGTGTCAGTAAAATGTTCTTTTTTTCTTTAAAAACACTCGCTGTAAACGCTGTACACGACCAAAGTCTTTACTTGAACCCCAAATCAACCACAATTACAAAAATAAATGAGCGATAAATTGGCTCATATTACTCTGAATGTTATAACGGTTCCTGACAACATGAGCTGATAAATGAACCAAAGAAATTTTGTTATCAGCCTGAATTTGACCTTCTTCACTTGAAGCTTTTTGCCCACTGACACACAACTGACACACTCTTGGTTTCTCAGTCTTCTCTTTGGATTGTCGACTATAAAAATAATTACAGCAGTCTTATACTTTATGTCAGATGGTGCTATATTTTTTTTTATTAGTTTCTAGTCTGTGTGTGCAAAACGGCTGATTGTAATTACTGCAGTTTGAAGGATAAGAGTCTTGTTCTGTCCCTTTTAGGCCCTTTGTCAGAAACTTTTATACACTGAAAGTAACTTATTGTGTTTTAAATAATAAATGTTCCTTGCTCTTATCTCTGACTTGAAATTAGTTGATAAAACAATTCCTTCTGTGTCAAGTTAAAGAAAGCTTGTTTTCATAATCGTTGCCAAATCGATGATGTCACTGTTACTTTTAAGAGGCCATTTCCCGCTCCGATTGGTCCACAGAGTCCGAGCAGTTACCCCGAGAAATGATGACTTCTGTGTCTTTATTGTCCTCAGCAGGGACGTTAAGATCATGAGCCGTGAGCTGTGTCATCCATCGCTCGGGGCGATACCTTCTCAACCCTTTCCCTGCCAGATTTTGAGTGATGATTTATTTCAAAAGCAGGGGGTGGCAGCTGAATTACCCCTGCCCCGCTTGTATCCAAAATCCTTATGTTTCACCCCCCGAGTAATTTACGTAACCTGACCACTGATGCTGGATCAGTACTTTTTATTTTTAGAAGCTTCAATGAAAATGAGCCCGAGGCTACGCTTAGACACACGTTGTGCTTTCCTGAGGAACAGATTCATCTGTGCCATAAAAGAACTATTCATTCATTAGACCTTTTTTTATTTTTCACTGGTAATATGTTTACATACTGCAGTAATGAATCATACTGAGTCCTATTGTGGAGGTCTCGCTCGGAGAACAGTGTGGCGTCATTAAGAGGGGAAAATATTAATGACTGTTTCTTTAAGACCCGACTCAGGCGCTGCACTGATGGAAAAAGAAGAAAAACAAAACCGGAATTCTGGAGCTGTGCTGCCGGGCCCACTCTCTTCCTTCCTGTCTGGGGCCCGAGGACGCACACACATACACACACACACACACACACACACACACACACACATACACACACACACACACACACACACACACACACACACACACA
>JBAJHX010000096.1:10422555-10447185 GCA_037176925.1 Amniataba percoides
CACACACACACACACACACACACACACACACACACACACACACACACACACACACACACACACACACACACAAGCACTCGTGCCAGAGAAAACGGCTCCCTTTACTATGGGCCTCAACCAGACGGCCTGCCAGGGGCTCTAGTGGAGGAGAGGAGGGGCTCAACGAGTGGGTTCAATAACTGAGTCTTGACTCTGTGTATGTGTGTGTGTGTGTGTGTGTTTTCCTTTGTAGGGACCAAGTTTAGCTTTCTACCTTCAGTGAGGACATTTCTGTAAAGCGAGGACAGTTTGAAAAGGTTGTTTGAATGTCAAGACTTTTTTAAAGTTAGAATAAGCTTTAGGCTCAGTTTAGAGTTTGAGCATTTAGTTTGACAGAAAATTGATGTGCAGATAGTTTGATAAACAATCGGTGGTTTAAAGTAATATCCCAACTCCTTTGGCTTTAGGTTGTGAGGATTTACTGCTTCTCTCGGTATTATGTGACTGTGAACTGAATATCTTTTGGTGTTGGATTGTTGGTCAGATAAAACCAGACGTGCCTCTGAGAGGATGTGATGCTTACTTTTCAATATTTTTGTAATTTTTAAGGTCAAACTACTAATCTTGGAAGTAACAGATTATTTGTTAATATTTATTTGTTAGTAAAAGTCACTCACCCATCTCCTTTATTTAAATAAGGATGCCGGCACATTCACAAACTGGCATACAATACATAAAAGTTGGACCAGCTGCGCTGGCCAATAGAATATGTGCAAGCTCACATTCCTGTTAGATGATTTTGCTATTTGAATGCAGCATTTCCACTGTTTACCTGTTGATCGCTTCGATGAAAGATAAAAATTATTGCGGTCATGATAACTTTCTAGTTCAGTCTCATTATTATAACCTCAAACTGATGGAAACTTCTGGATCATATTTCACATCTCACTGTTACCTGAAGCAACAGATCCCCGACAAAGCAGCCCACTAATGGTTGAGGTGCGGGAGTTAGTTGTGATGCTAAAGGTTAAAGTCAGGGGCTTCAGGGAATGCATTATGTCAGAGAAAGTCCTCGCAAGTATAGCTGTACAAACGTGCATGTGTGTTTGAGAAAGAAAGGGAGGAAAAGAGAAGTTGGAGAGCAAGTCTCTGTAATATGTAACCCATGTGTGGCCCGCAAGTGTGTGTGTGTGTGTGTGTGTGTGTGTGTGTGTGTGTGGGAGGGAGGGGGTTGGTGATCCTATGAGGAGAACATCTGGATATGTTTTTCCTGGTGTGCTGTGGTTGCTGCCACTGCTTGCCTGAGTGTGTGTCTGTGTGTGTTTTAGTGTTTTTACTAGTTCAGTGTGTCAGGTTTTTTGTACTCCTCTTGGCTTTGTGCTCCCTCAAACATGGTGTCATTATTTTCTGACAGATGTGCGAGATTGAAGCGATACCGACCGCTCTCTCGGACAGACTGCTGCGGCAGGTGGAGGCTGCGGTGCCACACAGTTACACTGTGGCTGCAGGATGAAAAAAAAATTTTTTCTTCCCCCAAAACATCTATTGCCAGCGTGTATTCTTAGAAATGTAAGTTTTACTTCTCTGTGTTATAATTTGCCTTTGGTGGCCGTCGCTGAAATGATCGTTGAAATCGTGTGGTGGTCACCGCTCAGTGATCTGAGAGGAAACTGGACGTTTTGTATAGTTCTAGGAAAGAAATGAGAGGCGTTCTGAGAACACAAAGTACAGTGAACAGTTTTGAGGAACCACTGTAGAGAAACATAAATAACCATGTATAAGAGTTTCCACTGAGTCACAGCAAAGCAGGTGCACTATACGTTTTTACGAGCCCAAAGAGATGCTTGTAAATGCACACAGAGCCGCATGCGGAGGGTTCTGGTACAACTTTAACTGTGCCCCAAATCAATCACAATTACAAAAATCGCGACAATTGGCTAATATTACTCTGACTGTTATAAAAGGTCATGACGACATGAGCTGATAAATGAAGCCTCAAAGAAGCCACGTTATTTAGGTCTAAATTGCAGGTGCATTATTTTGAAAAAGAAAAATGTTAAAGTGAATGGTGTGAATCAAACTATGACAACATTTTGAATGTATCTGACAAATCCTGTTAATTCGCACGCAATATAATTCTGCGTCATTTTTAAAGCAGCTTGTGTTAAGTATTTCATTCAGACACCTAGTCTGATATAAAGAAGATACAAGAGGTTTACTACTGTTCTATTTTACCACCTGTCTGCAGGTAGGAAATGTTAAATTTGGGTAAGATCATCCACAGCTGGACAAATAGATGCGTGTGTGTATATATTAAAAATATATATAAAAAACGTGCTTCCCTGAGTTGGAAAAAAAGTGGTGAAAGTTTACAAAAAGTCTTTTTGTGATGTTTAAAAGAAGGGAAACTTGTTCGAGCCTCAGTCCCGCCATGTCTTCTCTGACCACTGCTGGATTTGGCAAAACTCCTCAGTGCCTCATTTCCTGCTTCACCCCTCCTCCCCCCTTTTCCCCTCCCCCTCCCCCCTCTCTCTCTCCCCCCCCTCATCGCCTCCTACTCCTTCTTTCTCTGAGACTGAGCCGTGCTTGTCGACAGTCGCTGAGGTTTTGGCGCTCTGCTCCACCAGCCCACGCCTCAGCTCGTGCTCCAAAACCATCTTTTCCATTTGTTCCCAATGGGAGTGAATGGATAGAGGGAGAGAGGTTTTTTTTTTTTCTTCTGTTGTAAGACAATATAACAACAACAAAAAAAAGGTTTTGAATCTTGTTGACCAACTCACGTCTCATGGCAGCTCTTCAACAACCAGTTTCTGCTGCCCCCTTATCGTCAGTGCATTTCTGGATTCATTTTAACTTTGCTCTTATCTGCTGCTCATTTGCGAAATATCCCATTAGTAAAATATGAACCTACAATGTCTTTTTTTCAGTCAGACCCAAGTGCTGTGACGTCAGCTCTAAATTACACATGACCTCTGGTGCCTTCGCTCAGGTAACAAATAAAACCGGCTCGCACACGCTGAAAGGTGTGTAACTGTGTGCCGAGAGTTTAAAATTGATGACCTACTTTACAATGGGCCAACCCATAAAACAAACCTGGAGATAACTCGGAGATCGCCCGCCCCCCCGCTAGAGCTTCGCCCCACCTTAAAATCACCTGCCTCTCTAAAGGTCGACTTCTCTGACACACACCCAACATTTAAGGAAGCCTTTCAGCAGAAATGCAGCTTAGAGACGTGACAACATGCCACGTTTATTACAGCGTAACCATGTTACTTTAGTGTTATGTAACAAATACATGACTGCAGCTATTTTTTTTCATTGTCAGTTCTTTTGTTTTTCTATTATCTAGTTATCAAACCACAAATCAAAGATAACATTCAAAGATCATTTTCATTTAAATTTCATGCATTCAAATCATTTAAGGGTTGAACTAAATTCTGAACACTGACATGAACATGAGTTTAGTTACAACTAAAGTGTATCCCAGGGCACAGTGATTGTTTTTAACTGATCTCTTTAATGCTAAACTAGAACATAAAACACACCCAGATTGAGATTAAACACATGATTGTGTTGTCAGGAGGTGTCAGTGCATTATTTAGGTCAATGCTGTGGTCAACTTGACAATCAGCCAACAAGATACACAGCAACTGTGCCGTTGGTGTTAATATAGTGTTAAAATACTGTCACGACACCTTCTGACAGTGTCAAGAATCATTTACTCGACCTCCAGTAAATTAGCACTGTTACAGGATATACATACGCAACACTAATAGTATATACTAAAAGCTATTTCCACAGTTACGCTGATCATTTCTGCTTTTCGGAGTCTGAGTCTTGAATCTTCTTATTCAACAAAATCATTCTTCTAGCATCCAAAAGGCAAAGCTTTGTACTTTTATATCTATTGTGGACCGTAGATGTGCAGTTGTCGACCCCAGCCGGCAAATAAGAGGACATTTTCACAATGATTGATATTGAATTAAACACTGTGGCAGTAGTACTCACTTCTGCCGTAGTGACAGTAAATGAACTATTTCAGGAAACATGGAAGACATTTGAACAAAAAATAAACACATGCTAACATCATAGTAACATTAACAGGAACATACAACCTAAAAGCGGTGTCATTTCTTAATTAATGCTCATGAATATCTGCATTTTCTTTTCCCCATTCAGTTTCCTCGCTACACCAGAACACTTTTATACATCAGCTTCTGTGAAGAGTTTAAGTAATACTGCCTGTCACCATTTCCTGTAGCTGCATTATCGTAGATTGCATGAAAACACATCCAAGCTGATTCACTAGCTGGACTTTTTCGCACCCAAATATGGCGATTCTGTGGCTAAATCTTGGCTCGTCTGGATCCTTTTATTGTATTTATGCAGCAGCAGTTAGGAGGTCATTTGTGTATGCCTTGCTGGATTAATGTTGGGTTGAGTCAACTCGCTGCTAGTTTGGAACAAGCTGAAACAGAGAGGAGGAAAGTGAAACTCTTCGTGAGAGAGAAGAGATCATCAGTGTTATTTAACCACCTTTGGCCATCTGTCTTTACAACCATGCTTCTCAGCTGTCATAGTAATATAGTGGGGTGAATCTGAAAGTGTGTGTGTGTGTGTGTGTGTGTTTAAGACAACACACCTCATGACTCACCTCAGGGCTTTTACAGCTTTGCCTACGTAGGTACAGTGTGTTTGCTCTGCGGGTTGATTAGATACAGTAGGCAGGGTGAAGATTGCAGGTGGTTTAAAAAAAGATTTGAATGTTCAAATAAAGAGTCGAACTGAATGAATGTTGTTTTTTCTAATGTTGGTTCAGTGATTTATTAAATACTCACTCAAAGTGGGAACAAAGCCACTCAAATGTGTTTTGGACTCTGCCTCAAACTTTGAGAGCAGCAAAGTAATTTTGAGGTTGAGTAACTCGATTTTAGGACGTATTTCTGCCATTTACTTTTTTGATAGACGGGCTGTCTATTCCACTACGGCTGGAAGACTTTTCATTCACTGCTTCAGGTCTGCTGAAGTGTTGGTTGAATCAAAGAGGTGCTGTTCCAAATCTCTAACCTTGCTATGAGAGCCTTGTCTCTTAAATTATGTTCATACACACCATTAATAATACAACAAATACAAACTCAAAGCAGAAGAGAAAAACAGTTCCCACCCTCAATGGTCGCCATCTTGGCTTTGTACTGGAAAAGGAAGAACCGCCGACATGAAAGCGGTGGTAGAGGACAATGCAGCGGTTGTGATCGCGACAGTGAACGCAACGCTAGACAGTTATTTATTTAAAAAGAAAAACTGAATTGAAGTCAAAGTCAGCAGACACGCCAGCAGATACTTTGGCAGGTGACAATCACCATCAGATGTTGTCGATTATACTCTGCCTGGTTGCAATTTACCATTTAAAAGAAGAAGAAAAAGAAGCGGTCAAATGTTGCTAACATCGGTCCTGCAAGCGCGCAACTGCTGTGTTTGATTTGAAAAACACCACCCTACCAAAATTCAGTCACTAACAAGAAGTATCTGAGTTGAGACCAAGAGTTAGAGTTCACCATCTCTCCGTAATGTAATTATGCTGAATTAAAAAACTCTACAAAAACTTAAAACTTTGTTTTATTGTTTTAAGTCCTGTGCTAGCCATCCATTCTGACCTTTGACCTCCATAAAGTCCCCAGTATGCTTCACTCAAAGTGCTCCACAGATTGTCTCACATTGTCTAAAACTCTGCCACACGCAGCTTTAAATTTTAAAAATTCATTGCATCTCGCCCAAGTGTTAACACTTTTCATTTTCAAACTACTTTGTTTAAGGTATCCTAACACTTTAAGGATATCGCGCTTCTTAAATTGGACAAGCAAACTGGCAGTAAATGTAACTGAGGCAGGATTTACATTTCTTCCAGAGCGTATTTGGCAAATCAGCCTGCTGGAAGCAAACATATTTTTTTCAAAATGAAATGTTGGAGGTGAAGAATGGCAAACAAAACCCCTCACAGTCATTAATGTTTTATTGTTTCTTTCTCTGTTGCGAGACTGAGGGGATTAAATTCTCTTAGTATAAGTGAATCATTGTCCTTTAGACCACTTCTCTTTAACTCCACTCTCCATCTCACTCTCTCTCTCTGCCTCCCTCTGTCTTTCCAGTTTTGTCTTTAATAATGAATTCAGCTGAGGGACTGTGGTTCAAAGTTCACAGCGTACGCACGTGTTCACTGCTTTTCAATAGTCACACACACTGTATATATATATAAATATGTATGACATATACACTTAAATACACACAGAGCCACAGTTGACTCTTAGATTCCTGAAATATTGATGACAGTCAGCGCTCACACACTCCCTGTCAAGACATCACCATGAACACTGGCCTCTTTTTTACCTCAGTGGACACCGAGCTCTCCTCCAGTTCACCCGACCAGCTCATCCCAGATGTTTGAGCGTTCGGGTATCTTAAAGTATTTTGTTTTACAATGATGACCTTTGTAATATTTCAACATTCGAGAGATGCAGTTATAATTTCCCTCATGTGAACTGTTTCATAGTTACCACATGAAGATATTAAGTGAGAATTCTGAAAATCTTTTTAGTTTTGTAAAATCTTCTGATATTGACCATTATGTGGCCCCAATGTTGCTAAAAACACATTTTGAATTTGGATTTTCTTAAATTGTTTTTACTGAAATTGATTTATTTTACCTTTGACTTTACTTATTTAGATTTTGTTTCAGTCTCCTTTTTTTCTGTAGTATTATGTCTTCTAATTTGTAGAAAAACACAATATAAAGTTTGAAATGCAATTCTTTTAGAACAATATCTAAAAGAAAAAATAATTAAATAGATATAGCACCGTTCTTTCTTACAAAGTGCTTTACAGGAAATAAAATCATGCAACAATTGTTAGAGGAAGAGGAGCAGCATGTAATGTAATATAATCAAGTTCAGCAACATGATACCAGCCTTGTATCAAATGGTGTCAATAGCAGTAATTTTCTCTTTCATAGTTGTATGAACACCTTGAAAAAGTACAGTTAAATACAGTTAAATCTGGCTCTATTCAGTCACTATTAGTAATTATCATTTACAGGAAAACCTAAGAATACCAGTCTGTACCTGCACATGTTAGTGTTTAATGAAGAGATACAAATCTCAGAGCGACTAAACAGAGACAGACAAAAAGCCTTGATACATTTTCCAGGCCTGTTTTTTTTTTTTTTTTTTTTTTTTTTTTATGTGTTGGCGACCTGCGTGTTTGGGGGCAAAGGAAACAGCAGAGGAAATGCCAGCGTTAGCGTGGGAGAGGGGTGGCCACCTCACTCCATCACTGAGGTGAGTGGGTTTAAACCGCAGCAGTCTGCCTTAAAGAGACCTCAGACAAAAACAAGTAACAGGGCCGAGTGCCAAGGTGGTATTTTTCCTGGTTTTCTTCTCCTTTTATGATGTATTTGCAGCATATTGGAATAATAATAATACTAATCCACATGGAAAGAGATGCATGTTATTTCCTTCCATCACTGTATTTTATTTGGACCAAGTACTACACAAGCTGCCTAATCAGGATAAGTGTGAGGTACAAATGTTGCCTTAATGAACCGGTACAGTTCAGCCTTGTGAACACGAAGTTTAAGTCTCTGCAGAAGCTTGACTCAAGAACATTTTAATCTGTTTTAAAAAAAAAAAAAAAAGTTTTGGAACTGTTCCACTGACAGTGAATGGGAGACTTTTTTCTAAACGCTGGATACAACCCAGGGTGATTTTCCAGGGATATGGGCAGATTTTCTGCTTGAGAAATGATCAGTTTAATGCTGTTCATGGGTAAGAAAGCCTAGACGAGTCCGCAGGGATCAGATTAGTCTCCCATTCCCTGTCAGAAGTGCGCTTCCTTTCCTTAGATATTCACACATATACATTGCAAAGCACTTTAATTTGTGGACATTACCTCTTGTATTTATTGTCTGTGTCTTCCCTTTCTCGCTGCCAGATCGTTCTTTTCATGTGTCTCATCAAGACGGATCTTCACGTCACGTACTTGTCAAGAAACTTGTAAGATCTAGCTATATTAAACTCTTTAAATCCAAGTTCTGAGTTTGTGTCCTGCACTTGGGTCTGCCTGCCTTGAGCCGCCGTAACAGTAACTTTGTGTTAAATATGTTTTTCAGGATGGATTTTCCCTTCAGGTGCAGTTTAGGAGGATGCAGGATTGTACAGCCACTTCTTCCCGAGGGACACAAAAAAAAAAACACTCCTCATCGGTTTTGTCCCCCCTTACGCCCCAAATCCCCAGCTAAGACAACTCTTCACATAATAGGATTTATCTTTGTCCTTATTTTCTAGGTTCTGCGTGGATTTGTGTAATATTTCTGGTATGTGGCTTTTCATTCAGAGAAACAACACTCGCATACAGACAAGGCGGAGCTCAGTTCCAGCTTTGGATTTACAAATGGGACTACATCTCAACACCATGCTTCAAAAATACCATTACTATTCTGGAGTATAGATTTAAGGTGGAATCAAGGGTCCTTCAATCTGGCAGGAGGAGTTTTTTTTTCTTCTATCAATGAGGAATGACTGATTTATATTCCATATATCGCTGCATTTATTTTGTTTGACTGGGCCGCCCTGGACAGTCACATTTCTTTGGAGGGCTGCATATTCCGTCCCAATATAAGAATAACAAAGCTGATTAAAGAGAATTGCTGTATGGAAGAGGACATTCTTCTAAAGACTTGATGGCGTTGACACATACTAGAGGTATTGTGAAACAGGAAATGCGTGTACGTAGACGATCCCCTGCTCTCCAGAAATGGCAGATTAGAGGCCGTTGATGCATGTATGAGCAAGAAGACTCGCAGCGGTGGGTAAAGCTGCGGATGAGTTCACGTCTTTTGTTGTCCAGATGATAGCGGATGTGTCCTAATCTGTGCATAAGCTTATTTGTCTCGTTCTGCTGTTATTATGCAACTCATCCTGCTTATGAAGACGGTAAAGGTACTGAAAGTTTATTTTCTCATTCAGCATCTGATTATGAGCAAGTAACCCCACAAGAACACATTTAAAAGAGCATTTTTAGTTACTTTGATTTTATTTTGCCTCTTCTGTTTTTGTCTGTTTTACCAGGTTTGAAGAGGGCGGAGGTCAGCTGGAAGAAAAGGCGATGTCATGTACCTCTGAGCACCAATCAGGATTTAACAGCTTCTGGATCAAAATCAGACGACAGTTGTGGGTTTGTTCTCTTACACCACCACTTTCAAACAAATCTGATCAGACCACACCCTCACAAAGCAGATTAGCTGAGAGTGTGAGCGAGTATGAAAAACACCTTTGATTTTAGTCGAGAATATTAAGGATATAACTTGAGATTTGATTAGACTATGTTTTCAGAGGCTTAAAAGGAATAGAGCACCAGTTTAGGATCGCATTTAGATTATATTGTTAATAATCCAGCAGAACCAGAGATCTTCTTACATCCCCTTTTGCTAAAAAAAAAAATACTATTATCTATTTACTACTATCACGACATAGTGGCAGCTTAAACAAATATGACTAAAAGACATTTTTAAGTAAGTTAGCTACTTCTATTTAAAGTCAAATGTCATCATGCAGCTCCCTCTGCGGCCGTGAAAGTTTTTTTCATTTTTCTGGTCAAATCAAATCTGTCATTGTCAGTCAAGACAACTTAGAGGTCGACCAATTCAGATACAAACATGAAATGTAAGTTAGCATAACGCTACTGCCAATGCTGCTGATGGTCGTGTGTATGTTGATGTTTTGTTTACTACTGGAGAGCGGTGCGTAGACAAACAAACAAACAAACACACACACACACACACACACAGAGTGGCTACACACTCTTTAAGAGCCTGTTGTTGTCCATGAAGGGAGTGGAAACACAAGAGCCCTGAAGTTTGTGTGTGTGTGTGTGTGTGTGTGTGTGTGTGTGTATGCATGTATGTATGTGTCTGTGTTGTGTTAGTGTGTGTGCGTGTGTGTTTGTGTGTAAGTCACTGGCAGGGATAAAGAGCCATTGTCTGCAGCTGGTGCATCCCCCACTCCTCCTCTCTGCAGCTGTGAGGAAATCAAACGCTCCTCTTTTCCCCCTCTCTGCTTCTGTCACAACCTGCTGATGCCTTATTAGGTCATTCATGGTGAAACGTAGTGATGACCCAGTGACGGTTTGTGGGGTGAAGCAGGTACACCAGCACCACTGTTACAGAGAGAAAACAAATCACCAGCATCTTACAATGATAAACTTTATTGATACCATAACTTTTAAGACAGAGTACAAAGAGTTTGACTGGAAAATAAAAATGTCACTACAATTAAATAGAATTAGGCAAATTACAGAAAATGAAAGAGAGAATAAAATTGAATATGAAACAAAATAGAGATATAAACAAATGTGATTAAATGTAAATATATTAGAACTAATAGAATATAATCAGGGACAGTATTTGCAGTCATCCTCTGTTTCACTAAAGTGGTTGCAGCTCTCAGTTAGTGCTGAAATAATTACTCATCTGACAGTTCAGTTTGATCAATTACAGTGATCGAATTCTACCATTACTCTAAAGTCAGTTATTGAGCAAAAATCCCAAACAATCACTGACTCCACCTTCTGAAATGTGAACATGTGCCCTTTTTCTTTTCATATCTTTGTAAAAAAAAAAAAAAAAAAAAAAAAAGAAGGAGTAAGAAAGAAAAAAGAAAAGACTATATTTGGGTTTTGGACTGACTGATTAACCAAACGACATCAAGACGTCTTATTTGTGTGTTGTGATGCACATTTTTAACCATTTTTACAGATTTTGTCGCAAAATACTTGTTGATCTGAACACAAAAGCTGAAGCTGCCCGTGTTGGCCTTGGACAACAGTGAGGCCGAACCAACGCTGAACTTGGATGATACTGTATCATCAAACATCTGTCTTACTGTCAATGGAGAGGAGACAAACCCTTTTTGAATATTGTCATTCAAAGCTAAGATTTCAGAACGGTTGATTAAAAAAAACATCCAATAAAACATTTTTAAAGACAAAATGTCACACAGCAGCTGTTGTGTCATCAAAGAAAGACAAACTCGAGCCAGCGAGAGTAAAAATGAGTACTCTGCTGTGAGATAAAGCCACACTGAAAATGGGTCGAGCAGACAAACTACGATTTTGTCACTCGATTACGGCCGCTTGGTTAGTGCCTGGAACATGTCCAGTTATTGATTGGTGAGCGAATGTGCTGAGGTGTGACTGAACTGTGGATGAGTGAATGTTTTTGAGTGTTATAATAAATGTGGTGAGTTACACCTCTGTCCTCAGGTAAAAACTCATCAAGCCTTGATAAAAAGGAAATGGAAAGGATGGTTGGTAGCCCGTGTGAAGAAGAAGAAGAATCCATTATTAATCCCACTTGGGGAAATTAACAATTTTCACTCTGTTTATTGTACACACATTTTACATATACATATATATAGGAGGCACACACATGCACATGCAACTAGCGGAGAGATGCCAGAGTGAGGGGGCTGCCCCTTCAGAGCGCCCCGAGCAGGTTTGGGGTTCGGTGCCTTGCTCAGGGGCACCTCGGCAGTGCTCAGGAGGTGAACTGGCACCTCTCCAGCTACCAGTCCACCTCCATGTGGACTGGCCCATGGTGGGGACTTGAACCGGCGACCCTCTGGTCCCCAAGCCAAGGCCCCACGGACTGAGCTACTGCCGTGTTACATATGATCACAAGTGATATTGATTTTGGACACCACTGTGGAGACATTTTTTTCACCTGTATGGATCTGGAGAGGAATAAAAATGTGTAGTAACTGTAAAGATTTGTGAGCAGCACACTGTATAAAGTATAAACATGGAGCATCTTCACAGTTTTTGAGGGTGTTTATTGTGGTTTCTTCGTTCTCATAGGTCAGCCTTTATAAAACACAGATCCTCGCAGTCAAACAAGCATGCAAAAAAAAATTATGGGAGCATCACTGAAGTAACACAGTCCTGCAGTTCACTGAAGCTTTATTTAACCAGCTTATGTCTGTAATCACACACCTGGATACAGAATGAAACTAAAGATTTTACCTCTTCTGTGTTTAATGTTAGTCATTTCACTCAACCATCCATTCGTTATAAAACTTAACTTGTGAACAGACTCACAAAATGGAGAAATAAGAGGCAATGTGATATCCAGCAACATGAAAAAGTAACATCCTCCGTCAAATGTGATCTAATTAGATTATATGGACATTATATTGCACTATAAAACCATGTATAATTAGTCAGTGCATTACTCATGATGATTTAATACATTAATTCATGGATGTATCTTAAATTCCCGATGCTCACCATTAACAAATTCACTATGACTTAATGTGATTAGTTCACACTTAATAATCCACATGTTAAAGGGATGTTATTTCATCAGATCAGATGAGCTGGATTTCAGTCACGTATAAGTTTATTTATGTGCCTGCATTTACGCGTCCACGTGTCCGGATGGAAATATTTGCATCTGACGTCCAGTTTGTATTTTGTTGTTGTTGTTGTTGTTTTTTATGCCTCATATTCCTGCGAGAACAGGAGCCGATCAGAGACTCCGGAACAAGCATTTACGTAAGGGGAGCAGTTTTTGGTCACGTATCAATTAACGCGCGAAGTGAATGTGAATTAACGTGAAGCGATGATGTGTGATGAGAAGAAAAAAAAAGTCACACATGGCGAGAGAGCTGCGGGGACTTCGCGGCTTCGTCCCATTAACGCGCTGGATCATCATTAACCAGTTTTTTTTTTCTTTCCCGGTTCAGCCCATCAATGAACTGCTCATGAATGTGTCGGAGGCTGGTGCGCGTCCCTGCGCCTTTAAATGCGCTCCTCCTCCTCCTCCTCCTCCTCCTCTGCTCGGCGTCCAGCCCCGCACAGCTTCTTTTTACGCGTCCGGTGGAAACGCCGGAGCAGAGGCGCTCTGCGGGGCCAGCATGAACCTCTGAGCCACAGCAGCTCACCACTACCTCCATCCTGAGACACCCAAAAAAAAAACAAACAAACAAGACGTCTTCTGATCTTTTATTTATTCACCCCTCCCTCCTTTTTTGTCTTTTTTTATCTTAAATTTGAGCGGTGGTCTCTCTCTCCGCGGACGCGTCAAAGTTGGCGCGCGCTCGCCGGATGATGGACGTCGATGGACTGGCGTGACACCTCCACCTCCATCGGACCGAGGGAAGGAGGCGGAGCGAGCCCTGCATGTCCCGAGACCCCCGCGCGGACCGGGGGGGCTTCGGTGCGTGCGTCTTGGATGCGGCGGGTGCGCGTGTGGAAGTGTGTGTCGGGTGCGTGTGTGTGCGCGCCCGCAGGAGCCGGACCAGCAGCAGCAGCAGGAGGAGAAGAAGAAGAAGAAGGAGGAGGAGGAGGAGGAGAAGTGGTGGTGACCGGAGGAAGGGAAGTTTAGCGCCGTGATTTGCCCCCCCCCTGCTCTCTCCCTCTCTCCTTCCCTCCTCTCGTGATCTTCCCTCCGCTCTCTCTCTCCATGTCACGCCGGGCGGATTTACGCTTCCCCGATGAAAATTAATCACCCGTGGGGGGGAGACTCCGCGATCGTGACTGTGGCGACGGTGGCGGTGATGTCGAGCAAGAGCGCGGAGTGGCTGCAGGAGGAGCTGGAGTCCGGGGCCGGATCCCTGCTGCTGCTGGACTGCAGACCCCACGAGCTGTACGAGTCCTCGCACATCGAGTCGGCCATCAACCTGGCCATCCCGGGCCTCATGCTGCGCAGGCTGAAGAAGGGCAACCTCCCCATCCGCTCCATCATCCCCAACAACGAGGACAAGGAGAAGTTCGTCAAGCGCTGCAAGACGGACGTGGTGGTGCTGTACGACGAGGCGGCCCCGGAGCGGCAGGAGTCCGGGCTGGGCAGCTCCGTGCTGGGGCTGCTGCTGCAGAAGCTGCGGGACGACGGCTGCAAGGCTTTTTACCTGGAGGGTAAGATTAAAAAAAAATAAAATAAAAAATCAGATGGTTCATTTCTAAAAGTCCGAAACTGTGTTTGGAGTCACCCCATTTTTTTTAATTCATAAAAAAATGTTTTCACTCTGATTTCATTACCAGGATGTTCTGGAGGTGTCATTCCCTCCAAACAGCAATCAGCTTGTGAGAAAACTGTAAATACATGAATCTGCTGATTGATCCGCTGTGGGGTCGTTTGATTAATTTAATTAACGCGTCTCAGGGTGTTTTGGTTTTTTTTTTAACCTGGAGGAAACATTTTCACATTTAACGTGTCCTAAATATGATGATATAAAACATTATCACAGACGATGAAAGTGTTTAAAGGATCATTTAAGTGCACTTCATGTCTTACTCTTTTATATTATTATTTTTTTTATTCACGTCTCGTCAGGAGGCAGCTTTACTGTCACACCTTTCACCTTTTATTCTAATAGAAACAACAGCAGACACTCGCTGAGAAGTCTTAATGGACTTTGACAGCTCTCTGTCTTCGCCTTGATTCTGCTGGTTTCGTCTCTCACAAGGGCAGAACAGAGTCATTTCAAAATAAAACAAAGTGTTTCAGGAAAAGTCAGAGTCGGTGTGTCAAATATGTTTTCAATTAAATGCTGCAGAAACGGCCCCGCCATGTTGTTCTCCTTCAGGAAAAGACAGGCCGTTTTTTTCATGAATGAACACAGAGACGACGACGAATAATCCTCCATCGCGACAATAAATCACGTTTGTTGTTTTATTTTTAAATAAAATAAGCCAGGATTCATTCACACACACACATACACACACACATACGCGCGCGCGCTCCGAACAAACGCGCTCGTGGGCGCTTTGATTTATTGATAAAGAGAGAAAATGTTGGGAGTCACGAGCCGAGCTGCCATTCACAAAAAGTCCACCGAGCTGAGCGTCGGAGCCTCCCCGGGGCGCAGCTGTTTCTCAATGGAGCACATCTGTCCGGGGCGACGCTCATCTCACCTTATTCTGCAGACGTGTGTTCAAAAGAAAGGGTGACAGAAATACCTGAGCTCTCACAAAAATCTGTTTTTATCATTATTATTATTATTATAAAATATGAAAATATGGCATGTTTAATACTGTTTATGCTGTATTCATCTTTGGATGAGTGGCTGTGTGTGTCTATAGGGTAACTGGTGAATTCATTCACTTTGTTGAAATTGTTTTTGTCTAAATGCTTTTATAATAGTCTGAATTGTAGTTCTTTAGTTGTTTTTTCTTCTTCACTCTTCCTCATTGATTCATTGCTGCGCACCAGTCCCAAAGGTGCATTTCCTGTCGCCGAGGTTCAAGATCTGCCTCTGATTTCCTGCAGACTTGACACTCAGCTGTCACTTTTTAGATGTTGAGTTACACATTTAGCATCGTACAGATCCAGCATGTGGTGATGTAAATGGCACTTTTTTCTTTTTTTCTTTTAAACCACCAAGTGATGTGATTTTCTATGGCCTTCTCCTAACATGGACCCTCTTTCCTTCGTCCTCCAGGGGGCTTCAACAAGTTCCAGTCGGAGTACCCCGAGCACTGCGAGACCAACTTGGACTGCTCCTGCCCCAGCAGCTCCCCGCCGGCCTCCGTCCTCGGGCTGGGGGGGCTCCGCATCAGCTCCGACTGCTCCGACGGGGAATCTGACCGCGAGCCAGGCAGCGCCACCGAGTCGGAGGGCAGCCCGCTCCCCAACAACCAGCCGGCGTTTCCCGTCCAGATCCTGCCGTACCTTTACCTGGGCTGTGCCAAAGACTCCACCAACCTGGATGTGCTCAGCAAGTACAATATCAAGTACATCCTCAACGTGACGCCCAACCTGCCCAACATGTTCGAACACGAAGGGGACTTCAAGTACAAACAGATCCCTATCTCCGATCACTGGAGCCAGAACCTCTCGCAGTTTTTCCCAGAGGCCATTTCATTCATTGGTAAGTGAAGGTGGAGAACTCACTTCCTGTCAGTGTGACATGTTACATAACATCTTTTTTTTTTTGTAACAGCAGGGCAACCATTGAGTTGATCACACATACATCTGCTGATCATTTTTCTCTTTAATCTTTGAGGCTATAAAAAAATGTAAAAATAAATGGCTGTCAAAATCTATCAGAGAACAAGGAGGCGTCGTCAACAGTCAGAATCAGTTTACTCTCATACGTGATAAAGAAAAACAGCAAATCTTCACATTTGGAGAGTCTTTAACTAGCAAGCATTTGGTACTTCAGTTAGTTTAAATGATCACTAAAAGAGCTAGCACTTTTGTTTAGGGCTGCGACTAAACAGTTACTCCCATTAGCTTCATCTTACTTTTTCAATTAATCAGAGAACGGTTTGTTCCAGTGGTTTCCAACGTTAAAACAAGGCAGCGTCCACTTGTGACCCCTCATCATCGGGTGTTTATGGTTGAACTGGTCTCAACTGGCTTCTTCTTTTGTTAATCATCTTGAAACCCAATTGTCCCCTGGTGGGGGGTCACGACCCCCATGTTGAGAACCACCAGTTTATTCTATAAAAAGTCAGAAAATAGCAAAAGATACAGATCAGTTTCCCAGAACCTGAGATGATGTCTTAATTCTCAAGTTTTGACCGACCCACAGTCCAAAACTCAAACTAAGACTCTGTTTACTTTCAATCTGTCAAAATTGTTTCTGATTTATTTTCAGTGAATTGACTAATCAGTTAAACATTTCAGCTCCAGCTATGATTAGGGCTGCAACTAAGGCTTTTACACATATATATTTTATCTGTGTTAGAAAATAGTGACAAATATCCATGAAAATTTACCAGGGCCAAAAGCAATGTCTTCTGTTTAGCTATTTGTGCGGTAGTCCAAACGATCAAGATTTAGTTTATAATTAAATAAATCAGAGAGAAAGAGAAAATCTCTATATTTAAGATAACGAGGAAGAATCTACAGCGCTCATATTTAACCTGAAAGCAGTGAATGTTTGGCAGTTTTTTCTTGATAGATGACTCAAAAGATTAATCCACTATCAAAATTGTTGTTAGTTTTATGGCTGCATTTTTAAAAGTCAGAAAATAGTGACAAATGCCTGTTTTAATGTCCCAAAAGCCAAGTTGATGTCTTAAAATGACTTATTTAGTCTAAGCAACAGCAGCCGAAGTATAATCAATGTACTATATAAAAAACAGTAAATACAATAATACATTTGAAACCAGCAAAATATTCGCTGAAACAGTTACAAAATATTCAGCCCATCAGTTGATCGACCAATAGATTCAGCCCTAATAATACATTAAATGTAACATAAAAACCTAAATTGTGTATAAAAATGTAGCTTTGTTGATTTCAAACTGAATTTTTTGGAAAGTGTCTTTAATGGTTGTGCTCGTGAGCAGTCAGCCTCCTGTTTTTCTACTATTACCGATTAAATATGGATTTAACATCACAAAATATAAAGCAAAGTTTTGAATAAAACATGGAGTTAGATTCTTTGAGAATGGGGGTCATAGCGAAGTCACAAGAAGTTTAGCTCTCATCGCGTCCCACTTTTAGTGTTTCCCATATTTCCCGTCATTCCCGTCATTCCTTCGGACTGAATTCCCAGAGTAAATGAGTAAATTCCCTCACTGGTGAGTCAATGAGAACATCGGGGTCCTTGCGCTCGTCTCAGATTGACCAGACTCCTCCTGACATATGTCTTCCTTTTTTTTTTTTTTTTAAGACTTATGTTTCTACTTAGGTGGGAGGAAGTGTGACATATGCCAGAGCGAGAGGTCGTGGCAGATTTGGGTCACGCTGATGTTAAATGCTGCTGGCTGGCTGGCTGTAACGTGCAGAGGATTACATCAGGTCTTTTTGTTAACAGCAGGCTAATTATGGGTAAAAGAGTAAAGCTCGACTCTGCAAAGGAAACCCAGATGTGACCTTAAACTGTTCCGATGTAAACTGCGGATTCCTTAAATATCTCAATGATTGAAGCGGCGAGTTTGCTGATGTATGCGAGAACGTGGAGAGGGAGAAATTAGAATTTTCCTGCCATTTTAACAGCCTGAGAAATCCTTGCGCTGTATTGTATTTAAAGCACAAATGAAGTGATGTAATGCTGCACACATCTGCACAATCCGAGGATCAGTGCAGAGCAGATTAACTGCCAGTGACTTACTTGACTCCTGAGTCTCGTACAGTTGGGTTTGGGTCTCCCCCGATGAGGATTTTTACTATTTCTTTTTGGCCCCCTTTTTATTGCGGAAAGTGAGCACACATCACATATAAATTTAATTTGGCATCCACTTGGCAGCCTGAGCTCGTGAGCCAACTGACCTCAATCCTACAACAAGAGATGCAGGCAGGGAGAGTGAGGAGAGGCAGAGAGAGATAAAGGAGAGGATGAGAGAGAGAGAGAGAGAAAGAGAGAAAGAAAGGAAAGGAAAGGAGCACTTAACTCTCGCTCTAATGGCCTGTAGTGATGCGAGCACAAGGCTTTGAAACTGAGAGAACGTGCTGCCTGTTAATAATGCAAGATTTTTTTTTTATTCAGGTTTTTCTGCAGACTGAGAGATAGAAAGCAGAATGAAACATGGCTTTGAGAAAGGTCGTGCTGGATCGTGGAAACATTATAAACATTTTTCTAAACCTTTTTCTATAAAGACAGATTGAATTCTCAGCTCTGGTATGTGTGTGACTTGGAGTTTGGCTGTGTTGTACTGCATGAGTGGAAGTACATCAATGATATAAAGTGATGTGATGTTATCACTCTATATGTTTCTGTTATTTAAAAAATGTGCTTTACACATTATGTCCTTTACTCCAAATATCCTAAAAACATGATTTTAAGCCCTAAAAATGATGACTAAATAAGCAACAATCAAATTTAACGTAAGAAACAAACATTTTTAGGTCTTATTTACCGAATGTTTGCCAACCATAGAGTGACCCTGCGTTATGTTTTTCCCACTCTGCCTTGACGACTTCAAACCAGTGAGAAGAACAAAAGCAAAAATGCAGAAATAAGTAGCGTGAAACCAAAAGTGCCCAAACTTTAGCAGAAACGTGCGTATTCATGTGAGATCCCATCACTCATAGTAACAAACTACATGACCTAAAAGTTTGCTGTTTCTTATTTTATGTCATTTAGTGTATTGATCATATTTTGATTGGTACTGATGTGTCCTGTAGTGTTTGTTGTTTATAAAGATGCCCATTTGGTGTTATATTAGCAACAACTCGTCTTCCTTTGGAGTGAAAATACACAGTATCATCAACCTCTGTCTCCTCTCCCCCTCAGACGAGGCTCGCTCAAAGAAGTGCGGCATCCTGGTGCACTGCCTGGCCGGGATTAGCCGCTCGGTGACCGTCACGGTGGCCTACCTGATGCAGAAGCTCAACCTGTCGCTCAACGACGCGTACGACTTCGTCAAGCGGAAAAAGTCCAACATTTCCCCGAACTTCAACTTCATGGGCCAGCTTCTGGACTTTGAGCGGACGCTGGGCCTCAACAGCCCCTGTGACAACCGCTCCACGTCCCCGCCGCACGACCAGCTCTTCTTCACCACCCCGACCAATCACAATGTGTTTCAGCTGGACACTCTGGAGTCCACATGAGAGTTAGAGCGGGGACTGTCCCTTTCCTGGGGGGGTCAAGGTGGTGTTGTTACCATAGTAACAAGCGGCTGCGCTGGAGGGAAGCAGCCAGTTTTAGTGAATGTTTTAACCTCCCCGAGGCTCGTCGTCTGAGAGCCTGGCCACGGAGCAGCGTTTGGAGGGACGGGAGAGGTCACAGATGCCACGTTAAAAAGGGGACAGGGGAGTTTTTGAACCCACAGGAGGGGAACTGACAGGCGGTTTTACGGTGGCGTCCGTTTCAGAGTCGACTGAAAAACGAAGGAGGAAGAGCCTCGATCAACTTGTAACGAGGAGCCGAGGAGACTTAACTGACTGAGGGACCGAGCGAAGGCCGCAGCAGGACAGACAGCTTCGTACAAAGATAAGAACGAGGAAGAATCTACAGCGCTCGGTTTGTGAGATGACAACATCCTTTTTGTCTTTCTGTCTCGGCTCTCGAGCCGAGCTGACTGGTGCCAAGTGGAGAATCTGGGATTTACTTGTAGGGAAATCTCACTCTACTGAATGTAGAGTTTTATAAACCAAGGAATTAACACACACATAAACAAAGTATGTGTGTTTGTACTGTATGTACTGTATGTATGTTAACGTACATAGCAGAAGATGTGTGGGCGTCCTTAACAAATTCAGTATGTCTATATGCATTTTTTTGTATATTTTTTGTGTACATTTACGCACAAATCTATACCTTATAAATATATACGCATAGAAATCTTATCTATCCAATCCAGTTATGGCTTAAGAGAATGTAAAACTAAAGAAGGGGAATGGGTGTGGTGACGCCAACAAAGAGAAACGTTGTTGTGATATTCCTAGTTGTCTTCTTTTCTTTTCTTTTTTCTTTTTCTTTTTTTTTTTTCTTAAGTTTCATTTTTCTTTTAGGTTTGTAATGACCTAATGCAGTTTGCACAGTGGTGTAGCCATTGACTTGTTGGCACTTGGAGCCAGCGCTAGGAAGCAGGCAGATAAAGAGACATTCAGAGAAGAGGAGCGGAGAGGAGAGGCCAGTCCCAGGCTGCGACATGTCCCAACAGCTGCACCGTGGAGTGGGGAGGGAGCGGGAACTGCGCCCCCCCCCCCCACAACCACCACAAAGCGTAGGACGAGGTTCTGGGGTTAGAGGATTGGCTGTCAATGAGTGTGGAGTTAGGAATCTTCACTTAAATCGCGGTTAGGTTTGGATGAGGATACTACGGTAGATTTGACATTTGGCCAACTGTTTTCAAGTGCAAGTTCCCGGTTCTGACTTCCTTCCCCGCATGACTGTTCATCCAGTTGCCTAACAAGAAGTACCAGTTGTTTACACCAGCTGCTTCGATTATTTTAGACTTCTTTTTTTTTTATTTCAGTTAGAAACTAAAACCAACTTATTTCATCACAGGATATGGTCTCACATATGTTTTAGCCAAACTGGCTTCTAACGGCTGTGACTTTTGAACTTGACTTGAGAAGTCACGGTTAGGATTGGTGTTGGTGGGGCTGCTAAAGTGGGGGTTAACATTTATGAGCAACTTTTTGGGGCAGCTTATTTTAGCAACCTTGGGCAAAGAAGTGCCTCAACACTCTTGTATTACCTTATTTCTGTTTGCCTAAGAGGAAGTTGTTCAATTTGTTGTCCTATCTTAGATCCCTTTGAGTATGTCAAGTTTGCCAAAAAAAAAAAAAGAACTGCAGGAAGGGGGACTATGATTGTAATCTGGTCTTGTTGTTGGGATTACGGTGTTTGTGGACTGGGACTGGCCTCAGCTACAGACTGCACTTAGCTACTTCAATAGCTTCACGTCCCTTAACTGCATTGGAGAAAACAGAAGGTCTTTCTGCAAAGGGATCACCCATTTCGTCAAAGAAAGTTCACCCTTAAGCCTTGGGAATATTATATGAAAGATATATTATACACAAATTGATATAAATATATATATTATAGAGCTAATAGTAAACAGATCTATATTATTTTGTATACCTGAGCATGCTGTGGTACTGTATGCTCTCTAACAGTAGACGTAACCACGAGTCGGATGTTGCTTTACCAGGTGGGGAGATGAACGATGGGGACCGTTTTTTTAACTGCTGTTGCTGCTGAAGACAGCGGCACACAGCATGTGGTTAAGGAGTTTTCCGAGACCCCGTCCACATCAGAGGCACCTTGACAAGGGTGGCTATGAGTGGAACAACAGCACAGCACTAACAGATCTGTAGGAACATCAGACGTCATGCAAGAACGCTTTCTGTCATCTTATCCCAAAGCTGTCTTAGTCGTAGCTAATATAAGTCGCGTCCGGCTTGCAACTGCTCAAACGTGTCATAAATCTGTCTTTTACTACCCAGTGAATGCTAGCTGTTAGCGAGCACGAGCCCGTTTGGAAGTAGTGGTCTTTAGTATCATCCACGCTTCAATCACAAGCAAGTTTCATTCACAAAATTGTCACAGAGAGTAAAAAGCAGAACAGGGACAGTTGTCTTAAAAGGACACTAACAAATCTCCAGGGTTGTCTGTGCTGTCCTCACAGAGATAAAAATAAAGAGGGAACGGTTTGATATGAAATCAGATGCTAAAAAACATCTTGCTAAAGCAAAACCGTGCCTGATTTTTAAAAGTGAAACAGTCCATCTAGTGCCATTAGACTGCAGGTGAGGATGAGGATGTTGAGCTCAATGGTGACTGGCGTAAAGACACTGAGACAGCTTTTGGAGTGTGAATTTTTCTACCCAAAACACTTCTGTTAAAGTTAAAGTAAACTGGCAGTCGTGATGCCCATCACACTGATAAAGTGAGAACAGCATGTTAATAAAACTATTTATTATATTTTATTTATTTTAGGTGGCCTAAACTCCAAATTCATGAAGTATTGCACCTTGTAAGGCAAGCAAGAAGGTTGGACCATCTGTTCAGCACTTAAGTCAATCAGTCAAAATTCACAAAAATTGGTGAATGTGACATATTAAGAGTCGTGTGCACACAAACGTCAGTGGCATAGGTACTGTAACCAAAAAATCAATAGTAGTAGTACCTGCACACTGAAGCCACAGGTCGTAGACTGCATAATGACTGCAGATCTTTCCCTGGTCTGAGGAAGATCTCTAAAATCTCTAATCTAAAATCACTGTTAATAAAACAGGAGAATAGAACAAGTGCTCTTGAATCACTCATATGTGAAACTTAAGAAAAATTCTGTTTGTATGAACGGTTCTTGCTTGAGGCCCATAGTTCAAAGCGAACAACAGAAATTTGGTTTCGAAGCCGTGATGTGGACGGGGTCTACACAGAAACAAAGAACTGGGTTTCAGAGGGAACAGCAGATGAATCTGAACAGGGTTGGTTTTAGCTGGCCTTATATAATCTTTCTAACTTCTTTCTAATGCTGACTGTTCAATACTCTTTCTATCTCACTTTAGAAAAACGTGTAAAAAGGAAAAAAAGAAATGTTTGTTTATCTGTCATTTAAATCAGAAGATGGTAATAAAAGACAGCAAGCTGTCTTTTTACCATTACGGGTCACACGAGGTCCTCTTTGTTACTCTGCAATATATCAAAACACCTTTTTGCAGTATTTTGTAGATCAAAGACCTCAAAATTTTACAAATCTTTTGTACTATATCTATTCTCTATAATTATACAAGATCCAGCTCGATACGGCTTGTGGACTGAAGTAACATTTCACCTGGGGTGTCCAAAATGTAGGGCTGACGTGCCCGTTACCAACCAGAAATAGACCCTCTCTAACACACACACACACACTCATACATACACACACACTGTTTCACACAGCCAGAGCTGTGGTTCAGCATGCCAGTTATGTGTCACAATAGACGATTACACCACCCGGCTTTAATAATTACAAGGTCTTTTTCCGTCTTGTTTTGATATAACATGCTCTATGCTATTCCTGTGGCCTTTCAATATGAATATATATCTAAGTATATATATGTTATGAATTTATATGCAAAAGTTCCTCTCCTATTATAGCATCAGAGATGAAAATAATACTACCATGCTTGAATGGACTTCCCTTGTCTGTAGTCATATCCCACTTACAATAAGAACAACGTCGAGGACTCGATCACTTGCACCCTAGGATTGAAATATATTTCAGTACGGAGCTTTTCTATTTAAAAAGAACATAGTTGATTTCAAGCTGCTTTCTTGTGTTTTTGTGTCTTTGTAACAATGAAAGAGAAATCGAGTCTTTTTTCTCTGTTTGTAAATTTGCCAGATCACGGGAACGGCCGTTTCTGTGTCCTTAAACTTGTAGCTACATCTCGGTGAGAATGTGCTCGGGAGGGAAAAGCGTGAATGGGCGAGACGAGAGCCGGCGGCGGTGGTGGCGTTTAAATAAAAAAGTGAAAGGAAAAGTGAATGATTTTAAAAATGTTACCTCAGTGAGGAATTTTTCAGGGATTTTTTTTGACAATGCATCTTGCATCGTGTTACAGCTTCAAACACACGTTGAATAGCTGTTTTGTATTGTGCTGTAAACAGTTTTTTAAAAAAAGATGCAATCTGTCTGTGTATAAAAACAATGGGCATGTTAACCGGGGCAGTTTCACCTTTCTGTCTACTGAAGGAAATACGATTGACCCTATGTATTGTACAGTATATGGAAACAACACAAGACATGTTTATACTGCAAATAAATCTTGAAATATTTTTTTCTTTAACATGTTTCCTGTTTATCTTTTTTTACCACAAAACTACATTAAAATCACTCTAATGACTAGAAGAATTTGTCATAGTCACACTCATCAGCACACCACTAACATACAGTTCTTGTTGCAGTTTCCAACCTGAGACGATAAACCACATATGAAAATCAGACTAATTAATGGATCATTTTACTGGTTCAGGTGTCCATAAATGATTACATATGCATCTGTTAGATGACCTGTACAAGTGTAATTGACATTAGTTATTTATTTTTCTCTCATATTATACATAAACAGGATTATTCCCTCAGCCTCTCAATAGTCATTAGAAAAAGCAAGACTAGTTTACCCCAGAAAGGTTCATCACACAGTAAGAGTACTGAGTACAGCATTAAGTGTTTCTCAAGTCACAAGCTAATTGTAAAACGGTTTATATA
>JBAJHX010000096.1:10447211-10458728 GCA_037176925.1 Amniataba percoides
ATATATGTATATGTATGTGTATATGTATATTATATTGTTTATGTTGTTTATGTATAATGCTCACGTCTGTTCGGCAAAAACAGCCTCTCAGAAAAAGACTGGGATTGTTAAGAGTTAGAGCAACGAGTCTGTAGTTACCGTTTCTTTTTATATTTTGGTTTTGTTATGCCTAAGACTTCCCCTCATTTTCTTCCACAGTCACTAACACACACACACACACACACACACAGGATTTGTCTTGTTGCGTCTTTGCTGTGGTTTCTAAGGTTTCTGACAGTTACGTATCCGATTGCTTAAACTGAAACTCTGCCACTTCCCCTCTCTGGCACCGAAGTGTGTCTTTTGTGTGCAGTAAGAGAGGAACATGTTGTGTGTTTAGCGGGAAAAAAAATAAAAAAAACAACCCCCCACCCCACATTGATCACAATCAGGCCCTCTTCATAGCATGTATTACCATATATTTGCATTTCAAGTGCATGATTTAAGGATTTTTTGTACATTTTTGGATCCATGCTGATGAGACAACCGATGCTAATGTTGCATCTGTTACATTTACGACGCAGTTAGGCCGGTTAGCTTAGCTTAGCATAAAATCGGGCAAATTGGCACCGTTCAAACACGACCAAATTCACACTAATTAGCACGTCATATCTCGTCTGTTTAATCCATACCAAAAAAATAGACGGAAAACAAAAGTGTAAAAATAACAGTAATGGAGGAGGCTCAGCTGGATGCCTCGCTACGCTCCTAGCCAAAAAGACAGTTGGCACGTAATCCTTATGATAACAAACTTCCATTTTTAAAATTGAATAAACAAACAAGGTAAAACTTAACTCATTACTAAGCTACTTCAGATGCTGATAAGTATTTTGTCACTTTTGCTCAAAGCCAGGCTAACTCTTTCCCTCTGTTTCCAGTCTTTATGCTAAGCTAAGCTAACCTGGAGCTGCCTTTAGCTTCCCACCTTATTCACCACCTTATATACCAATCTTCTCATCTAACTATTTCATTATTTTTTTTGCGGTCAAGTGCAGCAGCAAGGTTTGTGGACTGGATATTGAAAATTCAGCCGTGAAACGAGGAATACTATCTCTTTTTCTCCCGATACCTGTGTGCCCATTAACTGCACTCACAGCTAACCTAAACTGCCTTTTCTCTCCTCCCAATTAGTTGATAATAATGGCACATGTGCGCATGAAAGCTGACAGCGAGGAGAGGGGGAGAGTGAGAATCGGCAAAGTAAGGAAGCGAGGAAGAGGAGGAGGAGGGCTGGTGGAAATAAAAAAGAGCATCTCAAAGACAGCGCTATAAATATCCCTACTCGTCTCCTCCAGTCTTGCCCTCGCCTCTCCTTACTCGCAGCGGCTCTTCCTCAATTTTTGCCACGACTTACACGCATGTGAAGCGGGCCGCTCACCTTGTGGTAATTCAGACAGGATATTACAGTGACAGCGGGGGTGAAGTAACGGAAATGAAGGCCCCGCCATGTTTGAAGGGTGGGGGGGGGATGATCGACACCACGACGACTGATTACTCTCTGGTTTCCTGGCAACGTGACGACAGGGTTTCCCATCATCATCCCGACAGTTCATGCAACAGGAAATATTTCCCGTGCTAATTTGAAGTAATTAAAGTTTATCATGAACCGGGGCAGTTAAAAGGAATTAATCTCTCAGCTCTGTGACATTTCCTGTGTCGGACTCTCTTGAAACACTGAAAAGGAGACTGTAATTTAATTTTGGCTCCACTGAGTGCTGTTACCTGATAAAATATTGGGGTTTTGAGTATGTTTGAGCCAGTTTGGTGCAAAAACTTGAGGTGGGGGCCAGGTCACATATGTCTTTACATGTTGAAAGGAAATGCAGTGGGAGGAGGTACAGTAGGGAGAAAGTGTCTCGCCAATGTGTTGCATAAGATGGTTGCATTGTGCTAATGAAGGAGGGCAGGATAAAAATATGATATCTCTGGCAATGCTGCATGGATTTTTCCTCCATTGAGAGTCCTACATTGTTATAGGAGTGCATTGCTTTTAAGGTAAATTATGACCTCAGGTCTCAAATGTGAAGCAATATAGGCTGGTTTGGATCTCAGTTTTAGGCTCCTGTAACACTTTTTTTCTCCCCACACTGCCACATTGCTTCATATCCTGTCAGCGAGAATATTTGTGTGCATTTAGTTGCCCTGTTGTTTAATAAGTACGCAGCCATTTTAGAGAAATGATTAACACTGCTGATGGTGATAATAAACACATAACTGCACTGTCAGTGAGTTCAAGTTACCCCAGAGAGGGATGCAGGGCCATAGTGTTTTTTTATTTTTTTCAAAATGAATATAAATGAGTAAATGAAGTGTGTTGGCAGCAGCAGTACACTTTCTATCAGTCAGTAGGGATACCAATTCTTATGAGGCAATTTCCGCACTGTGAAACCAGGGTAAAAGCTGTGAAACAAGATTATACAACTATCGCCGCTGACAGTCAGACTGCACCGACCAAACTTTGTCTGTCTGTCCAAGAATGTGGTCACGACAGAGAGATATTTGATCTCAACACTTCCTCTTGTCGAGAAACTGCAGGCCCCAACAAAACATGTTTTGCTGCTGGAGAAGAAATCGTACATGAGTTGCCAGTTTTGCAGCTTTGGAAATGTTAAATAAGTGCACATTGGTGGCATCGTTTCTATGTAAGTTGGCGGCGTTAACACAAAACTTGAATTTTCCGCCACCAGAGAGGCTGTCATTATACTCCCCTGAATGCAGCACAGACTTATTTCGGTAATGGCCCTGCCTCCATCTTCTTTTAATGAGATTCTGCTCATGCTCTCTGTCTGACTGACAGAACGGAGACTCGTGCGGATAAATTGCATCTGACACAGTCATGACATTGACAAACTGAGTAGCTCAGATCTGGCCACTTTCACGAAAGCTCGGCTGTTGCGGGTTCCTTTAATGGGCTCAAATAATTACAGTAAATAGCTGCTACAGCTGCTACTGCTGCTGCAGTACTTAGGCGAGCACTGTCCTCCCACTGCGAGTGGTACTGTACTGTGATGCACTGTACTGGCTCTGCTCTCTTTTACAGTTATATAAAGAACCGGCGCAGCACTCTCTCCAGCAACGCTCCACTTCAAGAGCACAATGAGAGGGGATCTGGGGAGGGAGTGGAAGTGGAGGGAGGGAGGATGAGAGAAGCGAGGGAGGCAGAGGGGGGAGAGGTGTTCATGTTTCATCCTGTTGAGGCTTGCATACCTGTAAAATGGAAAGTTTAAAACCAGTAGGTAAGCAGAAAAGATGGAACTTATTACTTATTACTCACTCCTTAGATCTATCTGCCTGTGCCGTGATCGCCTTCATCCTCACATCTGCATCACCAGTTCACACTCTGACTGTTGCTGTGTGTTTATTATTAGATATTTATCAGTACATTTAAATTGATTTGCCTATTTTTCCTACTGAGCACCACAAAGACCTTGCGGGTTGCTTTAGAAGCATCAGCTCATGTGCTCCATGTGTTTTCTGACACTAAAATGTCACGTGCCTTATGTCTTTTCTCTGTTTTAATGATCATTGTTGCTTCTCAGAGCAGATGCACATCATACATCCATAGTGAATGAAATTGTCCACCAATACACGATCAGTACAAACATGCTCTCCTACATGTATTACAAGATGCAGTCTGTATGTGGGCTGATAAAAATTGAGACTGTTTTGGTTCAGGTGCAATATCCCTCTCACCATTTATTCTCCCCAAACACAGTCTGAAACCTCACTGAGTAGAAATCTGCAAAAGAAATAAAGGAAAGCGAAAACTGTATCTAAACAGATACCAGAAACCAAAATACTTTCACTGAGGTAAAATATTGAGAATATCTATATAAAGCTCTCTGCAGAAATGTCTTTTTCCAAAGTGGCAGGTTCTGTATTAAATTACATTCAGGTGTGGATCACCTTGCAGCCCTGCCAGGTGTGTATTTTTTCTAATGCTTTAATGAACACTATACCTGAACTATGCTGTTAGTTTGTTTAAAGTGTGTTCTGTTGAAAACTACATGCATCCACATTTGGGTTTCCATTAACAACATTAATAAGGTCTGTCTCTTGTCTTTTACCCCCTTTTCAGATGGCTGACAGAAAATGCAGATCACAGCCAGCATCGTTTAAGAAGTTCAACAAACCATCTGGCAAAATCCGACATGAATTCAGGTTAATGCCTGCTCCGTGTCATCGGCTATATCAAGAAAAGAGACAAGAGTGTCTTGTCAACCTCTGACTGTGAGTGGGCAGGCTGCAGACACACACAGTTACACAATCTAATGATAAGCCAGCACTTTAAGATATACACTCATTTGGAAAAGTTCAGTTTTTTTAAGAAGGAAGCTAATTTATTTTAGACAGAGACCGTCACACACAAAAAAAGTCTCCCATACAAGGCCCAGAAAAAGGATGTCATAGCCTTCAAGGCCATAAATAAATATTGACTGGAGCGATCACAAACTGTGAACAGAGGGAGTACAATTTGTTGTCTAGTTGTGCGATAATTTGCAAAACATGTGGAGAAACATGCTGGAATAATGAAGCACATAATTGGCTGAGTGCATCCGTGCAGTCAAAGGTGAACATCTGACCTGTGAATCTGCCTGAGCTGGCTGGAGACTGCACTGAAAAAGAAGCCGGATTCTTCTATCGTACAGGCTGAAATAGAAATGAATGGGAAAATGACGCAGATATTTGAGGGATGAAAGCATAACGTGACTGTGCCAGACCTTCACCGTCATCTCCACCGTCAGATGAACAAACTTTGGTTGTCTGTGTCAGCTCAGACGGTAAACAACACAGCCAGGAGGCTATAGGGCCATTGGATTATATGTTTTCTGCAGTGTTATAGAGACAGTCTGTACATTTTCATGCCAACCGAACATTACAGCCACAAATTACAGTCATCTTCACATCTCCAATCATAAAGGGGGGGGAGCAGTAAAAGCAGCTGTTGTGAAGCTGTGTACTCTTGCAGGTCAGAGCCACATGGTTAAAAAACGCTTGTTTGACAAGAGCAGCTGGGGAATACGCTCCTCGTCAGTTCACCTGTGCTCATTAAACACCCACCTGAACGAACTTTGAGCACAGCAAATCACAGGCATGACCTCTGACACAGTGATCTCTGCCACATAAAAAGAACAAAAATCAAAAATAGAAAGTGAAAGACTTTTGTTTAAACATTTTTTGAGGACACCTGCACTCAACAAAATGGACATTTTGGAAATACATTAAGGTCTAAGTCATGTGGAGCAGCTTCACTGAGGCCAAATATGGTTAAACACTCGCAGCAGGCTTCAGCAAAGTCCAGATCCTTTTAGGCTATGATCTCAGACACTGTTCAAGTGTGTGTCGGTGTGTCTGTGTGTGTGAGAGAGCGAGTGTGTGGGCGTCTGATGCCTGCATATGCGCATGGCCAGCCACATGTTTGACTTTGATCCCGTCCTTGGTGAGCAAACATATTCAGTCTGTTCTTATCTCTTTGCCCCCCTTGACGTTACCTAAGAGTCAACTGTTGCATTTATTGAATTCCCACTAAGTTGAATGTGTCTCTTCTATGGTCAGATATATATACGTTGCATTATTTGATGATCATAATCACACATTTGTTGTTAATCTCCTCATAGTTTCTACCATGACATGTTTGTGAACTGTAAAATGTAATGAATACATATGGAGATGTTTTTTCTGTTTATTCATTTCAATATAGAACATTTTAAGGTTTCTCTTCTTCTATCTTATAACAGTATTTGCTGACGTATTGTTGATATTTTAACATTTTCTTTGACATTTACGTTATTACATTGTTCACTTCAAATAGTCTGTCTGAATGACTTTTACAGCTTGGAGTCAATGTGCAGGTGTCTCTTTTTACACTCATACAAACACATATTTGACATGTTGTGTATTTTTTGTAATGATAAATCAATTTTATATTTTATTATGAGTAACTATAAGTCATGTCTTGCAGTTTTCCACTCTGACAACTGGCTCATGAAGTCTCTCCACCTCTCTAAAACCTCTTTCCAGCAAGTAAGGTATATGATTCAGTGTAAAGTCTGGCACATGGAGTGAAAAAACTGACTTCTTTACAAGTTCTTTCACTTTGCCCTCCGTGGTCCTTTCACAAAATGTTCACCTCCCTCAGCTCCTCCTTTCCTCGCCCTCTTGTTATGTTTTAATCCTCTTTCATTTTCTTTATCCTCTTTCTCCCACTTCATCTGGATATCTATTTCTCCATCCTGCCCTCTCCCTCACCTGTAACATGTAACATGAGTCCAGACAGGGTGAAGGTGGACGAGGTGCTCACTCGGCTCATAAAGCACAGCGCACATCCGCTCGCCAGTTAAAGAGTAACAACAACAGGTGATTACCAGTCAGTCAGACCACAGTCCAGACTGTTGCAATAATGTCTGCTGAAGTGTTTGCAGTGAAAGTCTGTGAGGCTTTGCTTAACATACCTGCATTAGAAAAAAAAACCCACATAGGAATATAATCTTTTCTTATCAGCAAAGCTGCTTAAAAAAGATAGAGCTTTACTGTAATTCCATATGATCATTTTAAAACGCTCAGAAATGTAGCCCAGATACAGCACATAGATTATATTCATGCTTAGCTTAAGTTATGATAAAAGACTTTATTTATCCACTTTATTTGGTTGAGATCCATGAAATTAAATAGGTGTGTCTTGTATGTGTCTAACTTAAGTGCAATCAGAAAAACAGCTGCATTGTGTTGGGTCAGACAGTTAATAAACTTAACAAAAGCGGAGAAGTTGAATTCAACCATGAGGTCATTCTTGGTGGACGTATTTAATGGTGGTGTTTTATTGAGTTGTAATCTGCAGTGCTGGGACGTTACTCATTAGTCACAACGTGTGATAAAATGACTTTACCCAGTGTAACTTTCATGTCGGTCTTCTTGGTTATCTTGCTTAGAAATCAACTGACAGATTGAAATTCTACATATAACGTGTCATTTCCACCACTTGGCTAAAGCCTTGTTTAATTCCCCCTTACAAATCATAATTGTCTTTATCAGATCACTTGTCTAGTTTGCTTTTGAGGAGAAATTATTCTGACTCATTTGAAGGCACAAATTCAAGAAACATGCAGCCAACTTTTACAGTTTGGACTGATAAGGTCTTTGTCTTATTTTGATGGTCGGCTTACAGCGTGCATCACCACATTTGTCCGTTCCCATTCATTCACTCATGTCGTAACAAGATATATCCAGTAATTCTTCAGCCGACAGGTAATATGCACCCATAAAATAATCAGTGATCAGACATGCACTCTACTCTGGCATTCATGAATGATGAATGAAGCACTGTGCTGTGTTCCCCGGAGCCGGATTAGCGCGCCATTAGCACGTTGACTCCTTTAAATTGCCTGATCGTCTCGGGAGCACCTTCCTGGCGTTAGACCATCTCAGTGCTGTTTTTTTTCTCACCGGCTGCCCCTTCGAGACAAACGGGTAGATTAGAAATTACTGCCGGATGTGAGACAGGTCCTCACGGGGATGAGCCTCTGGATCAGGATGGTTTTCACCTCTGAAATAACAACATATGCCGAGAGGCTCCATCAATGTTTCAAGAAAGATTTACATATGAGCCCCATGGTTCATTCTTAAGAATAAAAAGGGCCTGAAGGTGTCAGTTCCTAGGCTCAAAACATGGAGCTTAATTAGCTAACAATGCAGGACACTGACATTTTTCTCAGAGTGACTCCAACAGTGAAATATTACATTTGTTGGGGACTATTTTCAGCAGCGGATCATTACACATTTTTACACATATGCACATTGTTTACGGAGACAGGATGTTGTATGTGGGTTACTTGTGTGATGATTCCCTTTGCCTTATTTTCTCTGTAGTTAGTGAAACAGAGCTGATGGATGTAACGTTTATTACATCAAATCACTTTACAATACAGATTTATTGTGATATATAAGTATATTACACACTATGAAAAAGCTGAGCCATTCATCTTAGAAGCACTTGACCTCTGAACTTCAAACACTTCCTGCATGCCGTGTTGCAGCTGCTGCTCCTGCGCTAACCCTTTGCTCTGTGCGCACCACTGTTTAATAAATATTTACGCATTTTGCAAGCTGCGAGCTTCCGATTGTCTGCATTATCTCGTTTCAACTTTTCTCACATTCTCTGAATCGGCTGCGCTCGCTCCAGCTGCAGCGTGAAACCCGCGAGGACGCTCGGTCCCCCCGGTTATATGAGGCGGAGAGAGATGGGAAGTGGAGATAAAAATAATTTCTGCGGCCCGATCCATCTAATGATAACAGAGTTCTCCTTTACTGTTACCATGGCAACCAGGAACAGGAAGGAAGTGGAATTGTTGCAGAGCTCAGCAGGACCGGCTGAACCGTTTGACAGAGACCAGAATAAGTGATCGCAGCCCTGCAGAAGGTCGTGTATGTGGGTGTTTATGGTATTAAAAGCGTTAAGTCTATGTCTAAGTCTGGTATTAAAAACCCTGCACGACTAAGTCCAGCAACAAGAAGTGCAAGGCCTCCGATCACTGGGTCTTCCTTATTAGCGTAGCAGGATGTTGTGGTCGCGGTGACGAGCGCTTATCACTGCGTCGTGGACTCTAGCCAGAGTCTTATCTGACCCCATTAGATTATCTATCAGCTTGCATAATCAGCCTCTGTAAACTCCCACTGACCCAAAGTGCTCTGTGACTGCTGAACCCAAATCAAGGGAGCCTAGACTGCGACACCAGACTATAGAAGATAGATTATAGCAGTGGCCGGCAGGGTGGCGGAGTGATTCGGTCCCGTCACAGTTGAAAACGCACCTCGCTGAACTGTCCTTGAGCAAGAAAATGACTTCCTCTTGGCTTGACTGGCGTGAAGTCAGTATCAGAAACTGTACTTTGATCTCGGTGTACACACGACCAAAGATGCATTTTTCTTTAAGGGATCAATACACAAGAGTACAAGAGTATAAGTTTACTGTATTTAGAAAGTCCCTTACACTCACTGTCACCATGGATTAAGGTCAGTAGATGAATGCACCATTTACTTTTTTTTAACATAATAACATAGTTAAGTACTATTTTGACATACTATACTTTTTGACACTCATAGATCGAGTTATTTTCTATATAAAAAACATATAGACTGTGTTTATATGACATGATGTAGGATTACTCTGTTAATCGACCCTATAGAATACAAATAATCTAAAAATGCCTCCTCATTCATAAACAAGAAAACTGGAATAGCTAAATAATAGGCTGTATAATTGTTTTCCTTGTCTCTCTATAAATACACGTCAGAAAGAAACCACATATGTCAAGTTAGAGAACAACATTTAGTTCACCTGTGACACAGTAATGGATCAGCTCAGCATCCACAAACAGCAGTCCAACATAAAATGAACATTGACCTGAAAGATGCCTTTGGTAACCATTGTTACCAATAACAGAAAGACTTTATTAATCTGAAACATTCTTCTTACTTTTTTTATTTTTTATTAAATCATTGGCACCAAAGTGACATTTAAGAGATGGATTTTAATTTCTATTTGGTTCAATAAAACAGTGTCAGTTTAGCTGCTAGGGAGCAGTGTACAGTACTGGTTGCTACTAGCAACAGATAATTTAAGTGAAACTAACTCTTGGTGGCACAATAACGCCCGCCCTTAAAGGAGAGGTTCAACATTTTGGGAAACACTCTTATTTGACTTGAGAAGATCGATACCACTCTCATGTCCATACGTACATAACAAACCATGTTATGTTGCTTAAGAGGTGTTGGTAGCTTGATTTTTTTTAAAGTTTGCACAGGGCTAGGCTAGCTGTTCCCCTCCGCTTCTAGTCTCTATGCTAAGCTAGGCTAATGCCACCAATTCTTCCTCCATGGTATCAATCTTCTCATCTAAATCTAAGCAAGAGAGCAAACTATGCAAATATGTGGAGTTTCCGATGTGCTCTTGAGCAAGGTCCTTTTCAGAGTCTCTCCTAAGAGTTTTCTCCCCGACAGCTGGCGAGAGTTAAACTAGCCTGACTAGCTCCAGTTGTCCGGGTTGAAAAGAGTTCACCGCCTGTAGTGAATAAAGATTTAAGAGGCTACTCTTTAATCCCCGGTCCAAGCGCTTCTCCCTGACGTGCTGAAGCCGAGAAAGCATTCCTCCTCTGGCCTAAATTTTCAACTCCATGCTCTCTTGTTTGTACTGTATGAAGGCTTGAACTCCATTGAGTTTTGTTACATAACGCTGTGGGATTCCCTGCAGAGTGGACTTCCCACACAAGAATGCAGAAAATGCATATTAGTGCAACTTCCACTAATTTCACATTTCATTTTTGTCCTTGTTCATTTAAATGCTTTCGGAGGTTGCGTTACATGCTCGCTCTCCTACACTGAAGGCATTTTCCCAATTTTCTGTTCTACTTTTCTCAACACTGGTTTAAATCTGGTGTTCGCTGCAGTGTGTAACAGCTCAGAGTCATAAACACGCTGACAGAAAGGCTGACCTCGAGCCGTGTCCTTCGCAAAGACTGACTGAAGGCTGTTTATTCATAGTGCTGTTTTAAAATAGCAGCTTCGATGAAAAGAAAGAAACATAGTATTGCGTAACCACGGCTCTCTCAACTCCACTTGCCAAAAAAGTTATAAAATATGTAAATGGTTGGGGTTTTTTTTATTTAACTTAAGGATATCATCTCATCTGCACAGATCTGCTGCATCTTTGTTGCTACAAGACGACAGTATGGAGGAGATGCAAGTCTCAATATGATGAGCCTGTATGAATAACAGTTCATTTAAATGGACATGCACCTATTTTACAGGTCAAGGTCAACTTAAGTATTTGATGAAAACGGTTGTGTAGTATCTTCTTTATCGGTTGAGTAATATCTTGAAGTCACTTGAATATCTTGATTTTAAGTGTTGAACAGAAAGGCCCACTGTACGAACATGTGGAAATGAAAGATGACCACAGAGTTGCATGATTGCAAGTAAATGGTGCAAGGTTCTTGCGTGCGACTTAACCAAATTTCACCAAATTCAGCCTCCTCCTTTGCACTCACATCACAATACCGCTGTTGTTTGAAGCACGTCTCAAGTGGTTTGCTGCACTACCTGCATATCTCACAGTCGAGTGGAGTCAGACAGACTCGGCCGCGTCAAGTGATGATTCTGACGTGGTAATCAATGCATTTTGAACGTCTTGTGTTTATGTACATTTATGTTGTGAATTTTGATCTGGTGTAATGGCGTCGGTGTAGCTTCCCAATCAACGGTCAAGAAGAAAAGTTGCCATCTCTCTCTCTTACCAAGTTATACCCACAGGATTATACTGTTGGATCACAGGCCTCTACACCCCCTAAATCAAAAGTCCGATATTTAACTCCGCAGTTGAGATTTGGGAAAGATTTTGTTGTTTGGATTAAATGTTAACCAGTTAACTGTCAAAACCCGCCGGCGGGTTTGTAGTAACATTCCATAACTTATTAAATCATATTT
>JBAJHX010000096.1:10459334-10484937 GCA_037176925.1 Amniataba percoides
TTAAATCATATTTTATCAATTTTCATTAGCATAAATTTATCACATAAAATCGCCCCGAGGGTTAAGTGGTTAATACAATAAAGACATCCTGTCTCATGCTGCTACTCACTGTTGACTTTTCAATATGAAACCAAGACTAGGGTATGGTGTGTGGGATTTATTTGTTTATCTAGTGCCCAAACATAACTATAAAAAAAACACATTATCCAACTTTTTCTCTCTTACAACCCAATATTGCAAGAGTGGCAATCAAATAAAAGATAATTTTGCAGAGAAGTTCAAGAACATTGTCTGTATATAAAATTTGTTAATAAAAAATAGGATTCAGGTGGTAGAATGTTACTGTGAAAATATACAGCATATTTATTGTTGTTCATTATAAGTATTTTGTAAAGTTGCACCAGAGTTGTCCTTGTACGTTTCTGGAAGTGCATCAGTAATCCACCGCTGGAGCACTCTTACAAAGCAGTCAGCTGCCAAATGGTGTAGAAAGGCGCAGCTTCATTTCATTTTTCAGTTTTATGAACAATGAGAGGCAAAAAACGATGAGCAGGAATCACTTCCATTCCTGTCTTCAGAAGAAGCAAACGTGTGCGGACTGCATGTCAAGTGCTTTATTACGGAGGGGTATCAACAGGGATGAGAGCTCTCTGGTGGCTTCAAAATAATAGGGAATGTTCTTTCCACATTGTAATCTCATTACGTGCTTACAGGGTGTTCTTGTTTCATTCAAACGCTCTTAATTGTTTCTGTGGCCAATTCATCCCATGTCTCTCTTTTTTTCTTTTATGCACGTAATGCTTTTTTTATTTTTTATTCATCTCTCTCTCTCTCTCTCTCTCTCTCTCTCTCTCTCTCTCTGTCTCTCTCTCTCTCCTCTCTTTTTTCCCCTCTCATCCAGTGTCCCTCTCTCCACTGTGACTCTTGTGCCTCTGTCTGACTCGCCTCATTAGTGTCCATTATCTGTGGGGAGAGCTTAAGATGCAGTGCTCAGACTCAGGATGTCAACAAGTCATTTCCTGCAGGAGACACAGGACAGTCCGTGTGTGTGTGTGTGTGCATGCGTGTGTGTGTGTGTTTCAAGGCTACTAATGATCTACAAATCCCCTGGTCGTGTTACGGCCCAGGCTCCGTGTCAGCGCTGCTTATTGGCAAACATGAATCTGGGTTTTACAGCACAGCAGCTGAGATGTCTGCATCTCTATGTGTGTGTGATTGCGTGCACGCACACGCGCACACACACAGATTAGTTTCTATCTTCACACTAAGTGGAATCCCTTTAAGTAGATGAGGGATTCCTGCACTTAAAGTAATAGCTCACTAAATTGCACCTTCTAAATATAAGCTGGTGGGTCAAAAAATGTGTTATAAAATACAGATAAGACATATGTGAAGAATATAAGTTTAAAAACAAGATGAGAGTGGAATAGTGCTGTCCAAAGTAATCGTGTTGTGGTCCAAGTCGCCAGTGTGCATAAATATTTGTTTCACCTCAGTTAACCTGGGTTTCAGTTTCCAAATCATGCCAGTTGGCACTTTCAGCAATTTTCTTTTTTATGTGTCATGACTGTAACAATATAAAAGGTAAAAGGATAATAAAGCAGTCATTTAAAAAAGCAAAAATCTGTGAAATTATGGTATTTTTGGGTTAACTGATGTTTCTTGCAGAATATCTGGAAACTTTAATCTCTTCTACACTGAACCAACCACTTACAATGAAGGATTAGTGCTAGACTATGGTATAAACCCTAAAAGGTTGGAAACAACAGTCCTAAAATTTGAAAAATTGTGCTTATGCCCAGTCAATCAGAGTTTTATTTTAGTGGCTGGAACAACGCAAACCTTAATATTGAACAAGCCCCTGTTTATCTGCTCAGGCAGCGCACCCTTTCATGTTTCAGGTGGTTGTTTTGCCATTGCTTAATCCAATTTGTAGAGCGAGAACATGCTGTAACATTGGCATAATTTCCACAAAATGTTTACTTGTGTGTTCAGAGGTAATGCTTAAGTTTTTTTTTTTCACGAACAGACTGACTGCAGCAGTAGCTGACTTACTAAAATGTTAAATGTTGATGTAACTGTGAAGATCTGCAGCTCTCCCCATTGGCTTCCGCACATCTCACATTGTAAAACACATGTTGGACGTCCACGCTCTTCCAGGACGATTCGTAATGAACACAAGAATCCGAGTTCCTGTTTTTCTCTCCCTCAGACGGGCTGATGGTTACGATTTTGTCTCTGTTAGCAGCAGCGTGTGACAGGGTCTCGTCAAATCTGCCCTCTCGCTCTGTCAGCTAACAAGCCGCACACACTTTTGACAGTGACACATGGTGCCCTGTTTGAGCTGAAAACAGATCATTATTGAAGGATTTTCTACTGGGCAGGAGCGGAGAGGAGAATCTGTTTGTCACACTGCTCAACACAACAGCGCTCTTCTTTTGGTCATTTTTCATCTGTTGGTTGAGTTTTTGTGCTACATTTTGTAGTTTTCTCTCCTGTCATCCTGTCTCATCCCTACTCTTCTCAGCATTACCAGTATAAACAATATACGTACAACTATTCAGAACTTGTACACCACACAACAATTACTTATATCCTGTATGAAATATACAACTCCATCACAATACTATATTAAAGTAACAGAAAAATAAATGATTGCAAATAATGAAGTGTTGGCAAAATGTCATCACTCGGTTCTAGAGTTTTTCATCATTTTGTACCATCTTCCTTTACTTATTATATAAAGGACTTTTAAAATCATATGAATTACTATTATAATCATATAATAATTATATATATTATATATAATTATATTATAATTATTATTATTATTATCTTTCAATAAAAATATATTTCAATCAAGAGAAGAAGTCCCAACATGATGACTGATATTCCTGGTATTCAAAAATTAATGTTTGAATGATATAAAATAAACAATAAACCAAATATAGAGAGATGAGATCTTTTCTGTCTTTCCAGCAAGATCTTTCTTTTTTAACTGTGAAACACTTGGTGACCCTGAATATCGGTGACTTACTTACTTAATACAAACTCTGAGCATGAAATGTACTGATAATTGTGAGGACTGTAGGAAACAACATAAAATCGGATATCAAAACGAAGGCTGCTTTTGAAGGAGCTCAGTGCAGTTTCAGATGTTGCTGATTTGGGCTCTGACGTGTTTTTTCTCAAAAATAAATATCAGCCTGGCTGGGAGTGCGTCAGTTTGGCGTTTATGTCCTGATACATGCAGCAGTGTGGGGGGAAGTGTTGCACTGTCTCTACCTTGTGTTTTTAACAGACAGACCTGACTCTCTGTCTGTCTGTCTCTGTCTGTCTGTCTCTCTCTCTGACTAATTCTCTGACTGTGGGAAAGTCTTGGCCTGGCCTTGGCCCGGTGCGGCAGATTCCACCATGTGATCGGAGGCGACAGATTCCTCGCATATCAGACGACTCGGGTGTCCACATCCACTTCCTGCCCACATACACAACACACACACACACACACACACACAATGACACCTAAACCCCAGTGTCCAATCCGTCTTCCTGTCCTGTGCTCAGGGCGAGTGGCCCAGTCCGGGTCCACACAGCTGCCAGTCGTCTCAGGTTGCCACGCTCAGCCTGAAAATAGATGCTATGGCCATTAACTTCCAACACGCTAAACACCCGCAGCTTCCTGTTAAAGCAGCGACAGGCGCATAGGGTTACAGAAAGAGCAGAAGAGCCACTTACGCTCCTCACGGTCAAACAGAAGAGAATAGGAAAGAATGGAGGAGGACAGAGAAGGCTCATGTGACAGGCGTTCATTTAAAAATACCCAGACTCTTTTTCAGCGGAACAGACGACGGCCCTGTTTGTCTCCCAGTAAGTCATGACGCCGTGAGAGAGGTAGCCTGAACGATCACAAGGCCCTTAAACTGAGTTAACCAGAATTCAGCTGTCATTATTTACGCCCACTGTGACATGTCAAAGTGTATTCTGTGAAAAAGGCACGTTCGCTCGCTGCCCCCCAGTTTTCCTTAAACTTTTTATGACCTTTTGTCATGCTTCATTCTTGTCCTTTTTTTGTGTTCTTGTCTTATGTTCCTTGTGTCTTCTATGTCAGGTTAGGTCTTGTCAAGTTTTCATGTTTGTCACGTTCGGTTCTATGTTCTATTTGTTTTGTCTTGTGTCAGGTTATGTCTTGCCATGATTAAGTTGTCATGTCTGTCTTGTTTCTCGTGTTATGTCTCGCTATGTGTAAGTTTTCACGTGTTTCCTGTTTCGGTTATGTCTCATCATGTTTAAGTTCCACGTCTGCCATGTTTGATTACGGTCTGTCTAGTGTTTCATGCTGTTTCGGTTTAGTGTGTTTAGTTGGTTTCTTGTTCTGTTAAGTCTTGTCATGTTAAGTTTACATGTCTGTCATATTTCTGGTTTCCTTGTTCTGGCGTGTCATGTTTTATTTTGAAATCAGCTCTCGCTCATGTTTCAGGTCCCTTTACTTCCTGCCATTGTGTGTTTCCTGCCTGTCTGATTGTCTGCCCCACCCTGATTGTGTTCACCTGTTCCTTGTTACCTCTTGTGCATATATAGTCCGTGTCTTCCCTTGTCTCGTTGCCAGATTGTTGGTATTATGTCTGTGTATTATGTCATGTCCATGTTTAATTCTTGTTCATGTATCCATGTGCTCATGCTCCACATACCTGAGGATCTAGCTAACCAAACGACTATTGTGTTCAAGTACCAGGTCAGGTTTTTGAGTTCATGTTTTGGAAGTTAGTTGAGTTAATCAAATCAAGGATCTTGTTTGTTACTTTTGGACTTTGTTAAGAGACTTTTCTTTATTAAAATTTCTAGTGAAATTGCATGGCATCACTTGACTTCCTGTTCTGGCTTCCCTGCTTGTCATCAAACCCTTCCTCTGTCCAAAAGCATGCTAAGCTTTATTTCTATTTTATCTTTAAGCCTTGTGTGAGTTTTATTAGTGAGTTCCATGACCTGTCTTCAGCATTAGTCAGACCTTAATGTTGCTAGGACAAAATTACTTGATGTGGTGAGGAGCCAGTGGAACAGGAAATAGCAGGTGGAGGATAATGAGAGAACATTACATAATGCACGAGCAATGCAAACTAGCTAACAGCAGCAGTCTGCCAAGTTGTGCAGCAAACATTTTATGTCTTTACTCTCAATTAATGCCCTTGCACTTGTTACAGACATGAAGCATCCCCCAGTCTTTGCTGCTTGCAGTATTTGATATGCAGTCATATAAACAAAAATCTAACTTTTGTAAGCCACTGAATGAATGAAGAGCCCCTCTGAATAAAAGCTGAGAATATCAAACTACGGGGCTTTTTATTTCGATCTCAACAAGATTTTTGAATTATTCATTTCCAAATGTTGCTGTTTTTTTATTCAACAGTGCTAAACAGAGGCAAGTCAGTCCTGTGAAAAATAAAAAATACAAATTAAGGAACTGCAAACACTTTCCATAACCATCATCCTATTCCTGAGTATCTTTCACTTTCAGTGTCATCAGTGTCTCTCTTCTATCAGTATCTTACTCTTGTTTTAAAGCACTGACTCTTTATGGCTTAATCTGAATCAAAGTGATTTAAATTTTTAAATAAACTGCTCAGTTTGGCCTTTTCTCCAGATTAAATAAAAAAGCAGGCAGTAAAATGCAAAAGTCAGCTCTCAGCTGGTTGATTCTGGGGGAGAAAATGAGTAATCTTTTAGTCAGAGCGGCCCGAGTGATTTTCAGTCTGGGGCTCAATGGAAAAGAGACTCTTATCTGGTGAGTAGGTGTTCATAAGGCCTATTTCTGGTCACAGTGCCGACAGACAAGCTCAAGTGTTTCCTCTGTTTTGTCATCCACACACACACACACACACACACAGTGACTCACACACTGAGATTAACCCCCCAGTTCACACACACACACACACACAGAGTGCTGCGGCAAAGTACAGATGAAATCCTCACAAATCAACACTCAACACGATCTGGGAGAGGGTGAAGTGTGACAAAACGCACACACACAAACACAGAGCTCAATATTCTGTCACCCCGTCACTATGGCAACTGGGGCATAACCAGTGTGGTGAAGTGTGAGCGGCGTATATATGTGAGCGTGTAAGTGTACATAAACATTTGTTAGTGTACATAAACACGTGCTGTTTATGTGTCTGTGTATGTGTGCCAGTGATGCTGGGATTAACCTTTGTGGATATACAGTGACATCTCACCTCCCTTTAAGCCCGTGAAGGAGATATTGGAGGGGGTTTTCATTAGATACTCCAGCAGCAGCCACTGTGGGAATCCTTTGATCCCACATGTAAAAAGATGAGAGTCAACAACATCTGCTCATTCCTCAAAGATGATGTTGTTATTTGTGCCCTCGGCAAGCTGGTCCCAAAGGTGAGCAAGGCTCTTTTTTAACAAGGCCTTGAATTCTGACTAGCAAGCTCAAATAGGACACGCTGTATGCCAAACTTGGTGGGGAAACTATCAGTAAGAATACAAGGTACAAAGTGTTCTGATATACAAAAATAAAGTAAAGTTTAAGCCACGGTCAGGTTTCACTATTGAGACTACATGTGAGAATTTTTTATTTTGTAGCAATGCTAATAATGCCGCTCTAGAGATAATAAAGTGACAAATACTGAATCAGTTGCCAAGACATTTTGTGCAGACATTCATGTTCCCCAAGGGAAGAATTTCAGTGCCACAAGTAGGTAAAAAAATTTGAATTGTGCAGTGAAATATTTTGATCTATCTACTGAATAAATTGGCTCAAAACATTGTTCAACCAAATACCGGCAAGACTAACGACATTTCCATCATCCTCAGCTGTGCTTTGTGTGTGTGTGTGTGTGCTTCACTGGGATGATGAGCTTTTTAATATCGCAGTCTTTCTTTCTTTTTCAGTGTCCACGGTATAATCTTGAATTCAACTCATCCCACTTGGGTTACTCTAACTCTAGTTTTACTTCCATTAGCAGGACTTCCTTGGATCTTTTACAAATGGCCGAGAGTGCAACTGCCGGGCTTTTGACAAGGTGCACTAAAAGGTCTCACATTACACCCACTGATATCCTTATACTGACCCTGGATGTATTAAGAGAGCTGGATACGCCGTCGGCACTCAGCCTCGCTGCCAATTCTTCCCACCTGCAGAACTGCAACGATTAAATCCCCTGCTGCTCAAAGAGTATTTTCCTCACGAACCACCATTGTAAAATCTGTAAAACGTTCGACAGGTGCATATGAGGTCAACCATCGTTCTTGTATCATGAACTTTTTTGTTGTGTGTGCAGTAGACCTCATAAAGTACAAGAAAACATTTAAGCTAGAAGACTTTTTTTGCACATCCAAAGTTGGATCTGTCACCGAGTTGAATGAACACTAACCTGGAGTGTGATTCTACACTCATGATACTGAGTCCCCATTAAATTAATAATATTCCTGGGTGGGAAGCCAGTGAGGGATGATGGTGGGGAAGCAGGAACTCACAAACTGTGCTGTTAGCTTTAACACGAGTTACGCCCTTCCAGTAAACCACCTGCTTGTCAGGTGAAACGCGGCACCTTGTTTATCAAAGGAGATGATTAGTCGTGTTCGCTGAGTATAGTGTTTCCATTTTTGTATGTGCTCTGTAGTTCTGTTTGTTTTGATGTAGTGTTGTTTTGATGCTACAGTGTTTTAGTGCCTTTTCTCTGTCAACTTTTCACAGGTGTGTTGTAACTGATTTTGCCATAATTAGACTCATTTATAATATTAGATTTTTTCAGTGTGTCTCATTGTGTCTGTGTGTCTCCCTGCCCGCCTTGTCTGTTCAGCTCTGTCAGTAAGAATATACAGCAGTTCGGATGTGCCTGGATCATTAAAGTTAAAATGGGTGAGAGTACCGGGTTACAAGGGGCTCTCCCTGCTTCATTAATAATCCATAAAAGACCAATTCACCTCCAGACAGCAGAAAAACCAACTAACCTCCTCCTCTCTCCATTCACAGGCTGTCACTTTCTTCATCTGTGTGTGTGTGTGTGTGTGTGTGTCATATATCTTCGTGTGTGGTCCACCTTTTGCATCCTTGTTTTCTTTTTTTTTTTTTTTTCTCATACATGACCTCTAGACAAGACATCCTGTCCCGTCTGGAGGTCGGCTGGGTGAGGTAGAGGATGTCTCCTGTTTACCATCTAATAGCTTTGCTTAATTTAACATGTGGCTGCAGTTGTGTCGATGCCCTCCATCAGCAAGGTGTTTCAATGCTGTTATGTCCTAAAATGGGGATCATATGAACAATAAACAGTAACTTCAACATACATGTCAACTTCAAGACAGGTGGTAAAAGTCATAAGACTGAGGCAGGGTTGATAGAAAGTCAGTAGTAATGGTGACAGCATGTCAACACAGAAAGAGCTTCGCCCAGGGTTTTTTTAGTTGTTCATCTTACATATGTCTAACACATCAAATACACCTCTGTTTTAATCACTTCATCTGCTTCCACCAGCCATGTTTCGGCTGCTAAATGCAGCGTGAGGCATATTTTACTCTGCAAGGTTACTTTAATTCCTTATACTCATTCATCTCATTTAAAAGAAATCTGAAAATAGTGAAAAATGTGTGACACAAATTCCAAGAGCCTTAAGAAATGTCATCAAATATCCTGCTCTATCTAACCAAAACTCAAATAAATTAAATTCACAGTGATATAAAAAACCAACAAGATTCAAGCAAATGTTGAATTTTTGTTTGATAAAGCAAATGATTGACATTCAATCATTTTTGCTTATGTTTTGGTTGGCTTGCTAATTTCAGCACTAGTTAAAACCCAAACAAGTTTTACTGCTACTACAAACAATAACAATGAAAATAAAAGCCCATCCAGTGGTGTGTGAGTAGTACTAATAATTGTAGTAGTAGTGGTGGTAGTGACGGGTAGATAGTGTGCCGAGTGTGTTTCGCTCCATTTCTCACAATTAGTTCAACACAACAACAGCAGCATTCGAAATCAGTTGTTGTTGTTGACAAACACGCTGCTTTGGCTTGAAGGTGCCCCGGCCTGTAACATCAGCCTGGCCTGAACCGACGCTCGGGGATGGATGAGCGGATGACATTAATGATTCATGGCCGGGGTCTGGCTGTCGTCGGTTACTGGCAGAGCGCCTGACGTCCCTCCAGAGCGGGTAAACGATGATGTCATGCTTTAGCGTATCGATTAAACTCTCCCCTCTAACGCATCACTCTGTTTCTCTCTTTCTCTATTGTTCTCTCTGTTTTTCTCTTCACTTCTCTCTCCCCTCCTCTACTCCCCCCGATACTCTGACCTCATCAAATCCATCATCAGAAACCAGATGCGGCCACTAAAACAATAAAGCTCCCATCCAGAGAGTCATAAAACACATCATAATCAGATGGTCCGTGCCAGGATCAATAATTTCCAGTTAAACCCGGTACCCTAGAAGGCAGTTTTGGATGCTGCAGCGGGATGCAGAGGGGGGCCGAGAGGATTGATGGGGGCCGAGAGTTGGGTTACATCTAAAGTGCACCAGAGAATCGATAGTTTGTGGAGGCCCTGGCACACAGTCAGAGTTATGGACCGGTCTCTCGTGGGATCTGAAGCGCACGGGGCTGCTCTTCAAAACAGCCTTGACGAAAACAACAGCTTGTGTTTCACTTTCAGAAACACTTTCACTTGTCGTCAGTTTCAAATCCAGAGGTACCGTTTCCCCAAAAATATACCTGTCAAAAAGCAATGAAAAAAAAAATTTTTTTGGGATGTGATACAATGAGGCAATATTTCAAAAACCGAGACTGGATTTCACGAACCATTAATAAAATCCATGAATAATTAATCAATTTAATTCTTGCCTAATTTCTTAGTAACTTCTAGCTCGTTTCAACCATGTGATTTACTGAAATGTGACTAAGAAGTGGCATGAGCTGCTACTGAAATCTGATTGGCCAATCAGATGCCGACCCTTCATCTTAAATTCTAATTGGCTATCTGCCAGGTCAGAGGCGGAGCTTCGGTTCGAAACAACATGTAGGTTGTAAACAGATGTTCGTTTATAGGTTGGCTGGTTTGAAGCTGTGTTTTGTGCGTGATTTTCTTCAGTGTGCTGCCTACTTTTAAAGGAACCAATTTTTTTTTGAGGATTTAAAGAATAAAATGTGGCATCTTTAATTGCATGGAAACATGCTTTTCCTATTCACTTAAGAGATAAAGTTCAGGATCCAGCGAGAAAGATAAAGACAATTCAATTCAGAAATAAGAAATGAAAATTCTGTGGGTTTTTTTTCTCTCAGATGGATCATGGTCTCATTGTCAGCTGCCAACATAACCATAGTAATTTCATAGCCTTTGCAGACCTTGCCACTCACAGGTTTTTTTTTTCCTAGTTGTGAACGGACCTGGATCATTATCTTTTCTCTCTCCAGACCAGATCTGACAGTCCTCTGTCTTTGAGGCAGGTCTCTACTCGTCTCTCAACAGCCCTGGGTGGAGGAGATGCAATATTTATCGTGTGACATATGAAATATGAAACACATATGAAATTTTAGGGTATTTTGATAGTATTTCAGCATTAATCTAAATATTCAGATGAGACCTGTTGGTGGTGATATGAAAAATCAGCTGGTGACCAATTTTCATGGTGATTTAAACAACAGCTGCCGAGATATTTCACTCTGCGCCAAAATCTTGGACTGACATTTTAAGAGCCTCTAAAAATATGCAAATAGTCTGTAATCAGGAGTTACACAATCTCAGTTCAGCCTTTTGAGGACGCTTGAACATTAGTAGCCCACATGTGAAGTAAGAGAGGCATACCATGCTACTGGAGCGAGACACTGATAAGATTTTAGCTCAACCGCAAAAAAAAAAAACAGATTTACAGTCACACCAGAAGACAAAATAAACATAAGAAGAGATCCTTATGTAACTCTAACATTCATGCTGCTTTGAAGTTATGTTAAATGCTCAGCAGGAGAGAGAAAAAGAGGAAAGAAACAAATAATATACAGCAAAATAAATCAGACTATTAGACTAATATCATTATAGAAGCATGTTAGTGGAAATCAAGGGTTCAAGGTTTGATTAAGGTTACGTGTATGCGACAGAATTGCGCAGTAAAATTCAGCTGTTGCTCCCTCCTCACTAAAGTAGACAACAAAATAGAGCAAACTACTAGCACTAAAAGAAAAAGGTAATTGTATATATAATGACCAGGTACTGTGTATAAACCACTGCTCAAAAGTTTAAAATTGCCTGCCTTATAATTTGAGTCAGTACCGTCAGATGGCTGAGCGGACCACTCTGTACTTTTTAATGGCTTTTCATGCTTTTAGGATGTAGAAAGCCCTCTTTACAAATAGATGTTATTATGTATGAAAGCTTTGTAAAACAGGTAATGTTTTGTACACGGAGAGCAAAACGCTGCATGGTGGGTCAACAAGACCGACAATTGAAAGGGCAAAAAGACACAGAGATATTTGAGCAACAGTTGAATAGGAACATTTAAAAAAAATCACTGAGAGGAGAAATGGACTGTTTAAGCATCAAAATCAGTGCAGATTAAAAGAGAAACATGTTTCTGTTTCAGTGTCAACAAGGCCTCTAACAAACTGCAGTAAAGAGGCACATTTCTTCAGGAGAAACACACATAAAACTTCTAAATAAAAATGAAAGGTTAATCAGGGTTATCATTACTGGAAGTGTATTTCTGAACATCATCTGAACACACTATGGACTGCGAAATCACAGTTTACACCAATTCAGCCTGACCACTGAGTAGACTGCAGAGAGCCCAAAGAAAAACATGCTCCCAAACTGTTTAGGGTCCAATTACACCATTGTGGTCCAGCACTGAGGGGTCACTTCTCTTCTGGACTGGAAATTGAAAACTAAAGTGTATCTGGAGGATAATGGTTACAACAGTGCTCTTTCTTGTCATGCATCACTGGGAGGTTTGAGGTTTGTTTGAGCCCAAACTATTTCAAATGTAAATTATATATTTAGTGTTCTAGTTTTTATCTATGTCAAAATAGCCCTCATTTAAAGAAAATAAGCATCAAATGTACAAAAAGAAAAATGCAATACGTGTAATCAAACATAATCATATCAACATACATATGCAAGACTCGGTGAGAAACTGCAACACGAACCTTTTTCTATCTCTTTTCCACCTCCTTTCTTTGCATTTGCTTGTTACTGCCTGGAGACAGCAAAAGGCAACAGCACAAACTCTTGCTCTCATTCGTAAAAGTCCTTTCTCTCCTGTGCCTCCTCCCTCTCCTCTCTCTCTTAATGCGAGCACAGCCTCCGCCGGAGTGTGTGCTCCCCGGAGCAGAACCGATCATGTGACTCTTCGCAGATCACTGTGTTTCACTCACGATGTTTGGACACTGCCAGCGATTCTGCTCCGCCACATTTGTGTGCTCGGGCACACAATGGAGGCCAGACCCAACGCACGCACACACAAACACACACAGTGAGTGAGTGCCCTGCATTTGCCTTGCTGAACTGCACAGCCGAGCTCCATTCATAGTTAATCAATGGAGAGGAAATGTAGATACTAGATTCTAATTATCCTTTGCGGTGGCCTCTTTCCTCTCGCTCTGTCTCGTTCTCTCTATCCCGTTTCATCCCTCTGCCTCAACTCTCTCATTCCTCCCTCCTTTATCTGCCCCGCTCATATCTTTTTTTTTTCTTCCTCCGGATTCGTCTCGTACCGTCTCGCTTCATCTCTGTCAGCTCCACTTTTCTGCCTTGATCCCCGTCGTTCTCCTCACCCCTCCCTCCCACCTCCGCCAAGGCTCGTTTTTTAGTTGAATGATATATCAAACAGTAGCTAGCTGCTGAATGAGAGGGATTTGCTAACTCCCCCTCTCTTCTGCACACACACACACACACACACGCATAACCATCCACAGTGCAGAGTGATCCGCAAGAGGGGATCAAAGGAAGTATTAATTCCACTATACTCAAGACACACACATATATGCAAGAGCATGCACGCACACACACACTGTGCTGAGAGCTGCTCATTCATTAATGGAGTCACATGCTGCACATCTCGGTTTCACACATCAGCGGCCTTTGCTTAGCGAAAGAGACGACTGAGGTAGACAGAGACAGCGAGCGGGCCTGTGTGCACGCATGTCTCTCCCAACGCGTTGTTCTTTCCGGTGCACGCACACGACAAAACAAGTGCACCCGTATCTGGGCGTATGCACCACTAAAGCATGTTCACCCTCATGCATGGGGAGATGCGTTAGCACGCGCATGGATGCGTGTGTAATTGTGCGTACGTCCTCCTGCGCGTTGTTGTCTACGCGGTTGCTCTCCTCCGCCGCCTGCTTGCCTGGATCTGCTGTCACATGGCCTCTGCCGCGGAGCGCACGAGGCAGCGTTGGTGCGGGGGGGGGGAACGATCACATCTCCTCGCACTGTCAGGGTTTTCTTTACTTCTCCACCTGCACGTGAGTGAGCATTTTGGGGAGAGATGGGGGTTTTGTGTTCATCAGCTTTGTTACAGATTCTCTTTGGATATAAAAGTGAGGTATTATTAGCAGAGTCACCGGTTGCTGCAATCAAGCAAGTGAAAAATACTCAATGGTGTCACAGAGTGTTGGGGTTTTTTTTGTTGTCGTTGTTGATATTTTGCACCCTCCTGCAGGATTTCCGATCATTGCAGCTCGAACTCCTGCAGATGCATCATCCCACCCACTCCCACCCGCTCCCATGGAGATCCTGATCACTCCCACTCGCACCCCTGCTTTCTGCTGGAAATCTGTCCACTTCACCCTACAAGAAAATAAAGACACGTGCAGCCCGTATGGATTCGGCTTGAAGCCGTGGGACCTACAATTGGATAAAAATGTTATGGATCGCATCCCTGTTTCTCTGATAGTTTGTGCTGTTTCCCATAGCAGCAGATACGAACCAGATGCTGGAATGTCCGATTTCCGAGAAGCGGTGATAGCGTAACTGTTTACAGATCAGATTTGGATAAGGAACAGCAATTTGCGGTGGTTATTGATGTTTAAATGAATTGTATATTACTCTACTAACATAGAGTGCGATAGGGTGAGAGCTGAGGACAAATTAAACTTGAACTTAACTTTATTTAGTGCATGTGGTGCATATACAGTATAGTTTATTGGAAGGTCATGTACATTTTCTATGATTTTAAACACCATGTAAAGATTTCAAGCACAAAAATATTATGCTAACCTTGCAGAAATTACTGTAGGGTTAGTTTTCATGTTATTTTGTTCCAGCAAACGAAATAATTGAAATTAAACTATGTAAAAAAAATATCCAAGGACACACCTTGGGCATCCCATGAGTGAAAACAGTCAGCAGGAAAGCACAGAAAGAGTTTGTACAAAGATTTTGGGCTGAGCTGAAAAGCCCCTCACCATATAAAACCCTCAGGCAGAGCTGCAGCTCTCTTATTCTCCTACCAACGTGTTTAATCAACACGTTCATCTAGAGGCGAACTGCATATGTGTGATTAACAAGATGAGAGACCTACTTTTTCCTCATCACGCAGACAGCAGCGGGGCTCCAGCTGTAAGCACCGCTCTCCCTCTGCATCGCACGTATATGAGTGTGTGTGTGTGTGTGTGTCAACATGTACTGGCCAACCACAGAAGAGCTTCCACTATAATTACACACACCTTGACAGCAGATTAATTCCTGCTATGAAGAAGAAGAGAGAGCGAGTAGAGGAGAAACAGAGAGCGAAGAATCAGCCGGGAGGAGACAGTTTCTCATAACTGATATCTGTAAGTGTGTTATTGCGAAGCCAGACCTCGTGGACATTTTTGACACCGTGTTGACCCCAAAACAATCAGCACTGAACAGAATTTAAAGGCACTATGAGGTGTGTCTGACTACTAGTGGCGCTCCAGAGCAACGCTTTAATGAGTCGGTCGCCATGTTGTGCAGATCACGTGCTCCTCCAGCATGAAGACGGGGCTGATCTGCCAGATGTGGCGATACAAGAGAGGACGGAGACTTTAGGCTGATGAAAATGCAGGTTTTGAAATGTTTTAATGAAAACTGTCTAAGGTAGGAAAGGCTGTGTTTTCATTCATTTCTCTCCTAAAGTCTCTCATGAGCATTTTCTTTCCCCTGAACGTGTGTGAACACAGAATTTAGGTTTGTCCAAAGCATGTTTCTTACATAATGCATTTTATTAAGTCTCATAACCATTAATGACCATTTAAAAATGTAAAAAAAAGGTGTAAGTTCACTACACTGGGTACCTGTAAGAGCACTTTTTAAGTAAAAATACATGCGCTGGGTTTTATTCTGAGCTTTAAGGTGTCTTATTGGTCTGGTCTTTTACATTTTGACAGAAACATGAAGTTAAGCAGAAACAGAAACACAATGAAGATACATACTGATCTGCTTTATAATATAATCTCCATTTCTCTACAAATACTAAAAGATCCTAATAACGTCCTGAGGTAAATAAAATAATTCATCCATCCATCCATTTTCTAACCCGCTTATCCTGAGCACACACAGGGTCGTGGGTAAATAAAATAATTATCACATCTATTTATATTACACAGTACATGTTGACATTTTCATTTTGTCCCAGTTGTTTTTTTCCCCCACATAAAAACAACTTTGGTTTCACTAAAACAACCTGAGTAAAGTAACATTTGTCGGTGGCCTAAAAGCCAAGGTAATTTCAATCAGCCTGCACTGCGGTTTGGACAAATTAATGAGAAAATAGTCCAGTATGTAGGTCCTCAGAGAATGGGTTTGAAAGCCACAAAAAACAGAGCAGATCACAGAGTGAGAGTGGAGAGCGGGTTTGTCCAGGCCTGAAGAAAAGAGGCAGGATAATAATCAGCACAAAGCCAGAGCCAAACAAACCCGTCAACATACATGACTCAACTCTCCGAGGAGCCTGTCCTTGTTAGAAAAGCTGCGTATTTCTTTATATTCTGTTCTGTATCTCTTCATGGGGCTAAAAATACAGAATATTGAAGGTCAAAAACACATTAAGGCATGGCCATCACTGGATGTAACAGAGTCACATAACAGTGCTTTCATAATGCGTCAGAATCGAGACTGAAAGCAAAAGCAAAGAGAAAGACATACAGCAGTTACAGAGATACCTCCATTACATACTTTAGAAAAATCACATATTTTTAAAAGCCATTGGTGGACTAAATGTTGCTTTTTTAATGTAATAACTACAACCACTAAATAACAATAACAACAACAAAAAAAAATAATAACTGTTTCTGCAGTGTTCAGATACGCATCTATTTTATTGTTTTTCATCCTTGAAATTCCTCTCACCAATGTATACACAAACTGGAGTAAGGACATTTGTTGAAGTCCAGTGCGATGGGAAAAAGACAGTGGAGTTGCCCACATGCTTCATAAGAGCCACTTGTTTGATGGTCGAATGACTTAAGTACACACACACACACACACACACACACACACACACCCACACAACTTTTCAGTGTTTTCAAGGAATTCTGAAAACGGAGGATCCCGCATTCAGAGAACAAACCATTTGAACTTCTCTCTCTCAAGTTCTGCTTTTTCACTCGTTACACAACTATTTCATTTTTCATGTGAACAACGAAGTGCGTCACTCTAAATACCAGCCACTGATGAAGAAAAACTGCACCGTTATCCACACGTTTCAAGAGTATTTCAACCTCCTTGCCAATTTTTCACTCTGTCTTCCGATGTTTTGTTCAGAGCAAGATTCATTTTACCTCGCCAATTGTATACATGTGAAGCTGCCACAGCAGTGATTAGTGACAGTGAGAAGTGTCAGGAGTGGTGTTATTTAGACTGAGGGTCACTGAGGGTTTAGTAGTTTTATTATTCAAAAGAGTTGGCAAGTGAGCCGAGGTGTGAATTGGTGTTAAAATCACACACGCATGCTTTGCTCTTGACACGATTCCTCAGCTAATTATGGCTTAGATTGTGTTTATTTCTGTCAGACAGTGTCACTTTGTGCCTCTTGTATGCAAGCAAATAGCCTCTCCCATCAGATGTTTGTGTTCGCACGTTGTTCACAGCATGACAATGTGACCGTCCCGCTGCTGTGAGACGTATGCGCGTATACAGCCACAGCGAAGTGTCAGGGGGCCATGTTTGAAATTAGCTCTCCCACATCATCACCACCAGTGCAACTTACAAAATGTATCTGTTACATAAAAGGTGTGGCGAGTGACTGACAGAATCGGCACAGCGAGCGGAAGAAGTCACACAATCAGTCAGGTTGCTATATGAAAATTATATATTTAGACCATAGATTAAGTTTAATGTGTTGCCCTTTGACAGAAGATATTGCATAACTGATTATATATTATAATAGAGCTGTGGCACTTCATTTCTTGAATGGAAGTGAGCAGAATATACTCTGTTCACTCTTCACCACAGCTGCTTTTTGTGTTTTGTTGTGTTTTTTTTTTGAATGGGACCAACTTAATCATTTGGACACTGAGTCAGAAGAAGTGTATGAATGATACAACGGATATTTGTAAGACACGGGAGGGAGTCATTTTCTTGTTGAGTGGTGCCATTGTTCTGGTAACGTCACAATGTTAAAGATTTTTATCACTGCACAGATACCGATTCAGAACCCATGAGTTCAATTTGTCTATATCTACTTAAACTAGTTCATAATCTGTGTAAATTCTATAAAACCTTTGCTCAGCTCAGCTAGAAATCAAACTAGATCAAGGTAGTAGTCAGACTTCAGCACCAAGCTGTCTAGGTCTTGATTTTCTTAAGTAGGACTAATTAGCCCTTAATGTTGTGTAAATGAAGACTTTTTTCAAGTTAAAAAAACATGGAGCAGTTGTATAAAACCGTGTTCTCACTAATGAGTGTTTACAATAAGGCACAGTGAACTCATTGAATTAAATGAATTTAATTCATATGTTGTAACTGCATACAGTAAGTACAACTGCAGTTGGGCTTTTAACCAGAAATGGAGAAACACATAGTGTGAAAATTAAAACTCAGTATACATATGAAGTCAAACACAAACAATAGACCAAAGAAGAAGTTAAAGTCAGAATAGATGTCTCTGGGACTGTAGTTGAAAATGGTATAAAAAATGTTTTATTCTGGCAGCAATATTTAAGTTTAAGCTAGACTTTGAAATTCTGGCACTGCGATGAGGTTAAAGGTCTCATCACAGCATGTCATCATGTTGTTTAATTCAACACTGCCTTTTCAAGAGCATCAATGCATCACAATTACATTTTCATGTGAAATGCACCTCTCATCGTGACGCCCCCTCAGTGTTTTCTTTCTGCAGTGGCTCATTTCACGTTCTCTCTCATATCTCGTCGGTATAATTCAGTAAAGATGCCCAGTGGCGGAGACTATAACTTTCAGTCTTTCTCTCTCCCTAGAAGGACAATAGCGAGTCGTGCCTGCTTGTGCGGCCAGTCTCTTCCCACCTTCCCACTGAGACAGAAAACAGGTCAGAGTAAGACTGGCTGTCCCTGAGACACATATTGTATAACAGGCTACCCAACAACACTGTGTTCAAAAATACCCATCGCTGAGCTGCACCGCATGCAAGTGTGTGTGTGTGTGTGTGTGCGTAGGTGTGCTGTGAAAACACACTTAAGCGTGTGTTGTATGTGCAGTAAATGTGCGTGCACTGTGTGAATGTGAGCGAGTGTGGCAGTGATACAAGTGAGTCACCAGAATGTGATTAATACAGTTTGTTAGCTTCAGTTTTTCAGTCCGGTTATTTAACCATTGAATCACTTTACATTCATCTGTCCTGTCCTCCTCCCAGGTCTCAGTGGCTGACAGGAGGTCGTGTGGCGCAGGTCTGATCTGTTTGCCAACCTCCTTGATTCATACTCTTATATGACTTTGCCATCTGGATTTCCTAAAATGTAATTTTGCTCTGTTTGATCTGTTCAGAATACAAGGAATGTATTACTTATCTGTCCATCCTGGAGGAGAAACCCTTCCTCTGTTTGTTACAGAGGTTTCCCCTGTCCAGTTTGTAAAGTCCCTTTGTGATTTTTGATGCTGTGTTATATAGATACAAGTGACCTCAGTCAACAACAAATCAAGTAATGATTGCAGCCAGCAAACATTTCATTGTTTTTTAATTTTCCATTTCCAAAGATTTTTTAATAAGTATTATTTGTATTATTAGTATAGATAGCAGTGTTATATGGTATACTATTGTATACAACGGTATACCACAGTATATACCAAATTATTATGTTGTTGCATATATTATTATGTTATTGATACAAGTACAATACTCATAACTCAATATTTTATATTATATATAAGGTGTAACATGTCTTCATGTGTGTTTTATTCATTACAGTATTTGTCATACTTTGTGAACACTTATATAATTTATGTTATGTACAGTACACACAGTACACAATAGTTACCTGTTTCAGAGTGATACTATTGGATTTATTATTCTTGCACTTGTACATTTAAAAATATTTGGGCAATTAATTCATATAGTCAATGGTAAATTTCTTGTTTTATGTGTTTCAGTGCAGTTCTTAGTGCTTTTGTGCTGCTGTAACGTGTATTTCCCCACTGAGTTATAAAGTTGTATCTCATCTCATCGTGTGTGTGTGTCTGCACTCCTGACAGACAGAAGTGAGAAGGACAGAAACTGCTGTACTCTTCAGGTGAAGAACAAGAAGAGGTAGAATGAGGACAGAGCTTGTGTAACCTTTAGGCTGCAGAAAATAAAAAGGTGTTGAATCTCGACCGTGTCTCCAATAATACGACAGCTTCTGAGACACTGACTCTGTCAAGAGGCTCCAGCAGAAAAAGGTTCAGCTGTCTCTTTAAAAAAAAACAAACAATGAGCGCGTGTCCTGCGAACAACACCACCATTGAATGTGAGATATATCGCTGCGCAGTGAGGGAGTGTTAGCAACAGAACTTTATAATCAATATGTGCATTCACAATGAGCCAGTGAACAGAGGCCCAGATAATGTAATCATATTTACTGGCTCACATTCATTTTCTGGCTGCTGAGTTTTAAATTAGTTTGATTGAGAGTGGAGCGGGGACGCCGGAGACGAGTACATTACAGTAATTAATACTGGAAGAAATAACAGCATGTCTCAGTTTTTCTAGGTCATTTAAGTAAAGAAAAAGCATCATCTGGGGTGGGTATATATCTCTAAGAATACTGGATGTCTTTGTGATCATGTTGATATCATTTTCAGAGAGGTGATTAGGTTATATTTATGGTTATGTTTATGCTTAGAGTGTGTTGATGTAAAAGTTGGATTTTACGTTGTATGTACAGTGACTTTGTACATTTCTTTCCTTCTCTGAGATTCTATTTTGCGTTGCTGTCTCCTTTTGTTGTACATATTGCTGCGTTTAAGTGGCCTTTACATCTGTCTGATGTCGTGACTGAAGTTTAATGCGGACTGACGTCTGTTGTTGTTTCCATTCGCCAGGAGCAAATGGATGCACAAAGTCAAATATGATGGGAAAAGTCAAACAACAAAGTCAAGGCGACAAAGAAACAACAGCAAGTAAACAAACGTGAAAATCGGTTGTATTTGAAAGATTAATACAAAAGACTGCAGTAAAAACGTAAATATGAAAACGTGACAGCAAATTATGAAATATAATGTAATTTTTTCAGACAGTGTGGCTGAGTGTTAAAAAAAACTATGCTTTTTCTTTCTTTTGTAAACTGAAATCATTCTACTTCTTTAATGTTTGATCTCACAGTTTCTGATTTAACTGACTATTTTATTTAGACATGGTTCTTGACAGCTGTGTTTTCAGGCTGTTCTTAAAGAATGAGTTTATATTTGTCAAAGGCAGGTGTCAAGATTCTTCCAAAAAGCTTTCATTGTTTTCACTGGTACTGAAAAAGTCCTTCATCTGGGACTCTCACAAGATTTGATTATTTTATTCTGACAGCGTTTGATAATAAGACGAAATTTGGGTTGATAGTATGAAAAGTTACATACGGTAAAGAAACAACAAAAGCCAAACAACTGCTTTGTTTTTGTCGTGGCCATATTTACCACTAAGAACAATGACGTGCACTCTTCTGTACTTTTCTAAGAAATTGGGGATTTTATGAAACTGTACATGAAAAAAAGATTCAGTATTTCCCTGTAAGAATGTGGTTTGTATTAACAGTGAATCTATTGACTAACTTATACAAATTCATCCCACCAACTCTTCATACTCTTCTCCACTTCCTCTTAGTTCTGTGAGATCAGAAACTTCCAGGTCACCGTTTTGGTTTTTCGAGAACAGTGTCCTGAGTTAATGAGATGTCATCGTATTTCTGGAGAACAGAAAAAAGACTGAAGAGAGCGCCTGCATTCGCAGCTTGCCACCAGCAAGTTTAAAACTCCAAACAATGATGAATTTTACAGTCTGTTTGAGCTTTTGGGGCGGGTTGTGCCTGCATCAGAGGGACATAAATTCATGATTTCAGTTTTTCTTGAATGGACATGGCCCTCGTTGTAATAAATTAAATGTATTTGTCTGAATTTGATGCTCATAGATAGATAGATAGATAGATAGATAGATAGATAGATAGATAGATAGATAGATAGATAGAGGGAGCAAATGACTCATACTTCTGCCTCCTCCCTCCATCTCTCTTTCCTCCCTCCTGTCATCCGCGCGATGCTTCATGTCTTGATGGCCTTCATTCAAATCGGCATCCCCTCATTCATCCCCACCCATTAACCAATAGGAGAGCTCGATTTTGGCAGAGACCGCCCGCCTGTCTTCCCCCGGCGCCAATGCGCACGCTCTGCCTCCCTCCTCTGCTCTCTCATTCGCTCACGCCTCCTTCCCATTCTCGAATACTGATCCCCGTCCTTGGACCACCATGAATGAAGTCAGCGCAGCAGAGCGAATGAGGAGTGAGGGACAGCATCAGCAGGAAAGATGGATGGACAGATAGTGCAAAAGGGAGGTCGTGTGCGTTGGATCACTGCCCACGCTGCAGGTCAGAGGAACAGGAATCTCACACTGCATCTCTGCAACTGAGCATTCAGGACATGAAGCGCACCCAGCACAAGAAAAAAAAGAATAGTAACAATAATAATAAGCTCTCACACGCACACACACATATGCGCGCAGCAAGAGCGAGAGAATCACTCAGAGAACAATTGTCAATGCCAGCTTGAGGAGGAAGTGGAGAGGCTTTACAAGTGTGATGTACCAGTGATTCTCTCTGATGGAGGACAGTCGGTGTTTTGTTGTGCGTGGGTCTGCGCTGCACGCTAACAATAAAGGAGGGCATCGCCGCAGCAGTCGTTTTTCATTGTAAGCGGGCAGGAAGGCATTCATCAAAACGTGTAGCATCTGGTGGGGGAGGATTTGCACAGACGCACACCACAACTGCCGAGAGATTCCTCCTCCCGCTGAGCTGCTAAACTTGAGCAATCAGTGAGTCACCGCGTTGCTCAAGGGCACTTCTGGAGAAGCCTCTCAGGAAGTTGTCATGTCTGCTATTAGAAGAGGGAGGTCCATTTTGTTTTACATCGATTGCATTTGTCTGTTTATTTCCATTAAGATTATTCTGTTGCCCCTTGAAACTGAAAGGTCACTTCTGAGAACTGTCTAGGTTTTGGGGATTTTTCAGGAGGGAACAAGAGTGTGAAATAACGTCAGTGGGAATCAGAGCGAACTGCAATTTTGTTTCACTTCATTCATTTGGCCTGATATTTGTGTTTAAATTTCATTTTGGGGAGATATTTTTCTTATTTTATTTTATCTAATCGATAAGTAGGAACTGACCTACCCGTCATCCACCATCATCTCTAGTCTCCATGGAAGCTGCAGTAGTGGTTGCAAGAGGCAACCTACTCGCAGCATCCTGAGTTATGTATGTGAGTCGATTTACCACACCCTGAACATGTGCGACTATCCGATCCACGCTTGGCGCCATTTCCAATGACGTTTTTCTGTCAATATTTTTCATTAACTGTGGAGGGAGACGACTGGGGTCAGAGGCCATCAACTGGCTGAGTATGAGACTTATTTCAATCACTGAACAAATGGGAGAGGAGGATTCGCTGATGACGCTGCTTTCCAAATATGTCTTTGAAATATTGGAATATCAATTAGGATCAGGGTTATTGATATTCCACTGGTCCGGATGTACTTCTGGCCACGTGGTTAGCCCAGTATTAACAGAGAGAGCAAAACAAAACAGTAAAGAGGCTGACCAGAAAGATCTGTAGAGCTGAGAAGATTTCTTTCACATCACATAGATGCATTTAATAAATTATTAATACAGAAATAATGATTATAGCTAGTACAGCTTGAGTATTTATGAAATAGTATGTCATGACACAAGTTTTTCATGTATGGAAAACATTATAAAGTACCTTAGGCCTTATTAGACTAGCTCTCTTTCAGGGCACTGTGCGAGCAGTCAAGACAAATAGACAGGACAACAATCTCATATAAAAATGCTATAAAATATGATGCACTATACCAAATACTTCCAATAAAAAAAATGACATGGGCTTGTTAAACTTTAACTTCTAATTCAAAGCAAACACTCACACACATTACACATTCAAAACCACTATCAAGCTTAAAGTCTTCAGTATCCTGGTGGGTTTTCTTTGCCTTATTATATTCATTTGCACTTATGTACGTGACACCTAATGGATCTCCCATTCTGTTTGGATGTGCCTGCCTATAATGCCTCCATAATCCCAAGACATAATGAGCAGCCTCTTTCATGTGCTGAGGTGAAGTGAGTCCCCCGAGGGATTGACTCTGTGCTGCTCAAAGATGAGATTTTCTCTTACAGATGAAAAGGAAATGAAAGTGGGAGGGGAGCAGTGCAAAAAGAGAGAGCAGGAGAGCAAGAGGGGGAGTTCAGGGGTACAGCAGAGAGAGCGGCACAGAGAGGAAAAAGAGCAAAAGACTGAGACGGAGCGAAAGAAAAAGGAGAGCAGGAGAAAGTGGGCGGGTGGAAGTGGAGACGAGCAAAGCAGAGTGGAGGTTGGAAAGATAATTGGTGCGAGATGACAGCAGCGGTAGAAGAAGTAAAAGCACAGTGTAAAACTTCTGAATTCATCATGTTAAAGTAAAAGAAAGGTTGTCAGCAAAATATTGAGAGGGAAGTACACAGCATGTAGAATGACTCATATAACGGTCAAATGTTTTTTTTGTTTTTTTTTTACTACAACCTGGCAACCAAGGTCAAGATGGACACAAAGCTGTCAAAGGAAGTCCTTCCTCAGACACCTACTTTATGGCATGTTTAAAATGTGTCCATTCACGTCACATTTCTCTCACTGACAGCATCTCCACAACACTGGATGGCACCAAACACGATCTGGCCCCATCCAGCTTTAACTTTACATCACAAGGTTTATTTAGTCTGTGATAGGAGCGATGATGGAAAGAGCCGCCTTATTTCACAAACGAATTTGAGATGATTTTGCGCATTTGCTGTATTAACATTGTTCGATTTTATCTCACATGTATAAATGAGCCTTTAGATTTAGTATGTGTTATTAAAAAATAATTACATATACAAAAACTCAACATTATGGGCTTCGTAGTGATAGATGGATCACATTATGTCACGCAGTTGTACCTGATAATTGGTCACGGACTCTATATTTGGTATGAAAATATTATGTAATCTAGCTGTGGCTGTCAAATAAATGTAGTGGAGTAAATACAATACAACCCTCTAACAGTAAATGCATTGGGGTACAAGTATAAAATAAACAAAACAAAAAAAATAAAGATAACTTGTTCTAACAGTACAAGCTCAAATACTTTAATATTGTCATTTAGCACTGCTGTTAAATAAAAGCACTTTTCACCACTGGATAACAGCACGGACACAGAGGAAGAAGAAAAGGAGCACACTGTGAAACAAATAACAGTGAAAGAGGAAGAAGGCATGACATCAAGAGAATGACAGACACAGAAACAAAGCCACAGAGAGCCCAGCGGCGGCGGCAGCAGCATGTGATGTCTTCTGTTCTCTCAAAGGGAAACGATTAAGGAACAAAGCAGAGCTGGTGGCTTATTATAGGTGGGAACGCATGTGCAGCATCTTTGAAGATGCCCATGCTGCAAAAAAAACACCATTACACTGTGTATTCTGTGGCTATCTGTTTTAAATGATCACATTCACCTTACGTAAGAGACCTTTAAACCTTTTCACCGTGAGGAAAGGAAAAAATAAAGATAATTACAACAAACTGATCGTGACATCAAATGAAGATGCAAAGCAATTTAATTTTTGCTGCAATATGAAATGGGCAATGCAATATCAGGGAAGCAATATAGTCAGATGTTTCATAAACATAAACAATTACGGATGCGCCTGTGAAGTGTTTTTTCCCCCCTTCAGATGGAAAACCAGTTACAATCAGAAACTCAGATGAGATTTAATATCAAAGATCAGGCAGCACACAAGACCCTCATATTGTGTAATTAAATTAGTGTTGGTCCTTGGAGAAATGAGTGTGCATGAGATTACAATGCAGGGAAGTGCAGGCTCTGGACAGACAGACAGACAGATAGATAGATAGATAGATAGATAGATAGATAGATAGATAGATAGATAGATAGATAGATAG
>JBAJHX010000096.1:10485605-10511968 GCA_037176925.1 Amniataba percoides
TAGATAGATAGATAGATAGATAGATAGATAGATAGATAGATAGATAGATAGATAGATAGATAGATAGATAGATGGATTTGTGTGTGGTTTGATCAGGGAGGAGAACTTCATCAAAATCAAAGACTTGCAAACATTAATCTGAGATGAGATCTACTCATTTGAACAACAGCTGACCTGACAGTGGTGCTACAGCAAAGGTCAAAGGGTCACCAAACGAAATTGCATCATTCCGTGACAATAGAGCCATGTTTTCAAGATCTGCTGGAAATAAGGGAGGCCGTCTATTGAAAAGATGGTCCTGATTTGGCATTATCTCCTTGGAGCAGGCCCGTCTCCAGTGTAGGTGCTCTGATGGCACGATTACTTTTACTACCTCAGGGTGTATTTCTTAGTGAATGTATGGAGACTGTCCTCCCAAGAAGATCCACAGCAATGAGTCATTTCAGAAACTGCTAACCATATTGTTTTTGTGTGTAGACCAGCTCTGAACCGCAATCTGATTTAAGGCTCATTTTATTCACTTCAACTTGTAGCTGGCCGCTAGTGCAGGCGAAAGAAAGACGCTGCTGTTTCGTCACATGGACTTTATTTCTGTAGTGTGACAGCAAACACACACGACAGTAACAATGATACTCTGCTGCCTCCTGAGCTTATCGAGACACACCAAAACACAACACAAGCACCCAAATCAGTAACTGAATGAGCAGAGACGAGTGCTGCAGAGCGGAGAGGAGAGGCTCGTACGATCAAACGGGGGGGTCGGGGTCTAAATATAGGAAGCTGCTGCATGATTTCTTCTGCTTGAGCAGGGAATCACCCAACCTCAGCCGAGAATGAGAGGAGAGACGATGGAGAGGGAAGGGAAGACAAGAAGTTAGGGCCATGTTTAGAAACGTCCATTGGCTGTGTTGGCGTACGATCAAGCGTGCGTGTGTGAGAGAGAGAGGGAGAGATGTAAGCTCAGTCACATGGCTCTGCATCCTCTCCCCTCCATCACAACACAGGGGGGAGGGCCAACAGCGCTGTGATTTTCAGCGGATCTGTCTACGCAACGCTGGCTGCTTTGCAACCCGTCCATCATCTCGTCGTGCCTGTTTCCATGTTGTGGCTTCGGCAGGAAGTGACAAAAAGAAGCCCTCGAAAAGCATTAAGACTGGCATTTAATCAGTATCTGTGACAGGCGTGTCAGAGGGAAACACCCACCGGGCTTCATTTAGATTCAGACACTACAGTGTGACAGACACAGACTGTCAATCAAACGCAGACACGCCCCCACCAGCCAGCTGAGATGGGAAGGCGCATTTCTGATGTTTGTCCAGACACCTGTTTTTCCTTTCTTTTAATGATTAAAAAAAACTGAAACAACATCTTGGCATCATCTCTGATTACATATAAATGTGACTTGATAGCGTATCTTTGGATTAGCTTGTCTTTGGATTGTGGGAGGAAGCTGGAGCACCCAGAGAGAACCCACGCAGACACAGGGAGAACAAAGTCAGAATAATCAGATTAAACAAAGTTGAATATACTGACATGTTTGAATGGTATTTGAAATGTTTAATCATATCCTCCATCCATGCATTTTAATGGGAAAAGAATTCTTGAAAAACGTGGAATATTTTGGAAAGTTTGAACATTAGGAATGGGAAAAGTAACAGCATTCGTGTCCTAATTGAGCTGAATGTTTTGACCTTTAAATGACGTTCCTACGATGAAAAATGTGCTTTCAGCATTCACACCAATGAGACAGTTGTAGCAGGCTGATGGCGATGTTGGTTTATGTATCCTCACCGGCTCAGAGAGACTCTTATGCAGAGTGTCTCTCTGAGCCGGTACTCATCTCCTGGACCAACATGAAATTTAAGTGCTAACTCTGTGCTCCACAAACAGGCCTCCTGTTGAAATCCGAGATCTATCGCAATCAAAAGCTAATGATTTTTGTTCAGAAAGAAAATCAACATGTGCTGTACTGTATGATTTCTGAACAACACGCAATCACTTGAAGTGAGGAGGCCAACATTACACAGCTGGTGAGACATTAGAGAGTAATTCATGTAATAGATCAAATTATAAAACCCTTTCAAACTTATGTATAACTACAGACCTTATTCAACTGGAAATAATTAAAAGGCTGATAATACAGTATAATGGTCAAACAGATCCTGATGTGGTAGTTGAAGGAGGGAGAAAGAAAAGAGAGAAAATCAGGTCGCTTTCTGTGCCTGTGGTGTTATGAACTGATTTTTAGACTTTTTAGAGTCATTTATTAACACTTCATGAAAGACACTGACATTACAGAATAACTAAAGTAACAGTAAATTGGTTTATTTAACCTTTATCCTTTAACATTTAACATTTCTTTGCACTGTTTTCATTGTTTACAACTTACAATAATACTATATTTTATGATGAAGAGTAAAAAACAAAACATGGTCAGATTCCTTTTATGTTCACAAACTGATTCTGTTTGAGTGATGCTTTTGTTGTGTTCTGTAATTCATAAAACTTTTGTGTGTGTGTTTTAATAATCTGCAAAGTAACTGGTAAGCGTAACTGTGAAATAAATGTAGTGAATTAAAGAGTCCAATATTTCTTTCTAGGTGGCCAGAGACCTCAACTAGATGCGCATGCCTATGAATGTAGAGACGAACCCCCATACAGCAGGTTTGATCCCAACCTGCATGCAATACCTCCATCTCTTCTCTCTGTGACTGACTGGTGTCCAGGTTGTACTCCGCCTTTTGCCCAACGAGAGCTGGGATAGTCTCCAGCACCACAGGGATACAGGAAAAGTTGATGGATGGATATTTCTCTCTAAATTTTGCTGGGTAGAGGTTTAAAACAGCATCAAATAAAAATAGTTAGTTGCAAAAAGTCAAATGCATACTTAAACAAATTGAGAATCTCTGTATGACATAAATGAAAACAAAAAAATAACAGCCAACAGGGCAGGGTTTGGTGGGGGTCATGATGTGTGTTCTCACATGAGCACAGGGTGACACCTGGTGGTGTTGTGCGCTGCTCTCACATGTCATACCCGCCTCCACCGACAGGGGGCGCTGCGGACAGACACTGCGGCCTGTTCCCGCTCTCCTCCGCTCTTGATTCGGCTCTTCTTCTTGTTTTCCTCCGGGGCAGACTCTCTCTCTTCCGGTTGTCGTCTGTTCGTGTGGCAGGTACCTATCTTTTTTCCCTCGGTGCACTTGTAAAATCTTCATCAATCCTCTCCAGTTTCGCTTCCCCGCTCACAAACACAACCTGATGTTGATAAATGACTTTATTTGGCACATTTCTGCCGCAGTATGTTTTGAATCGGACCCTTGGATTAAGTTTAAAATCTCATTGGTGAAGTGCTAACGCTGCTTGACATCAGCTAGCACCCAGGCAGTCCTTCCTCTTAAAGTATTCACTATAAATGTATATTTTGACCTGACATTTACTTCTATATCTATGCTCAACTGTTGCTCTCTCATTATCAAGTTATTTCTTTATTGAAAACACTGTTTACATAGGTTAAACTTTCCCCGGCTGCTAGCTAGCGACTCAAACATTAGCTAACATGCAAGTTGGTGCATAAAACCAGCGATGCTAAGTTAACACGAATGTCTGATGTTATGTTTTATTTGCTTTCTTTAGATTAACCAGCGTCGAAATGGCCAAGTCCAAGAACCACACAACCCACAACCAGTGTAAGTGTGTCTGCAGTGATGAGCTGGTTTAGAGTTCACTCATTGGGAAGCTAGTTTGCTTCATATAGTAGTTAATTATCAGATTGTCTGTAATATTTTAACATCAGGACTGCAGATTTACTTGCATGCTCTGTTGGTGTTTACTTTGGAGGTCATTCAACTCTTCAGGAATCATTCATTGGAATTTTGCACAAGTCCACAACAGAACACTATTAAATAGATTCAAGAGCAGTATAATTTATCATATTTTTTTAATGAACTTAAAGGAGTAAATGTATTTATCCTAATTGTGTGCAGCATGAAAACTAAAACTTCAGTGTTTGTATGTGGGATTTCCAACATTAGCCAACCACTTGAATGTGTAGAGTAATAAAAGATCAGATCATTTTTTAATTCGGTGCATGTCCAGTCTTGCTTCTAGAGATGCCCAACCAGCTTTTTTAATCAATGTGCAATGATGAGTAGAATAACTTTCAATAGTGCTAAATCCTAGAGTGAACTGACAAACTGAAACTAGAGGTAAACTAAGTAAAAGATGCATTTTGGATTCAATGGTGTAAATGACTTGGCTTTTGTGTTAATAGTTTCTGCTCTCATTTGAACAGCTCGTAAGGCTCACAGGAATGGCATCAAGAAGCCCAGATCTCAACGCTACGAGTCACTGAAGGGGGTACGTACTGCCACAGCTCTGTATTGATGCTTTAATGTTTCCATATGAACTCAGGTCATTGTGCGAAAATCGGGTATAAAAGGGATCACACAATGTGTTCACATGTATGGAAGCAACTTGTGTACATACAGTGGGGGAGTAATCAGACTTGACCCACATGCTGGTCTTAATTTGGATAATTTAGGTATGTTGGTGATACAGCATTGTTTGTGTTTGAGTATCTGGACTGATTGTGCAGTAAAGACAGGAGAACAACTGGGCATACTCAGATGTATAGAAGCTATTTTGTTTCACACCAGGGAAATCAGTTCTTTGAAATCTCCTCCTCAATTACAGAAACTTGGATTTTATGTTTACAATTCATAAGAAATGACTACTTTGGCAAGCTGTTCATTACCTGGTTGGTGAAATATGGGAAAGTGTATTGAGTGAGAGGGAGATCCATGTGTAGGGGACACATGGTGTTTTAGGAGAAACTTAGTTGTGCCTCCTGCAGATGGAGGAAGCTTACACTTTTCTTGTAGACCAGAAGTGTTTCTAAGAAATTATTTTCATCATTCTAAATCCTGAGTGTCTCTCACACTACTGTTTAACCCAAAACTATCATTATCGTGTTGTTCATATTAAAAGACACGTGTTCAGACCATAGACTGGATATAAAGATTGATGATGCCTGGGACACCAGTTGTTTTGGGTTCACTTTTGGGGAGATGTTATATACTCCATCTTTATGTCTGGCTCAGACTGAACTTTGAGTTGGGTGATTTGAAATTTTCAGTTTTTGAAGTGTAGAAAGTTCCATGTGAATTGAGGAGCTGCTAGTTTGAGACCGTTAAATGCTGAAAGCATAGTTGAAGGTTGTCTTTTGCTTTTTGCTGATCATTGCATCATGAGAAAGTTAACTCTTGCAGCTTCCTGCAGCTGGACGTCCTCAGAACTTTCCACACGCATCCTTCCAAGATACTCAATAACTTAAATGTATGTTTGAATTAGATGGTCTGTGCTTTAACTTGCGGTAAAATAATAAGTATATTACAGTGTTGAACGTCTCTCACAGGACTTTCTTGTAAATAATGCTGCTTTTATCATTTGTTACTGTCAACTAAAACATGTTTTACCTTGGCCTCTGGTTGACCACACATTTCAGTTTTATTTGCTAGGCACTAGTGAGGTTGCTTTGTTTTTCCTACATTGAGTCTCTGTGTGTTTTGCTTTGTGTTGGGAGTTTGTTGTTTTACTTTAAAAAAAAAAAAGGAGCATGGTCCTTTGCACCACCTTCACACTTGCGTCCCACTTTTCACTCACTTCACTGTTTTTCTTTCTGTGCTGCAGGTGGACCCCAAGTTCCTAAGGAACATGCGCTTTGCCAAGAAGCACAACAAGAAGGGCATGAAGGCAGCGCAGAAGGCAGCTCAGGCTAAATAGGCTGCCAGTCGGGTTACCTCCATGTCTGTCGGCGTTCCATGTTTCCACCATCACAATAAAGCTATGCTTTGTTAACAAACCAACATCTGATTTTCTCTTTTATTTTGACTTTGTAACTACCTCTGTCTGATCACATGAATTAATCTCTTGATTTGGGTGCCTGAGAGTTCCTTTAAGGCTGTCTTTGTTAATCCAACAAAATCGCAAAAAGGGGACTTGGATTAAACTTTATGGGGCTGAGTGGTTTGCACACGACATAACTGAGGTGTCCTCTGTTTGATTCTAGCCCAGGATCTTGTCTTATTCTCTCTCCCTGCATCTCATGTCTATCATGATACATTGAAGGGAAATGCCAACATTTCTTTATTTAATTTTTTTTTTCAATTAAAGGTTCACATTCAAAGTATAAATGTTACATTATAAAGAATATAGGTTTTAACATAGCTTTTTTTTCTTTTACAATAACAATGCCATGACAAGAAAGAAAGAAAGGGGCTGCCAACACCATGTAGGAACAGGAATTGGCATTTATTATTAAAGGTTTTTTTCTGTAACCATAAAAAAACAACCTCACCTTAATATATTTACTTTGCTTTTATCATGGCAGTCACTGTGGAGTGGAGTCTGAACCTTGTATTTCATTTTATAAAAAGAGACCCTCTCCTTGACAAAAAAGACATAGCAACATGATGACTTCCATGTAAGTGAAGTCCTGGGATGCAGATGTGATAATCTCATGATATATAATAGTATAAAGTTTACTAATCATACTGTCTCTATTTGTGCAGATTACTTAACTTATTTATTTGGTCATACAGATTTAACTGTGATGAGAGTCTACAAACAAGCCAGATTCAACATGGTATTAAAAATCATTATGAAGTGCATTAGTGGAGGAAGTAAGACAATCCTAAAAGTAAAAGGAATACTGCAGTATAGACAAGTACAGTACATTCAGACTTCAACTTGAGTAAAAATACAAAAAAATTTTTAATCAAAGTATAATGAAAATATCAAAAGTAAAAGTACACATTATCCACAACGGTCCATATCAGTAACAATAATGTAAGTGATATAACTATTATAATTATTGATTCATTAATGAGTTGTACACCTTAATGTTGCAGCTGGTAAAGGTGGAGCTAACTTTATTGTACTTAACTTTTCTCAGCTGGAGATCAGTAAAGTTTACCTTTAATTATACACTAGTATAATTTATTTGTTGATTCTGTTTCGTATTAATATTGTGAATCTACAATGTAATTAAGTTATCAAATGAATGTGGCGAAAACACTAACACAATATTGTCTCTGCAGTGCAGTGAAGTATAAAGTAAAAAGAATGGAAATAAGTAAAGCGCAATTACCTCTAATTTGTACTTAAATATATTACTCGTGTAAATTACTAAATACTTAATTAAATCAGTAAGTACTTAATTACTTCCTACTATCTTTCGTATTTCTGAATGGTTAGAAGCATACACAAAGAAAAAATGGATTAAACAACAGAAGATGAGTAAATAAATTGCATAAATTCAAGATATACAAATAAAATTATAAAAACTAAACAATAAAAAATTTTATTGCATTTTATTTTCATGCAACAAATCGGTTTGCGTGTTGTCGTCACTTCCGCTCACGCTGCCTCCAGCTTGCATCATTTCTCGTCTCAGCCGGTGGCAGCGAACATGTGAGTATCTCCATTCAAACTCCGCAGTAACAACGTGAAGCTGCGAGCATAGACACACTTCACCTTGTTTTTGTCTCTGCATGTGAGCGTCCAAACTTCACCTCCGACAAACTTTACTGTCCGCTCAGCTTCAGGCTCTCTAACTGAAGCGTTCACCGGCTAGCTTAGCCTGCGAGCTAACAACAAGGAGGCGTCATTCTTGTGAGGGGAAAAAGTCACTTACTGCAATTAATTACCGAGTTTGGGCAAAGTTTTTATTGTTTCGCGTCCAATGTGGAAATAGTATGTTTTACAGACTTGAATTTGACACGTAAAATGTTAGAAATAACTGCATGTTCTGTTGACAAAGTATCTCAGGTTTTGACAGGTCAGCTATTAATAAGAAGTAAGTGGAGACATTCACTGAGGGAGACACGTTTTTTTCTGCTTATTTAACATATAATGTAGGTTTATTTTTTAACTGTCCAAATTGTAGCATTGTTGGTCAACGAGTGTGTGTCGAAAGTGATATTTAATTAGTTTAGTTGTTTGGACCAATAAGTATATTTAAGTGATTGTTACTTTATTGATAGATATCAGACATTTTAATGTTGTAGATAACCAAGAAAACATAAAATAATTAAAAAATAATAATAATAATAATAAAGCACATGAATTGTAGAACTGTGGGTCGATGAGTGTGTGTTGACAGTGAGATTTAATTAGTCTGAGTTCAGGTGTTTGTACCAATAAAGAATATTTGAATAAATAAAACTTCATTGGCATCACAAGCCTGGAATGGGGGAAAATAAATGATGTGATCTTCTTGACATCTATACTGTGATTTATTTTCTTGTTTTCCTGCTCCGTGTGTGTCTTGAGTTACATGTTTTTTGTTTTTTATGTGCGTGTGTTTGCAGACGCCATGGTGGAGCCAGTCCCCGAGTCCATCAACTTTCCCTCTGAGGAGGAGACGGTCCTGCAGATGTGGAAGGACAAGGACTGTTTCCAGGAGTGCCTCAGACAGTCCAAGAACAGGCCCAAGTAAATCCAGCCATTTCTGGTTTATAGTTATTAATTCACCAAGCAAAATATTTGCCCACAACGAGCAAGTGGTTTAGAACAGCAACACCGTCTGGCTCTAATGCTGCCAGAGTCGAAGTGTTGTTCTTGTCATTCCAGCTGTTCAGCTGCCAAGTGAAGACATTGCATTTCCTGGCTAACCAGTTGTTGCTAGACTCTTTGGTATATTTTTATAATTCAGTCTTTGTTAGTGGCAGGACTTGTCTATCATATGAGAACATGCAGTAACAAACAAAGGACTTTTCAGTTCATGGGCAACATGTTCTGTTTATTTTTCTAAATTAAATTCCCTTCAATAAAGAAACTGCAACTTTGTGTCATAAGATTGTGATCACCAGTGATAATCCCCTATTGAGGCTCAAACTCCAAGATTTATATTTGCTTTCCTTTAATGCCAAATAATTTAGATTTTCATCAGGGAAGTATTGAATATCATGATGCCATTTTTTAAACTAAACTAAATTGGAATAGTTAAGAATGACTTTGGTTACAAGCAGACCCTCACTAACTCTGACTGACTGATATGTAACTAGATATTTGCTTACCGACATGACTAAGTTACTCTCTGAAATTACCAATGTAATCAACCTACTATCTATAAGAGTGACCACAAAAAAGGACCAGCTTGAACTTTAAATTGTAAATACAAACATTCTTCTTGTTAGATATCAGAAAATTGTGAATTTGATGAATGCATTTATATAATGGAGCAGCATTAATGTTGTGTTTCTGTTGCACTTTTTAAGAAGTTGTTTGCACACAATGGGTGTCTATTTTTTTCATTAGTGAGAAAACATTTTTTGGTAAATAAACAGGCCATCAGTAATATTTTTCTGCCCATTTTTCACTTAGGTACACCTTCTATGACGGCCCGCCTTTCGCCACCGGTCTTCCCCACTATGGGCACATCCTAGCCGGCACCATCAAGGACATTGTTACCCGCTTTGCCCACCAGAGTGGCTTCCATGTGGACCGGCGCTTTGGCTGGGATTGTCACGGCCTGCCTGTGGTAAGAATCTGCTCTTCTAAATACTCAAATCTAATTTCACTGAAAGTTCTATGTAGATTTACAGATTTGTCCTCATCATGTGTTCTGCATGTACTTTTTTTTTTTTGTAGGAGTATGAGATTGATAAGACTTTGGGGCTCAAAGGGCCCGAAGATGTGGCCAAGATGGGAATTGCTGAGTACAACAAGCAATGCAGAAACATTGTCATGAGATACTCCAACGAGTGGGAGGTGAGCACGCAGCAATTAATGACATCCTCATGTGAAAAAACCTGTGAGACCAGTTTCCTTTATGCTTTCATGAATTAAACAAATTGAATCAATCAAATAAAATCATATCTGACTTAGAACTGTGCACTGGCTCTAAAACACAGTGATTATAAGTATACCTCAAATATGCTATATATGTGATTATATAACTGACCTGAATATCTCTAGCTTAACAATTCCTGTCATTAATAAGGACTTATGTTATCATACCAATTAACATGGAATTGTGCAGCAGATTTGTGGCATATAATCATTATGTTCTTTTCTTTATGTATGTTTCGTTTTGTTCCTAGACTTCAGTGACGCGAATGGGAAGGTGGATTGACTTCAAGAACGACTACAAGACTCTCTACCCATGGTTCATGGAGACTGTCTGGTATGAATGTCTGAATCTTTATTTTAAATGTACAAGATTTTGCTTAAAGATACATGATTTGTGTTTTGCTTATATACAAGGAGTTTAATTTATGTGCTGTTTAATATATACAAATAGTTAGTGAAATTCAATTAATTTTAATCAGAGATTTCTTTGGATTTAAATGTTTTTCAACTTTAACTTGATTAGCAGCCAGGCTTTAAACACTTCTGTTTTCTTCTGTGCACTTTGTCCCTCCTTGTTTTGTGTTTTTCACGCGTCTTTTATTTCTTCAGGTGGGTCTTCAAACAGCTGTATGACAAGGGTATGGTTTACCGAGGCGTCAAAGTCATGCCCTTCTCAACGGCCTGCAACACTCCCCTGTCCAACTTTGAGTCCCACCAGAACTACAAGGTTGACACAAGTCACAGACCTCACACTTAAGCTGATCTAATGCAACACTAGCTCCAAAAAGGAATTGATTTAATCTGTTTTATTTTGTTTCCAGGACGTTCAGGACCCATCGGTGATTGTTAAATTCCCATTGATTGAGAATGAGGATGTGGCTTTGATCGCCTGGACGACCACACCTTGGACACTGCCAAGCAACATGGCCCTGTGCGTTAACCCGGAGTTCTTGTATGTCAAGGTCAAAGGTGAGAGACAAAGCGTGGTTGCTGGTTGTTGTGTACCAATTCTGTGTACTAGTCTTTGTAATATACTGCTTAATAGAAAAAAGCTTTTCAAATATTTTTTTTGCAACTTGTAAGATTTTTCATGTACAATCCACAATTTCCATCAGTTGTTCTTCACAACATGTAAGGGAGGAAAGAACCGTAATTTGCCCCATTGTATTACTGTCCTACCTTTACTGTACTGATCTCTGGTGTTCGATTGTCAAGTTGCTGTCAGTCTGTTTGTATTATATTCCAATGCTATCCATGCTTCAGGTTAACCCAACCCAGCCCACTCTCCTCCCTGCCTAATAATTTCTGTCTCAGGGTAATACATACAGCAGACATCTATGATATCAGACATGTGTTAGACTACCTAAAAATCATAACACCATATCATTTAGAATAGTACATGAACAAGGTAGAACACAGCATGCATAAGTATGAAGATACTTTTCTGACATGCACAAGGAGCTTTTGTCCTTCACAATTAGTTTTATTTTTTTCCGGATCCTCCATCACAACAGTACCTTTGAAGATCGAAGTTATTTAAGTGTGCATACTAAGTGTGTTCTGAGTTAATTTAGTCACATTTCTTGTGTGAAATCACCATATACTCAAAGCTTGGTCAGAGTTGTTGTGTGTAGCGTGTGTGTGGAATTAGGACACAGCTCTTGCTCTTGAAAATTAGGTTTTGGTCGCCCACGCTGCTGTAAACAGCTGCTGATGTGCTGACGGCTACTGAACACTTCTCTGCAGGCCTTGCTGGTTTGAAATGTTTTTTCCGAAGAGAAATTGGTCTCAGGGTTACTTTGAGATTATTGTCAAGAAACACCATTATTTACTTGTTGTCATCTGTACTTTCGTCAAGTCATTGTAGGGAGGGGGGGGGAACATACACACAAACATGTTTGTGTTGTGGACTATGTGAATTACCAAGAATGGTAGTTCTGTTGAACGATGTTTAAATGCTCTTGCCTAAGGCCAAAGTTTTCTGACTGAAAATCTTGTTTTCTTTGTGGGTTTAGTGTTCTGGACCACAGTATTAGCTGATGGGTGTTTTTATTCAGAGAGAACAAACAAGAACAAATTAACAGAGGAGGAGTGCTGCCTTGGCAATTTGCACCCAGAGGAAGGGATTTCTGTAACTTAATGTGTTGGTGGACTTTCTTGCCTTTAGCTATGTGTTGGCTGATGAAATAAGACAAGGCACTCTCTGTGACTGGAACTTTGTTTTTATCTACAACTAACCAGGCGCTTCACATTCAGGAGCAGTAACTTGATGCTAAGGCGTAGCTGATGTTCACGTAGGCTCATTAAAACCATTATCTGTCCTCCAAGTGCATGTAGACTCACCCACGTAAAATGTCCCTGTCAGATTTAAACAAAAGACTATTAAATTAGGTTGTGTATCAACTTTGCTAATGGTTTCTTTACACAGGTTGGACCTAGAGGTGTTTTCGGAGTTTTAAGAAATGGCTTTTTATAAGGACAGTTTGAAATTTATGTGTTTATCTTTGACCCAACTTAAATTGACAAGTCCTCTAATACACCAAACTCTTGACAACAATCAAATCTGATTCTAAAGCAAAGTAAAAAAAAACAAAAACACAAATGAGTCAGTATGTTTCCTATAGTATTAAACACATCAACACCTAGCTAAAAATAATACTGTCTAATGTGAGTGGGAAAAACAAGTTAATCTAGTAATCTATGATTAACCCATTAATTCGATAAAAAGTTACTGCTTGTTGGTTTTATTAGACTGCATTAGTTTTAGTAAGATGTGCTCAATAAAGAGGCACCTGAGTGTATAAACAAATGAGAAATTAAAGGAAAAACCTGAATTCTTGACCCCTACAGTGAGGGACACTTTAGAGGTCAAGAAGTCAGGTTTTTTCTTTAATTTCTCACCTGTTTATACACTCAGGTGCCTCTTTTTGCTCTTGTTGCTCTGTTATACTTTTGGGAGGCATTCGTCTGGCAATATAAAGTTGTTTTCGAGCACCTTTACACTATGATGAAACATTTATTTTTCTTGATGGGAATGGGCCCTTCCAGGATGACAATGCCTCCACACAGAGAGCACAAGGGGGTCACTATATGTTTTGATGAAAATGATGTGATTTATATGCCATGTCCTTCACCGTCACCAGATCACCAGTCGTAACACCAAATGAGGGAATATCTGTTTTGTTTTGTGCAAAATATTTGCACATTTCACTCGCTCAAATATGAGTCATCATTCATTTTGACTTGTTAGTATGTTAAAGGCGTTTACCATTAACATTAATCAAGGCTCAGTTCTATTCAAATGTCCCGGTAAGAGATGAAAGTGAGGCTGTATCAGCCATCATAACTTTTGTCATTAACATCTGTGCTTGTGTTAGAATATAAAAATCTCTTTGATGTAAAAGACCCATCACTGTAACCTAAACAGCCAGTTATGTTCAGGTGTGTGTGTGCTTGTGCCTGTGCCTGTGTGCGCTTGTGTGTTTTTTAGACCTGAGAAATGTGGATGAACCTCAAATGAGGTCGCTTAAAAAAAGTGTTGTCCTTGTTCAAATATGAAAAAAAAAGACTATGCTCCAGAGAGGTGGCTAGTGTTTTTCTGTTGCCCTCCTGCTGTAGTTTTTGGTTCCCTCTGAGAGAAACTGGTGGGATTTTAAAAGGATGACCTAGATTCGTAGCAGGCTGCCCTTGCCCCTTCGATCCTGCAGGGGGCACTGTTGAAGCACAGTCTGCCCTCCAAACTGCACCGCCTGTGCTGTGCTGCATGGGAGACCGCCTTAGAATACCAATGAATTTTTTTCTTTTCTGTATCAGCTCAGTCTCTCTTTTTATCTCCCGTTCTCTCTCTCTCTCGCTCCATCTTCACCAAAAAATTTTCCCCCTCCTGATTTTCTTATCGTTCTCTCTGCCTCCACATCCACCTGTTTTTATGTCCTTCGTTGTTCTTGTTTTCTCTCAGTCTGTCTCTATTTTTTTTCTTTCACGTCTGCCTCTTTCCTTCGCTGCCTTTGTCGCTGTTTGAGTTGAGGGCTGTCAGCAGCAGCAGCAGCAGGTCTGAGCTGTGCAGTCATTTGTCACACCACTGAGGGGGAAGAAACATCTTTTATTGATGCTGCCCCCTTCTCTCTCTCTTATTGTGGCTCGCTGTCTCAGGCCATTTGGTTTTTGCCCTCTTCACAACTGTTGTTCCTGCTGCTCTCTTTATTTTTCCTAAAATCCCCATCCGGCCAGTTGTCCAGGAGCCCAAAATGCCAGGCAGTCATCCCACATGAGGTGACAACTTTAAAAAAAAAAAAAAAAGAAACTCCGTTGCTGATCAAGCCACGTGATTGGGGTCTTTACCTGACCTTGAACACATGGTTGACTGTACTATGATGACGCAGGACTTGACATTGAGATTTGGCAGACTTGTGTGCAGCACAGCCATTTGATGCCTCGGACAGAGCCGGGCTTTAAGATTTGCCATTTATCCTGCATGAAATTCAGCTGAATAAACACAAATCGCACCTCAGGGGCGATTTAGATGGTGGACAGAATAAAGATGTCACACCATGTCAACAAGTATCCTCGTTTGCTGTGAGGTCCAAAAGCTGTACAGAAGAGTTAAGAAGCGGTGAATATGCGCCTGCTGAGATTTTTATGTGAAAGTCATGACCCTCTTCAAAAACATTTCTTTTGTAGTGGAAATGTTCAGCAGTGCCACAGTCTCGTGAAGTAGACTTAACTTCATATTTACCTTGCTAGACCACGTCACAGACGGTGCAGATGGATATTGCTCTCTGTTCTTTCTGCTTTTCTGTTCATTGCTGTAGATGAAACAACCACAACATCCAATCTTTGGATGCCACTGTGCATTTACTGTGTATATGTGTGTCCACTCTCTATATAGTTTTTTTTTTTGTATTTAGCCCACTTGCCGTTTTTTTTACCCTTTATGGAATAATAGATGTGAAATAATATGGCAGTACAACCATGACATTAGATTATGTGTCAGAGTTGTAAAAAATGACAAAGCAATAAACTCAAACATTTAAGAAATAAAATTAAAGTTCGGTTTATTAAAATTAAGTAGATACAATTGTGTTAAATTAATTAAAACAAAAAAGAACAACATGAACTGCTTTTCAAATGAAAGCTTCTTTCAGCTGAGCTTTTTTCATTTTTGCAATTTTACAGATCTTAACTGTTCTTCTGTCCTCAGATTTTAAATTCATGCATTTCACTAATTTGTTCCATTCAAACCTAAACCTAAACCTAAACCTCCATGTAACTGCAGTACAGGATTTAACTTAAGTACCTTTCAGTTAGCAGCAAAATATGAAAAATGTGAAAATATGAGCTGATGTGTACCTTTCTGCTCATTTCTCAGAAAACGCCACAGACAAGACCTACATCATGATGGAGGCCAGGCTGGCAGCTCTGTTTAAGTCGGAGAGCGAGTACACTGTCCTGGACAAGTAAGTAAACAAGACGCTGCAGCCACTGAAAAGCACAAGTGATTGATGCCTTAAAAGCATAGTGTTACAACTCCCTCACCTCCCCTTTACTTTGAGGTAAGATAAAATAAAAGTTTAGGTTGCTATAAATGTAATTTATGAAGGTGATGGTGCCAAACCATTCACTGAAATAATGATGTGTGTCGAGTGTCTTAATATTCTGTACTTGGAGCTCTGAGACTTACTAACTTGATAAGCTGAGAAAATTCAAATCGAGCTGTGGTCCTTCAGCGAGCATCAAACTTGAATTTCACATTTACCGTGAGAGGCTTTCCTCCTAAATTATAACTTGCCTTCCAGAGTTAAGAGACGGGATAAAGTTACTGACAAGAGAATTAGCTGGTGTGTGTGTGTTTTACCAGACGTGTGTCGTTCTGTGCAGCACAAAGCCAATCATATTCCCAATTTCCCAGTTCAGTGGATGATTCTGAAGCGAAGGGAGAGTGCAGAAAGAACATATGAGTGGCGAAATAAAGAAAACTCCTGAGTGAATAAAGGATACAGAACGTACTGAAACCTGAGAGAGAACATTTTCAGGCATGATTTATACCCACTCATCCCATATACTGGACAAATTAACCAGCAGTGAGGACGGCCTGTTGAAAAATGTCCGAACTGGCTGAAGCGTTTTCTCCATCAAGGACAAAGTCTCCACGCACAGGAGCAGATAGGTCTTTATTCGAATGATGCACGAAAAACAGTGTATCGTGACGGACACAGCTGCCAGCGCAAACCTTAAATTGTGATCTTGGGACATCCTAAGGTAGTCTTTGTCCTCGCCAAATAACAACTTTGAAAATGCTCGAGGAGGAAACGTATCGTAGAACTTTTTTTTGTATTCTTTGGAGTATTGAAGCTGTTCTGGTTAGCGTTTGGTTACCTGTAGGAGTAGATTTGGCTTTAAAAGTGGGAGGACACCTGAAGTCAAGAGTTTCTTCAACAAAACAAACAAACAAACCCTGAAGTTATTCAAGTCCAACATGTTATTATGACATTGGTTATAATTCCTTACCAAAAAAAGTATCATAAAAATGTAGATGCGCTGTGCAAACAGCTGTATTATTGACTAGCCTATTACTAGCTTACATAATATTTCATATTTAAATTATTTTCCTACTCTATTATCTTTTAAGAGAATAATGAAAATAAGCAAACACAGATTTAATGATTCTTAGTTATTTTAGCAGCATTGCTCAAGAATGGCAGTGTCGTTATGTCTGTCAGTCAGTTCGCTTTAGACTAGACTGAAATAATTATAATTACTGGACAGATTCTCACAGGATAAAATCTACTAACTTTAATGATTCTCAACTGTTCCTCTATCGCCACCGCAAGAGTGGAATTCATGACTTTCTGAAATATTTTTCTCACAGGTCTCATAAAAACTTGCCCTAGATATTCATTCCCCTTCAGAATGAATCATAAATTGAAAAAAATCCTTCATTTTCCATCTAGCGTCACCATCAGGTCAAAATTTAATTCTGTCCAGTACTTTGGTTTATGAGCCGGTATTTGCCAAACTAATGTCTGTCACCCCTTAGTTGTACTTTGTGTGCAATCGATGGGTGATGGATACCTTTTTAGTAAGTGTTTACTTTTACTGGAAGTCTTGCCTGCATGTCGTCTGAAGTTGTTGTTTTTGTTCAGGTTACTATCGATGCAGTGAAGGTGAGTTATAGAAATCGAAACAAGTGTTTAAATGTGTTTTATGTGTTGTTTAGATTTCCTGGCAAGACGCTGAAAGGGAAGAAATACAAGCCTCTTTTCCCGTATTTTGCCAAGGTTTGTCTACTCTGTGTTCTTTTCGTTTTTTTCGCAGTTTTATGTATTCTTTGTCACAAAATGAAGACCTATTTCTCACTTTAATTACCTGTCTGACCACAAATTGGCATCTCAGCTTCTCTAAATCTGTCTCCTAATCTCTCTCTCTTACTGTCTGTGGCTCCATTTCTTTTGCCTCTTCATCGCTCGCCCTCCCCCTTTTCATCTAATTCTCCTCGTCCTCGTTTCACTACAGTGTGGAGAGAAAGGAGCGTTCCAGGTGTTGATTGATAACTACGTCAAGGCGGAAGACGGCACAGGAGTGGTTCACCAGGCACCTTACTTTGGAGCTGTGAGTGACCAATTTTCCTGCTTTTTTTTCTTAGTCTCTCTGATAAGCACATAGTTGGCTTGTTATGTAGTGTAATAGTGTCTTATACTATACTAGTGATGCTATTATACTAAATTGTTCATTTTTGTGCTCAAGAGATTCATCTTTTGGTTTATAAAACTTTAGTACAAGTAAAAACATCCACTGCAATTCTCAGCGGGATTAAAGAAACCCAACAATAGAATACAAATGGGAAGCACAGAAAAGCTAATTTGAATAATTTAAACTCAATAAATGACTCAGAAATAGTCAATCAGTTTGTTTCAGTGCAATGACTGTAGTGTGTTATAGTATGATAAGAAAAGTGCTAACAGAAGTTATGACTTAGCACCTACTAACAAGTGATTGAAAAATATTTGCTGTCTCGGACATTAATGAATAATGGATGCACTTTGACAGTTTATCTCAGTTATAGGCCTGGTAGTCAGAACTCCAACCAACCACAGCTCCTCCCTTTTAATTATGGTGTGCTCTGCTTCCTTGACTGAATTGGAATAAAAGGAGCTCAGAAATGTGCTTTTAAAAACGTTGCTTCTAGTAAGCTAATTTTCTGGTGCTGCAGATGCTCATATGGAGCACGCTACAGAGGAAAAACAAGGTCACCTTTGCCAAGTGTAACTCCATCTTTCCTTCCATCCTACAGTAAAAGAGTGCATCCAGAGCTGTTTCTTGAAGCATTTTCTGTACTTGCTTATGTTTTTTTAATTTGCAGAGGCGTCTTTTAATGTTGTTTTCAAAGTGGGCAACATTCTCCATTTCATTTTTTTTTTTTGCATCGCTTTGAGTGCCTTTAGCCATTGTGAGTGTAGCTCCTATATAATGAAGTTATACTACACAAGCAGACTTTAGTTTATGTATCACTTAACAAGAGGAAGCAGTGCCAAACTTCACTTTATTCAAAACTAATCAAGGGCAAGTGGAGAACTACAACAAAGTTAGGAAAAAATATTTAATTAAGAATCTTGAAATACCTCACATCTTTTCCCCCATTGTTTTTATGTTTTTTAAATGAATGTAGATTACGTTGTCTCACAACTGGTAATTTAAAATTCTTTATGTACCTTATTTCTCTGTGTACTCACTGCTTATTGAAGATAATGCCATGAAATATTTGTATTGAATGCTACAGTGTGCTAAAGTCCAGAGGCTAACATTGCAGGACTATCAGGGGTATCGGGTCATTGCCAATAGGTTAGATGCCCTTGTCAAGGGCAGATGGGTGCCCCTGTGGCTGTAGCCAGCTGTGGACACACTCCCAGCCTTGGCTTTCTCTTCTGCCCTCTCTCCTTATTCCACTGGTGCTGTGTCCCTGTGGGGCTGTTAAATAAGCCTTTCACATCAACATCTCACTGACATTTGCATTTAAATGTTAGATTATTTAATTTGGTAACAGTTCTGTTATTGAGCGATCCCGCTCACATTGATTAGTTGGTGAAAATCTAAATCACAAATGCATTTGCTCCAGAAATATACAGTGAGAAGAAACGCGTTGCAGAACTACATTTTTCAAATTTTATGTTCCAGTGACTAGACGTGAAATGACCCTGTGAGTCATCCATTTTGGATCTTGACAGGGTGCTTGAATACAAAATACATTTACAGCTGGACAGTACTCAGATCTTTCATGCAAAGCTGTCACATACCAGTAGTGCTTGTTCCAACACTGCAAAAAGTATCCAGCTCAACAAGGAATTTAATATGGAGTCATAACATATCTTTAAACTGGTCAAACTGGCTGCCAGAGGGGTTCGATAATGTATTATTTTCATACGCAGTGTGGTCTTTTGCAGAATATTATTGAAACAAATGACACGAGCTTGAAATAAAACAGTCACTGTACGAAGAACGTATCAGAAAAAATGTTGCATCATTAATTACAAACACATTTAAACTGTAGTTATAAGCTTAAGTAACATTGTTATAATTGGGGCTGCAAGTAACAGTGATCTTCATTTAATTTCGTTGTTGATTAATCAAATATTTATTTTCTCGATAAATTAATAACCAACAGCCTAAAACCACAACATATTAAATTTACTACCACATATTTTTACTTTCACATTTACAAATCACAGAAGACTAACAAATCTAGTGAACTATCCATATATCAGAAATAGTGATTTTTTTTTTGTTCGCTTAAAAAAATTATTTGAAAGATTAATAGATTACTTACATTATTTCTGTTCTGACTAATCATTTTAGCTCTAGTTTCAGTGTATTGTTTTGCTGTGTATTACTTTAGGAATGAATATAATTTGGAGAATAAAAAGACCTTCTCTCACTTAACCCTGCAAACTGTGTATTATTCTCCCTGTAGGATGATTACAGGGTGTGCACAGAATTCAACGTCATCCAGAAGGATCAGGCTCCTATCTGCCCTGTGGACGCCTCGGGCTGCTTCACTTCAGAGGTCACTGACTTCGCGGGACAGTATGTCAAAGTGAGTGACACATCAGACATTTACATGTAGATTAGGTTAGCTGACATTTTAGGCACTCCACCTCCGGTCAGAGCCACGGGTATGATACATGGAATAAATTCCTCAACGTTATTGATAGGTGGTTTAATTCCGCATTTCAGTTCCCACATTCTGCGCTGCTACTCTCCTGGTTCCTCGCAATTTCTCCTATATATAGCTATCCTGGAAAATACATGTCTGCGTAATGATATTTTTCCTCTTTCACTCTACAGAGATGCTTTGAAATGTGCCCTTTCTTTTCGGTTTAATACTCTTTAGAATTGTATTATGCAGAGACTAAAATGAGAATATCCAAAGATAATTTTAAATTATACTTTGGGTACATGACTTATTCATTGATGTGGAGGGAGTTGAGGGAGTCCACGTCAGTGCAGGTCCACAGTGTTATGTAGGAAGACCTGCTGCAAAAAGATATTGTCACTGTTTACCAGTGCACCGGGTGCCCTCTTCCTCCCTGTCACACCCAACTTCATTACCATCCTAAGTGAATAGTGAGTGAAAAATAGCAGTCATACATGATCTGATCACTATTTCACATCCTGGTGCAGAGGCCAGGGAGTGGACTTGACCCGCCTGGCCACTAACAGTACAGCGTTAGCTAATAAAGAGCACGCAGCCACAGTTCACTGAAAGTCTGTCATAATCCACTTTTGAAATATGTTAAAACCCACCGTGAGTTTCTAGGCTGACTGAGACATTCTTTATTGCTGTATAAAAACTCAGAGGTGATCTGAGGGAGCGTCAGTCGCAACGCAGGCTACACAAAGAAGTTGAGAGAGCTGCTATTCCTCTGTAAACCGCAAAACAAACCCAGTATTTGACACAACATGAGAGCTGCATCTTACACCCAGAAGAGCCTGCAGGTTAGCGGCTCCAGCGGCAGGGTGAGGGTTCAGAGCCCGTCGCCCTCCCGATGCCGCGGATCCTCATACGATAGCCGTGGACGCTCAGGTTATCGAGGCACTGCCATCGAGTTGGGCACTGAGATACACCAGCAGCATGCCAACGAGAAAGAGGAGATGCAGGAGCTCAATGTCAAGTTCGCGGGATACATCGAAAAGGTCCAGGCGCTAGAGCAGAGAAATGCTGCTCTCCAGGCTGAGCTGGCTGCACTGCAAAGCCGCTACAAGGGAGGTCCCACAGGCATCGCAGAAGAATATGAGCTCAAGTTTAAAGAAGTTCAGGAGCTGATTGAGGCCCTGACTAATGAGAAGGGAGCAGCTGATATTGAGCGTGGCTACATCGAAGAAGAGGTTGAGGTGTGGAAACTAAAGCTGGAGGAGGAGCTAGCGCTCAAAGAAGAGGCAGAGATGATCCTGAGGGAGTTTCGCCAGGATGTAGACAACGCCACTCTGCAGAAGGCTGAGCTGGAGAAGCGTATAGAGCAACTGGTGGCTGAGATTGAGTTCCTCAAGAAGCTGCACGATGAAGAGGTGGCCGACCTCATGAAGCAGATTGAGGACGCAAAGATCTCCGCAGAGATGGATGGCGATCGACCTGACCTTGCTGCTTATCTGCGCAACATGCGTGCAGAGATAGAAGCCGTCGCCGCCCGCAACGTCCAGGAAGCTGAAAAGTGGTACAAGAGCAAGTTTGACACCCTTAAGCAGCACGCTGGCAAGCATGAGGAGCAAATGAAGACAATGAAAGATGAGATCACGACCTACCACAACCAAGTGACGGACCTGCAGAACCAGATTGATGGGCTGAGGGCTCGCAATGCAGCCCTGGAGCAGCAGCTGGAGGACATGGAGGTGTCCCACATGGAAAAAGTGGGGAGCCTAGAGAGTGTCATTGCTCAGCTGGAAGCCCAGCTCTGCGAAACCAAACTCGAGATGACCAAGTATCTCCAAGACTACCAGGAACTGCTGCACATTAAGCTCAAGCTGGATGCGGAGATCGCCACCTACAGGAAGCTGCTGGAAGGAGAGGAGAGTAGGCTTGGGATTGCCAAAGATGCCTAAACATAGTGAGAGAAGCCGCGATTCCTAAGCAGCCACAGAGAAGACCAGCAGAGCATCGTGGAGTGAAGAGATCAAGTTCAAGTTAATAAGACTTCCCTATCTTTCCCATTCATTTCCCTGTTTTATCCTCTTTACTTCAAGGGCTGAGTATTGTTTCAAATGATTTGTACCAGTGACAATTTGACAACTGAGTTTCAGTATGGATACCATAGTGATACATTTCTTGAAACTTACATTGAAGGACAAGTTTTTCTACAGAAAAAGATTTCCTTTAATAAAAAAAGACAATACTGTGAAATGGTAAATTGCTAAGTTGTTAGAATTGTCAGATTCTAATTAAATGTGATATCCTAAAATTGGAAAACGTTGATTCAATTAAGGAACTTTCTGATGAAAAAATAATGCAAAATGACAAATCTGGATAAACATTTGATGCCAGCTTGCTCAGTATCCAGGAAGTATAGAGGTTTTATACCCAGCCCTATTGACCCTATTACTTACCTTGCCACACCTTCACCCCATTGTCCTTGCTCACAATGTCTGCTTGCTACCCAATTCTTCCCAGTTCTTCCTACTTCAAATTTTACATCATTATCTTAAAACAATCTTCCTACCAGTTCCCTTACCTCTATTTAACCCCTTCTATCTTGTCACCACCATTACTGCGCTATGACAGCCCTCAGGTCTCGTTAGTCATACCCCTTTTCCTCCAACACTCTTTCTTTTTTTTCCTGCCAAATCAACCCCACAGTTACACCTCTCACCATTTCTGTCACTTCCCCTTGCTACATCTGTTCACTGTTTATGCTTCTCTTGATCCAACTTTGGTATCACACCTCATTTACAAAAAAAAAAAACTTGTATCCTGCTGTGATTTGTCACATTACAACACAAACAAAGCAGAATGCAAATCATTGGTGTTATGATTGGTCTTTACAATGTCCCCTGATTATTCCAAATGTTTTGACAAGACATGACTATTGATCATTTACACTAATGTTGACCAACTGTTACTTAATAAAGATTGAAGTGAGTGCATACAAAATGCTGTGAGTTTCCTGTTGTTGTCTGCCTTATTTCTCTGTCTGCGATGTATGAGCCTCTTTTCTTTTCAGTCCTCATTTTAACCTATAAAACAGGAAATTTGCTGAAATGCTGTTCCTCCTCAGTCAGACCCAGTAAATTACAATTATTTTAGTATTCTGCTTTTTTCCTTTACAGTAATTGTAAATATGGCACTTAAAGAATAAAATGGCTGTGTGAATCTTGCCTTCAGTTGCTGTTTTCCACAGAAGACATGCTTGCTCTGGTAGTTTAGCTGGAGTAGTTCATGTTATTACACAAGAGGGCCATGACTGTTTTGGGAGGGGTAAGCTGATTAATTATGCTTTGTGGCAAAGAGATTCTCAACGAGTCACAGATATGTGTGAGTAATCTAGCAGCATATTGAGTAAGCCTTGTTTATGCTCAATTGGCCAGGTGTAGAAATGGGTTTCTTCTCTCATTGGGCTGCAGGCAAATTTTCAATGAGTCTCTACATCACAGGTGTACTTTCATGTTTTAATGAGCCTGGGTCAGGGCATAACAAAATTTACTTGCAGCTGAGAAAGTTTAAAAGCCCTCTCTCTACAAAGAGGTCACAACCAGCAGTGTGCTGAACACCTTGCTGAAAAGTCATATTTATGAGCTTCCTGTGAATTGCACTGTGAGATTGGTTGGAGGGAGATGAAATAGTGTGTGATAAGGCACAGGGCTGATTGCATATAGTTTGCCATAAACAATGAGCTGGATGACAAAACAGGCTATTTTTCCCACCTGTTTGGATATATTTATCATATCTGAGTGACCCTGGCTGTGAATTTACCCTGTTTTTTTCTTTATGGGAAGCATAGCCATGGTTTGTTCAAGGATTCAGAGCTGTCTGACCTGAAGAAGAAAATTTTAATCAATAAGAATAACATCATGCATTACTGACAGTGCCTTTCTCCAGCTACGGCTATAATTGATGCAAAATGTTTATAGTAAATAAAATAAACATTTTATCAATGGTCAATGGTTGCTGTACAAAATATATCTGTAAATACACAGTCCAGCTGTATTCATACTGTAAAATATGAATGCACAAGATTATCTACATGATCTGCAGGGTTGTACAGATTGATATGTTAAAGATAAATGTTAAAAATAAATATTTTAAGGTAACAACTTAGGACTAACCACACAGTCCTGACCACACCCAACCCAATGAAAGCTTTAATCAAAGAGGAAACACATCTAAAATGACTGAAACACAGTCGATGTTTCTACTATTTACTTACTTTACTATTTTACTTTACTACTTTTTTTGTTTTCTTCTACAGGATGCTGACAAGAACATCATCAAGTGGCTGAAGGAGAAAGGTCGCCTTGTCAATGCCAGCACTTTCAAACATAGTTACCCCTTCTGCTGGAGGTGAGACATGTACTGAATTCAACAGCCACACTTTGAGTCTTCCTCTTTGGACCCTTAAAACAGTGGTTATAGAATAACCCGACCTACTGAAGATCTACAGATGTAAGCCTGTACAAATTGAAAATTATATTTTCTACTTGGATACATGGAACCTCATTTCGTGTTCAGTACGGGGCTAAAGAAGAGTGGAGGTGTGAGGTTCCTCTGTGCTCATTCATCCCTCTGGAGCATCGGTGCCAGACGTCAATAGAGGTTTTGTGGTCTCTGCACAGAATCAATCCCCAAAGCCAATGTCAGTGTGGTGACACACACAACCCTTTCAAGGTCCAACATTATCACATCGTAACTAACAGGCACACGCTGACATACACACACAAACTTTCTTTTTGAGTGGACTAAATCACTGTCTCACTTGGAGCCACTGCAGAATGACCTGTGCAGGATTAATTAACCCAGTGAATATGCAGATAAGTGCTCTCTAAGCCACCAAGAGTTACAGGTCCGAAGAGATGAAACTGTTGCGTTATTAACCATCTGTAAGGTAGAACCATACCACGGGTGGAGAGCACTATGCTTTAGGCAAGACATGAAAAGAACCACAGTGTGGTGATGGAGATAAGTTCAACTCCATTGAAATATCACAATGGAGTGTAGAGCTTTGCCAGCAACTAGGTGAAGTTGTTCTCTCGCACAGAAGGGCCTTGAACTAAACAGGCAAATATGTTCACAGTGGTACCATGAAGATTTTCTTTACTAACAAATGTTTATACCAACTTCACGAACTTGTTAATGATAATTAGCACTAAACACAGAGTGCAGCTGAGCCTGATAGGAAAATCATTATTTTAGTTATATAGGTATTGGACACTTGTTGATTTTTCATCCTTATGATGGTCCTAGATGACAAGTCAGGGGATCACCAAAGCTTTCCCATTTATCCTCTTGGCATTGTGGATGTCTGTACAAAATGTTGCAGGCTTATGTTTTCATGTAAACTGTTGATTTACTTCCAGGTCTGACACTCCCCTGATATACAAAGCTGTACCAAGCTGGTTCGTTCGAGTGGAGCACATGGTGGATAAACTACTGGACAACAATGGCAAATGCTACTGGTAAGCCATTTTCTAAAACAAGCTATAACTAGCTTGCTGCTAAGTGACACTGAATTGGCATCCATAAGCATCTTGCAAAACAACTGGTCTAAAATACTTCCAGGACAAGACAGACAGCAGTTGCAATCCCAAAACAATTACAGGCGTGATGCTGCAGAACCACGTCAGGTTGTTTGTTGCAGCCACGGGCCTGTCTCTCCTGGACAGTGATCTACCACTGGGCATAGTCCTTTTAAATGGGAGGATATTGGATGTTGTTGCAAGGACTTTTCTTTATTTCTTATTAAATGGGGTTAAAATCCTCATCAAAGAATTTTAATATGATGCGCAGGGGACTGAAGTGTTACAGAAAACATGAGCATGATAATAGCAGAACGTGGAGGAAAGGTAAGCGTCAGCATCGTGGCTTTGCTAAGTGGTATTACCCCTGGTGCTCCCAGTGCTCTTTTCTGAGCCACAGTAGCTGCCTCTGGTAATGGGACTGTCAAACTGAGATGAATGACTAGCCGCTAGGAAGGTGAAGACGCACAGACACACATGTACACAGAGACCGGCACAGACGCACGCGCTACTTTAAAGGCTATATTCCTTATCTGAGGGGTACTGGTGTATTACAGGGTGGGCATGTGCATTATGTATGTTAAAGTAATGTACAGTATGTGATTGTCTTTTGCATTATTTTAAGTAAAACAGGGCTGCAATTATTTTCTGTTATCAATGAATCTGCTGAACAAATAACAAAGAAAACTCTAAATCACAACAATAGTAATTTACATCGACAGACCTGGCAGGCCCAAACGTACTGTGAGGGTCTGCTGGGAACGTCTGGCTGAGCCCTCGGTCAGGGAGGTCTT
>JBAJHX010000096.1:10526088-10640245 GCA_037176925.1 Amniataba percoides
GTGTGTGTGTGTGTGTGTGTGTGTGTGTGTGTGTGTGTGTGTGTGTGTGTGTGTGTGTGTGTGTGTGTGTGTGAACTTTGTAGGGCGAGAGTGGCACTGAGGACTGCCTGTGGGCGCTGGAAACCCTCTTCAGTGTTCTGTTCTCCATGTGCAGGCTGATGGTGAGTCATACTGCGATTGAGTGCGTTTGTGTGTGTGAGACCGAGAGAGAGAAAAAGAGATAGTATGGAGGAAATATCTCGCGGTGAGGTTTTTGCTTTTGTGTATGCAAGACACAAAGAAATAATGCTGGTATGGAAGAGGTGTGCGTGTGTGCTGGCATGGCCATGAATAATGCATGAGCAGTAGGAGTTTTTATTTATAACACACTGAAGATGTTTGCATGTGAGGCGAGAGGCACGCTACGAGCCAGTTAGCCTAACCCAGATCAATATAGATCAGCTGTGAACTATACAAATTAATTAGCCGTGGTTGAAACGGAGGAGAATCACATTAGAAGGAACCACATTCTGGCACAATTATGTTTGAACTTTTGCACCATTGGAGGAAGAAAAAGCTACAATAAAAAAAGGGTTTTGTATGCAGATTTTCATATCAGCCTCTGAATTTTAGACCTTATATGTCAGACAATGTAAATTAACTACAGTACATTATCTAATAATCATCTTCCTTTTTTTTTTATCCCGTGCCTGCTTGCTTTCTCTCCCTCCTTCCCCCTCAGGCTCCCTTCACACCCTTCATTACAGAGATGATGTTCCAAAATCTGCGTCACCTCATCGATCCCGCCTCCGTCGAAGAGAAGGACAACGGCAGCATCCACTATCTCATGCTGCCCCAAGTCAGGTTGGAAAAATCTTTCAGCGAAGCCCGATGTTGACGGCCCCTCTTACGTAACAGAGAAACTTTAATGTGATCGCTCGCTGGCAGACGAGCCCTGAGAGTCGTCCCTATCCACGTTTAGCAAAAAGTGGCTGATGCAATAGTGATGGTCTATGTGGGTTTACCTGTTCTCCCCCACCTCCCCATTTTTTTTTCAAATATAGCAGCAGGGAAGAGCCAGGTTAAACAGGTGTAAAGTGTTTCATAGCAGAGCCCTCATCTGGAAGATGGGTTGCTAATGTCTGAATAAATTATTACACTTTATGAAATATATTAAGCTTTAAGGAAATCATGCAGAACAACTAATTCACTGAATCAAGGCTACATATTTAAACTGCACCTTTTTTATTCATAATATGCAGCTGCAATTTTGGAAAACCTCTCTGTTTGAGTGAGAATGTTTGAGGCAAACAGCTCAGTAAGACTCTGCTGGTTAGACAGCAGGCTGCGGCTAGTTTGACATCATTACTTGGGCACAAATCCACTAACCAATTTGATGAAGGAAACCCTGTCTTAGTAATAAGAATATCTTTCATTTTCCTTTTTCTTCATGGGGAAATTCCCTCGTTTATTTGCCTCTCCCTTATTAGAGTGGCATCAGCTACAGAGAGCACCCCTCCTGGAACTAATCGCATGTCTTGTTCAAGGACTCCTCAGCATGAAGACGCTTACTGAAACAGGATTTTAAATCAAATGAAATGTAACAGAGGTCATCAGGTTTAAAAAGGGCTGCTCTTGCCACATCGTCACCCTGCTGCTCACACAGCAACCCCTCATCCCCCTTTGTATTAGCCCCTTTTCTCACAGGATATCCACTTCTGATCCAGAGCATAATCAGTTTCAGCCAGAGTGCGTGGCCTCACTTTACCCCGGCCATATCGCACTCTGAACTGCTCTGAGTAGAAGCTTTTGAAACTTGAGAGTCTACAGTAGTTTCTGTCTGGCTGCACAGCAACTGTTTCTTTATGTTCCTCCTGTTTGTTGCTTCATCTTCCTTTAACTTGAATATTTATTATTATAGGTGCTATTTCATGAGATCAGTTGGATCTGTAGAAAGAGACTATCTGCTCAGAAACTAGTCAAATACAAATCTTTGTCTGCTCATGTGTCAAACACAGGGCTCTTTGTTTCTGGGTGATGAAAGTGAATCACAGATGATGTATTTTCCCCGGTGGTGCAAAGTCAGTTCAGCTACCAGATTCATGACATTGGATTGCCTGTGCACAGCCTTCTTCAAGTTTCACTGCTTTTCTCTAAAATCAGTCTAGCCCTTTATTTATTTTAGTGGTAAAACTGTTACCTTCTTTAGAGAGTCACAGGAGCTTGTACACTTTTATCAGAGTCCCAGAAATACCCACACTGAACTGCACTGGGCACATCTTGGTTGTAAGCCCTGCAAATGCACATTGCTCACAAAATATGATCATTTCATTCCCTTCACTTCAATTACTGCAGGCGCACGTAAAAACGTAAAACGTGCGCCTTGGTGGCTGATCAGTGTTGTAATGCCTGAGAGGAATTTCTAATTGCCCAAACTTAATTGCATCATCTTTAACTGTAAAAAAGCTCTGATATGATTTAAATATCCATTTGATTTAGCAAAAGGAAAATAGTTTGTGTAATGGTTCATACAATCTCCCCTGTCACTTAGGAAGCACTCAGTGCTGCTGCTTTATTAGCTGCTTGTCCTTCCTGCTGTCGAACGAAACTACTTCACCCTCCTCCCAAAGGTCAGCCACCAATCAGGAGATGGAAACAGCTGCTCCTCAATCAGCTCATTAAACGATTGGCTGTCCCCGGCGTCCTCGCCTCTCTCATTTTACTCCACTGTTATGTGCACACACAGTGAAGCACACTGCAGGAGTAAATGAACACATACACAGTCAGTTTCCTGCAGACAGTTGGGACTAATATCACCATTATGCATGATTATCAGTGACTGTGCAGCTCTAATTTGGATACAGAGGTGGAAGTCTCAGTGTACCTTATTAGTGGGTGTTGGTGAATTAAAGTCCCACTCTGATCACACAGGTTCTGAACTCTGCCTTTATTTAGATTTGTGGTACTAACCTTGTCACGCTCTGTTACTCATTTTCCCTTGTTGAATAGAAAGTTGAATTTATGAACCACCATTAACCGAAAAACTGAAGAAGGCTGCCTGCTAGGTAGTTGCAGAGACAAACAGAATATAGATTGATTCCTCAACATATTCCTTTTAGAAGGTGCTGCTGAATTGTGTTGGTGTTGTGATGTTATTCAAGTGGCCGTGACATCGTAACAATACACGTTGTGTTGATTCTGTCCTGCATTTGTTTGTCTGTTTTTCAGGGAGAGTGTGATTGACAAGCGCATTGAGAGTGCTGTCTCTCAGATGCAGTCTGTGATTGAGCTGGGCAGAGTGATCCGAGACAGGAAGACCCTGCCCGTCAAGGTGAATCATCAACTTTACTCAATTCATTTATACACTCCAGTGTAAGAGGTACAAGGAATTAAGACTTACAGAAGTGGATGATATAATCACTGGTATTAGCTGGTTGCACATGTAGCAATTAGGTAACTGTCTGCATTAGATAGTTTGTCCACCAGAAAGCACTGACAAGTTTATTTTACAGCTGTTAAATGTCAGGCATATTATTTAAAATTCTTTACAGGATCCCTCCAAAATGCTTTTATGTTGTGTTTGCATAAAAATTATGAATATCAATTAATATATTGCCATGACATTTTTCTCGTAAATATAAATAGGGGCATCTGCTACAAAAATCCTCCAACATTGGAGTGCTAGTATTTTATTCAAGAAGATTTCCTGTTGCTCTTTAGAGTTCCTATAGCTTGAAGTGCATCTGGTTTTATCATATTAGTGTACTAAGTCTTGTATATAGTATTGGATATAGGTACTGCATGGTTGTCATCTACTGACCAACTGTAATGTTGTTGTCTGTTTCAGTACCCACTGAAGGAGGTCGTAGTTATTCACCAGGATCCAGAGGCTCTGAAAGACATCCAGTCCCTGCAGAAATACATCCTGGAAGTAAGTAAACTGTCTTTTGTGAATCAGTCTAAATTTTTTTGCTTTCGATTTTGTGATCATTTTGCATTTTGCGTAGCCTTAAAAGTCGTCTTGATGAGGTGACATTTTACCAGTGCTCTATTTCAAGTGGCGCATCCTTTTCTCATCTCTGCTATACGTGGTTTTAAGTGCTACCTCTTCCTCTTCACTCCGCTTTGATCAGTGCTTTTACATTTGTAAGTTAAAGACAAACATCCCCTGAAACCTCGTTGACACTCCAAAGCCAGCATGTTGACTGCGCAGACGGGATGTACATCAGATGGAGTACATCTTCATGTGCCGTTTGTATCTTAAGCTGTAATTAAAATTTCCGTGCTTGGTTAATTTAAAAAGGGGGCGGAGCAGATGCCTTGGAAAATGATTTCACATTTGATCTACTCCACACACAAACTCTTCATCAAATATAGAGTGCAAACACTACAGGCTTTTTTTATCTTCAGCGTATGAAACATATTGCGGTTCATCTGTTTATGTACTTCATAGGCACAGTAATCATTATTGGTCACGTAGCTCCTCTGGCTCTCGCTTGACATAATAAGTATGCTACATTACAAAGTTACTGATTCTTTAAGTTCAGCTTTTCAGATAAGGTAGATCTTATTGTCATGGACTGGACGTTTGTAGTATTGATAATCATTTTTGTGAAAATAGCACATATCAATACATGGTTGTCCACTGGAAAGAGCACATTAATTACAGAAGTTTGTTGGGTACATTCAGGTGCTGTCCAAGAGACTGGAAAAATGACTACTCAAGACATCAGACAGACTAATTGTCCTAGCCTTTTAGCTGAGGAAGCCATTAAACCGACATTATCCCGTTTATCTTAAGGTTTGATTTTCCACCAGCAAAGCTCAAATGTCAACATTTCCAGGTAAAGCATGCAGCTTTACCTGGAAATGTTACTGCTTTTGTTTGCGTTGTGGTTATGTCATAAGAGAGGCCTGAAGAATGGATGGAAAATGGATTCCAGCACTTTTTCCTTTATGGTGCTGACCAGAAGAATTGACATTAAGCTTAACACGAAGGGCTTCTGGTGCAACCTTCTGAAGGATCCTGCAGGCTTTATCTTAGTTCAAGCCCCTTCTTATCTCTCAATGTGTTTCATTTATGGTTGGGGAAACATTTAACCTTACCGACTTCTAGCTTCCCTCCTGTAAACAAGGTTTATTTAATCAGAAATGAGAGCAGTTTAAGGTCCTGCAGCCCAGGGAAGAACCTTCAAACTCTCTTACATTGTTGGTGTGATTTTTGCTTTCAGCAGAGCATTTTCAAGTTAAAGATTCATTTTTCGCCATTAGTTTAACTTACATTCCTTCATTATCCTGTAACTGTACTAATTCCCAGGACCTCATACTCTTTAAACCTCTTTGTGATTATATGGTGAAATAAAAAAATGATATCAGTATTGTCGTTGTCGGCGGGATTACTGACTTGATTTCATGGCTGACTTGCTCTCTGAGTGAATTACATTTTTTGATCGGCCCTTCACAGCACATATCTGGAGTAATTACAGTCTTTAATTTGACTCTTATAGGGGGTAATAAAGCATTTAACTTAACTTGAGACCACTCAGAATTGCCTTTGCCGATGTATAGAGTAGTCAATACTATTGGCACCAATGGGGTTGGCTGCTTTAGTTGTAAAAAAAGAAGACATTTAGTATTTCATACCAAGCAGGGTAAAAATCCTGAATGGTGCTGGTAAGATTTGTATTGTCTGTTTCCTCAGGCAAAACCTGAATTTAACAACTTTTTAACAACTTTAACAACCTGAACTCTTGGAGGGAAGACAGTTAGCATAAAAAGCAATCCGGTGTTGACGGTCAGTGACCATTTGAATTTTAGCTTTTGCTGGCTGTGTTTGGTTGACAGGTTTGGTGATGACTGCTGTCGGCAGTGAAGTTTCCACTGAGCTGAAGATGCTGTTACTGTGAAATATTGCCACTTTCTAAGCCATCACACACACACTCACACATGAAGCCGTATATGCCCTCCAGATAAAAGAGTTTCTTTTTGTACACTTTTGCATTTATTTAGTTCTATTTTCACTAAACAGCCTCGGCTCAAAACAGAAATTCCAACTATTTTCAACCCCAGACTGCCCTTAAGTTTGTTACGCAGCCCACTACAGTAGCTTATCTGTGCTCTCTGTCAACAATGTCAGAAATCTGCTCAACTTTTCAGTATGATTGACTGAAAGAAGCCACACGTGGCAGGCCAGGGCAGTTGTCGGTGCTGCTAAATTTAGTATTTCTATTGCTTCACCAGATACGACTGGATCACAGATCTCTCTCTCTCCACTTAGATAGAAGAATGAAATGTACTGAAAGGCAGACATATTGACTGACTTGGAGGAATAGCTTACTTACTGACTTACTGGTTGATTTCATGGCTGACTTGCCCTTTGATTGAATTACTCTCTGCAATCAGGTATTGATTAGCTCTTTACAGTACATGCCTGGAGTACTTAAAGTTTTTATATTTCTGTTAAATTGAACTTAATTGAACTTAAATTGAACTATTAAGTTTAGTTTTTATTGTGCATTTACATTTTCTTTTTCATTTACAAGTTTATTTAATGTGTTTTAGTTAAGTGGTTCAGTTAAGATATTTTATATAAATAGTATATAACATCATAGTATATAAAAATTAATAATGATTATAAATCGTAGATTTGTAAAGTTTTTCCTTCTGGTTGAAGGAACATATTCCAGGTGGAGGATGAGCTTTGTTTAGTTGTTTAGGTCTTTAAAGTTTGGTCATTTTATGCATCACTTAATTTCACTTTTGTTTTGTGGGCTTTTTTAAATTCATTTTCATAATAACCCTGGCACTCATCTGTGTACTTGAATTATTATTATTGCAGTTATTAATACTCTGTACAGGCAACTCCAAGACAGTGACTGTGCCTTTTCTGAGACAGTGTGTCTTTTTGTTTTTTTGTCACCCAGGAGCTTAATGTGCGGCAGTTGACACTGTCAACTGACAAGGACAAGTATGGCATCCGTCTGAGAGCCGAGCCAGACCACATGGTTCTGGGCAAGAGACTAAAGGGGGCCTTCAAAGCTATCACTGCTTCTATCAAGGAGCTCACCAGCGAACAGCTAGAGGCCTTCCAGAAGTCAGGTATTTTTATGTGTGGCTGTGAAAAACAAAACAAACAAAAAAAATAAAAAAACAACCATGAAATCTGGGAACTGGTTACTTAAAAATCACACAGTAAATCACAAAGACGAATAATTGAAACTTGAAACAGTGTAAATGCACATCAGCAGCAATATGGAGTTCACTAGTTTGAATCTACACAAGATAAAGTTTTAGATTTCTTCTGCAAATGACAGACTTTTCTCCAGGTATTTGTGTCCTCTATACAGTTCATAACACGAGACTCGGTCACACTTATTTTATTTACCAAGTAATTGAATGTGTCACGGTACAGTTTGTTTGTTGCTTTTTGTAAGCGCACACTCAAAGCACGCATGCTTCTGGTGGTCTCACATATGTACGATCTGGTAACTCGTTTTTACGATTTCAGAGTTGTGCACTTTACACCCTTCGTGCTGTTGGCTTGGGGTTACACACTGCTGCCCCGCTCCAGGCTGATGGCCAGAAACATCTCCACAGATACAGACACTTCTACGGGGTCATAAGTGATAACTTGAAGGGGTTATTTTTGTGTGAGAAGATACATTGTTTTTTAGGAAAACCCTACACACTGTACCTTTTCATTAGTGAGGAACAATGGGTTAGTGTGAAGACGTTTGCGGATTATGTTGAAAGCATATTCATTTCACCAATAGCAAATTCTTTGCAGTGAAGTGGGACACAGACAGACGGTCAAAATGCAAACCCTAACCCTTCAGAAACTATAATCAGAGCTCGAGTACGGATCAAAGCAGTGCAAGGTATCTTGTCTCTCCAATTATAGAAAGACGAGGAGAGCCCCCAGAGTCTCTGGGGAAGGAGGCAGTGGAGGTCAGCTGGGCTGTGGGAACTTAACATTTCCAATCACTTGGATGTTTGAAGTCTAGCCACTCGGGAGAAAAAAAAAATAGGATGAGTGATGGAAGGGAAGAGATAGATGCAGTAGAGAACGGTGGAAAAATGATGGATCGAGGAAACACAGATGAAAATGTGTACGGCAGAATCAAGTAAAATTTTATTGAGATGTGATATTTGAGTGTAAATTTAATGAGCTAAACTGTGTATTGCATTGCCTATAATTGTCATCATCTGAGGGTAACAAAATATGGGAAATATGAAAAAGCAGGGTAAAGAATCTAAAGGAACATCTGACTAACTCTCGGTTAGTGGAAGATGCACAGTCTCCAGTTAAGAGTCTACTTTTTACCTCCCTGAGCATTTTCTAGTTGCAAATCCATGACTCAAAAAACCTTGTTCCAATTTAGACTGTAAGCACGGCAATTTGACCAGAAACTGAATACGGGTTCATGGCTATTGGCTGTATGACTCATTATTCCTTACCTGTAACTTTCGATCCCATCGTTTTGACAGGGGCGAGAAGAAAAGAGATTAAGAGAAAAGGTGGAAAAGAGCAGAGAGGCAGGGAGGGACGGAGGAAATCAAAGCATGGAAATCTAGGATTAGAGAGAGCCGGGGTGACTGTTTCACCCAGCCTCTGGGTGTGGAGAAGTGAAGAGGAGAGCAGAACACGGTCATGGTTTTTAGTCAGAACACAGACGCGGGTAATTGCTGCCAGTGGCAAAATGGAGATATAAACCTGACTAGATTGGGTTTGCTGTATTGTTTAAAAGCTCCACTCTCGTGTGGATGTGGCCAGGGAAGACTGTGATGCGAGGGACCTCAAAATGCAAGCGAATACCGGTCCAGACCCCAACTAATTCAAAACAAAGCCTCACTCTGCATGCGAGTTAACAGAGCACTTTATTCTCTCTGACTGGGTGTAATTGAAACCTTTTCAAGAATCCTTCTCAAGAGACGAGGACTGCCAAGTAAAGATTAATTTCGCACAATCTGTTGGCAATTTGTTCACATTTAATTAGGAGAATAGTGGGGCACTGAATAGTTTATCATCACATTTGCACTTAAGTCTGTAGCCATCATTGATTTAATCATAGTGGGCTTCCTTCAACAATCCATCTTTCACCAGTGTTTTAGTATTCTACATGTAAAGATATCTCCCTTTTAACGAAAAAGGGTGACGATCCTTTTAGATTTTCACAGGAAAGCATCTGAAAATCAGGCTGTTATTGTTGCCCAGTTGAATTATTATGCAATTATCATCTAGCCTAATTACTATGTAGTGATCTGACAAAACATGTTACCACAGTTCAAACTTTTATTGTATTATCTGTCACTCAACTTCCAGCTGATTCTGTATTGAAACATTTCCTTAAACTCTGCAGGCCGCACCACATTATTTTCCCCCCGTGATTGTTACCAAAAATACCTCAACCCAAGAGGAAAATCTTAATATTTGTTCAAGCCAACTTTTTAATGGGTGTATATTAAGTATGGTTTGGCTCCGTTTCATGCCCCCTGGTGAATTCTGTGTGGACTATGTGATTTATGGTCCTTCAGAAATGTGGCCTGATGATGCTGAGACACAGTCGGGATCCATGGTGTTGAATTCTGTGTGAACAGCACATTTACTTTGTTAATAGCGTACACTGTGAATTGATAAATGTCATTGTGGGCTGTCATATAACGATGTTTATTTTTTGGCTCTGGATCATAACAGTGATAATGAACACTTTCGCATTGTTGCTGTTCATTTAAAGGCTCCATCGCGGTGGACGGCCACGAGCTCCACGAGGAGGACCTGAGGCTGATGTACACCTTCGACCAGAGCTCTGGCTCAGCTGCACAGTATGAAGCACACTCTGACGCACAGGTATGCTCTAAATTTAAAACCATTTTTGTTGGCATTAGATGACTTTGCATGCAAATCAAACACCCCTCAGGAAAAATGAAATATGTGGCTCTAAAATTACGGGCCTCTGCTGTAAAGGAAGTAATATCAGTGATTTCATTTAAATGACTGCGCCTGCTGTAAACTCTCATTTTCTAAAAATGTAAAACTACTTCTGAAGTTTTGCAAGTTTCTATCTGACAGCTCAGATTTGTACAGAAATTTCAAACGGTATAATTACTGTTTAACAGGAAATGGGTTGTTGTAAGTACTTCCCAATTTTTTAAGATACTTTAAAAACAGCCTTTTATTAAAGTGTGTTCTTGACATTATTGCCGTATGAGAATTATGTTATGAGTTGTTATGCTATGCTAAGCTAGCCATCTCCTGGCTTTAGCTTCATATTTGAAGTCTGGACACAAAGCTGGTGTTGCTCTTCTCCTCTCAGCAAGACAGGAAATAAACTTATTCCTAAAATGTAATCATTTTCTTTTAAAGTGGTAACACTTCATTTTATTTTTCAATCCTTTTTATTTTTTAAAGATAAATACACATTTTTTTCTTTTTTTTTATCTTCTGCATTTTGATATCATTAATGTATTTTTATCACAAGGGTCCTGAGTGATTTGCAAAAATGTTATTTAGTTCATCCTTTCTCTATAAAATTTCACTTGTCACTTTTTAACACACACGTAAAGGTAAATATATACAGATACCTACAGGTATGCTCCTCTATTACCTCTCTCCTTACTGCTACTTTACTAAATCTTCTGTAGACTGAGCTACAAAGTTGAATTTTTACCAGATCTAAAAAAAACAACATAAAAGCTGCTCTGCTGCTGCTCCCGCACCAAGCTGCCATATACTGTAAACGCGTTTATATGTCTTTACTGTGAGTGTGATGTATGAAATCATTTCACGGCTAAGTGGAAACCAGCATGTATGCGTTTCCCACAGGCCCTCTCTAATCAGTGCTCCTCCAACCGTATACACACCACACGGCTGCACCTTAATACCAGTTTACTGAGCTGGCTTTTTAATTCTCTCTGTTACTCTCACTCGCTCGCACCGATTCTCCGGCGTCCATCTGTCTGTCTCTCTGTTCTCTCTTTCTCTCCCTCGTATACTGTTTCTGTGTTTGCTTTGTGTACTTTTCTCTGTCACCCTGTCATCTCTCTCTCCTTCTTCTTGTGGTAAAGTGTTCAGGGCTGGCAGCAGCTCAGCCGTACACAACACGACACTCATTTTGCTTTAGTGACTCATACACTACAATATTGCTTTTTTTCCTCTTATACATTATAAATGTTTTGACAGACAGATATATTTCATAAAGTTTTGCTCTTGCTGTCTCTGGATCTTACCCTGCCTTTTCACTTATTCAGTTTGTCTCATGAGGCTGAAGGAGTCTGATTACTAAGTGACAACAGTGAACACGACATGAGAAGATGAATGCTGCCTTATTATCTTCATATCATATGAAACTCTGCCACTGTCTGCTTACTATTCTGTGAAATGCATATTGCAGTAAATGTGAGTTGTACATGATTAGAGTTAATCAAACTATGCAGGTTTTAAATGAGCATGTCGAAATTAAAGCGTTGGAAACAGTAAAGATTTTTGTTCCTCCAGTTGCAGGAAAATATTTTGATCATGACTTAACTGCAGTTGGATAGTTAACAAGCTTTTTCTTATTTAGTGTACCAAAAAAAATCTTAGCTACCGTGCATACTTTTATTGATGAAAAATACCAAATATTAAATTCTATCTATGATTGTATAAAATGTTTATCAACATCAAATTTTTGTAAAAATATCAAATGCATGTACCTAATGATTGTTCATGAACAAAGAATACCATATAGATGGGTGACAAATTAAAGCAGAAACCAACCATAAAGTGTCTCACCACGTGCTGAGTGAACAGCGTCAGTGCTCCTTGGCATTGATTCTCCAAGTATCTGAACTCTACTGGAGGGACAGACACCATTTCTCTAAAAGATATTCCCTCATTTGGCATTATGATGATTGTCGTCAAGAGAGTTAACATGTACCCCTCAAGTGGGTTGACATCTGGTCACTGTGAAGGCCATAGCTTATGATTCACATTATTTTCATACTCATTAAGCTATTCCATGACTGGAAGAGACTTTTCCTATCAGTACTGAAATGTTTCATTTAAGTGTAAAAGTGATCACTCAGAAGAACTTGCATTGAATGTTCTCCCCAAGAGGACACGTACACATGCCACAAACATGCTTCTCACCTCTTGTTTGTTATATTTTCTCCGTCATTTATTTGGGTTTTTCTTTTAATTTGTCCCCCATCATACGCATATTAATATGAGCTTATTGATATGTTTTTGTATGTATCCCAAATTCTTATTGCCAATTATTGTACAATCTCTGCTGTATACAACACACTGTATCTTTAAACTTAACTTTAAACTTTAATTTGGATATGGAAAACAGAAAATTTAGGACAAAGAAAAACAAAAGAAACCTCTGTCTCACGTTCCTCCCTGTAAATAAACCGAGAACTGTATGTGAGGCAGGCTTGCTTGTAAAAATGAGCTGAAAAAACATTTCACTGTTTGGAAACTGTGATCTGGTTCTGTGATCAGATGAAAATGTAGCCTGAATCTCTCCCATTGTCCTCTGGGTGTGTTCAGGTCCTCGTGCTGCTGGATGTCACCCCGGACCAGTCCATGTTGGACGAAGGCGTTGCCCGAGAGGTCATCAACCGCATTCAGAAACTACGCAAGAAGGTGGGACAATGATTTCATTTACACTACTCGCTCTGGAAACGAGAGTGACACATAACACGCTTCTAGTGAATTTTACAATCCAGTGTCTAATGAATAGAATATTACACATTTGAAAGGGTTTGCCGGTACATGTAATCAGAGCTGCCAGGGTGAGCAAAACATGCCACTGAGGCAGTTTGAGGAGTTGTATCAGAAAATAAAGTACTACTCAAGGCTGTTGCATTGTGAGCAGTGTGTGACAGTTAGGCAGGGAAAAAGGAGCTGACCGAGTACGAGACGCATTTAGGAGCGTGATGTGCCAGAACTGGAAGAACTGCACAAAAGTCTGTGCAGTATTTTAAAGGATGATGACAACCTTGGCAGTAACCCAACAAGTGTATGTTGCAGTCAAAACTAATTGAGCTTTTTCAGGAGGTTTCTCTCATTAAGTAGTGATTATTAGCTTTAAATATCCCAATCCTGATTGTCTCCTCACCTGACACTCCTTACTCTACATATATTTCTATATTTTTATCAGTATAGAAGAGCTAAACTTTGAAAAATATTTTAAAAAATCAGAAGGATCAGCAGCATTTTCAATGTTTTAGTGATTTATTCATATTATTGGTTTACACCTTCTCAAATGTGACATGTTCATATTATTGTTAAACATTATACATTGGAAAATGCAAAAATAATTAAATGTGGTGAGGAATTAATAGTGTACCAAAATAAAAAATATTGTGAAGGAGCTGAAAAATAAAATGGGTGAATTAAAGATACATAGAAGAGTGCAATACATTAAGGTTAGATTAAAGTTAGAGCATACTTTATAAAGGGTTGTATAACAGTTTACTCTCCATTTGAATTATTTGACCAAAAAATATTCATTGATATGTGCAGTCATGTTTTTGATTTGATTTACTACATTTTGTCAGGTTTGGGCCTCCATACATTTCATAGACTAATTTTTTGTTACGTTTCCCTCCCTTTGATCGCCCAGTCCTCCCCCCCTTCCTCTTTATGTCCCATGCTAATTTTGTCAGGGCAGTTTTGAAATCTTTCCACTGCAGCGTCACAGTTAGAAGTTTCTCCATCATAAGGCAGGCTTAATGGAAGCTTAATTACAGTCTGGCCCCTTTCAGATTCTAATGTTGGAGCTTTGAAGTGGTCTGGGGAGTAAAGACGGATTAGCCAACAGCCCCTTGTTTTCACAAGCAACAAACAGTTTTTTCCGTCCCCCTATAGCAGTGGTGTGCACTGGCTCCCGGCCAGGCTAAATTCCTCCAGTTATTTCAAACTGAGATCTGTTAGGAATTTTCCACCCCGGGGATGGGAATTAATTTTTAACAATTCTCTGACATGTTTGGTAGTAGTTTGTGGGTGTGCGTGCGTGTTGTTTTCTGTGTTTTCAGCGTAGGTGTTGGTGTGTGTGTGTGTGTGTGTGTGTGAAAGAAAAAAAAGAGCGAGAGAGCATATTCACGGTTGAGAAACAGAGGTCAGCATTTCCTTTTTTCTGTTGGTTGATGTTGTTGTATTGGACAGCTCACAAACTGTAGGTCTCAGTTGCTCTATCTGACGTTTTCTCACACACACACACACACAAACACACACACACACACACACACACACACACACACACACACTGTACCAGCCCCTTCAGGGTAGGGTCAGTACCTTGACTTGGCAGGAAAAGCCTATAAACCTTCTTCCATTGATTGACTGCTCCTCTGTATCTAGCTAACGTTATTCCTCTGCCCTTGAGCCACATACTGCAATTGGAGTGTGTGTGTTAGTGTGTGTCAGTGCGCAACTGTGTGTGTGTGTGTACTACGCGTTCGATATATATGTGTGTACGGATGTGCACGGCCCCACACTGCAGATTAGGATGAGATCAATGTGTTTGAATGTGTCAAGGTTAGAAGAAGCTGGCAGCACACAATGCCAAAATAGATGGGCTTTCATCCAATAACAGATCTCCCCTTGTTCCCTTCTGCCTTTGTTTGTTCCTATACTGTCTCGTTTTTTTTTTTGTTGTTGTTTTTTTTGTTCTTTTTAATCCCCACCCTCTCTTCTTTTGTCTGTTCTTCCATTTTGTTTACCCCCCCCCCCCACCCCCCCCACCCCCACCCTTTACTTCCCTGTTTCAGGTAATTGTTTTTTCCAGATTTCATTTTCTTATAGAAGAGGGAAAAAAAGCTTTGAAGAAAATTACTTGTGAAAATGTGATTCTTTGTGTCCTTCACCAATCATTTGTTTTAGTCAGATAATAGATTTTTCTAAACCATTTGGAAGATTGCTGTGCATTATGGTTTGAAGAGCAGTACTTTAAGTATATATATCCTGATGTCTTGACAAAAAAAAAAAGAAACCCTCTCTCAGTTTCTGGACAATGCTGTGCTCTGTATTCATTTTCACATTAAAACCCACCACCCATCTCTCAATTTCATGTCTCACAGGGCCATTTGGTGCCATCAGATGAGATAACAGTATACTACCGCTGCCAGCCAGAGGGGGAGTACTTGGACTCTGTGATCCAGGCTCACACTGACTTCATCCTGGCCACCACCAAGGCTCCACTGCTGCCCTTCCCTGTCCCCAAGACCGCCAGCGTCATCATAGAGGAAAAGACTCAGGTGTGAAAGGACACCTCGGGGCGAGCAGGATTGTTGTTTGCTGTACAATGATACAGGCCGAGTTTAACAGGCAGCTTATCGAGCGTCACGACCTTTGAAAATTTTTGAAACACGCTGCTAACAGGCGATGTGTGTTAACATGAGCCTCTGCATGAATGTGTGGGTTAGCACAAGTCACAAGATTTGGACTTTAAAAGACATTTTGGTAAACATAACTTAAAGTAAAAGGTTGCTCTGTCTCTCTCACACTCTCTCTCTCTATTTCTCTCTTTCTCTTTGCCTCCTTCATGCTTTTTTTGTGCTCTTTTGCAGCTGAAGGGCTCAGATTTGAAGTTAACCATCATAAAGGGATCCTCAGCTCCTCGGGCTCCTCTAAATGGACCAGCTTGCACCTATGTGAATCTCAGGGTGAAGGTCAACAACAAAGAACAAGGTAGCTCATCGGAAAGTCAGTTTTTTTTCCTCCAACCAGACACAATTTAACAAGAATATGTTGAACTATTTAAAGCTGCTGCTTAAAAGTAACTTCAAGGGGTTTCACATGTATCAGATAAGTTAGTTCAATTACTTTGTACTATCTGCAATTCACTCTATGAACTGTTTATCTGCGTTACTAATCCTGTCTGACTGGCTTGCTGTTCAGATGGCGTGGTGCTGTTGGAGAACCCCAAAGGAGACAACAGACTAGACTTGGAGAGGCTGAAGAAAGTGAGCAGCAGCATCTTTGGAACCAACAACACCCAGCTGAGATTCTTCAACGCCGGGACTGGTGAGAAGCAGTTTTAGCTTCTTAGAAAGGCATAAATGCAGCTCTTTCTCATCTTTTTTCTATCTGTCATGTTATATCCTGTACTAACTTCCTGCTGCTGCCTCATGTAAAGACTTTTCTGTTTTTGCTTGCTAGTTAACCATGGCAAGTGACAAGATAAAGTAAAAGCATACCAGTTAAAGGTTATCACAAATATAACTGAATGCATGAAATAAAGCATAGTTAAATAATTAGTGTGTTAAAATAATGTATAGCCTGATACCTCCCAATTATCTCAAACCATACATATTTTATTATTTTCCTTTTCAATTTATCTATAACTGGTACACGTGTTGGCACAGAATCATTTATCTGTTTCTTATTTTCCCCCTCAAAATATTACAATTGTCCTAATGCCAATATAGTAAAAACATGGACATGCAGATGCATGTTCAGAGCTCTGATTGGTATTTAAACCAGCAAGCTAATCGTGAGACAGCATGTTTTAAAGGTTTTATCAAGTTTGTTTTACTTTAAGAGAAGGAGAAGTGAAGAGAATAAAAATGATTATAATTCTTTTAACACTTTAATTATTTACTAAAACAAATTTCTGGCTGCTTAATTTAACTTTAAGGGGTCTACAGCAGCCCGGATGAAAACATAGAGCTCCTTTGTGTTCTGTGTATGTGCTCGTGTTAATCTACATGTTCATTACAGAGTTGACCAGCAAAACGGACCTTCAGGCGCTGAGCGGGAAAACGTTGCTAGTGACTTCTGGCTCTTCCTCCCCCGGCCCCGCCCCGACCACCGACACCCTCCTGTGTCCTTACGTGAACCTGCTGCTCTGCAACGCACAACCAGCTGGTGAGACACACACACACACACCCACAAACAAACACACACACACACACCTTACAACTGTTCATACAGTCATGCACAGCTGATACGTCAGACCCTCCCGCTGTTATAAGGCCGCCATTACTCTTTTTAATTATAATCAACAAATCCCAAAGTGACTGAGTTTATCCTGCCAACAAGTTTTATCCATATAGTTGAAGTTTTATTTGAGGTAATTCACATGGTGTCACATCTACAATAAATCAGACCCTTCCTTTGTTCTTCACACGTTGATGGCAGTGTGACTCAGACACTGGACATTTCTCAAAGTGTAAAAAGGTGAAAAAAAGTACTTTGATCCCACATGTGTTTGACATTAAACTAATTTTGAAAAAATAGTTTGACATTTTGGGAAGAAAAGAACTGCTGAATGTCAGAAAAATCAAAAACGTTAATATTTGTACAGTTTTATTTATGTTTTTTGTGTCACCTGGAGATGTTTATTTGCTTTCTTGCTGGGAGTTTGCTGACAAGAGCTGCCCCACTCTCATGTGTACAATACAACTAATCTATTTAGAAAGAAAATCTTACAAATACTATTTTTCTGTAGCTGCCAATAAAGTGGTTTTCCACCACTGCAGTCAACTATATTGATTGTCTCTTGATTCCAGTCTTTATTGAACTGAAGGAAATTCACTTTAATTCAGCTTTTTCCTTGAAGCTCACATTTTCACACTGCCCCTTTGCCCCTACATCTTTTTCATCCTACACCAGTTGATCAGCCCGACTCGCTCTCTCATCCCCGTTTTTCATCCATCAGTCCTCCTCTCAGTCTCCTCCCTTTTCCCGTGGCTTTGGACTTGTTCACCCAGGACTTGTGAACAATCCTTCCTAACAGGCCAATCATTTCTTAATTTGTAAAGGACGTAAAGTCTGTCCGGTTCATTTCTCCTCAACACTCCTCCTGTCTCCTCCAGAGTGCCAGACAGGGGAGGTGGGCACCCTCCTGCTGGTCAACCCAGCGGGCAAGAACGGGCTCAGCTACTCAGGCCTGCTGTCCGAGGCCGCCAAGGTTTTCGGCCTCCGCAGCAGACGGCTGAAACTGTACCTGGACCAGGACCTCACCCAGGGTAAGATGAAAAGAGAGCAGATATCATGTAGACTTGAAATGTTCATGTAGAAGGTATTTTAGCTGATTTAAGACCAGTCATTTACAGGTCTACAGGGAGGGGAAAGTCAGTTTGATACTTGATCATCTAATGTGTTACTGATAAGGAAAGTTGTTTTGTTTCTTAAAAAGACAGTATAAGATTATTTTATCGACCATTTCTCAGAATCTTTTTAAAAATTCAAAATTTAAAACTTTACCTCCCGCAGTTTGTTCAAATTAGATGGCGAAAGTAGTTTGAATGTAGTAAAATGGTGCATTATGGATGAAAAAACGTACAGCACATTGCTTAATGAGCCTAAGTGGTTTTTTGGATCTGTTTCTCATTTGAATAGACTAAACTAACTTTCCAGTTTGAGCAGCTTAAGAGCTTTGGAGATTCTTTGGAAAATGAAATCTTTTATCTTTGTTAAATGTTTTTCCACCCTTCATTTTAGCCATAAGTAGAAACAAAATTACTTTGTAATTGTGTAATGTTTCTCTGTGTTTTTCAGAGCTGCCAGCTGATTCATCAGTAAAATCTCTAGACACCAAAACTCTCTTTGTCAGAGTTCTTCCAACAACTGCCGAAGCATAAATCCGCAGCAGCCATCTTTGGATCTTGACATCAACATTTGTCGCAGATGCCTTGCAGGTTCCTGGAATGAAATTCCTTTTTTTACCGCTAAAATCGCAGCAATAGCCCCTTTGATGTACAGTGGTTTCATGACATGTCATTTGTTAGGATGCTTTTCTGAAAATCCTGATGCAAAGTAAGTTTGTCTGTCAGGTTCGCAGCTGTCCATCCACGAGTCACCATCACCAGTGTCCTGAAGTTTCTTAAGACAACTTCAAGCACGATGTTAGCGTGCCTAAAGAGGTCTTGAGATTTTTATGTATTTCACCGCGTTCCAAGATGCGACGGTGTCTCTAGTTAATCATATCATATATATAAACTGTACTTTCCTCCCTGTAACAGTTTCTTTCCCTCGTACTCTCTCTGATTTGTCACCAATTATGTAAGCGATAGTAAGAAAGCATAGCATAGTAACTAAGAAAGCACAGTGTTGCTAGGCTATATTGATTCTGGGCAGAGAAGAGACTTACATTATTTCTTCACTAGAAAGTGGCTGCACTTGAAGAAAGTAGCATGATGGTTCGCACGCAACAGCTTAATAAACCAGCTGGCTGCATGTGTGAACGTACAAATGTGAAGTGGCCGCTCATTGAAATTGGCTGATGGAAAGAAAACCAGACATCAGACTTTCCAGAAGGAAAAGCCAAAAGTTCATTTACCTCAGATAAAAAGAAAAAAGAAAGAAAGTCATGTTTCAGCAACTCTTTGTGGAAATAAAAGATTTCAGGGAACTGTCTAACCTGTCGAGCTGTCAATATTACTTGCGGGTATTTTTTCTTTATTATGCTAATGATGAAATTATGCAAGCTACTTCCCTTCAAGGCTCATTTGAGGTGAGCTTAGTCCAGAGTAATTATTGCTGTGGCTCATAATTGGGAAACCAATTTGACCTATTGTATTCACACACAATTTTGAATTTAACAGATAAACCTATTCTGTTCATTGCACTGGGTGTCCTTTGACAATTGTAAAGGCATTTAAAAGGTGAAATGGATTTTCAGGCCACTGTACCTTCAGGACAAAAGGGTTCTGTAATAAAAAGCAACAAATGGATAATGTACTATTTTAAGTGGGAAATGGAATAAATCAAAGGTGACTTAAGAATCAATGCCTTTTTTTCCTTTCTGCTCACTTAAACCCACATATGACAAGAAAGGGCACGTCACGTCTGCGGGATCCTGCAGACTGACTTAGCTGCAGGTACAGAAACATCAGGGTGACTTTCCACAGACATTTTGACTTTGGCATTTTCTTTCACTGCAGAAGAATAAACAGCAGCAGGAGAAGGGCTTACAAATGATTTCATTATAAGCCTGGAGAAAAAAAATAAATACCTGAAATAGTGGAAACGACTACCTCGGCTCTTAGCGAAGGTGATAAAATCTGTACTGGTAACCAAAGAAGCTGCCTGTCTGTACATAACCTACAAACTAGAAATTGTTATCTTTACATGTACATGTTTGCATTAGTGGGCTTTAGAGGCACTGGTAAGAAGATGTTGTTGCTTTTTGACACATTGAGAGGAACTGTTCACTCTAGTTTCCAGTTCCTTGTCAAGCGGTGACAACCAGCTTCCAGGTTCATAATAAATGGACAGCTCAGAGAGTGGTATATATCTTCCCATCTAACTCTCAACTAGAAACTGCATAGGCGTACTTCCCAAAATGTCAAACTGTTCCTTTAAAAAAGTGTGCAGCAGATAAAGCTGACAGCCTGTCTTTGCAGAAGAATTAAGACTTGTTAGAAAAGAGGTTACTGAAAGCGGACTGTTATGCAATGGTTATCTTTGGTTAACTGGTGAAGAAAAAAATAAATGAGGCCACATGATTGTCTATCATTTTTCCTGATTTCAAATAACTTTAGCAAAGCTACCAATCTGTCTCTCCATCATTGCTCTGAAAATCCAGTGTAAAATAATTGGCTTCCCCGGCTAGAAATACGACCATGTTCTCCCAAAATTACAGTCATATTTGAGACACTTGGTGGCAGTTTACCATCTGACCTGAGGATCCTTAATCTCACCAACAAACGGGCACGGCGCTCTTTCTAGACTCTGGTGTGAGTGATGAAAAGTGTCTCATATGTTCTGGCTACAGCTGACCCAGTAACTAACTGTCCGTGGAAAGAGGAATTACTTGTCTGCTGGGTCATCCTGCAAAGCCCATTTGTTATTGTAAGGATGCCGCAGACCTGTTTTTTAATTCTAAAGAGGGAATAAAGAGGGATTCACTGTAGAAAGGATTTGGATTGAGTCGCTTAGAACAAGAAAAACATCAACAAAACTTTAGATGGTAAGAAAACAGAGACACTAGTTCTGTTGGGGACTTTGAAAAAAAAAAGTGTTAAATAATGGACTCAGTGTTGAAAATCACATCTTTCTCTATTAACGTTGGTGACCTTGAGGTCCAGTTTGCTTGCTGTGGATTAAACATGGTGCGGGGCCGACTCGGCTTTCCAGGGGACGTTTATAGGGTGCTGACGTCCACAGGCATGGTGTTAATTTGTGTCTGTGTTACTGGGTTCCCACTGGTCTGCAGCCAATATAGTGAGAAGTCCTCTGTGTGTGTGGTGTGTGTGTGTGTGTGTGTGTGTGTTGTAGACCTGTGCGTGTTGATTAATGAAGTGGCCGTGGGGGGAGGTGGTAGTTCAGGTAACCCTCGGTTGGGGGCGCTGCTGCAGAACGCCTCCTCTCTTTGTGGACTTTACAAACACCGTCCTCTAAATTTACTATTAATTTGCATCCAAATGAAACCTATAGATTTATTATTAATCATATACAACTAACGTCTATAAGCATTTCCTCACTGGTGGCTACTCCGCCATTAGCACCAGCATGGTGAAGGAAACTGCTTCTCCCTTCAAAAAGTGGGCAACAGAAAAGTACCAGCTCTTTTTTCTCATATTTTCTCAGTGGCTTTATTATGATATTTTACCTAACATACCCCATAAAACACTCAAAATGAGAAGTACTCAAATCCTTCACTTTAATTAACACTATAAATGAAATATTCCACAATACGAGTAAAGATTATAATTTTAAAAAATCTGAATCTGAATCTAGAACCATCAAAATTAAAATAGAAGATTTCTGATTACAGCTGTTGATGATTACAATTATAAAGTATTAGTCAAATGTGCCCTAGTGTTGAAAAGTAAAGTGTGGTTACAAAGTGTTTGTAGTTGTGGGTGGGTGATATTTATAAAATCATAGTATGCCTGTTTGTGGTTTTATCTAAAGCTTGTATCTGCAGTTTTGGGGATGGTTTTCATGTCAGATGGGCTGAAAAGGTAAATGGAAGACAAGGGGATGATAACAAAGATGTAAGAAAGGAAAGAAAGATTTACAGAAGAAGAAAGTGTATGAGACTCGAGAAAAAGCACCTCTTAAAATGTGAGTAGTACATTAGTTATTGCACAGTTCTCAACTTTTCCACCTGTGAATTCCTGCATCTCTACAATCAGTGTCACTTCACTGTGATGGTTTTACCTCCCCCTTTTTCTCTCCTCCCGGGCGGAGCAGCATGCTGCTTCACTGGTTAAATATTAAGCACACAGCTCTGTCTCATCCTCCTCTCATCCGTCTCGCTCCCATCTGCTCCTGCTGCTCCGTTTGTGCCTCTGCACACTCTGGCCCCGGCAAGAGAGCAGGTCAGCAACCCATCTGCTGATAGACATCACAGAAATACAGTATGCAGCGTGGGTGGAGCGAACACGACCCCTTGTCATCTAACCCTAATGATGGACAACAAAACTCGTTACTGTGGTGTGGCAGTGACAGTCAGCAGGGAGGAAAAAGTTTCGCCACAGTGCAGGATGAAGACAGGTGTGTTTTCAGGCCGATATAGGCCAGTGAGGGCTGTTTCCAACCAACCCAACCCCGGCAACACGTGTGCGCTGCGTAATGGAAAAATCTAAATCTCTGCCAGTAAATCAATTTTCAGCGCCCTGCATGTTGCCCGCTGCAGAATGACAGCAGAGAAAACAACCTCGAACAAGCTAGTGCCGTAGGTGAGGGGGTGAAAAAAAGAGAGGCATGTTTGTTATTGTGGCTGCGTGTGGTCTGACAGGCCAAATGAGAGGAAGTTATCTGATGCCCAATATTGTGCAAAAGTTAATCACTTTTAGCATCTAAATTTGTATTAAAAAACTCTATTGGATCATTATTACCTTCCCCTACTTCTTGTTACACCAGCTTTATTCAAAATGAAAAGATGTTTTGTCTTCCACGCTGAACAGATTGTATCCCTTATATCTTTGAAAGTTCAGTATTGATGCCCGCTTCATTTTGCCTTCTGACAGCTTGTTTGGCCAGTATGTCGCCCAGAATGCCTGAATGTGCAGGGACCCCTGTAATGTGACCTCTGCGCCGCATATGTTAACTACACATCATAGACTGTCTGTTAAAATGGGATGGCCAGTGTTGGCGTCTATCCATTGACTGACTAAAGACTATAAGAGGAAATTGGATTAGGCTATGAAATGTCAAATAAAATGTTAACATTGTTTAAAAAATATAATTATGATAAGGGATCTTGATAAAAAAAAATTCTGTTTAGCCTTTTTGTAAAGGTTATGAGTTATGAGTTCCCCCATGTTTAAAATGTTCTTAAATACAGTATATTGTTCCAGTTAAGTGTTTAATCATGTTTTCTACAAGTGTATTTTTGTGTTGCCTTGCACACAATCAGCTTGTTAGCAGCGTCTCTTCTATCAGCCATCGTTGTTTAAAACACAGCAACAACTCTGGAAAGAAGTTTTCTGAATTATTTTTTATACCACAGGGCAGAAGAAGTTTAATTCCTCTGAGACAGGACAGAGTGGAAATGTGTTTTGATTTAATCTAACTGAATCAAAGTGTCAAATTGGTGCTTAGAGGACTTAAAGCTGAGACAAGAGCAGGTGAGGGAATAAAATCTGTGTGTTGTGGCTCTTATTAAAGGGCTTGTTGGGCCTCAGAGTAAATGTTTTCAGCTGACTGTTTGTAGCCTCGCAAGGAGATGATGAAGAAAACTGTGACTTTGGTTGTGAAGGTTTAGAAGCTCCTCTGATCGAAGACACGCCACAGATACATTCAGATAACGCTGCGCAATCATCGCACCCCTCTGCAGCCAAAAGGGACAGCTGAGAGCAAAGAGTCGTGACTGGGGGAGGGAGGGAGCGAGTCCAGGTCCAGGTCCGGCTGCAGGATCCGCTCCAGGCCCCTGCTCCGTCAGATCCCTGTTATCTCCTGATCCTCTAAATGCTGCATCTATCTTCATCTTGATGCTCCTCCTCCTCCTCCTCCTCCCTCCCTCCATCCTCCCTCCTCCTGGACCAGCAGAAACAGGTAGGACACGCTTCCGATTTGGAGAAAATCACCCACACACACAGATAGTTGTGTGGGTGGGAGATAGATCCTCCTTTTCTTCTTCTCCTCCTCCTCCTTCTTCTTCTATTTTCTTTACACTCCAGGTGTTTTTTTCTTCCTTTCTTCCCGTTTTGGTGTCTCCTTGTCACGGTAGTTGTCAGATGAGGGGAGCAGGTGATGATGATCATGATGATGATGGAGGGAGATGCTCTGGCATCCGTAGTGAGATGCGTCGGCAGGACTGACACACTGTTGCTACCCAAATCTGTCCGCTGTGGTTGCCACAGAGACGCGCATCGTGCCGCAGGTATGCAGCAGCGGAGGGATGGATGCAGCCAATTACTCTCTCACCCCCCACACACACCTCTCTTAGGGTTGTTTGGGTTTTTTTTTTGTCTCTGTGCTGCACATACAAGGCGGCACGTCGTCTCTCCTCGTTTCGTGCAGTTTTGAGACGTAATGATCATAATGATGATGTAACGAGAGGCGACCTATTTTTCGTGTCTGTGCACTTTGCACCGACAGCAGCGAGTGCAAAAGTGAGTCAAAGTGACCTCACGTGTGTTAACGTCGCATCTGAATCGCAGAGCATCCCGACATGCTGGACACCTGCTGCTGTTTTAGAGGTGCTTGCAGTTTTAAAAAAAAAATCTAATCTTTTAAATAATAATGATAAAAAAGGCATCTTTTTAAACTACTAAATAGCTGGCCCTTTCTTATTCTTCTAGCAACAACAAAGATGTTAGAAATGGTATATACCTTCCCTCAGTTTGTATATCAGTCAAAAAAAAAATCTTATTCTGAGTCTTATTCTGTTAGTTTAAGACTTTGTATTTTACAATAAAACAGTGGATAATATTCTGCAAGTATGCAAGTTATTTAAGAACAGTCGCTAATTCAAAATATTTTTTTTTGTACAACTGAAGGTCAACGAACCATTTTCATACCTTTCATACCTTTTTTTTATGGGTAATTGTTGTTTTTAGGAAAATTGAATGTCTAGCCGTGTGACTAGGTTTTAATAATAAGACATGACAGGGACAACTGGAAATGAAAGAGTTTATCAGGGATGTAGTGGAAATTACCTTTTTTTTCTTACTTTTCTGGCTGAAATTTACTGTAAAACTTGAACCAAAAGTCTGTATTAACCATATTATAATGATCATTGTTTTAACACTGTCTGAATGTAGCTGGTTTTAAACGTAATTCATTGCAGTATTTAAACCATTTATTTTGAAGTTAGTTTAGGAAATATGTGCTGCAAACATGCGTTAGACCTGGCACGGTTCATTCTCACTGTAGTTCAACTTTGACCTTCTGTGGCTGCTGCAATTTCACACACAGTAATGGCAAGCTATGGTGAACATTTTAAGCGTCTTCACATCTAATTGCATTTTAGATCAGTAAAATCGACTGCACCCAGCAGGAGGATTGGCTGAAACTGTGATAAGAAGTCTGCCCAGTTTCGATGAAAACGCTGTCGTCCTTTTGAGTAACAGAATTATATGTCGAAATCTGACTTAAAGACAGGCTGCCATCCTCATTAATGTTCTTCACAGGCAATGTTTAGATTGTCACTGCTCCTGTGATGCTCTCAGCTAATAATGCATGCATAATGACTTTGTTTGTGTTTGCAATGCTGTAAGAGCTGACATCTTACTGTATGAGTGTGTGTTTGGGTGCATGCACAGTGGTGTGCACTTATGAATGTCCTATAGAGATATTGCAGGTCTTAAATGGAGGTTGTTTGAGCTGTAGAAATTTGGCCAGAACTGTACAAATTGGATAGCAGTTAGCTCTCAGAATAATTCAGTATTTAGGTAAATTTTAGGGAAAAAATAACTGTTTTATTGTTTATACAAGCACCCGCGCATAAAACACTTGATTAGCTCATAAAAATCATGAATTCTAATGAGCCATTTAGGACGGTTAATTACTGCCGCAGAATCAGTGTTCCCTCTGTCTGTCACTTGCATATCATGGTACAGTGTGAGAATTAATTTAACCATGACCAATTCTCAGCGCAACAATCAAAAACACTATTGAAGGCGTCGTGGCCCTCGCAGATTCTCTGGACAGATGGATGAAAAATCAGCCTCTGATTATGTTTCTCGTGCGTTTTCTCTCTGTTCTCTCTTCTCCTCCCCCCCACTCCCCTCCTCCCTCCTCTCGCTCTCCAATCTCGCCCAGTACAGTAGCTTGATTGAGTGCGCGTGGTCCACGGTGTAATCTCACACAGATAAATTGGATTGTTGTTCTGGCTGTCCAGATGTGCCAATTAAAAACTTGAGATCACAGCTATTCGATATATGTTTCTAAACCTTTGTAGCGTTCGGTTTTATGCTGGGGAGGCACACACACGCTACTTCTCCCTTTTTAAAAAAAAACTTTAAAACTTTAGATAGGCAATTTAAGTTGTTTACACTGAGGCAGCTTCTGGTCCTTTTTCTATCGTTGTCAAATTAGGCTTAAAAAGAATTCCAAAGGCAAAACATACATGCGAACATACTCTGTAAAGTGCATCACACATCAGTGGTTTCAGTGATGAGATGTAAAATGCGATGGTAACGTGGGCCTTCTTCGGTTGAATCTGTGTCAATAGTGCGGCGAGGATTTTCTCACATAGTCAGGCACAGTGCTCACTGGATGAATGCAGCCATTCTCCTGTGAAAGACACATTTTTTGAATTAACAACGCACCTTAGCCGAACAAATGTTATGTGATTGTTGCACCATTTTAGATGTCAGCAGCACCGCCTCTAAAATCTTTGGCCATTCGACCCGTAAACTTTTTCGCTAATAGCCATCTAGAGGATGGATAGTGTTGCTCGCCAACAGTGCTCTTGTGCCAGTTGTGGCTACCAGACTGCACTGTACCCTTGTATAAGCAGCCACGTTTCCTATTAGTTTTTATTGCCCCATTCAGCGTTGTGTTGCTGTTTACCTTATTATGTAAGCAATGCCTGATTATGCGATTGTTGGCCGCGCCGTGTCAACTTGCCTGATTTCTGAGTCTTGGCAAAAGTGGACTTTCAGCACTAGCAGTTAAATAATGTGGACTCCAGGGTAAACCGCACATTAGAGGGCTTACAGTGGGCTGTTTGTATTGGGTGCATTCAGGTCAAACCTTTTGCTCAACAAAGCTTTCAGTGAGACTAAAGGAACTTGCAGGATTTTCATTTTCGAGGAATTACAACAATGTAAGTGACAAACTTATAGAGAAAGAACTCGTAATAGAATAGAAATTGGTTTATATAAGACTTATAAATGCTCTTAGTATCATATGTTTCTGTATGTGTTTTATACATGCATTGTTTTTTAGTTTTTTTTTTCTTTCATACTCCTACCTCCTAGGCTTAAAATTCCTGCCACGTATGAAGCACAGCAGGAACCTCCTGAGTGGTCACCTAAGTTCCTTCCTGCTGACTTGCTGTTCTGTGTTACAGTCCCCCAGAAGTCACTCTGCATGTCTGTGTGGCATAGAGAAGAGTGGGAGTTTTTTTTTTTTTTTTTAAGCTGCACGCTGGGAGTGCACACCGTGTTTGTGAAAGGGATAGCTTAATGCTCGGTGGCAGGAACAAATTAAATAACTAAAAAGAAGAACCATTTGAAAACAAAAATCAAATTAAATTGAATGAGTTGTTGTTGAACTGTGGAGCATCTTCTACTGGTTGTGTTGGGGAATGTTGGAAAATGTTTTTTATTGTTTATTTTGCGGAAGTATTATAAGTAACTATTGATCTATGTGGGATGACAGTTTTTGTATGAGGTCAACATGTAGCGAGATGCATATGGCTTCAATCAATAGATACTGTTGCTTACAGTATTAGAAAGAAGCAACTGGTGAAACTAAACTAGTTAATGAACAGAAATAACACATTTTTTTGTTATTCTGTATGCCATCTTTGAGAATCTTCTTTGAGAATAACATGGTCCTCAGGTTTGATGTGAATTCAGTCCCAAAAATGGCAGATGAGAGAAATGAAAGCGTTGCACAGTCACTTGATTAAGGTTGTATTTGACACGTTTGTAATGTAATGTAAGTAGTGCTTTGTGAGCCGAATCTATCCCCTCGAGCAAACTGACTCATGTCCATCGGGAGCCAAAGAGGAAACGGTCTAACATTAAAGAGCCACAAAGTCCGCAGAGGCTGGGGGTCGTTGTGGTGGGATGGACTGACAGAATGTAGGACCACTGTTCACTTCCTGTTTCCTGCTAATAAACATGACTATAAGTGTTCCCTGATCTGAACAAGGAAGTTGCCCTTTTAACAAAGAAGGACCACTAACCTTAACCCAAGCAGTTATTTGAACCCAAATCATGATCAAAATCTAATAAAAAAATGCTTATATATTGAGGGCAGTTACTGATGATGTATTTTACTTTTTTCTTTCCTGGACTTATTGCATAATCCCATGAGGGCTGGGCACTCTTCGGTGTATGGCTCTAAGATAAAAGTCTTTACTCATTAATTCATGAGTAAATTATTTTTGATGAGGACATTCTGAGACAAAGGCAAAAAGCTGTGTTGAAGTTTCAATGTTTCAAGAAAGTGCACACCATTTCTGGCAGTGATTACAGTTAATTGCAGGCATGCAGATGTTGTATACACAAGCTAAGTAAATAGTTGTTCAGTAGATCAAGAAGTTCAGGATGGAAACTTGAACCCGTTGCTGAACTTTGTTGAGCTTGTCTCCTTCAGTGTGAGTGAGCTTTCTGTGTGTGTGGCACATTGGAAAAAAAGAAAGCCCCCCGTGTGGGACCTCGAGCGAGCTGAAGAAACAAGAGTCAGGACGTCGTGCACATGGCTGAACAGTGAGTCATCAAAATGAAAAGTAGACAAACAGTGTAGTTTTCCGGTAAGTTCAGAGTTGGTTTGCTAAGCCAGACTTTGGGTCGTTGTGTCTTTTCTATTAGCAGTTTGATTGAACTTCTTGTTCTGGTAACTGAATTTGGATGAGCTCTGGTAGTCATAGATTTTGATTTGTTTTTATCTGATGTTCCTTTTTGGGGAAAGGGCTTTTATCAGCCCTTTGCTCAGTTGTGGTGCAATTTGGTGGGATCACAATAATTTTTAGTTTAGCATTTTAGTTTGGATCCTCAGTCCCAGACAGGTTTATACTCAGTGGTGTCAAATATATTTCATGGTGAGAATGGATAGAGTTATATGTTGAGGTTCACTTCCTGGATATTTCAGAGTGGACTAAGAGCAGGTGCTTCCCATTTGCAATGGTTGGTGTAGGTAAGTAAATAGTTTGTTCTAGTCTTTATTATTGGTGGTTTGTGGCTCCATTTGTTGTGTGATAATTGTTGGGAATATGCATAATTAGACCATCGTGCAGCTGGGCTTTTGTATTTTACACTTTAGCAAGTAATTTTCAGTGTTTTCGGCGGTACAGTGCAATTGAAATGTGACTTCTTAAATAGAGGATTTCACTCAGTCTCCCTCTGAGCTGCTTTTCTAAAGGTGCACTAAAGATCAACTGTTAGAGATTGCTGAACTCTCTAATAGCACCTGACAAAAAAGTTGAATGAAATGGTAAAAAAAGTTAGAACATGAATAAAATTTAACATCTGAAACTGAAGTAAAAAAATAACCCAAAAAACACAAAAAAGTGATAAATTGGGAATACAGCAACAGAGGCTAAATTTGAGAAAAGGAAGGTTGCTTAGGGCTCCGTTCTGAATACAGGTTGATGTTGCAACTAATTGCAGCCCTCTTTGTTTTAGAAGCTGTCATAGTTCAGATTGGCCAGAAAAAAGATCAAACTCTTCTTCTCCAGTGTGTCACGACTGGAGGAGCAGAAGCTAAGAGGCCGATGTTTCTATGAACCATGAGCTGCAGTGCTCAGGACACACTGCTTTTTGCAAACAAATACAGCAGTTTTTCAAGGGCAAGGTAGACAATACAAAAATAAGTTTTTACTTTTTTCAATTTGGTGAAAGAATACTGTACAACTTCACCCAGATCTCAATTCAAGACACTGCAAAAACACAATATGCCGCATGAACATGAATTGATTGTTCAATGCTGTTAGAGTCCACAATCAGTTAATTAAAGGGGAATGTCCACAATTCAAGATGGTGAACACGGTACGTCGAACATATGTCGACCTACTACCTACTTTGTATTCAGGTTCAAACAAAATGACACCTGCAAATACGGTTACACAAATTTCACAACACCATGAGGACTGTTTTGATGTCCTCTGGTTTTACGTCCCAGTCTTTTACAACATATATTTCCACTGTGGATTCTCAACACTCAGTCGACATCTAGATTAGAGCTTCATAATCCTGTAGGATGCAGGTTAAAAAAATTAAAACACGATGAGATCAAATAAAATACATAAATGTAGTATAGATGCTGTTCCGAGCTGTTTGACCTCTGCTTTTGTAAAAACTTGTCACATGGGTCCACCACAGCTAATCCATGCCAAGTTGCTTACTCTAAGATAAAATGCATAACAGCTTAGAAAAAAATAATGAGACCATCTCTAACTTTGACTGATCTGTAATTACCTTCACTGCGTGGAAAGCTCTGGAGGTCTGCGACAAATCCTCTGACATGAGAAAGAAAATGAGTGTGTAACAGTGCTTGGCTGTTGTTGAGCCTTTCTCAAGAGGAAGGGCATTTCCATTTCAAAGAAAACATGACTTCTTCCTCAGAGTAACTCTGCTTAAGTGTTTCATTTTGGATCTCCAGCCGTTTGTGTGCTCCGCCTCGTTTGTCTGAACTCTTCGTGACGGTAGCAAGGTTGGAGGATGAGTATCTGTGGTCGAAGATGGGCGTCGTTTGTCCCCACTTTGTGTTCATATGTTAGGGACAGCTTGTTGTTGTTAGCTGAGCACCAAGGTCAAACCCATATGAACCGGGACGTTGATATGGAGTTTTATGTGGCTTTGACAGTATCCCGTAGGCAATGAAGACATATATGAAATGGTTTTGGGTCAGTGCTGTGTTGCAGGTCACGGGGGTTAACATATTAAAGGTGGTTTAGTAGGATTGGGGGTGGGAAGAACCTTGATCTCTTGCAAAAACATCAACAGCAGGTGTCCAGAATGAAACAACGCTCTGGGGGTGCACATTGATATTATATATACTGTGCTACAGCGAGGCCATTCAGGAGTCACAGTCATTTGTCATTGTGCGGCATTGAAGTCGCCCTTGTGTTGAACTGTTTGTCAATCTTGCCTCTTCATATTTTTGTAACGCACTGCTCCTGTGCTGGTGCTTCTTTAAGAACTGCACGGCATTAAAGCACAATAAATGCTTGTTACAGAGACGTCTGTGCCGCTTGTATCTTAATACAAATACCTTAAATCACATTAAGCTCTGCTGATGGACCAACTCTTGCTGAGTGACACAGACTCCATAAATACCACTAAAGCTGTGCAACAGGATTCCTGCAGGGTGAAAATTATTCAGAAATCCATCTGTGCTCACGATGCTCTTTGTTGATCACGTTTCTCTGTCTTCTTTTTCGCTCTATCTTTGCCTGTGTTTTCCACCTCTCTCCATCAGTTAGCCTTCAATGGCTCTTAATTATAATGTAACTACTAATGTAACACATATAAGACATAGATTTGTGCATTGTCTCTATTTTAAACAACAACAGCAAATAAAAGCTCAACATTTGTAGAGATAATATTTTCAACAACAAATAAAGTTTTTTTTTTTTAGCTTTTTTAATTTTCTCTACTCCAGCATGTCTAATTTTAAATTAAACACTCACCCCATTAATCAAGTATTTTGTCTTCAGATAAATGCAGAGGTGATCAACTCTACTTTCTTACACTTACCCGCATTAATCTCCCACCAGCCATGTTTTTATCTCATCAAATATGCATAAACACAAATGACTTCCAACTCTATATTACATATTATGACAGTAAGTTTATGATTACTTGTTTTACTTTACGATTCCTACACAGTTACACTCTGAAACTGAAGCTCATATTCACATTTTCAGTTTCAATGAAGTGAAGAGCAGAGCCAACCAAGCGATGTGTGTCACCTCTCAACATTTTGTGATAGCACTGTGCAGTATGTAACCTTTCAGAGAGAGGATGTTCGAACTGTGATTGCATGTGACACTCAACACTTGTTGGATTCAGTAACACACCGAGCACTTGCTGACAGTGGGAGCTGATTTTTTGAAAAGTGGAGGGGTTCTCTCTGAGGATAATTTTTTTGGCAGAGAACAAAATGTAGTCAATTATTGTCATCCTCGCACATGCAAACACTGTGATCGTTGAGCAAAATCTAACACACGAATAGTGTTAGATCAGCAGCTCAGTGTGAAGTCCAAAAATGGTGTCACAGTTTCATATTCTTGCTGCATCTGCTGGAGTGAATATAATACAAAACAAATTCACACAACACTGTTAAAAAATGCTAAATTCTGCACAGTTGCACACCTACAGAACTTTCAAAACCTCAACTACTTCTTTAAATACCACCTTGTTGTGCTGTTATTGGCTATGACTGTGGCATAATGAAAAAAATCTACAAGTTTGCAGCTCTTGAAGTATTTTGCTCTGGGACTTAAAATTTACTGATTTACGAGACTTACAAACCTCCCTTATTGAGGTCCCACTTTACCCGTGAGGTAACAGTACAACAGCAGACGTGGCACTGCAGTGCTCTTGTTAGAGGTGAAATGTTATTACACTGAATGACAGAAGTAATTGTCAATTACTGGTGTTGATTGTTTGGCTTTATAGTTTTAGTCTTCTTGCTTACTTCCACTAAATGTCAATCAGAAAGTACATGGCTACTGCAGGATCACTGGTAAAATAATGCATGACTGTGTCAACCACTGGAAGCATTTTACTGTAACATCCATGCCCCAACTCCTGTTAGCCATCACAGTACTTCTGCCTTAGGTTCACTGATGTTTTTTGTGATAAAATGATTAACTTGACACCTGTATTTTACTGTAGGTTCCCATCACAGTGTTTAAACACAGTAATTTACTGTGCAATCTTTGAAGTGGCTTGCTACTGACAAATAGTTCAATAAAACCGTGTTTCTGTTCTGCGGTATGGCTATTAGACCCCTCCTGACATATCATAAACTATTACTGTGATCTGTTTGGACATTAACGGTTACAGATGTTCCTCGAGCTTGCCAGTGAGGCAGGAAGCTGCGCCGCATGTGATGAAATCCTCTGTGCTACTGTACTTTATCAAACCTAAGCAGGCCAGTGTGTGCAGAACTTTCTTAAGTTGCACTATTTCACATCAGACATCTCACAAATGTAATCGGCCTGCAGTGAGAGGGAAGATATAGCTTCGCCTTTGTTTAAAGAGTCAAGCCGATGTGCCCCATCTCTCTGTGGGGAGAGGCGGTTTGAGTATATGGTGGCGGGCCAGAGTAGGCATCTAAGTATAGTTCTGTGTGTGTGCATGCACTCCTGATGAATCTGTGTGTATGTGTGTGTGTGAGTGTGTGAAGGTTTTGGGGGTACTGTCTATTTACAGCTCAGCCTGTGGGAGATGTCCAAGTCCAACAGAAAGGGCAGGGGGGGCATGGGAAGACCTCCACTCTGCCTCATGTGTCATCTTTTTTCTATTAGCACTGTGTGTGTTTGTAGTTGTGTGTTCGTGGGTGCGCGCAAACTGCGTGTTGCGTCAAGGTTGCAGAAAATAGTCTCTGCACAAGTAAAAGAATATGACACTGCTGCATGCTCATGCAGACACACAATTGTTCAGGGGGAATTGTCTAACGAGATTATCCTTGTGGCTCCCCCCACAGCTGGTTGTTTACGAGGCCAAATACTTTCTCTTCCACTGATAGCGATTCATTATTTTCAGAGAGGAGAAAAGAGAGAGAGAGCTAAAGAAAAAGAAAACAAATGGAGAAACAAACTTTTATTTGACTTTGTTTTACTTTGCATTGAAGAATGTTTTAGTACTTGGAAAATAAATGCCTTAGGGTATTTCCAAATGAACAAAACATCAGCTTCTAACTTCTTTAAAGACCTTAAAGGGATGTCTTAGTATGACAAGATGTGGTTGAAAGTTAGCGAGAAGACCTTGAGCTGAGATTACATCCGTCAAACTGCTATTTTAACTCAAAACTCAGAAACTCGCATTTAGTGTGATTCTTAACTCTTTAAAAAAACCCACACTGAATCTTACTTATTTTACTTTCCGAGGCTAAGGATGCCCTGCTGTTTCATTGAAACTGCCTCAGCTACCCGGCACAGCGACACTCTCCTACTGTCAGCCACTGGGCTTCCTCATGGGAGCCGTTTGTGGTTTACCTGCTGTAGTCACGTGAGCCCAAACAGCCGTGATGTTAGAGGTGTGAGCGTAGGACAGATCGCATTCACTTTCCTAAACCGTACTCCTTTCCTTTAGTATTTCTCAGGCAGAAAGTAACTTGAACCAGAAATGCTCCATTTACAGCCATTCTTCTGTAAACAAGCCTAGTAATAATTTGGGATGTCTACTAATTTGTTACTAATCTGCTATAGTTAGTAAATTTAGCGAACAAATCCTTTCTTACTGACCTGCTTTACTACCAGTGTACCACAATGGATTTTTTTTTTTTTTTTGCATGAAGCAATTAAGTTGTAATAAATAATTCAAAAAGCAAGCAAATCCTCACATTTGCTAAACTTTTACTAGCCAGTATTTCATATTTTTATCAGATAAATCACTCAACGATTAAGAACGTATTAATAGAAGTAATTGCTGCCGATTGACTAATCGTTATCCGGCTAATTATTCCAGCACCAATTTGCGATACATTGTGCTGTGGGACAGAAAATAGAAATAATTTGGCAGTCCATTCCTGCTTCTCTGTTGTAACCAGGCAGCAACCACTGAGGCACAGTGATGCAGATACTGCTGAAGTGCCTTAAGACGGGCAGCACATACAGGAGACACTCGTATATGTAAATACTGGCGCATGCTGACCAAATAGACCGCACACATGGGTTTGACCGCCGTTACTGTGCTGGTCTGGACAGGGTGTGAGAATGAGCGCCAATTAACAGATGGGACTGGTTCCAAACACATTCCCAAATGCAGATTGCAAGAAAACACATTTTGGCAGTGAGTGTCTCCACCCTGCTGTGAGAGGGCTGGCACCCTACTATTTCCAAGAGTGCACCCTCCTCGGCAAGTTTTTATGAAAAATGCGCAATTATTATTAATTTTCTTTTCATTCAGAGCATAACTGTACAGTAAGCAGACACACAGAGTAGCATTCAGCAACAGTACTGAACCATTTGAGGAATATCTAATCATGAATGGGAGTGTGAGTTAAATTGTTTCTATACCTCAATCGGTTTTACTATTATGTATTTTGTGAGTGATGTTGAAACTTCTTGTTGAATTAAGACGATTTTAAAACTGAAAGAGGGCCAAAGACTGGGAGGTCCTTCGTACTGTCACATATTGCTGTGAGGACCTGCTCCACCTTTTTGCCCGACTTTGTTTTTTTTCTACACAGCATGATACATTTCAGTCAATGAAAAAGCCAAACTCTAAACTTCAAAGCAAACTTCAAAAATCTGTGGCTGACATGACAAATGATAATACTGTAGCTCACACGCCGGGGACAGGAAGGACAGGTTGTAACATCACTTTGAAGCAATGAGCTTAACGGTAACCCTGGTCTTAATTATGAAAACCAAAACAAATCACTTAATCTCCTAGTGGCATTGAAGCTGATTTACGTGTGCGTTTTACTTTGATTTTGGTCTCAGCAGTCCGTAAAAGCACGAAAGGAAACCACAGAGAGCCAAAGCATGTGCTCATCTTCCGCAGAGCAAAGGGGAACTTTGAGCGCAAAAGTTGATGGCTCGCGAATTCATCTGTAATGTTTCCTTTGTTTTCTCAAGATGGACTGAGGGCTTTGGCTACGCGTGTGTCAGTGCGTACCCTCATTAGAGGAGGTCATGCTAGCAGGTCATATATATACACGACTCCAGCTCCGTCCCTCCCTGCCTCCCCCTCTCTCTCTCCCTCTCCAGCTCTCTCTCTTCCCTCACCTCTCCCTTCCTCCCTCCCTCCCTCTCTTCCTCCCTCCTTTCATTTGTTCTAGGGACAGAGCCCTAGTGTGAAGCTCCTTGTTCTTGTACTTTCCCGTGCTGTGCAGCTTTCCAGACGCTCAGAATGCATTCGCGTATGGCAGATACACTGGCCATGCGACGTGGAAAAGCCCGATCCGGCCTGCTGTCTGCCCCTGCTACAAGCTCTCTAGGTTATATTTAGTCTTGGACAGGCCACCCTGCTACTACAACTATCATCAGCACCAAAAGGGATATCTGGGGAAACTGTACCTAGCACCGCCACCACATTTTCCTCTCTCTGCTGTTTCACTGTAAGTAAATCCTTTTAAAACAATGGCATTTCTGTTGAATTTGAGAGAGAGAGAGAGAGAGAGGTTTTGCCACTGCAGGGAGAGCACAAAGGGATTAGTGGGAAGCAGTTACACTACACTTGACATGTAGTGAAGTACTTCATTTTTTGTAATCCTGTAATGCGGTTCCACTTGAGATATCCTGTAACTACTGTGGTAACAGTCAACTTCACTGTATGTCTCAGTGTATTGGACCTCCTTTGAAATAGGCTTAATAATCAGCACCGCGGTGTGGAAAGAAGCATATGGTTAAATTGTTACATCATTCTACATTCTACATCTAGATCTTGGTCTAAAGCAGTGAGAAGACAGTGGTTTAATGGTGACGTTTTGGTATTATATGTTGAGCAGTGATATTTGGACTAATATGTTGTGGTAAATGCATGTAAGTCAAGATTCAGCATTGTCTTTCTACAAACATTACATATGCTCCTGTGAGCTTTTTATTTAATTAACAATAGCTGGTTAATCGCATCATGCTTAATTGAGACTGTGGTGTAAAATAATCCAGTATGACATTTTTAGGGTTTGCCCTTGGTTTTTTTATTCCTTATTCTTCCCTCTAGTTTTTTCCTGGCCAACACACCATGTTTGCAGTGTTAAACAGGAAAATGCTACAGTTAGATCCGTATTTGTCTGCAGGGAAAACATTTCTCTTACTCATCAGTTACAGAGGGAAGGTTGGTGGTGGTGGTGGGGGATCTGGGCCATGGTTGCGCTTGCATTTGACAGAGGAAGCAGACAGCAAGACATGGAAAGTTTAAAAGTGAGTTTCTCATCCCTGAAAATGGAAAGTCAGAGAGAAGGCAGATGTAAAAAAAAAAAAGAGAGAGAGGGAAGAGAGAGAGCGAGAGAGAGACAGGATGGTGGGAACATCTGGAGAAACATGACCAGTGCCAAACCCTGTGACAACATGAAGGGACTGGAAAGTCTCCTGAGAGAGGCTTGAACACACACACTCTCACACAGTCACACACATGTGCATGCATGTTTAAGCCTACATCAGAGGTTGATGATGATGAGTACATTGGATAATGATAATATGAGATGAGATGAGCCTATGGCCAGTGGACTTTATTCCATCCAGTTTAAATGACCTAAAGAATAACCTTGTTAGTATTCACAGTGTTAAATGTGACAAAACTGTGTACACCGGCTTCAAATTACCCCTGTATAGGCACTTGTAATGTCTTTGGCAATACGGGGCTTCATTCAGTGCCTGCATACAGTTTTCTACACGGCTCACCTGCTGCGTTCTACTGTGGCCTTTAAAGGAGACACCATGTGGCTATATGTTCTGTTTAAAGGCTTTCTAATCCAATGGCATACTGCAGTTTCATACTGTAATCCAGTGGTATACTGCAGGGGGGCTTCTGTAATCAAAATGTAATTAATTGCATCTGTTGCAGATGTGTTTTTTTTCTGGATTTTTTTTTTTTTAACAAAAACTAATAAGCACTAAGCTGCAGTTTAGTTTAGTCTTATCAAGGATGGCATTTGAAAGACTTTTAATTCTCTCCCAGCAGGCAAACAGGTACCATTTTTAGGACTATCTTCCTTTTTTTATTGAGCGCCATGAAGGATTATTGGCTAGGGACAGATTTGTGCAGTATGAGGACTGAGGAAACTCAAAAAGTGCAGCACCGAATACACCCGAGGGATGGGGGTGGAGGGCAGGAAGATGATGGGGTGAGGTGGGGGGTCGGGGGTGTAAGAGAATGCTACTACCTTCTGGTGGACTGACAGGCTAGTTTTCATGACACCAATTACCTGCAGTGGATAGTGTGAATTCGTGTGTGCGTGTGTGCACAGTTACCCTGAAGTAAGTCATTCCTGCGTCCTTTACTGCAGGAGAAAACGCTGCTTGATGGAGCACTCCCACCTGGATTTTCCCTCTCCATCCTTTTCTTCCTGTTTCTCCATTTTCACTGACCTTCACTTTCAACCTCCTCCTCAGCTTTAAATCTTTTTTCTCTTCTTTTCTCCTCCCCATGTGTAGGGAATTAGGTCATCCTAAAAATGAATGTTGATGTTTTGTTGATACCTCTGTCTCTGCAGATAGAATATGCAGAATTTACTCCATCGACATGTAATCAAGAACAGGAATTCATATATTGACTTTATAAATAGTTGCTTGAAAAAGAATTCCTAACACAAAGTTCTCTCACTGGAAACTTTGCCAAGATTTCAACCTTTTCATTCACAAATACTGACACACAGGCTCTGCAAGGTTTATAAAATGGACCTTGCTAAGAATTTGTTGACAGATGGTAAAGGTCTCAATGAGAATCTAATATACTTTACATAAAAATTGCACATTTCAGTTTATGCTTGAATAGATGCATCACTGCTCACAGTACAGTTTGGGACCACAGCGATGTCTTAAATTACATCTCACGGAGGATTGGTTTATAATTGGGGCATTTAGGAGAGACTTGTATCCACACTGACATATGGAATTTTTTTTTTTACCAGTTTGATTCTCTGTCTGTGTGTTAGCTACAATGCAGACGGTGACTGTATGTCTGTGTTTGGGCTGGGTTTATTGCTTTAATTATGAGAAATTGGAAGAAGCCATTTTTTGAGAACCCATGATTTTGAGTGCAATAGCTTGTTATGTTACCAATGAATAAGACAAGATGAGAAAAGATAGCCTTTATTAGTCCCACAGGGGGAAAATTCACATTGTTTGAGCAGCCAAGACACAGTACAGAACATAGAATAAAATGAAATAAGATATCAACATTAGAATGAAAAAATAAATAATTACACCTGTGCATACTACAGAGAGGATATGCTCTTGAATATAGATATAATAAATAAATATATATATCTCAAGTAAAAGCAGTGAAGGGTATAGCACATGAGTCCAGTGACTCTCTGTGTGCAGACCAGTGGGGGTTTTGTCAAAGCATCAAAGCAGTCATTTCTCGCTCCCTGTATCACCGGGCAGGGTATAGGAAATGATGGAAAAAACCCAGCTTGCCGTTTTCTTACACAAGTTTGAAGGAGTGAACGGAAAAATCCTGTTCGGTCAGTGGAAATAGCCCCTGAGAGGAAATAACTTGACCATGCTAATGCTGGGTCCAGAGACGAGCGTACCACGACCATTAAAGTGCCAGGAGAGAGATACAATCAATGAACCCACGCACTCAGTGCACCGCAGAGCAGCGCAGGACGGAGCGCAGTGAGGAGCTACCTGCATGCCTGCGCTCACACCGAGCTCCTGCTCCACAGAGCCGCAAGGACACAGATATCCCTCTCTGCCAGCTGTCTTTGTTTCTGATGGGGACGAGGGGCCGCGTAACGTTCTGCGCAGAATATCTCTACGCTGCCTTAACTGCAACCTTTTGCCTAAAATAGCCAGCTGCCCGAGTCTGTCCGTGGGGTCACTCAGTTCAGCCACTGGTCTTAGTTAATTAGCTTCTCGTAATGATTGCAGCTAGAAGGAGAGAGGAGAGAGGAGAGAGCGGAGATATGTAGAAAGAATGGTAGGAGGGCCTGTTGGAGAAAGAGAGAGAGGAGCTTAGGGAGGAGGGAATGCTGCTGAAATGTTCATGTGCACAAACAAGGAATTTCACATGAATTGTTCCTGCCATAAGCATGATTCAGTTCTCCATCCAAAGAAGTAAATGATTGACCCTCCACTCTTTTAATAATGATGAAGTCCTTTTTTGTAGTCCCTGTTTTTTTTTTTGTGCTTTTACATACCAGCCACAAATCCCCACATTGTACTTCTCCAGGAGCTTCCAGCATCAACAAAGACCATTAAAGTTTAAATGAATTACTAAAACTGCACCATTAATTCAATTTTAAAAACTCTAAAACTAAATGGAGAAATTTATTGCCATTAATTTACACAAATTTCTGAATTTCTGACTGACAATCTTCTGCTGCTCAAGTCCATCTTTGTCCACAGACTGGGCTCCGTCCCATGAGTGTCCCATCTCCTTCAGGTCCTCATCAAGCAAAGGCTCTAGTTTTGGTGACATGTTAATGCCCGTCAGCCAGTTTGAACTGTCTTCAGTTCAACAAAAATGCCCCAAACTGAGCTCTGGCTCAGGATGTGAGGTCACAGGGGGTCACCAAATATTGAGCTCAATGCTCACTAACTGTAAACAATTCATGGCATCACTGCTGCAGCGTGTACTCTGGCTGTGTAGTGCAGAAACAGAACGATGATACACTGCTCGAATCGATGATCACATTTTTTCAAGCAAACAAACAAACAGAAGTGAACTCAGACCCGTGTTGAAAATAGAATTTGATTGTCTCTGGCAGCAGGAAAGAGTTAAGTCTTTATGAGAAGATGTCTTTACATTCATTTTGAGTGACCTGAAACCTCCCCGTAAACCTTGAGAACCCAATTAATCTCTCTTGTATAACAGAGAAAATCTTGCCAGCTTTGGCAAAATCCTCTGTTTGTGACACAGGGTAAACCACTGGACAGGTTTTTGGGGCAGTAATTAATTTTAAAGAGATGCAAATAGGAATATGAAATGACTAACAATATAACATGACAAGTGTCTTCTCCACTCCTGCTGGAAAAATAACAACAATCCATTTTACAGCCTAAAAGGCATCATTTAGAAGCAGACACAGAAAGCTGCAGAAACAGCCATTGTTTCTGACAAGCTTTTTAGTCTTATCTGTTCAAGAATAACATAGTTTAAATTCTAAAGACTATAAATGGCATTGTGCCTGTACAGAAGAAGAAATCCTAATGCTCAAGTGTCTGTGGTAGCAGCCAGCGGTACAATAAAATCCTTCTGTTTAGAGGTAGGATGGGACCTTTTAGAGATACTGCAGGTTCATATTCCCAAATGCACCCTGCAATTAATTGGGACCTAATATAATTTGAATATTGAGCGTAAATGAATTGGGCCAGGCCCCTGAGGAAAATTCTTCTTCAGGAAAATTCAATTCAATGGTCACATTAAAACAAGTCAATAACGTGAAATTAATTAGTTTACATGTTTCTAGACACATTTGCTTTGTTAATTTTACCCACTTATTAAATCATTCAGCCAGTCAATTACACTGAAATATAGGAAAGGTTTATTTACTTGCACAGAGCCAAACCTAGATCTGCAAACTAACAGACATTTGCTTTTCTCTATTGCCTCCCAAGCAAGTTTAACATTATTTGCCCTCAGAAGCTCATTTATGATGCTGTATACTCCCTTTTAGTTATTCTAGTCCATCTGACGCAAAGACCAGATTTTCCTGATTGAAACTAGGCCAGTCACACGTATTGATAATTTATTCCTCCTAATATGACTGCTATTCAACTTGTGCTGTGCCACCTGTGATCACAGCATTACCAAAAAAAAAAAAATCTGTCTCCATGCATTGCACACTTGGGCCGTATTCAGCTTAATGTGCATAGCCGTGTGTGTCGTTTATACTTAGAAACTCTGTGTGTTTGATGTGTGTTGGTGAGAGAAGAATGGGAGAGAGAGAGAGAGAGAGAGGGAGAGAGAGAGTTATGCATCACCCGATTCTGCTGCAGAGGTAATACTGGATGCATGCCCAGTTTCTTCATGCACCATTGTTGAAACTCTGTGGTGGTGGGGCTGTAACTTCCACACCCACCTATTCGCTGGTAATCCCATTCCCAATAAGCCCAAAAATTTTCTCTCTCTTACCGTAAGTAGAAATTTGAGAAAAATGACTTTTCATGGATGGTTAACTGTCACACTGACGGTATCAGTATAGTGATCTGTAGGTCTTGTGCTGCGCTTTTGGACACACAGTCGGCTAAGATTTTGTAGATTTGATACTACCTAACATGAACATCTCTGTACCGGCTGTTTGAAGTCAACTTTCAACAAGAGCAAGTAAAAAATCATCCGAGCAACGTCTGCCTAGTTTTAGCGCCAACTGAAAATGATGGCGGCAGGACGTAAATGTAAAGTGAAACCAAAACAGAATAAGCCAACCTTTCACAAAAATAACCTAACATGGGCATATAATGAAGTATTTTAGACATTTATGTTGAATTATCCAAAACCTTCCAGCAAACTGTAAGAGCCTAATGTAGTTGTACTGTACTCTTGTATAAGAGAGAAATTTTTTAATTTTAATCCTCTCAATAATGCGGTAAACCACAAGACAGTCTTTTGTGAAAGTAACTGTTGCCCTTCCTATATATTTTTCTTTTTCAAAAAGTTAAACGGACTTTGCCACTTGTGTTATTTTCACAACACACGATGCTACTCGAGTAACTTTAATATACATCCAGCTGTGCTGTGAGGACTGTATACAGCAAACCAACCACTGGAGGGTTAAGAAATGCTTTGATGTAAGAAAGCAAGACTAGAAATCGAAACGCCCTCCATCTGCACCTCCCCTCCACCATTCATCTTGTGTCTATCCCTTGTTACCCATTCCTTATCTGTTCCTCTGCTCATTGATTCCTTCACCTCTGTGATCGCTCATTCGTCAACCCAGCCTCTCATCCATTTTACTCTTTACCTTTTTCATCATGCTTCATATCTTATCTTGTTTTCTTTCGTCACTTACGTATATGTGGGGATGTAATATAGCACGCGTAGCCTCTTCTCATGTCCCCCTCTGTGGTCCCTTCCTTATTTTCCTCCATCCCAGTTGTCTTATATAAGACTTGTTCTCAGTCCCCCCTCCCTTTTATCTTATTTCTTTACATTTCTCCCTCACCATCTCCCTTCCCTCCCTGATCGCTCCCCTTTTCCTTGCTGTCTTTGAACTTTTTCTCCCTTATGAATCACCTGGAGCGTGCACTAAGTGTGCATGATATGGTGTTGAAGATCAAACATAAGACAAGCATGCAAAGATGAAATGCATGTTATTGGAATCAGACAAAAGGCAATACAAAACCTGATATGATGTATGACACGTGACGCGATCTGATGTAGCGCCTCAGTTCCAAGGGGTGGGTGAAATATTTATGTACTGTATTCATGTTTTTGTAGCTACTGTGGGTGCCAACTGGAAACAATGAACATCCTCCTCTTAAAGACATGGCTCAGGTGCTCAAAAATGCTTACTTTACTTTTGTCTGTTTGCACATGCAAGGAGGTATTTAGCTCAGCTCACTTCTTATACTCACAAAGTCAAAAAGTATTTGTTTGCATTTTGGATCCTATTAGATGGCAGGTTAGTCACCAGCACGGCAGGCTGACTCTCAGTCCTGCTAAGAAAGAGATGAACTAAGGCAGCAACTAACGCCAATACCAAGAAAAAGCAGTTGACTGCGGAGTAAGTAGTACCCTGCGCTGTGTATACCTGTGTTTAATGTTGGCTGCTTGTGTCACTAAGCTAGTAAAACTTATATTAGTATGTTGTTTCAAACAAGACTTGCAATTTGCATGGAGTAGCTGCTGTTTGTACATAGAGGACAGGGAGATGGTAAAAATATGTAAAGCTTTTTAACTAAAACTTCATGGATAAGTTGGCGAGAGTCGATATATCAGCTTTCTGTGGATCATATAAAGATAGATAAATAAATGCCAAAAATGGTCTGCTTTCAGCTTCTCAAATGACTTCAGAAATGCCATCATGTCATTCATTTTTAACATTTGGAAACACGTTTGTCCGAGCCGCCTCTAAACGCATCATGAGCCGGTGAAGCTAACACGACAAACAAACAGAGAGGCTGTGATTCACATCTTCAGACATGTTCAGCAAACCGGCCAGACAGAAAACTTTACACAGTTTCTTCCAAACAAACCGTGTAAGATGAGTAATGTTGAATGTAGATACCTTTTAGCTAAAACAGAGACGTCTATATTGTATATTATATTGCCTATATGAGGACTTAAAAGATGACAAATAGCTGTCAATTTTATTAGATAGGCTAGCTAGTTAAGGTGAAGGTGGTGGTAGCTACTCCATTACATTTACTGTAATAACTTTTTGGATAAATTGTACTCTTGAGAGTTGTTTTATTGCAAAATAATTTGTACTTTTACTTGAGTAATATTATTCTAAAGTAACAACAGGCTGCTCTTACTCAAATGATGTTAGGTTACTATTTTGGCTACTCTAAAATTACTCACTTCTGGTAGAAAATAAGAATATAAATGACTCACTGTCGTTTTGCACATATTTTTTAATCTTTATATAATAGAAAGAGCAGGGTGAGGCAGGAGAAAGTGGACCAGAGGCAGCAGCAGGGACAGACATATAGGGTCTTCACAGCAGGTGAGGAGAAATTATAACTAAAGTTTTTAGACGTCTCTGTTATAACTGGTTGAGAGAAAACATCCATAGCATTTAAAGGGATTTTGAGGTTAAATTCTACAACAATTACTACTTTATTCCTAATTCTATTTCAAAATGTTGCTTTCCACATATTTTTAATATTTATTTCCACAGTAGAAAGAGCAGGGTGAGAGAGGAGACAGTGGACCAGAGGCCAACAGGGATGATTATCCAGGGTCACAGGTGAGGAGAGAATATAACTATCTGAGAAAAAACATCAATAGCATGACTGACTTTGATTAATTTCCACAGCTATGTCACCACTACTATTCTTAATTATATTTATACATTTTGCTTTGCATATCTATCTATATTATTGCAGTGGTTATGTCGTTCTTTGGCTTCTAAGGATAGGTGCAATTGAATGCGAGAGGATGATAAATCACTCAATAGACCTCTAAGCAATTTGTCCCCCTCACTTCTAAAATGACGGCTACGCCCCTGGTTTATACCGTATGTTTTTATCACTATATCAGGGTCACACATTTATGTGATCCTTATGAAATATGTGTTTTTATGTTATGTGTTTAGGTTTAAAAAAAACGACTTGTCCAACGTGTTACCAGCAGATTTTAAAACTCTTCATCCGCTCGAAACTCCAGCATCAGATGGGATCATTGGTGCTTGGTGGGAACAAAAACAAACAAAACCTCCTCGGTTCTGATAGAGCTCTACTTTCTACGGTCTACTTTGAAACTCCCTCCCTCTTGTGCCGCCACTGAATGGTGAATTCATTTCATCCTCTTCAGTTTTTCTCATCAGATCATATTTGTGTTATTTATGCTCTATCCCCTTTAATAAATCATACTCTTTTATTCCAGGCCACAGGGCCACTCCTTGTTGGACTCTTAGCTAGACAACGGTCATTTGTGCTTATATTTTTCTCAAAAAAAGGGCATTAAAGGATGTCCTCTGGAGTGAAATGTCAGCCCTTTTTCTTTCACCTTAACTCGTTCTGTGTAAGGGTAACATTTAACTTAAAAAGAAAACCTCATCGCCAAAGGCATGTTCGGATGTTAGTCATTCATGTTTCATGTGAAAGGTCCGCACTACAAAGACCTTACAGTACTTCTTATATCATAGTCACACAAAAAGCTCTGAATGAGGAGCCTGGTTCGCTGCAGGCCAGTCCTCCATTCTTCATACTATATGCTAAATGTGCCGCATGTCTTCAGCACTGTACTTACTCAAAGTGCTAAAGATAAATATAGCCTTGATGTTAAGGGCATGCGGGTGTGCATTCTTTTAACGTGTTGGCATGACACGAGAGCTGCTCGTTGGGGTATAAGACGATGTTCTGGTTTCGTGAGGTCATGATCGACGTGTCACGCAACGGGACACTCGTGGCATTTGAATGATTTATACTTTTGATGGCGCTGTCTTCGTTAGGCCGGACCTTAACACGTTAGAGCTCTGAGGAATAACAGTGTCTTTGCATTGTAGAAAGATATGCTAAATAGTCTCCTTTTTGAATGTGAAATTGTTATGAAATTAAAAGGATTGCTGAATTGCTGTGGGAAGCCTGCTGGTGATTTAGATTGCATGGTATCCAAAATTAAACAACTAAATATGCATCACAGTTCAGTTTCTCTCCAAAAAAAAATTATGCGCAGATATATAGTCAAAGCTAAATACCGCTTGATACAACATTTCAAAAACTAATTCTTGTGTTTCGCTCCTTTAAAACTCAGTCTTTACAGAACTTTCTTCATGAATCTATCACGACCATCTGACAAAGCAGACAGTTTAACTCTGATGTTGTGGTGGTGCCTTTATTCTAGTTTCAGCAGGCGGATATTTGATACTTTTTTTTTAAACACTCAGAGAAACACATTCACATACTGGATGGACAGCTGGCTGCATGCTGACTTTTTCATCAAACAGTTTATGACTCTGGGTTGCTTTCTTGGGATTATGCATATCCCCTATTGAGAAGCTGTGGCTGCCATATATGTATATTGTGTGTTTTTCTCTCCCAGTTCAAATGGCACATGACAATTACTTTTTAGGTGTTTTGCCTCACTGTAATGGGTTGTATGTTTTTCATTTCACTTCTTAGCTGTGTTTTCTTTTTTTCGTTCGTTAATGAAACTGCTTCGTCTCTGTTTTGTCGGTCTTCAGAGAGAAACCACATGTAAGATCACTTTCTGCCTTGCAGGTTCAGCAGTAGTTAAACTGTAACATCAAAGATGCCTTCATGTACGAAGATCTGTGTCAAGCTTTTTTTTTTTTTTTTAAAAAAGGCTGTTTGAACATTTTTGTACAGTTGGACAGCGAGCAGTGGTGATGCGAAAAGGAACACAGTTTACGAGCTAGAGTCATGCTGACAATGTTGCAAGTACATGGCACGGCGCTTGGAAGCGGGCCATTTGAGTCATGCCTCATACATTCATTACGAACGAGAGCGCAATTTCCACTGTGCATTTAGGGTTGAGATAAATTATGGAAATGATTTTAACAGATAAATATGCTAATGCGACCACACAGGAGCCTCTTCAAACTGTTTAAGTATGGCCAGAAGATAAATGCAATCGTCTAAAGTTGCTTTCGCTGGAGATATATAGTGCCGGCCTTGAAATCCAGTCCTAATAGCGTCATTATAGATTCATCAGTATCAGTTTATTTAAGCATCGTCTTGCTGCATCACCAGCCTCATATAACTTCAGATCCCAACACCTTCCCTTCTCTTTTCTCCTCCTTGTCTAATCTCCTTGTCATCTGTCTTTATTTTCTCTCCTCTGCCTCTTCTTCCTCTTTCCTCTCCCTCTCCTCTCTTCCCCCAGACCTGCCCATCCTCAACCAACTCCTCTTCCTTCTTCCTCCTCCTTCTCCTTCATCCCTCAGTTTGCTGCAGTGCATCACTAGCAGGCACATTAACATCTCATCTTCTTTACCCAGCAACGTCCTGCCCTCTCTCTCTCTTTCTCTCTCTCTCTTCTTTTTTTTAAACCACCCTCTCTTGTGTTCTTTCCTCCCTTCTTTTCTTTCTTCACCTGCACCGTCCCCACCACTCTCTCTCGTTTTCACGACATGTCTAATTTTCATTGTTTGTGTATTTTCTTTCACACAGTGCCGCTTGTCTTTTTTTACACACACACCTGCCATTTCACCCCTCTGTCTTTTTATAGTACTCATTCTTTTGCCTACGCATGTGATCATCATAATTAAAGGGACCCTCTCCTCTTCTCTCCTCTCCTCTCCTGTGAGGAGCTGTGCTGTACTGTTTCAAGGGAGTGGATGCCCTTGGTGTGACCGTGAGAGAGACGGGCTAAAGCTCTGCAGTAGCATCCAGTGAGTGAGCAGGTTTCTGTGTGTGTGTGTGTGTGTGTGTGTGTATTTGGATAATAAGAGACAGGGAGTGAAAGAAGCACAGCCTGTGTGTGTGTGTTTATGTGTGTGTCCTGCACAGCATCACTCAGTGTTATTTGCAAAAATGCAACTCAACCGGGCAGGTCTGGTTAACATGCAGCACAGGCCGTCAGTCCTCCGAAACCCACAGATCCCAAATCAGCCTCGTCTTTCTCTTCTTCCCTCCATCACTCCTCATCACATGCTTCCTGGTCACCTAATCTGACTCTCTTCTCCTCCCTTGAAGGGAGTCTGAAGCTAATCTTGCTGCACAGGCAACGCTTCTCTTTTCTTTTTTTTCTTTCTTTCCTTTCATATACTGACACTTTATTGTGCTGCTCACTAGCATGGCTTCATTTCATTGAGTATCAAGTCCATGTGCACTGGAAAGGATCTGAGGTCAGTTCTGACTCGTAACCTGAGCGGTATCAAAATGGCAGAAATTTAGATGGCAAAGGATATTACAAGGACTTAAAAAAAAAAAACTGGCACTGAAAGGGGACGTAGATTGTATTAAGACAGTATATTAGGGACAGTCGTCCTCAGCTGCAGTCTTTAACCAGGAGTAAGTATTCAAGTCTCATCCAGAGGACTTCCATTTGAATAGAAATGGCTAATGACAGAGCGATAAATTTTATTACTTAAAAGGATTGAGGCTCTTGTCTGATTACTTCCTTGAAGGTGTCATTCAAGATTAGATTCCCTCTCTCTCTTTGTCCCTCTGTCTCTCTGCATCTATCTTTTTTATCCTATCTCTCTCTCTCTCTCTCTCTCTCTCTCTGTCTCTCTGTGTGTCTGCTCCATCCATGAATGATTAACATGATTTTAGTTTGAGGTGTACAAAGAGGCATTTACACTTCCTTGTTGTGCTGTAAGGAGTTTATCGAGACGGATTAGCACAGTCCAACTTGTTATTGTTTGAAATTAGGTATTTGATCAGCATGTTCTACTAAATACCATCATTTTGGAGTGAAATGTCCCTTGAATTCGTGCATCAATGCAACTCCTAACAACAGCAAACACTTCGAACAATCACTTTGTAAGCGACTCTGCAGGTTAATTGAAGTTCGCGATTATAAATTGTGACTTGTAATGTGAGTCTTGATACCAGCAATCACTTTGTGTTTGACAGTCATGTATTCATTATTTTTAACGACACATTCTTATGTGTATTTTCCCTAAACTGCTTAAATGTTCAAGCATTTATCAGGAGAGAATGAAAAATAGCTGTAATGCAAAAGGCTTATTTAGTCAAAAACAATACAGATTAAAGATGTTTTGTTCATGCTAGCTTAATAGCCCAATCTTTTTTAACAGGCACAGGATGTAGGCTAAGAGCTGCTTTGTGTTAGTGTGTGTGTGTGTGTGTGTGTGTGTGTGTAGGGTTGTACTCTGTGTAGCCTATGTGAGCTAGCATTATTCTCAGTGCCAGGCAGATCAGTTGCATAGCAACAAGAACTTTTTGAGGGCAGGAAATCTTTCACCAGTGGAATGTGTCAAGCACAAGAACAGTAAAAATGGTAAGAGAGAGATACAGAGTGTACATACTCTGAAATTCACATATCCAAGTTTAAAACATTACGTAAAGCAGATGGATTGTTATTGAAGAATATATATATATATATCCAAACTGCTGTTAATCTCTGGAAGTAAGCAATAAAACAGCAGATAAGGTAGCTAAAAATTGTCATTAATTGGCATTGCTTTGATATCTCACGCTCACAGTTTACACTGCACTGTATATATTTACCTGAAAGACTTACTGTATATTTCCTAAACATTTGTGACATCCTAAAGAATCTCAAACTCCAGCAGAGGTGAGGAGAACTTGCAATTTTTTGAATAAATGTCACAGTTTCTACACGACGCTCGTGAATAAAGCAACTGCAGTAACTGATGGAAATGTTTGACATTTTTCGTGTACAAGTGTCTCTTTGCATATGAGTAAACATTCTTGCCCAGACATAACCTTCTGTATTATTCAAGCGCTGAATTGTGCACAGATCCTAAGTGCTCCGAGGAACAGCTTTAATGTTAACAAAAGTCATTCAGGAGAGACACAGAAACACTCACACACAAACTCTGAGAGAGCAGGGAGAGGTCAGCAGAAGTGTCCTGCAACAGAAGTAATGGTAAGATTAGTAACAATTAAAATGCATAAAAGAGTGGGCTAGACGGCAGAACCGCGTCTTTTCACACTATTACAAACAAGCTGATACAGCAACGAGCACTTTCACAGAACATCGCCCTTTTTTTAAACCAAACCTAAAGACTATAGTTTTTTGGTTTTATTTTTTTAATGATTAATTTCCAATATCCTTTCTTAGGAATCACACGGTCACATATCACTTTGAAAACTTGCATGTGTGGGATCAAACATTTAAAGGCTTTGTTAAAGTGATGTTGAAGTGGCTGTAGCAAGACATTGTCTTAATTACCCTGTGGGGTGTGTGTATGTGTGTGTTGTGAATGGTGCAAGAGGTCAGAACAGTTAAACAAGTTGGTTTCTCGCTGGAGTTTACCTCTCATTCCTGCTGTACATCCTCCTCTTACTCTCGTCTCTTTACTCTTTAACGTTGACATACAGCTATACTGAAAGTGATGACACACTAAATGACATTTCAGGGCTTCTCACATACTGTCCTGTGTTTCATTAGCGCAGTAGTGCTTGGGGCCTTTAGTAGGGTGTGAAAGAAAACCCATCTTAGCATATCAAGTGTGGTTACATTAAACATGAGTTGTTGCTGGAGGATTATTTCCATTACTGCCACTGGGGAGTCTCAAAATGGGTGTTCCCAGCGGTGGCAAAATGTGGTAACAGGAGAAACTTGTCATCAAGTTGGTGAGAACCATAAATCTCATGGTGTTTATATTTCTGCCCTGAGTGCAAATAAATCACAAGTTCAGCATTAGCTGTATTGTAAGTGAAATTTTAGGTCAGACAAGGGCTATAAGTATGTCAAGGTTTTACGTTCAATGCACAAATAAAGTATCTGAGTATAGAGTTAGACTCAGCACAGCAGCTATTTATCTCATGAAAATGAGCATGCATGAAAAAAAACACATTACTCTCATTTTGCAATATTTTTTCCCTTTTCCCAGCATTTTCTCTCGCTTCCATAAAGATGTTTGTGTTGCTCAACAACTTGCTGACATTGTTAGATGTTAATGTGACACAGTGTCGCTACTGTGTATGATGTGTGTTTTTAAGCTATGCTGCTATATTTTTGTTACAAGTATTTCTTCCTGTAAGGCATTTGTTTATTTGTACTGCTGTCTTTTGCTTGTAATTTCTCTCTGGCTGGTTTGTATATCTGTTTATACTCTTGTACTCACAAGAAAACTCTAAGCATATCACTTTGGACTAAATTATTCATTCATTCATCAGGGTGGCTGACAGTTTTCCCATCAGTTTTTTTAAACATCTTTATTTGTCAGGACTCTAGAATTGGATTCGAATTTCTTTTTATTAACATACTTTTATTTCCACCTCTGTCATTTTTTGCACACATCTGTCTTTTTTGAACCAGTATTGTCACTCTATCCATATTAATATGGCACCTCCCAAGTCAACTACATTCAATCTAGTACTGTGGTGAATCCTTGGACCAGATGTTTGCATTGGCTTGGTTATATACATCTACCTTTCTGAGTGCCAAGTGACCGAGTGGATGATGACACTTTGTTTCTCTGGGTCTGTCTTGTTAGGGCTGGATGCAGCACAGTGGCCCACATGAAGCTGTCTCCTCTTTACTCTGCTGCTGCCGCTGCACCAGAGATTTTGCTTAAAGCCATGAGTCATAAAATCTGATTTCAAATAAAACGCTGTTTATGGATAAATACACAGAAATACTAAATACAGTATGTGAGAGGGAGTATGTGATAGGGCTTTTTCTGGGAAGGAAACACGAGACAAAAAAAATAAAGACAGGATGCAATACTGAGCTTCAGAAACAAAATAATCAGAATATGTTGATATTAAGAAGTAGGTCTGGGCAGATTGTAACTAAAACTGCTCTTGTCCTTCTAATTGTAGCTTTCACATGAAGCTATCCAGTGTAATTACTGTGTCTGTCTCTGGCAGACCTTCTGATAGTTTCATTCTGTACGTAATATAACGTGGTCATAATCACAAACCAGCACTGGCATACTTACACACATCGGTCATTTGAACAATCTATAAGAGTGGCACTATATTGCAGTGATGTATTGTACTGACTGTAAATTTACTGTTTGTTTGCTGTATATTTTAATGAGAGTCATATGTTTCAAAGCTTTTTGATGTGTCATGTGCACCTTTACTCAAAATTATTTTTCACTGTAAAATATGCAACCAAAGCACACCACATTACTGACACAGCAGTAGAAGCTAGTTGACCTCTCACTGAAACTGGGGGAGGGACTATAGATCGGCTCATCTGCCCATGAATCTGTCACACGCAAAGCTGACTTGCCAGTAATCAAATTTTAAGACACCTCTAGGGAATAATGCATGTCATTATTCATTTCTGGCATTCAAATTACACTGATTGGCCTAAGGGTGCACTGCAACGTTTGTTTAATTGTTTATGCGTCATGCTCAATATATTGGATGCTGCTGAATGCAGTGTTTGAAGGAGAGCAAGTATGCGACATATCCCACTGGATATTTTATCCCGTTTACGAGGCTTCAACAAAACATAGCAAATTCATCTGTGAACTTTGGGAGCTGCACTAAGCTTAAGTACGATGATGTATGTTTTCCTGTCAGCACAGTAAATCTCTGATGTGTTGGACAACAGTGAATGAGAGCTCTTCACTGCCTTTCCCTACCATACTTATGGTGACATCTTTTGTGCTCTGTTCCTTGAAACATCTGCAACATTTGTAGGAAAAACCTTCGTTTACTTCATGAGAACTGATCAGTAAATCCTCAATTCCATAATGAGAGCCAGTATATCTGCCCATTTTTTCCCCATTTATGTTCAAATAAATACACACTTCACCATTTGGAAGGCTGATAGTGCAAAGATTTCACTGAACACTGGACATACCTTACATGGTATTTTTCAAACTATAAAGCACACTTAAAATCCTTAAATTTTCTCAAAAATCGACAGTGCGCCTTATAATCCGGTGCGCCTTATGTATGAATTCTGGTTGTGCTTACTGACCTCGGAGCGATTTTATGTGGTACACGGCGCTCAAGAATCTGTCAAAATGTTTTAGTACGACTTTGGTAAGCTACGAAGCTGCGCTGCTTGATGAATTGTTGGAGCATTATGGCAACCGTAGTCAGGAACCTCACGGAGTGATACGTACTGTGCTTAATGCGCCTTATAACCCGGCGCACCTTATGGTCTGAAAAATATGGTAATTATAAGTAATATGTATATTATATTTTTGTGTATAACTCTCTGTGATAACTCCTTCTCTGCTGTGCTGTCTTGTCCTGTGGCAGAGAGAGCTGGCAATTGTTCAGTGTAACAATTTGGCTCTGATTAATTGGACGCTTTTTTAAAAAAAAAAAACACACACACACACACACACACACACACAAAACATGGTCCTTGAAAAGTTCCCCTCACAACTAATTTTAGATGGAGTTTGAAGTGCGAAAGTGCATTAGTGTTTATTCGTGAGCACACTGAGTTCTGCTGTTAATTGTGTTGGACGACGACGTTGAGGCTTTTCCAAAGTATTGTACTCCGTCTGTACTGAAGATGCTCTTTGAAACCTCCTTGCTGTCAGCTGTGTGTAGCATTAGGGCACTCGAGAGATGAGTCAGAAATACTGTTCCCTGTTTAAACAAACTTTAACCGCTCTGGTGTCATTTAAACAAGGGCGCCTGACTAAAATGCATTTGGCATCATATTCAAGACACATCACCTCATAAATAAAGCATGTGTTTATACAGGGTAATTGTCTTCCATTGGCCTTGTTCCTAACACAGGAAGGATAAGGTTGTTCTTTTGTACAAATGACAAAGTTAAGCTAAAATGTATTTCAGTAGTTGAAAGAAGTGTACACTTTACTGTTTTAGTTTTTATAAGTCTAAACTTAAAAAGCTACTGTTAGTTGTTCAAAACTTAGACTTTGCGGTCCAGTGATGGTCTGTAGATAAAATGTGATGCCCAGTTTGTGTTGAACAATCATTCTTTTAGATCTTGTCAGACACTTTAAATTAAAACACAAATATTTTTGTAGCTTTCATTAGAAATAACAGTCCAAGAGCAGACTGTGAGACTGTGTTCTTTGGCACCGTTTTTTTGAGTCAATCGATAACATCAGCATGCTAACATGCTCACATTGGCATTGCTAATGTGCTGTTATTGAGCAGATGTAATGTTCACCATCTTAGTTTATCAGTCTAACCTTTGCTAATTGGCACAAGAGACTAAGGTAGATGGGGACATCATTAGTTGTGCAGTTAATTCTTTGAAAACCAAACTTCACAGATGAGATGAGGGCGCTAGATGAGAAGTCAGGGGATCACCAGTTATTACAGTTCATCATGAAGGGTTCATGAATGTCTGTACAAGATATAATGGTAGTCCATTCAATAGCTGATGAGTCAGGACACTCAAACTTTAACCACTTAATCCTCGGGGCGATTTTAGATTTATTAAAATTATTTATTTAGATCTATTAAATATGATTTAATAAGTTATGGAATGTTACTACAGTGCCCCCGCCGGCGGGTTTTGACAGTTAACTGGTTAAATTTCAACCTCGTGGTGTTGGTAGAGGAAATGTCAGTGGGTCAATAAAGTCAGTAGGATACATCATATGATTACCATGAATATGGTTGGTACTTAAATGGTGGAAATGGAAATGGTGTTTTCCCCCTTTGCTACCAGAAAACAATATCACACGTGACTGCATGAACCTGACACACGAGAAGGTAGATATTTAATAAAGGTGGTTTACAATGGCACTGTAGGCATAGGGACTGAATCCTGGTTTACAGTTGAAGGACAATATGTCATTCCTTAAACGGGCTGTGGGCAGTTTTATATCTTTTCCAAGTGAGTTACATTGTCTTGGCACGAAGTTTATCTCTCCTAAGGTAATGTTACTTCTTCAAATTTACTTTCCCTAATATTTGCAAAGTAAATTCCTTCCTTTCTTGCCTGCAGCTCCACTGACAGCCCTTTGTAGCACTGTTGACTGATAATCCTGGTCTGTTTGGAGACCACTTATTTCCCCTCCAGCTGCTGGCTCAGAAAACCCCTCATTTGCTGACCTCAACAGAACAGCACCATGTTGTATAATGCAAAGGGACAGTACCTTGAACCTGACACCTTACTTTTTATTTTTCCTTGAGAATAGGAGAGTTTTTCCAAGAATGCTTAAGTCATAATCACCTTTACTTAGCAAATATTATCTGACTTTATCTGACATCCTATTTTAATATTCATTTTACAAGGAAATTATATAATTGCACCTTCATATAGAAAATAACGTACAAATGCACTGCAAGAAAAGGTATTTAAAACATAATATACATTGTCCGGTCTTGCTTAGAAGGCTATTGTGTTCAACTGAGAATGAACTATATTCACTCACAATTGGCTGTATCTATTCATATGCGTGTTCCAGTCTTTTTATAAACTATCTGGAATTGTCCAGCTTACAGACATGCAAGACTGATTAATCCTCTGCCACAGCTTAATCCTCACACCTCACCTCAACCAGGCATTAATTTCCCCTGGAAATGGGGGAATAAGAACTGAATATATGGCTATTTAGGAGGGAGTGTATGTGTCGGGAGGGAGAAGAGATAAATGGAAAAGGGAAAAAAAAGGAAGCTAGGGTAGATTAATGGCTTTGGACACCCAGCTTTTCTCGTCTGAATCCTCTACCAGCTGAACAGATTTCAGAGGCAGGCAGCTTTGTTAGATTATCAGTACAACAGTGTTTTTCTTTTTTTTTTTTTTTTTTTTAAAGAATTAGCTGTGCTCCCAGGGTCAGCCAATCAGGAACAAAGACCCTCAGCAGTAAGGTTGACGGCTGGTCCCTGTAAGAATTGAGAGGACTTATATAAGACTTTTATCTAAACCTACTGCACATGTAAGGATGGTTTGGAAAATAAAATGATCTCCTGAAACAAGTGGATCTCCACATGACTAGAATAATATGAGCCCTGTGTTTTAATGGGTGTATAAGTCCAAGAAAATAAATAATATATATATATATATTTACAAGGGTCATATGGGTGCTGGAAATGCTTGGATTTTAATGCAGTTTTCAGTTTCAGTCAAAGTTTTCAAGGTTTGAAAACATCTTTGATTTTGAATGAAGTGCTTTAGACTGCTTGAAATTACATTATTCCTCCATTATCTCCTTATTACTAAAGATGCAATGCACTGAATTGTGTGCTTTTTACATAAATAAATGTTTTCAATTTGTGTACAAAATACCACAGCCATAAGAAGGTGAAGAAATGCTTGAAAAGCGCTTGAAATTGATTTGAGAAAAATTGTGGAAATCCTGTGTTTACTTGTACTTTACTTTTACAAGTGCAGACAAGAGAAAAATTATTATTATTTAATTTCTTCAGCAATAACTTTTGAACAATCCAGAGGCTAAAACAAAGTTTCTTGTAAACTATTTTAAAACTTGAAGTTTAATGTCAGTTGTAAGTAGTCGTTGCTAATCCAGTCTCACCTTTCGTGTGCAACCAAGACTCAACTGTGCTCTTTGAAGGAAGTCAATTACCGACATGGCGAGGAGGAAAAGTAAAAGCTCTGTTTGACGTGGATGTCTCAACAGCAAGCCTTAGTCTTCCACCCACACTTACAATTAGTCCTCAGCGAACTCTTTAACACATCCTAAAACCTTTGCGTTTGCACTTGTTGTTAGGTGTTAAGAATGAACCGTGTGCTCATTCATTAATATTTCAGCACCACAAGTGCTGAGCCACCAACCTCTCTGCACACTTTCTGCTCTGACATTATGCCTGTGAACATTTTGTTCAGATTTAACAAGGGACATACTGGTGAGATAAAATAAGGTGCCCTTACTGAATCCAGTGAAGTAAGGATTAGGTAATTATGGCATTTATGTTGTTACATTAGGGGGGTGATGGTGGATTTCTGGCTGTCGGCGATCCTCAGAAATCGACCCAAGCTGCTATCCTGTGTGCCCAAATGGCCCAAGAAAACATTTGAATTTAATTAGATGGATGGATGGATGGATGAATGGATAAAAGAAAAACTGTATGACTTGGTTGAACCTGCAAACATAAAATCTGAATATAGGAATTCACACCTAATAATCATGTAATTTGTGTTTTTCACACTGTGCGATCAAAGCACTGCTAATAACACAATATCAGCAGTTCATACAATACCAGTCATTTGTTTTCATACCCATAGAAAGGCCAGTCAGTACCTTCGCAAACACCTAAACCCTGAGTGTCTTGCCACATTAATGTTCATGTTAATGTAACTACCTTTTTCTCTTTATATACCGAGTGTTTGTTGAATACAGTTGCGTAATATGATAGTTAAGTAACAGTAAAGAGCACTCAGAAAAATGTGGCAAAGAGGATGGTGCGACAACAGCCCCATGTGGGACTCGAACTGAAATCACAGACCGCTGGTCACCACAAACAGACAAATATCTAACTTAATCTCTCTGACAAAACCCCACTATTTGACAGGGAGAGGATGAAATGGTAGAGTAAGTGCTTGCCGCTGTTTTATGTACTGCCTGTCACCGTGTAATGCCCCCTTCTCCTCTGCTTACCCTTGCCTCTGGGTTTGGTATGCAGGAAGCTTAGCTAAAGAGAATTTGACTGAGTTCACCCCAACTGTCGGACGACGCGTCTCCCCGTCTGCTGGCTCTGGTGTGTGTACGCAGATGTAGGTGTCTGAGTTCTTCTATTGGGCTTGTGTGTGTGTGTGTGTATTTCCATTAGTCTTATGGCTTATGGCTGTCCTTGGGGAGTTAGATGAAGCTCTCCATCACTCTTGGAACAAGGACTGAGAGAGAAAGAGAAAAGGGACAAAGCAGTGTAGAGAGAGGTACAAGAGAGGAAAATGGGATGGGATGATGAGGCTCTCATAGTGGTGTATTGCCTGCCATGCTGGATGTGATTGTACTGTATGAGTCACAGCATGATTGCCCACATATTAAATGCCCGAATCTTTCCAATGGGAAAACACAGGAGTTGTAGTATAGTGCTAATACTATTTACCAACAAATATAACATATTTTATGTTACAACTTTATCATAATCTGGAGAAAAGAACAAGTCAATTAACTGATAAACTGTAGATAATTGCTAAATTGTTAACATCATGTCTTCAATATGTACATTTATTGCTTTTGTTTCTCTCCTTAATGGTAAACTTAATATCTATTGGATTGATGTCACCTTGGGCTATGGTATATTATAATGGACATTTTTCATTATTTTCAGTATGATGGTCCAGCTCATAAGGAAATACTTTTATCATAGGTTAATTAGGGCCTTTGGTTAATATTTGATAGGCTCCTTCTTTTATTTTTTTCAGTAAAGTATTATTATTCTCTATGCAGTATATAGCTCAACACTATCATGGAGAATTCCCACTACCTAAAGATTAGGAAGTGCATTGCATCTCCACCATAAAGATAATATGCATGTGCCTTATGTTTTGAAGGACATTTTCTGTACAACTAAGATTAGCATACTTTCTGTTATAAAATACATACAGCATTTTATTGCTACAACAACATTCACATTAATTCGTTCCCATATGAAAATCTTTCAGGTGGTCTCATTGCAAAATCATAATCAGAATATCTGTGTGCATAATCACAAAATTGTTTTTACTTCTCCTAAATATTCCTGTGTTTTGTTTTTGGTAATGTGACATAAAATTGTCATTATTATGTTACACACCAGAGCTTGCATGTTTCAGATTTGGTGAAAGGGGTTGCAAACACACGATTGTGGTACCGGGCTTTCACTCTTCATATCTGCCTGAGATGATTGCTACACTTGAGTATGAGTAACATGTCAGATAATACAGAGTGTGCGTGATGGTGACCTCTCATAGAGAAAGGTTAGAGACCTTTGGGATTCATCTCATTAACTGCATGCATGTGTGTGTGTGTGCTTATTTTACTACAGCACTCAGGAGATGGTCTAGGGCTTCCGCAATTAATAAAGCTAATGGTTATTGGCTGGTGGCTAGTGACCAGGATATGAGATGTCTGATTGATCTGAGGTAAACATGGCACTTTATGGGTTAACAGATCCCCTCTGGAAGGAAATGGAGCTTTTATGGGAGGGGGAGAAGAGGCCATTTATAGACAGAAGGACGAAGAGGATGAGGAGTCGTATACTAATGTGTCTAATAGGCTTCTTGAGTGACTGTCATTTAATTAAGATGGATGGCATAAATTTCTCTAAAGCTAAATATGTGCGTGTGTGGTTTCTTTAGTGCAAAGGCGTGCCTGCAGCATCTATTTAAAATTGGACTACCTGCAGGTTTTGGGCAGGGAGAAGCTGACTTTCATATTAATGAGGCAAATGCTATAGTTTACCTTCACTAAAAAAGAAAAAGAGGTGTTGCATTGTACTTTTGTTTTTGGCAGGAACTGTACAGTAGCATCCTTCTGAACATCTCAGTTGATGATCTGGTTTTTATTGAAACCTGGAATCCCAATGACAGTACCACCTGTGAGGTCAAATGGGAAATCCAGCTGAGGGGCATTTCATGATGTGTTATGATTCATGTGGGTGGAGCAGGGTGATGATTTGGTATGGGTGGCCCGCAGGAATGGTACCTCCAGCTCCGGCTGCTTGTGATGCTATTGTCTTCTCGTGCTCTTTCTCCCAGGTTTTGGTGCACTGCAGCCCTGAATTCTCTCAGACGTGCTGCATTGATATTCAGGGCCTGTTTCTGATCCCCATCACTGCTCCCTCTCTCTCTCACTCTTTCTCCCTCTCTCTTTTTTCTCTTTCTATATGGCTCCCTCCTTCATAAACGTTCTCACTCTTTTCCTGGCCTGCGTCAAGATAAATGGTCATACCAGTTGTTCTTCAGAGCTCATCTTGTTCAAACCCCACCACAGGCTAAATCATTATAACTAATATGCTTAAAGTTGGAACAAAGTTATCCAGTCACCACAATAATGTTAACCTATGTTTTGGACCTGCCAAACACGTACACTCCTATTCTGTTCAAATTAAGTCTATTCCCACTTTACCTGCATTGCTGTAGCTCCTGTGGTAACTTTCTCCCAGTCATGCTGGAGACGAGGTGTTGCTTTGATCCAGCTTCCCCAAATTGATCGTGATTTGAATTTTTTATCTTATCAGATTAGATCAGAAGTGTCTGCAAAGTCCTTAATTAGACCAGTTCACCTACACAGCAAAGTTACAGAATTTAACTCCATACAGAGACATAAACAGCAGGAAACAAGGAGGAAATTAAAGAGAAACTAAACTCCCAAACTACTATTTTGACTACTTGAAAAATATATTTGGGTATTCAGTAATGTTGCTGATGAATTCATGTCTTAACATTTTAGTGCAACATATTTGAATGCCACCCATGAAATTAAATGATACACATATAGCAACTGCCCCTCATTTAAATTTTATAACTGGTCCATTTGAAGACAGGTGACGACTATGGTGGCTGCATTCGACACCAACCAACCCAACTCTCCCTGCCACTTCCTATAAAAGTATCATTGAAGGGTAGATGAAGCGAATTGTGTGGACTGAGTAGTTACATTGCTTGGTTAGCGTCGATTATTTTATTGTGAATTTTATAGTCAGTTCTTTGACTTTAGGTTGTTGTTAGGTTGATTTTTTCCTTCACCTCCCCATCCCACATGTGAGTGGGAATCTCTGATGTCTGCTTATTTTCAAATACATGCTGATGTATGTTATATAGCATCACAGTTTATTTCAACATTTGCTAGAAGGATCCAATACAAGAAACTTTACTTGCAGTTTAATATCAAGTTAACATTACGTTACCTCTCTGAGAGTTATTGATTATAGTGAAAGTGTAGTGCAGCAGCCGCTCTGCAAACAGTTCTCACAGGCTTCACTCATTACTGGGGTTAGAGCCAACTGCTCGAACTGATATGTCTCGGGACCACAATGGTCCTCCAGTACACTAATATGAGCTTCAATCCCCCAACTCAAAAGAGTCCTCTGTGGCAGAGTGGTGTCGCAATTCTATTTCGCTTTACGTTTATCTCTGGCTCGGGGATGCCACTGTGCAGCTCAGCCCCTTTCCCACTTCTTAGCATTTTTAAAAAATGATGCTGTGGGTGGAGTTAGACTCAGGGTGAAGTTACACTTTAACAAGACTAGTTAGCTGGATCCTCTGCAGTAAAGGCCCACTGCGAACCTTGGTATCTCAGAATAATGTCAGCTGCTGTGGGATGTTTGCAGTAACTGAAGATTGTTACGCAAGTGAAGCAAGGCTGCTACAGTAGGTTGACATTAACCACGATAAAGACCAGCCTTGCTTTGAACAGCCGCACAGTGTCCTCTTTCTTTTCTTTGTCACAAACATTGTGCTCAACGCTTTGTCTTGTGACTCAAAACCTGTCAGATAACAGAGGATGTACTCCTTCTCAAGAGGAACAATTGTGCAGCAGTGGTGTTATACTGTGCAGCATGCAAAAACTGAGACCTCTACAATAGTGTAGCTGGGAAAGTAAATGCTGTGAATTGTATCAGCTGTCCCAGCCGGGCCCGGATGTGCACAGCTCAGCTCTATTTAACATGTATTCATCGAAGTGGGAATAACATAAAGTGGGGGAATGCTGCTTCCGATGCTGGTGCTGTCCAACATCTAATATTTACATAATACACCTGTGACACAGTAATAGAGTAAGAAAATATACACTGACAGGGAAAAATGAAAAACAGACGAATAGGAGAGAGAGAGAGAGAGAGAAAGAGGTAACAGTTTGACACAGTAAGGCTCTCGCTCCCCTCCTCCTCCTCCCCCACCTCCTCCCTCTGCAAGCTGTGACAGGATGAGATGTGGGGATAGTGATGTGACGGCAACATGACACAAAGCTGTTATCCTCTCCTGTCGCGGCCGGCTCGCTGGATAGCCAGATGACTGGCTGGGGCAGAGCAGGTGTGCCTGTGCGGGTTCGTGGAAGAGCCAGACGCACATGCACAAACACACAACAGCATCGTGTCCTGCAGCCACCGCGTCCGCTGGGGTGAGACCCTCTGCAAGTTTGTACGCCTTGTGCAGGTACCCTGATCTGCAGAAGAATGAGCTTGACAACGATCCATGTCCTTGAAACTTACCCTCCCCATCCTTTTCTGTTTTTGTTTCCCTTATGCACTTGCTCATTTTTTACCTCAGCATCTTTCATTCTTATTTCTGCCTTTACTGCCTCCCCACCTATTGCTCTTTATTCTTATTTTTATTACCATTTCCAAAATCTTTCTATCCCTCCTTCTCTTCACCTTTTTTGCTCTAGTGCTTCTCTTCCTCTCATCCTCTTCTACTTCATCTGTCTCTATTTTCCCCTGCGCCTCTCCCCCTTCTACTCCTCCTCCCCACCCAACCATCCCCCCTTTCTTCCTTTTCCAGTTATTTCAGAAATGAGGTTGCGTGCATGTCTACAGTGGACCTCCTGCTCTGCTCTGAGGGCAAAATGTCACAGAGAAGGGAGGCATAGAGAGCCACACAGAAAGAGGGACGTAGAGAATTTGTCAAATCTGTGCCCTTCTTTTCTCCGTGCTGCCAACCTTTCATCTCTCTATCTTCATCAATCCATCCATCAATTTATCTTTCCATCCATCCATCTATCTATCTACCTTGATCCCTCTATCCAGCCTGGGAAACGCTTTGCCAAGTGAAGAGCAGCCTCTCTGCTATGCAGCACTGTTGACACACACACACATACAGACACACACACACACACGCCCACCCCTGCCGCCTGCCGACATGGTACAGGCTGTGCATTGAGACAGCCCCAGCTGAGGCAGTAGCAGTGAGTGTGCAGCTTAGCGAGTCTCCACACACACACGCACACCTACACTCACTCACACATACACACACACACACACATATTCCGCACACCGCTGTGGTGGTTAGTCCGCTGCTGCATGTGCCTTTGCAATATCATCTTTAGGTGGGAGGATTTTCACGTCACGGTGATGGTGGTGATAACCTTGCTGCCATGTAAGTATTTGCTGTCTTCATGTAAGATGCGAACGAATGAATGAAACGGCTTATCTGTGCTTGCCGGTGTCGTTAGAGGCTTTTGATTCTGAAATCATCTGCATGTCGTCGAGGTTGTGATGTGTAATTATCAATCTGTATTTGTTGTTCTATATGTGTGTGTGTGTGTGTGTGTGTGTGTTTTTTGGGAATGCATCACATGGATAATGTTAATTAAGACGCAGGTGATGTGTTTGAGAGAGAGACTAGAGGAAGAAGAGATGAGGATGATCAGTGAAAAAAAAATCTCCTGCAGAAGGGATTCATATTTTGAGGTCTGTTTGATCTACCTGTATGTGTATAACATACTTGTAAATGCACATAATTGAATAATGTGCAGTATATCATACATGTTGTGTAGATCCACTCTTCACGTCAAACTCACATTTTGGGAGAAATCAAATCCTCTCACCTCATGATTTATTTCTCTGGATGATGATGTTTTATCGCACACCTCTTCACTCAGTCAGGCCATCTGTTGGCAGCATGAAGTCTGCAGTCTCTCCTCGCTGTCACACTTACTGACTGGTTCTGTCATAGCAGCAGGCTTCGCTGTCGTAACCGATCATGTGTATTCTCCGACTAGCTGTCTTCACTGCATTAGCTAGCCGACTACTTGGCACAGTGATTGGATTAATAGGGAGCATTATCACCTCTCCTCCTTGATCTGTTGGCTGTCTGCTTTTCTGGACGCCTGGTTCCCCAGCTGGCTCTGTGGCTGGCCGAAGTTAGTGGTTGATGAATTTGTGATTCTGCCGAATGTTGAATGTTTTCCTGCTCGTCTGATCAACTGACGGATCGTGACACAGAGTGACTGACGGGGTCACTGCTTTGCTGTCTGGTTGGCCGACCTGTCTGTCAGCTCAGCGCACAGTCAGTTCAGTCGGTGCGTGCGCCGGAAAAAAGAAATTCCATTCAGATAAACGTCCGTAAAGCTGGGAAGTCAAACAACCAGTCAGCCATTTGCCTAGCCACCAAGTTGTTCAGTCATTCATGCATTCATTCAGTCAGCAAGTCAGTCTCTCAGCCATGCATTTAGTCAGTCAGCCACACTGTTAGACAGGCTGTCATAGGAAATTGATTGTGCCTCTGTTGGGGCTGGGATGACTGTTTGACCTCAAACATCAGCTCCACTGCACCAAGACAGTCAGACAGCTCAGTGTCAGTCCTCTTTCTTCCCCTCTCTCCCTCTCTCTCTTTTTCTCTTTCGTTTATTTCCCCTTTTCCATACAAATGCACCCACAGACTGAAAATGGAGGAAAGAAGGAAAATTTGGACCAAAAGAGCGATGAGGGAAAAAATCATGTAGTGACGGTCTGACTGTCCTCTGAAACTCAATGCCCTTAAACACAATGTTAGATATCTAAACCCCACATTTGATGACGTTGTAGGATTGTAGCAAGACATCAAGCACACAGTGACATATTCCACTACTCTTTTTTTTAGCATAATGATAGATAATACCGGTCTAAAATGCCTAAAACAAAGTCACCATGCAAAGTTTACATTTCCCCATCAGACAGTGTTATAAATGTTGTATAATTGAAACTTCATCCGATCCGTCTCTCTGGAAATACCAAGGTTCCCTTTCCCACGTGAAGACACTTGCATAGTAATATAGATTACATTATTTTTTACATGATATTTTCAGCATCATTTAACAGTTATTAAGAAGAACAACAGGACATGTACACGAAAAACAAACAGCCTACGGTGAAAATCTATACCTCGCTCTGTTCTGTCATGTCTCGTATAGTGAAGGGGGAATCTGTTGGCGTCGCAGTGCATTACATTTTGCTGTGTCATCATCACCTCTGTGTAGCATAGCGACAAATAACACCGCTAACGCTGACTTGACAGTCATTTTTCCACAAAAAAAACCCAAAAAGAAGATGTTGAATGGGAGGCTTGAGACGAGGGCAGGTACAGTAAATATTTGTTTATTTCCTCAGTAATAACAAATGACAGGGGATGATAGATGTTTGGCAGGATTATAAATAGCTCATTTTGATTTTGTAAGCTTATCTACCAGTGGAAGAATTCTTAGAAGACAGAGGAGATAAAAAAAGAGGAGAAGGTGAGGAGGGTGATTGTGGGTATCAGCTGAGAGAGAGACGGCTGTTGTGCTATTTGAGGACAGTTCAAATTAAATTCTCACTCCTGAATGAGCCTAATCTTCAAATGCGTGTTGTGCTTACTGATATAGTTCTTTAAATGGTTACTTTTTTTCTTGCTTGACTTCCCTAATTTAGTCTAAAATGTTAAAACTAGAGGCACTTGTATATAAAACCTATTTAGATAACAAAGTAGGTTGCTGTGCTCCCTCCAGACACAGTTTGGATGCTCTATTTGCTATGCTATGTGTGCAGTTTGTGTTTAATAAGTTATGAGCTTCAGTGTTCAAATGTATCAATTACCTCTCAAATAAAGGAAAAAAATGTCATAAAATGTAACTCAGATGAACATAAGCTGGGTTGAAAGGCACAATATAAGCAACTACAGGCAGTCACTTGACACTGACACCCGCTTGTGTTCAGTACATTGCTGAGACTAGCAATAAGCATCTGTGTTTTTCTAATTAATCTTGTCCAGGTGAAAAGACTTTGAGTTCCAGTCACTGACAGTCTCCAGCAGCATGTTTTTGTGCATACACATCGTGTGTGTGTGTGTGTTTGTGTGATGCAGTGACAGTGACTAATAGCTTTTATCTATCTCTGTTCCTGACTTGTCAATCATTATATATTTGGTTCGTTGCCAGGTGATTGGTCGAGGACATTTTCTTTTGAGTTTTTTCAACTGTCCTGGTGAGTGGAGACTTGTATCACACACTGTTAGGTTACATATGCTTCAACGGACCCTTGCCAGATTTAAACTATGAACTGTGAAGGTAAATGCATCCACTTTTTGACTTTTCATTCAAAACATTTTCTCTGTATGATGGGAAACCAAATCAGAGACACAGTTCGAGTGCTGTTTTTATGCACATTTAGGATGTAGGCACATTTTGTAATTTCTTCAAATAAACTCCCTTGCACAGATGTCTTGGGAGGGTCACAGCTAGGTTCATGTTTATGCAGATCGAATGGTGTAGTGCAATTTTGATACTGGTTTTCATCATGAACCTGCTCTTGAAGTTCTACCTGCTACGTGTCATTTCAGGTTAATCTTCAAAAAGCAGTTCTTTTTGCTTTAGTAAGTGGAGGTGCATACATCTTTACCACATATGACATATGGCACTTTATGGCCACATTAATAATGCCATTCAAGATTTAAAATAAAATGCCATGCTGCAGAATTGCAGTCCAAAAAAAAACATTTGTTGCTGTTTTTTGTACTTGTTAGATATGTTGTTAATTTGCAAACTATTTTCAGTGTTTTTTGAAGGAGAGAAATCCTCAGTATCACATGAGCCGATGGTATGACAGTGTGATGATGTGTGGAGGGAAAAAAACCACTGTATCGAGACAAAATTATACCATTAATCTCACGCCTGTTTTGCAGAGTTTCCTGTCCTCGTGTTATGCGCTCCAAGGCTGGTTTCAAAGGACTGTTACGCATTCACTCTTCTTTAATTGTTTTTCGTATTTTTCTCTCCCCCTCTCTTCCTTCTGTCTTTAGTTCCCTTCTAGCACATTTAGTGTTGAATTTAATTAGACCAATAACTCCCTCATGATTTCTACAGGCTCATCTGGAGCAAGGAGAGGGCCACAGCAGTCTTTTTTTTTTTCATTCTGTCTTCCAGTGACCTTGCAGCAGGAAGTTAATCTGTGCGTGTGTGCCTGCGTGTGTGTGTGTGTGTGCATACATAGGAATGAGCACACAGCATGTACATGCGCATTAGAAAGCATGACATGTGAGCTTAATTAGGGAAAACATGAATATATGAATATAAATGCATGAATGGATGTATGACTACAGTAAAAGGCTTGATATATTTCATAGCCTTTATCTGTATATCACATCCTCCCAGTCTTTGGAACCTGTGACTTGGGCGATAGCTAATTAAAACTGCAGTTGGTAGGACTGAGGGGAGAGTTGATTTAGCTTGAAGATTTAAATGAGAACAATTTCCAGCCCCCTTTCCCATAATGGCTATACCCCTGCTCGCCTCCAGCACCCCTCCCCACAGTTACTTGAAGTATTTCTTTTCTTTCAGTTTTCTTCAGGGAGCTGCCTGCAGCGTGTTGCAGGAGCATCGACACTGACACATTGTCAGATACTCCTCCTGCATCTGATTGGTTGTTTTGATTAGGGCACAATGGATCCTTCTCAAATGGCCTTAGAGTCAGCATGTGGGGCCAGAGAAAATTACCAGTGCCATGTTCTTTGTGTGTGAGGTCATACTTAACAAATATGAAAAAAAAACGTAATTTTTATTCAGGTTACCAACTTCTGTTCTAAGACATATGATCTGCATTGTGACATGCTTATTGAAAAGCATCCACAAAATGAGCAGGTGCTGCTAATTCAGGATAAAAGTGGGATAAATGTCTTCTGGAGACCTAAAATGGCAACCAGTGAATCTTTCGTGAGCCCCTCCTTTTTGCTCTGTTAACAGTTAGATATGTGCTACTGTGTGCATACTGCAGCCAATACTACACCATTTCAGCTCCTCCTTTCCTCCCTGTAGACAGCCATATTCAAAGCAAGTACCATTCTTAATGTTATTAACAACTCCTTCTCTTTGCAGTCTATCTCTAATGGCCTTATGCCTGTTGTCCTATTTTTCTGTGAAACCTGGAACATCAGTATCAGTCGTTTTCTGTATGTGCCTGAACCAATGGTCCTTCTCCCAAAACAATGGCACCAATGCATCACCGAGGCCAGATGTTTTGCCACCTATTGTTTTAGAGGTTATTGCTGCATGCTCTGTGGCACCGTGAGACTGATTGCTTGCAGATACCAATTCCTCACATGCACACGTCAGCCCCCACGCAGCACAGGAGCCTAACAGACTCCTAATGTCCCCCTGTAGGAAGACCTGGGTCTTTATATAATGAACCACTTGCGGGCAAAGAAGCAGGCAGGCGCACAGGAGGCGAACAGGCAAAGCAGAAGTTCAAAGCGAGAAGAGGCAGACAGGCAGGGAGGGGGGGTTTATTTAAATTCAAGTGGGAGAACTGGCAGAAATTAAAAATATGTAGAGTAGTTGTAGACAGGCATTAAGAGCAGAAACAAACAGATCAATGGGCAGAAATACAACAAAAGCATCAAGCAAGAGCAGGGAAAAACGTCTTGCTGATTCATTGTCCGTCCCTGTGGAATGACTGATGTTGCAACACAAAGCACATAATGTAAATGTTTTCTGATTTGTTAGGGCCAATTCTAGCCACATTTCGGTGATTAAGACTGATGTTCAGGATCAGACTGAGCCTGCAATAGTTTGGAACGATGGCCGACAGTTGGCATAAATTAACTTGTAATTTTGCGGATTAAGGGCTTTATTCACTTGCTTCCCGGTCCATCTGAGACCATCACGATTATTTCAAACATTTGAATTTTACAACTCGAATCTGGGCACGTCCTCACGTCTTGACATAACGCTGCTAAAGATATCAAATGCAAATGGAGTCCGGCTGGCTGAGCGAGGGAAAGGGGAGGAAAAATAACACCAGGGAGACGTTTCACCTCCGTGTTTGTTTGTGTCCCGTGATGTCACCGCACCACCAGAGTTTGCTTTTGTGAGATTTTGGAGATGATGGCGGGGCTGGAGCTCAAGTAGTGTGTAATCCCCATCTTCACCTTGTCATCACATGTATGCTCCCACATCAAAAGTGTGTGTTGCGTCTGCTCAGGGTTGACGGGTGAAAAGATTTGTTGGTGTCAGTTGAAAACTGTGAAATTTTAAGTGTGTAACCCCATCTTTTCAGTCAGTTTTATTTGAGTGGTCTGTACCTTAGTGCTCTGGCACCTTGGGGATAAAAAAATTTAATTGTTTCTTGTTAAAAATAGATGAGGTTTTCTATACCTTTCAGTCTTTGGAATGACAAAGCAACGGAGTGACTTCCGGTGTTTGCCCATTTAGTTGCACAGGAAGGACCTCTGTAAGAAGCTGTATCATGCTTTTTGATCCCCGGGTGTTCCCCGGACACAGATTAAGCAGCTTGTCATTCAGAAAGGCAACAGAGTGCTTCCATGAAAAAAGGCTTACAGATCTAGGAACAAATGAGTAGTATGAGGTCAGGATCCTGGCCCACAGGGAAACAAATGGACAAACACGGGACAGACTCATTTAGTTTTTAACAACTGGGTTTTGTTTTGGTTGACACAGATAATTGCTCCTATTAATTGGTGCACCTGTAGGCAGAACCATCATGAGCAATCTTGTTACACCTATTTGTCAGTGAATAAATGCTTACCACGCAACAAATATTATCATCATCACAACAAAATTTTTTTTCTTCAGGTTCGTGACAACAGAGTAATTTCTGAATGTGGCCTGAAAAACAAACACATGGTCTGTTTTATGTGAAAATGTGTTGGCTGGTGCATGGCAGTACTCTCATGTATGACTGTGCAGGTTTCTTTTTCCTGTACTCAACAACACATACTGTAGATATCTTCTTCTGAAATACAACTTATCCAGAATGTAACAGAGGTAAGAGATATCTGTTTGACATAAACCACTTTCATATAAACCCCTATGATATGGCAGCCCAAGCTTGAGTGGCATTAGTGAAAAAAAAAAATCTATTCATATTATTCAGAGCTAAGGGGCATATGGGGGTGTAAGTCATGGATTTAACACAAAACCTGAACTTCTGAGTTAAAATTCACAGTCTCTGCCTCATTACATGCAAGCTTTAAGCAGTCAGCCTCGAAAAAAGATGATGACTCTGTGTTTTGCAGGACCTTTAGTTGGTTAGAGACCCTGTTAAGCAAGTGTGAGACTCGGTACCATTACTACTCTGTGAGCCATATAACATGTGGACTGCACCATGTGTCATACTGTGTGTGGATTAGTAAAATCCCCACAAGCACATTTGTCATCCACCTGTTTGATGCGTTATTCTCTGAAGGTAGTGAATCTGCTGGTGAAACAGATTAAAACAGACTCATTCAAGGTTTAGAGTGGATGAGGTTGCGATACAGAAGCTGGACGGGAGCACGAAGGGTGTGAAAGTTACAATTATTACAAAGGGCACAAGTGGAAAGGTAGACTCTACTACATTTTTCCTTTTCTATGTACACCATGTTTTAACCGAGCCTGCCAGGCATCTATGACATTTTCTTGGTGCATAATTCTGTGATCATGGTATAATAGTGTACTCCAGGCATGTGAGGCACTTTAATATAAGCTGTAGCTTTAAAACAAGGCTTAGAATCTGCAGCCATAGCAGTCGTATGGTAATGTCTTTCATTTTGCAGGTAATTATTCTTAACACGAAATACTAAACATATTAAAATGTTACCTCTGCAAACCTCACTAAAAATTCAGTTGAATGTCAGAGGATCATCCAAAGTCATCTTCATCTTCTAGGAACCATGAATGTCTGTGCAACACTTGCCAGTGCCAGTCCATCAAGTGGTTGCCGTGATATGTATTTCACTAGATAAGTGAAAATTTTGACCTGCTGTTGGTTCTGGATAAAAAGTCAGAGGATCATCAAACTTATTAGAATGAATCTTCTTGGCACTGCGAATATCTGCCTCAATTTTCACGGCAGTCTATAAAATAGGAATCAGTCTAGACTTGTAATCTAGTTGTGGATGGAAAAACTGACATTCAAAGTCACATTAAATTCTGTGAAACAGTAAGGACTCCTGTTACTTTAGTTTTCTGTAAACAAAAGATTAAGACCTTTCTGTTTTTCCCTGTGCCTGTCACGTGCTGAGCTCCTATTCAAGAACGTGTAGCTGCGCTGGTGTGTGATCGTTTCATTGTCTGTAGCCTCGGCTCTCATTACATGAGTAGCAGGAAGACTTCACTCAGCAGGGTGACACCGTACCAAATCCCCAGAAGTGAACTCAGCTTCTCCTTTGCATTTTTTTTTTCCCAGAGAAGCGCATGAGATCAGTATCGATGACACTCATTGAGTCTGTGGTTTCTGCAAGTTTAATTCCTCTCTCAGTTTTTATTATTCATGCCATTCTCTTCCAGTAAAACTATATAATAGTAAATCTTTAGTGCAAAATATTAAAAATCCCTCCATCTTATGACTTAGCTCCACTCTCTGCGTGAGGTGATCGACATCGAGATGCCATGCTGCAGGGAATTCATCATCAGATAGCAAAAAAGCACCAGAGCATCTTCAACACTATTAACACCACATCAGCTGTTTATTGTTAGATAATTACATAAAAAAAGCATCAGTTTTTATTTGGATACAGTTGGTAATGTGAGTCCACACCACTGCTTCAGGCATGATTACGCTTCATATCTCCCTCCACAGCCCGACAACGTTATGTTGTGCAAATGCCATTTGCTCACTAAGTACACCGAGGACAAGTTATTCAGGTTGCCGTGAATACAGCCGAGCTCCTCTCAGCAGTAACAAGGACGGGACAAAATAGACGGTTATTTGTTGCAAATGATCAAAGAATGGAGCAATGTTAATGAAAAGGTGTTCCCTTGAAAGAGGAAGAAGAAGGAAAAGGGAGGGAGACAGAGAGAGCATGAAAGAGAGAGAACAGGCCGATGATGGTATAATAAAGGATGGACTAAGGTGAGAGGAGAGGTGACAGCTGTACGTCAGCCAGACGTGGTGAGAGGCGAAGGAGGCAGGTGGAAGTAAGGAGGAGCGTGAGGGCGAGCAAGTCAGCATATTACTGAGACGTGAAGAGTCCGATTCGGGTTACATGTCACTCAGTCCCTCGTCCTCTAACCCAGTCATCTCACGGCTATAGCATATCATCACCAGTTCTCACTCTCTTGCTTCGCAATCTCGCTGTGCAGTGACACACAGAAACCCATGCCGCTATGTGCGTTTGTTTGCCTTTCTCTTTTCCTCTCTCGCTCTCCTTCTCTCTGACTCATCCCCCCCCCCCCCCCTTTTTTTTTTTTAAACTCTCGGCCTTATCTTCTTTTCAGCTTGATATGCGTTGGAGCTGCAGTCCTTTTCGAGCTCCTGCATTCGTTTCCTAAATAACCTTTTTCTTCATCAGACTTTGTCTGCTGTGCTTAGTTAGCATGACAGCTGCTTTCAACCCAATTAGAGAGCACTGATGGTGGCTGAAAGGAGGCTCTCTGTGTGGTTGTTATATAAGAATTCACCTCAGAGACAATGTCAGTTAACGCGTCTTTCCCTCCCTCTCTCTCTCTCTGGGTGCGCTCTCTGATATTGCAGTGCAGTATTTCAATGCAGCTGCTACCTAATGTGTGTATGCGTGTGTTTGGGGATTCCCTCAGTATTGTGCAACTGCCTCTGCTGCGTGGCCGGTATTTATTATTTTATTTATCACATTTTTTTTGTGGCTTTTAAGTGAATTCAGTTTGATAAATTGTTCACGCAGACACAGGCAGTGTAGAGCATGTTGTACACGACACATCTTTAGACAGTGAAGGCACTCATCTGGGCTTTTTGACTTTGGTTTGGTGATCGCTGCCTGTCAAATTCTGATCCCAGGAACCACTCAGCAAACTCTCTGTATGTGTCACAAACAAGTAATGAGGATGCTATCATTAGCCCATGCACAATACATCTAATCTAATAGAGCCCCTTCCTAAAGCTGTAAATGCTACCTATGTGAGGCTTATGATTTTTTTTATGCATTTTTTGAGTCAGTGAGCTGTTGATTGTTATTCCTAACCGTCAACATCATGACACAAACCCTTGAGTGTCTGTAAACCTGTCATGTGAAATTATAATGTGATATTTACAGAGGTGCAGGTGTGCAGAGCGGCCACATCATCGGCAGAGCCTCCTGCACTATTTTTTACCACAGGCAGGGGGGGCTGTTTGCCAGGGCTGCCAGCGCTGGTGGTGCAGTGGGCACAGCTCATACCTCAGTTCTGCCTCACTGTGCTCAAGGACATTTTGAGACAGACACACGGAGAATGCGCATGGCTTCGCTGTGGAGGACAGCAAACTACCCACTGCTTGTCAGACCAAGAACTTTTCATCAGAGCGAAAGCAGCAATTACTCCAGAGCACCGTTTCATCATTAACACTTGTTCTTTATAATCACAGAGCAGAACAGAGAGACCCTGCGGTTGAGGTGCTGGGCACAATATGTAGAGAAATTCAAATTAAAGGTAAAATGGATGCTAAAATCAAGTGCACGGCATGATGTTCCACATAATGTGTGAATCTGTGCAGGTCTCTCATGAAGGTGAATAGAGAGAGAGAGAGACTGTGTAGATGATGTCATCAAGACATAATTATATAAAGTTGCCTGATGGGATTTCTTTGCTTAACAACACAATAAACTAAAAGTGTGACCCTTAAGGTGAATGGCCTCAAATTGAATTTTCAAGCCATTAAAGCCTCAAACGGCACTGAAAAATATTGATAACTCAGGATGACATCTTTTAGTAATGAATGATTGCCTATAAATACTTTTTCCTTTACTGGTTTTAAATATTATTGACTGAGGCTGCCAGTGTGTGATGCACTTAGGAAAATGCAGTGCCCCCGCAACAACACTGTAATAGAACGAGCACTGCAGGGTTACTCAGCAGCGGCATCGTGGTGCATTTTATTTCTGTTTAATTCGCACTAGCTAAAAATCTGGCATTTTAAGGTAAAAAAGGCTACAATCTGAAAGGCTGACAAACATTTAAAGAGATGGTTAAATAATAAGCCAAACACTCATACCACAAAACGCAGCTGCTAATTAAAAATCATTCTGCCCCACGTTCTTAGCTGATTAGACAACAACTGCTGCATTGGCTTTATGGAAATAACCCCTTTTTGTTTCTCAGCTTCGGTAGATCCCTCTGTTTTTTTCAATAGATTCGTCATACAGTAAACACTGTACAGCATGGCGATCAGATGGTCTTGGCATCTGGCCGTGGAGCTTCACTTTTTAATGTGGATGGATCCCATATGGTGTTGAAGTTCATAAAGTCCAATTAAGTGTTCTCGCACTAAAGGTAAAAAACTGTTAATTATTGCAAAATCTACACTTTTCTCCTTGAGTGTTTGATCATATGTTACTCATTACTTACTGTCAAGCCACAGGGAGCATGCCAACAATTATGCAGACAGACTGGCAAGTAGGCAGGAACGTAGACCGAAAAATAGCACAGCGGGGTTGATTCAGCGACAGATAGACAGAAAAGCAGGACGACAGCGTGGAGATTAGGACAGAAGACAGACAGACAGGTGCAAAGGCCGGATCAGGTGCTGGTAATGAAGACACTGGATACAGAAGGTTCTTTTACGCCTGAGGAGAAGAAAGTTGCTCACCCTTTTGATGCCCAAATTAATTTCAGTGAGGAACAACCATTTGAATACAACACATTGCCTTCAATGTGGTTTTATCTGTGAATACATATGATACACTAACAATAGCGCTACTTACAGCTGCCCTCCTTTTCCAAAAGAAGAAATCAATTCAGTGTGTACATATATGCAGATGAGTGTGTCTGTGCGTGAGTTTACATTTTTTTAAAAAGGAGGGAGATCATCGCTGGCTTTGAAGTTTCTCAGGCTTCAGCATTTCACCTCTATCTCACCCTCTTGCCGGCTCTTTCTCTGCCTTCCCCTCTTTACTTTTGTCTTCTGCTCACCACCACATCCCCCCCTTCATTTCTCCTCATTTCCCTCCCACGTCTCGATCTCTCCCACTCCTGCGCATGTCATCGTAATTTAAAGATAGGCAGCTGCACGGCAGCAGAATATAACACCACCACCACCAACACCACCACCGCCAGCAGTCGCTTACATCACCAACATGATAATGTGAAGCTGGAAACAAATAGCTTTACATGGTTAGTGATGAGCAGATGTTGTGGAAGGCGCTGCACCAACGCTCTGTTAAATTAGTCATGAAATGCTGCATTTCTACCCACATTTTTTTTACCACAATAAATACATTGGAAAGAAAGGAAGAATGATATGCAGAAAAGCTTAGTAGTTTGAATCAAACTCTAGTATGGTTTCTGCTGTGCAGCTTGCTGATATTGCTGCTTGCACTAATAGATCTGTTTTATAATTAATTTGTGTCTTTGAGCCTGCTTTGCTTTATATGTTGTAGTTGGCACAATGTGCCAAATTGGTCTTTCTTCTGTGTTTGGAATAATGGTAATCACCACTCAGATAGGCCATTTTAGCATCTAATTATACATTTACTTAATTTTGTCTTTTGTGATCATTAGCATTATTAGGCTGCAGGTAGGATGACAGTCTCTCTCAGTTCCTCTGTACCATGCCAGTTCAGACATTCAGAAACCACAGCTCTCAAGATGATGGGTTTCCCACCCAGTTATCTACAGGACTGAGAGCCCTGCTGGTTTCCATTTTGCCCAGTTATGTGTCTGACTAACCGATCGCAAAAGACAGTCGGGTTGGAAAGGTAAGCCAGCATTACTCCAGGTATACCGTTATACCTGGTAATAGTGGCAGTGTCCTTCTGAGGTAGTTTTTCTCCTCAGCCAACTATTTGATTAACCGTTCAGGCACAAAAATAAACACAAACACACACACACTCACTAGTTTGCTTTCATTCGACTGTTTTGGAGGATCTGGCCAGCACAGATGTCTGCCTTGGCATGCAAAGAGTACTGCCAACATTGATTGGACCTGATCTGCAGGAAAGGGGTATAGCATAAAGGGCTGGAGAAAAAACAGAAGAAGGTTTCGTCCTGCCCCGTGCTGTCCTGTTTTAAGGGAGAATAAAGGGAGAAACTAAACTAGCAACTGTAATTTCTAGTCTTCTTCTTCTTCTTAGCATACTACTACTACTTCCACTACTACTACTACTACTACTACTACTAATAATAATAATTACTATTGATATTATTATTGTTGTTTTACATTTTACCTAAAAAGTACATAACTATTTGCATAAAAATATATTTACATTTACATTTATATTTACAATTTATATTTACCAAATGTTAAAGTACTCACTGTCCAGAATAGCCTGTTTCCACAATCATCTGCATTATGTATGATGTGATTCCATTATAACTGTAGATGTATTAATTTGGCAGCATTACTTTAATGTTGCAGTTTGTAAAGGTGACTGATTTTAAGTACTTGCTGTGTAATCAAAGTAGCTGGTAATGAAAAATAAAATATATACTCGCAAAATCTAGTGAAACAGAGGTAACAAATAGCATAAAATGGAATTACACTGGTAAAAGCACCTCACAATTGTGCTGAAGTTTGGTGCTTAAGTACATTTACCTTAATCTTCTTCACGGTAATGTTTAACAGGTTTGTTAGGTAGCACCTATGCAGGTGACATTGCCAATGATGTCTGACTTTGTCACTTCGGTAAGGACTGGAGCTCATTAACAGACAGGACTGCTTCCTGTGGAGTTACAGATGTGTATTCACATGTTGGCAGGGTCTCCCGCCACCCCGCTGTGACAAGGTCGGTGCCCCGCTGCTCCCGCGCACACCATTGTGTCTGCTACTGGTCCCATCTGTATCATCACGCAGGATATTAGTGACTGGACATGTTGCTTATTGTATCAGTCTGGTCCACTGAAGCAGTTGCGTGCCATCAGTACTAATGATCCGAGTCAACTTACTACCTTAGTGTTGTTGAGTTTTATCTGATGCTACATGAACTTTCTGTTAATTCCCAGTCCTTCTTCTGAATGGGAACCAAATGACAAACTGAATCTTGTAAAAGGCTGCCATTTGTTTTTAACTCAGTGTTCCAACTGTTCCAGCGCCGACGTGTCCCTTTGAGTTCTGGGAATAGTTTTACAATGAAACGTCTCCTCGCCATGGCATGAATAATGCATTCATGTTCATGTTACCATTCTGTGACATTTTTAATGTGTACCAAGAACGATAAAACAACTTTAAAAACACAACTGTGGCTAAGCTCCGTCACCTTTTCTGTAGTTTGAATGTGTGTAAAGTTACAAATTCCACTTAAAGTCCAACAACAATGTTTAAGTTTAACACTGGAAAGTAACAACTATGTAGCTACTTGCTCTTGACTGGTTTTGCTTTTGATTTACCTCATACTAAACATACAAATACTACATAAATACATATGTGTAATGAATGGAGTGACCAGCCATGCTGCCTTTAACTGGATATATCAAGAGTCTACAGGTGGCCCCTAGTGTGCACTTGATAAATTTAATTGTTTTTAACAATTAAATATGGAAAGTTCCTTTGGGACATCATAGAAGCACTCTTTGCAGTATTAATACCCCTTAATACAAATAACAGAGAGACTGTACAGCTAGTCGGTTTTTGTGCTTTAGTGTTGATGTACTGTAGCGTCCAGCATGAAGCAATCCAGTGGTGCTTTGATTCCAGATCCCCCCCTGAGTGGGTGGGTTGACAAACCTTATTTAGATCCATCTGGAGCGGTGGGGAGCAGTGTGTGACGTGCAGGTTCACTGAAGTCACTGTTTGGAGGCCAACGTGTAAATCAGTGGCAGTCAGTGGCATTTTGTGCATTGCATTACGATATGATATGTCTGTGTGGAGGTGAGTGGATTGTGAGAAAATGTTTATTTTCACTCCTGCTAAAGATAGCCTCACACCAAACAGCCACATCAAGCCAGAGTTTTTTCAGTAACTTACCGATGACTGGAGTGCCCAGCAGTTTTAGGAAATGACCTAACCTTTCTTGAATGAAACTGTATATGTGATCTGTTTTTAAATATTTACATCTTCAGTTGGAATAAATGTACTCAGGGCTGGACGCCAGAGGGAAGCTGGAAAGTATTGAAAGATGAACAAATCAACTGTTGGTTTTGGATGTTTCACAGGATTTGACAACATTAAAAAAAAAGCTTTAAGCGTCATCATTTGACACCGAACAGACACGTATCCCATACTGATTAACTTAATTGTGTTAACCCAGTAAACTGCAGTGTAAAACCTCAACATCGAAAGGAGTCTCATCTCTGAACTGAGTGCAGTTTTAAGGTGAGAGGGCGGGGGGTGACATGGAATGAAATCATGAATGCAAGTCATTACAATACAACAGGCAGGGAGGAATGGATCACTCAGATAGAGTGACTCCGCGGGAGAGGTCACTTACTGTAGAAGGAGAGAGAACCGGTGGAGAGATAGCAGGAGCAGCAGCAGCTCTGCCGCTCTGCCCATCCTCCCCGTGACAGCGCAGCGTTACGTGCTGCCTCTCCGCTCTGTCGTCAGAGCAGCCCCAGCCTCCCGCCCGCGCACAACTCCTCTCTGCTCTGCACCAGAAAGGAGCATCCTCTTCTCTACGCCCTCCCTCTCTTTCGTATCCTCTCTCCCTCTCTCTCTCTCTCTCTCTCTCTCTCTCTTCCTCTCTGTCAGTCGGTGTGTCCTCAGAATGAGGTTAGCAGCACCAGTAGCAGCAGCAGTGGCAGCAGCAGTAGATAGAGACAGCAGAGCCACAGTTACTGCAGCAGCCAGGAGAGGCTGTCCTTCAGCTGTGCACCGTCTACCGCTGCATTCACCCCTGCCCTGAGAACGCAACGCTCATCCTTGTTCTCTCTCTCTGTGTCTCTCTCTCCTTCTCCTCCTCCCTCACCTTCTGTCCTCTTTGAATTCCTCCCTCTCTCTCTCTCTCTCTCTCTCTCTCCCTCTCTCCCTGTAGCAGTGATGGGGAAGACCACCATGTAGAGACAGAGAGGCAGCGGAGGCAACAGCAGAAAAGCAGCAATGGGAAACCACACATGGAGCGGATCTGGACTGCAGCCGTGGTGAGCCTGAGACCGACGGGACTTGCAACCACCATCATTGCCCTTCTCAGGACCTGACCACCGGGGCTGTCCGACGCTCACCTGGATGCTCCCCACTTGTGTTTCGTCATCCCCTCCTCTCCTCGTTCTCTGCTGCTCTTTCTCCTCTTCTTCTGTTTCTTCTCTTTGATGTTTTTTTTTTTTTTTTGGTCTATTGATATCTGACAGTCTCTCCTGAAACAGAGAAGCTGCTCATCAGTTTGTTCCCGCGGATTCCCCCCATTTTCAATCTCTCTGTCTGCCTACTTTACCTACGAGTGGCATTCTTTCCCCCCTTTTTTTGGTTGTAGTTGCCTGCTTGATACCTATTTTGGATTTTTTTTTTTTGGATGAGATTGACCTCATCTCTCAGTTGTGCAAGCTTTTTCATTGATCTATAAGCAATAACAAACACTTACCTAACTGACTTACCTAGCCGACATCATGGGGGACATGTCGAACAGCGATTTTTATGCCAAGAACCAAAGAAACGAGGACAACCATGCGGCAGGCTTCGGCTGCTCGCTCATGGAGCTGCGCTCGTTGATGGAGCTGCGCGGCACAGAGGCGGTGGTCAAGCTCCAGGAGGACTACGGGGGCGTAGAGGGACTGTGCAAACGACTGAAAACCTCACCCACAGAAGGTGAGTCCCCGTGCTTGTCTGTGTGTGTGTGCTCGGGTGTCTCTCATATGAAGGAGCTCATCTTGAGGAATGCGTTCCACCGCTGTGTGCTGAGCAGACCACAAGATTGACGATACATTTCTCTCACCTTAACTGCTATTGATCATTATATACTCGGTGCATCTGCTTTAATTGGTGTGAAAATCACTGGTCGAAGCACAAACATGCACAAACCTTGCAAAGCACCTGGAGAAATGCCTAAGCATTGCATGAGAACAGCAGACAGGGGAGGGAGTCCTGTTTGAAGGGAACTAATGAAAATTCTTCTCAGCCGGCTAGTGTTAGACCTGTTTAGTATGCATAAAAATCTCTGTGGACTGTTTAGCCCTCTCTCACTCCCCCTCCCCCACATAAGCCCACCCTCCCTTGTCATTCTTCCATCCCATCAGCCAATCGGCCGAAGCCTTATTAAGGAACAGGTCTCTGGGGCAACACAGTGGAGGTTTTGACCACGTGGGGATGTGCTGTGGCATCTGCAAATGTAAAATGGGCTTGGGAGGAATGAGAAAGTAACAAGCACAATAATGGATAGGCAGTAAACAGGTACTACCCTTGTCTCCTGTTTATTTATTTTGTGGTAAATTATTAAAAGGAAGAAAAATATTTCTGTTATGCAGTGCAAATGCAATATATTCCTCCTTTCTGCTTTTTTTCTATCCTAACATTTGTTGTTTAGTTTATTTGAATTATAACACTCTGAGAATTGCATTGGATACAATCACAGCCTGTGGCACCACAGAATCCCTTCATATGCATTTTATCACTTTCCAACCTAAGCAATGACATGATATCCACTTTAGGTTGACATCTATAGTTTAATGGCCGAACTACAAATAATATTTAAAAAAAAAAAGAAGAAAGATTCTCTGTTGCTTCATCCCAGCTGCAGTGCAGTGACAGAACACCATAATGGCTTCATCTGTGTATTGAATATTTATAATGGTGTCGAAATCATCCATCTCCCCTGATGGAGGGAACATTGATCAGTATTCATGTAGTGCCACCTGTGTGACATCAGAGGTAACCTGTAACCTTATAGGCTGATAGTCACAGAAGATTGTGTTCCCCGGTGTTCTCATCCAATAGCACCACTTCTAGGTCAGTTGATGGTAATACCTGCGGCGAGAAAAATGGCAGAGTAAACTAGATCAATTCAAAGAGACAAAAAGTCAGTAAAACAATACAATAAAGAGCAACTCAGATTGGGATGGAATAAAATAAAAAGCACTGATGATCTCTGACTGAGACAGGGGATGCAGTGCCTATTGCCATATTTGCAGCATCAGCTGCATGTGAAACGATGCCTGCAGTGTTACAGCGATGCTGAAATGAAACTGAATTTGAACTAGCAATAAAATTATAATAACAGACATAAAATTATAATTTTATTTTCCCATTCTCATGAGCATCCTGATTAGATACACGTACATTACATTTTATCAGTAGGCTAAACACTACTTCAGAATCACAGCCTGCAGACTTGCAATAAAACCAAAATAGAAATAATTAAACTCATGACATAGAATCACGAATATTGGAATTATTAACATGATTTCTTCTATTGGTTATTTCATTTGATGAACGCGACATTTCACCAGCACAACACCATGTGAGGGAAAAGCACATTCGAGACTTCATTAGCCTAAAACGTTACATAGTACCAGTAATAAATATAAAACATAAACATAAATATTTACCTTTGTGTTTTTTCATAATCACAAAATACATTTTTATTATATTATACTAACATTATTCTGGATCAATGTGTGTAATTTCAGTTCCTCCTGCTTTATATGTTCAGGGGGTAAAATATTAATATTCATCACCATCATATAAAGGAAATGGAAGAGGAGTGACTCTAAGGGGCATTTCAGGATGTATACAAATGTAACGCTCTGCTGGCTTGATCATTCAAAACGTTACGACCTCAAATGTGTGCGTGCCATTAATTATTCTGATATTTATTGGATTTACAAGAATACATTGTGCTTCTTGTGCAGCACTCCGGATAAATGAGGCACTTCCCAATAATAGTTTGTCAACATTTTCAGTGGTTTCTCTCAAGTCATTAAATTTAGGTTGAGATCTTCTCCCACTGCCAACAAGCAGGGTGCCCTTCTACTCTCATGCCTGCTTATAATTATTAGTTGTTCTAATTAATTATTTTATCTCTCGCCGGAACATTCACTAAGTGGAAACTGAGTAATGGTATCTGCTGCTATTTGCATTAGTGATCCCAGGTGTTCCTATGTTTATGCTGTGTGGGTCCCCCCCGTGTGCTGTGCGGTTGCTCCACACAACATATGTTACCTCAGAAATATGATCATGGCAATTATCTTTGAAGGTATTCTGTATTGCTTGCTGTCATCATGTGTGGTGTGTGTCATGTGTATGTGTCCCAGGGGCCTGCGTTTGATGGTAAGAGGCCCTGAGCACGGTTGACCTATTAGCCCCGTATTCTGTCGCCTATACCAGCCCACTCACATGATACTAATAGTTCATGAATGGCTAAAGCCCATCATGCAGCAGAAAGTGCAGAAGTGCAACCAGTGAAGAGGTTTCACTCATGACCACATGCATTGCAGCATTAAGCTCCTACTGCAATGAAAATGAAGATTTTCAAGAAGAAATATCACAAATAGTGGCTCAGCAGTCAGGTATTTGATGTATTTGTTTATTTACCTAATAGGAAATGTATGTTATGTATGACTGAGGGTTGAATTTTCCATCAGACTAGAGAATACATGAGAGACTGAGGACAGCTTCAATAGCTCCCCACACACACATAATGTACATGATAGGAACTAAGAGAATCTTCTTTTAACACCTCTTAAGGCATTATTATGTTTTTATCCGTTTTCTAAAGGTTAAATGAGCCCAGTGGAGTTAATTGGTTTCTAAAATAGAGAAAAAGCATGGGTTTATTTGAAAACATTTGAAAACATAAACATCTAGAAAAATACATTTTTTTCTAAATTTAATGAGATACCTTGGCTTTTCTCAGTAGCCCACTTCCTTGCAGTGTATACCTGCAGCCAGGATGTAGTTACCTATGTGGGGCCTTGTAGGTGACTGTGGGGTGAAGAAGCTAGCGTTTCCCTCGGGCAGCCAGCGGGTGAATGGCATGAGTCATTCAGGGGCCAGATGGGATGTCGGACTACAGCTTAGTTTCCGAGAAGGGCTGGCAGGAAGCTGCTCGGGGTCTGACCTGCTTCTCTTGAGATAGGAGAAAAGGCAGTTGTTGGGTGTTCACGGTGCGCGGTGTTTCTCAAGGGACCATGGGGAGCTGCAGCACATCGACAGGTCCTCCTGGGCTGCGAGCAAGGAATTGCAAGAGGGTGCTCAGGGCAGAGCTGTTCCTTGAGGGTTGGGAGGATGAAGAGGTGCTCAGGGCATCAATAGTCTTTGATGTTGCGAGAAAGGGAGGGTAAGAGGGTACTTACAGAGACTGTGCGGGAAACGAGGAGTAAATATAGATACATGCGGAAACCCCATTAAACACAAGGAGCCATCAACCTCACAAAACTCCAGTGGTAAGATTTGTAGTCAAATTGGATATGACTGATAAAAGTAGGATAACATTATGCTGTGAATTAAGCAGTGAATGATTTAAAATATACATCATGACAAGCTTATGCAAATGTTCCTTAAAAAGCCAGTCACCCCTGGGATTGTTGATCTGTTCACAATAGTTAATAGTATTATCACCCAAAGCAGAACACCCAACAATACCCCTAAAAAATCGGCCCCATAACTGCCACAGTCACCTTTTTAATAACGTCAAGTTCACCATCTGCAGAGCTGTACGACAGTATGACTTTACACACCAAGGTGATAGAATAAGTGCTATCTCATGCATGCTGAAGTGAGATAGCACTAAATACTAATTAATAGGGCAGGAACTTTGAATAAGCAGCAGGAATTCAATCCGAGAATAAAATTCAGCAGTTTTTCCTCTCTATTAACTTTTGTAGCCAGCCTGGGACTATTAAATTTTCCAACCAACTTCAATTTTCATTCTGTACCCTCACCTCTTTTCTGGCTAATATTTTCTCTTTGCCCTCTACAATGTCACCTCACCTATGATTGCATCCATAACAGATGCTATTTTAACCACCCCAGAATTATATCTAAACTGTAATTATATGTGAATATTAAAAAAAACAAACTGCAGTTTAATCACGACACCTCCACCTCATGTCTCCTATCCACCTTCAATTCTCTTATTCTTCACCCCAAAGGTAGTTCTATGTGAAAGGTTATCTCAGGCTTGCACAGTCTGGAAGTGAAAGTCCTGCTTCATTTTCTGTGTAGATGATGTAAGGTGGTTCAGGCTTGGATGGCCACGACGCTGTCACAGTTAAATCATCAGATGAGCAACAGTCTTAGAAATATATCTTGATGTTTTGAAAAAGGAACAAACCGCTGCACATAAAAATGCATGAACAGAAGTTAGCTATCCAAACACTATCCAAAGGTGCAGCTTTGGTACAAAACACACAGTCATGACTCTCACGCAGGCTGATGGCAAATGGGATTGAAATTTCAGACTTTGTAGAAACCAGATAATACTGAACATCCAGCAAGCTTAAAATTGTTCACTTTTGGATTCTGTATGAGTTATTTATCAATTTTATGTTTTTACTGTAACAACAAAGCATTTTAATTTTAATTTTGCCACAAGTGTGATTGACCAACCTCTTTTCCAAAGCAACAGCAGAGAAGGGTAATGGTTATCACAGTATTTTGAAATGAGAATAAAAAAAAGAGACATACATTGAAATAATTAAAACTAATGGCCATATTTTTTCATCTAACTCTTGGAAAAAAGAACAACGTTTTTTGAAAGACAAATATTTCCTCCCACTCGGCAACTCTGCTGTCTTCTAGCTAAAAACATCTTATTTTCGTCCTTCATAACTCTCCTCCCCTCCAGGCCTCCTCCTCATCAACCTTTCCACCTGCCCTGACTCTCTCTCTCTCTCTCTCTCTCTCTCTCTCTTTCTCTCTCTGTCTCTCTCTCTCCACCTCCCATTCTTCTGTCTCACCACACCTTACCTCTCCTCTTTTCTCCCTCTCCGCTGCTCCCATTTCTATTTTGGTGTGCTGGTCGGTCGCTGATATCCCAGTGGGCCGGTGTACAGCGTAGCCTAAATAGACCTGCTCTACATCTATAACCTTCATCATCTCTCTCTTCCACTCTCTTCTTCTTCTTTGAAGCGAGTTAGTAACAATGTAGCAGTGGTGGAAAAGTGGCTCGCCATTTCTAAACTTCTGTTTGTCCCTAAACTGCTGAAACCAAAATGTAGACTTTTTTTTTTATTCATTTTTCTTTGTTAAAACAGGATCAAAACTAAACAATGTCTTGAACACAAACAACAAAGATAACACCACAGTTATTTTGGCATTAAGCTGATTAAACTATAGTGACATAGAGCACAGCAAGCTTTGACAGGTGGAAAAGAAAAGGCTTGCAGAAATGCAAGTGACAATCAGTTGATTGAGGAGAATTGTGTTTATGGCAGATCTTTGAGGGGAATGCCCCTGTGTGACTTTTTGTGGCAGTAATGACAGTGGTGGATGGTGGCCAGATGATGCATCATACGCAGTGCCTGCACTTCTCATGGGAGGAGGCTGTTGATGGTTCTTGTGTTAACAGTCCACTCACCCAGTTAAACACTTGACTTGCTTATCCGAATGTGATTCAGTACCGTGCACACACACACACACGTCAACAACAGGCCCAAAATGTCTCTACACATAAACAGCATAGTGTCTCACACCCTTGATCAGTGATTTGTATGTTTGCATCCACTTTTCTTTGATGACATTGCTGTGATGTCAAGGACACAGAGGTAGTGTTTGTGATGTGTGTGGTCGGCCAAACATGTAGACAGACAAAAATAAAAAATAGCCAGCCTGGATAATTGAAACGTTCTCCACCACCCAGGTTAGATGTAACAAGATGAATTTGATTGAGAAATGAGTTTTTTTTTCCTATTATGCTGTTACCTCCTCTTGCAGACACAGTTGTCCATCTGGTATCATACGTGGCTTTGTAGATTCCCTCTGTCATATAAGACAGTGCTGTGCCACTATTACTCTTCTTATTCCTCCTACATATCTCACTCGCCGTGTTCTCTACTGCTCCCATGACGAGGCCTTTATGAATTCTATACATAACTCAGGAAACCGTTTGCCCCACGCATCTGTCATCCACCTCTTCTCACCCTCTCTCTCTCTTCTCCTCTCCTTCTCCCTCCATCCCTCTCTGTGTATGCAGAGTTTGGCTGAACCACCCCCCCTCCCGCTCTCTCATTTCATCTCATTTTCCTTTCACACCCACCATCTCCCTGTTTTCCTTCTAATCTTTTTTTATCCCTCCCTTGAAATAAAGTCCACATTTCAGTCTGGATGCTCCCACATTTCTGCACACTTCTCCCCTTCTCATCTTAAACCCATCGTCCCTTCCTCCTCCCCTTCCGTTCTTCTCGCCTGTTTGCCCCCCATCCCGTCTCTCCTCCTTGCTCCCTTTCTTTTCCTCCCTCCCTCCATCCCAGATGAACATACTTATCGCGTCCTCCAGTCGCAGCACCGCGAGCGCGTTCCCCTCTGACGCAGTCTATTTAATCTCCGTCCCACAAGGGATCTCTCACATGGAGCAGCCGCGTCTTTAATAAGGACAATTTCTCCTGCTCTGCAACTCCTCTCCTCCTCTCCTCCTTGCCCTCCCCTCTCCTCCTCTTCCCCAAGTGACTCTGTAAAAGGGATAGAAGAGGTAGAAAAAGCGAAAGAATGAAATAGGAAAGCAGTGAGGAAGAGGGAGAGAGAGAGATGGCTCTCAGAGGACAGATTATAAATGATACACAGCCATTTTGCTCTGCGAGGCTGCAAAACCACATCGTGGGCAGACGACACTCACAGACACACACACACACACACACCTACACACACACACACACACACACACAGACACACACACACACACACACACACATAGACACCACTACTCACACAGGTGTTCTTCTGCAGTGTAGTAGCAGTGACCTTGAGGCAGACTTAAGCAGCGCTGTGGCACAATGGTCAATCTGCAATAACACTCTGTATGCAATATTAAGGAGATTTACCAGGGATAGAATATGCTCAAGTCTTAAGGAGCGCTTCAGCAAAAAGACAGATTTTATTGATGGTTAATAAAAATAATTCTAATTATTTTACATCCACAACAAGCACTAAACAAATGAAAAGAGCTTACATGTTGTGGGAATGTAACATGAGGATCACTATATTTTCTGCAAAAAGGACCTTGCTTTCTCTATTTACATTTTGATCTTTATATCTTCAAATCCATCATGTACGCAATGAAAAAGTTTCTCACTCTAAAGAAACGATTGTTGGACGTTGAAAGACAAGACCCAACTATCCCATTCAAAATTAGATCTACAGTATATGTGGTGTGATTTTCATCAGAGTTGACCATAAAGATTGATATCACAATACAGCATATTGATTAAAACGCAATTCAGAATTTGGCTGTTATTATTCAGAAAGGACCAATCCCACAGAATGTTCATGCTTTTTATCATCTTGAAAAAAAGCAAAACAACATCAGGATAAATAATCTTTAAAGAATAGTTTACTGTAAGATTTGAGCTTGATAGCTTCCTGTAAATGGAAAAACCCTCCACCCTTCATCATTGACTAGCAAACAATTAGAGCTGCGGATTTGATGCCTTGATATAAAACAGGAAGCCACAAAAAGCTTCTCCAACCTGGCAACATAAAAAGTTATTATGTCCATATAGCCTCCTGTTCATTTATCAAGCATTCATAAAAAAATACATTAATAAAGTCTGTAGTGACACCTGATAAACCTTTTGATTGCCTTACTACAATGTATGCCTTGCTGCAAAGCTGTGCCTTTTTATCAATGCCGCATAATACAAAAAAATGAGCAGGTGTTGGGAAAAATAATAATGGCTTGTGAACATTTCCACTGGGAACCGATGTGAAGTGCAATCACTCCTCAAATGCTTAGGCTTTTATATCAGGGTCTGATTACTGTCTCTGGAGAAGTACACTCTGCACTGGTTTGCCAGACAGGTATTAAACAAAGTGTTGGGCGAATATAAAATTTATATCCATTAGACAAACACTGAAATTCGTCCATAATGTAGAACAAGCCTTCTTGTTTGAGAAATTGGCCTTGAATTTATGAACTATCCTTTACCTCAATAGTGCCCACTAATAGTGGTGCACATCCATTGAAATGCCAGTATACTATATTGATTTTCCTCATGACAGATATGCCAGTTACAATAGAAGCATGATCAGATGAACTGGAGTTGTCCTGATCTGTCAAAACAAAGCATGCAACAATAATTCAAATGTTTTTTCTTATTTATTTATTTGTATTCTAATATGCAAATTGGTGGCAAATTAGAGAAACGCGTAAAGTGTCACTGTAAGATTTTTGGTCAGAATAATTTCAATGTTACAACGTGTCATCGAAGGATAAAAGTTTTTACACACAATAACTTTGCACTGATTTGCAGTGACCCTTCTCAAGTGGACCCAAATCTTCTGTTTCATTAATTAAGTTAATCAAATAAGTGCTGCCTGCCTTAAATTGTGACCTTATTTACTTCATCTTACTCATACTATAGGTCTAAATGCAGATGTCACATTTGTCACTGGTGCTATTGAAGCTCTGTGCTCCAAAAATGAACCCTCTTTCAGTCACTTTAATCTTTTCCTTTTGCCATCTTGATAAAAAATCTGATTCAGATGCACCTGCTCAGCATTTTTCTACGTCATAGATCACGATTAACTGTACCACACAGTGCACCTATGTTGAACATCTGCATTTATTATTTTAACTGGCTCAATGTATTTCACGATACAGTGTAGTAGTAGTTTTATTGAGGCAGTGAAAACTTTCTCCTGTTAAATCCCAGCTTGTCGGAGAGGCTGTCAGACAGACAGATATGTGAACACACAGAAAAACACAGATGCTGGACATGGCCGGCAGTAAAGTCTGCTGTCCCAAGAGATGCCTGACTGAATTAAGAGGACAGATGCCAAAAACCAGACTCTATTGGCCTGCTCCCATGGAGCCTGGTGCTGACTCACAGCCATATACAGTATGTTTGCCTGTGTCAGTGTATACTATAGTTTACAGATTGCTATTTAGTAGATTTGATAGAAAATAGGGAAAATGAAAGCGATTGTTTTGGTATATTCCAAACATGATATTCCAAGCACTCAACCTAGTCCTGAAAAAAATTACATATCAGTCGACTTTCCCTGAGGAACAAATACTCCACATGATAAGATTTGATTTATGAATTTTACAAATCTTTAAGCTTTGAATTTTAATTAGTCAGTTTATTCTAAAAATAATCCAGTTGTCTGTTTACTTTACCTAGGATGTTACAGATGATTGTGATGGTTTAATTATTTCACATCTGTTCTGATTACATTATTATCTAATCTTGTTATTATCGCTCATAAGCATCAGGGAATACCAAATGACAGTGGAGTGAAATGTTTTCTTCCTCTTTTTTGCTGCCAGACTGCCTTGGCTTTGATATAACTGGTGATGCTATGCTAAAGCATTAAACCAGCTACTTTCATATTGTAGCGTAGTAAGATCCTATGTAAGATCCGTTTTTCATCCGTATCTTACTTGACGGTGCATTAGAAGACTAGTTAGGGCATTGTGTCTTGTTTAAAGGCTAACAAGTTTTCTACCATCAGGCCGCTACCTCACCTCATTACTTTAGTTTCTGCCTGGCTGGAAAGTATGCACTTAGATAAGTGTTCAAAACTACAGTGGCAGAAACTGACATCTCCAAATGTTTCTCTGTCCCAGGTTTCTGTCATACATCTAAATCCAGTTCTTGTCCTCTGAAATGTCCTGAATCTGAACTGGCTGCTGGAAGCCCGGAGTATGGATAGCAAGTTGACAGGCGTGGTGATGCTTTTAGCTGAATATGCAGAGTCCCGGGCTATAACCGGCTTGTTTCTCTCCATGTCAGCTCTTTTCCTGAGTTGACCTCTCTCCTCTCACTTCTCCCACTGTGGGGCAGAACAAGGGTGGTACCACTGCTGCCAACACAGACAGACAGCATTTCCTTCTCAAGGGCACATAAACAGATACAGTCTTGGACCAGGTCCAGCTCTGCCTTGCTCAAGGGCACAGAGCAGCTATCTCTCAGCTCTGAGTTTAGACATACTGTAGAAAATAATCCATAAGTTCCCAGCAGCAGCAGAAAACAGCAACAGCAACATGGGTTGTGTGTCGATCTAACTCAGAGCTGTACCTTTTCTAAAGCTTTAAAATGCATCCCTCAATGCCTTGACCATTAGCATAAAGAAAGCAGAGAGTAAGCCTGCTTAGTCTTGCCCAGGGGAGTAGGGATACTTCCACAGATAGACAGACTTACCCAAGGGCGCAGGATCAAAGCACCAAAATCAGGCATAGCCTAATGTGCAAACACATCATTTCGGCTTCTACAGTTCACTAATCTACCCCTTCTCTTGTGACAGTGTTATTCAGCTACTGCAATTTTATGCAGGGGACACATCCAATACAGCAGCTTCAGGTTTAAAAGAATCTTCATTCGTGGATTTTGTATATTCAGCCTCCAATGGTGGAAGAAGCAATTAGATCCTTTACTTAAGTAAAATATCAATGCAACAATGTACAAAAAACTTCATTATAAGTAAAAAAAATCATCCATTTGAAATTTTTACTTATATAGAAATACAGTTTGAATAACCATCAAAATGTATGTAAGTTTGAATTGCTTCCTATACTGTCAGGTGGATTAAGCTAAACCAATGTGGTGTGTTTTTATAAGCTCTGATGTGAAATACTAATATTTAAAGTATTATCTAAATAGAGAGTTAAGAAACAACGTTTTTCTCTCAGAAATCAGCGAATATTTCAGAACAGTCCTTAAATGTATGATAATGGAGATTTAAATTGCCTGTTCAGTCACTATCTTTCACAAACTACTGCCTATGGCCAACAAATGAAAGCACTTGTATATGCATTATCACAACCTGTGAGTCAGGGATGAATTTCCCTAAAAATCACAAGTGGCAGACAGTGTAGTTTGCTTTTCAACTCATATATGTAGCAGCTGTTTTTCTGGTCTCTGCTATCTTTCTGTTTTTTATATCTTCATCAATTTAGTATATTTAGATTTTGGATGAAAAACGAAGACTGTGTTATGAGCATTCTACATTATTGTCTGATGTTTTATTAACAACAACCTTTTCTCTAGTCTAACGAAAATATTGTATCATTACTGGTTGCTGCTATTTAAGTTTTTTCGTTTCCGTTCATAAACATGACCCTGCTAACATTAAATGGCTTACACAGTGGCATATGGAAAAATCAATTGTGCTGAACACCATGTAAGTACATCTGTTTCATGTCAGGAATATTAAAGGAGAAGCATCCATTTGTGCAGCAGCTGGAGCTTTTTGGATGAGGTTTCATGGGCTCAGTCACATTACAGTTCAATCAAAATGCTACTGCATAGCGTAAGCAGAGATCGATACTTTTTCAACTCTCCTCTGTCATGTGTCCCCTCAGTGTTAGTGTTTGTCAACACATATTGCAAAGTTTGTTTGTTCTTATATGCTTCCAATGTCCAATGAAATATTTTTTATACTTATGTACACATATGCTTGCTAAAATGACAAAATCATATTGAATAATGCCAAAATATTATCATGATTAAGAGTATGTTTTAAATTCAGTTGGCATTTGCCCTCCACAGTCATCAGCACCATGCTGGCTGTAATCCAGACAGTGTATTTTCCCTGCAGTTCATAGCAGACCGACAGTAAAGGGGCACATTAGAGTGTGTAGATTTCCCTTACCTGTCATGACTATTTCATGACTCTCTCTGGTAGTTTGAATTTTAATAGCTGTCCCTATTGTGTCCGGAGCTTATCTGAGCCCCTGGGTGAAACCAGAGACTGACACCCAGATGGGAGACAGCAGATAGACCACTGTCATTCTCCCTTTCAGCCTCTTGGCCCTGGACACTCTCCCTTTTCACTCCCAAAAGGAAAGGGGAGGGGCGGCAGGGAGTTGCTGATTTGTGCGAGCGTGCATCTGCTGCGTTTGTGCGCAGTGCAAAAAATTGTTTTACACTGTATGTTTGCAGACATGAGGGAAGATACAACAGCTCTCCATCCACACAGTTGGCCCAAAGTCACAGGTTATTTGACATAGAATGAAATAGAATGAAATCCTTTCACTGTGCTGTAAGTTCACTTGGGAATTATTTAAAATTAACAAATGATTTACAAAAGAGACTGAAACGATATTCTAAATGTTCCTATATTCCTACAGTCATACACATACACACACTCTCACTATCTCTTTCTCTTTCTCTTACTCTTTCTCTTTCTCTTTCTCTTTCTTTGCCACACACGCACACACAGAGGCACACACACATCTCCCCACACACAGAGGCTGTAAACAGATGTCTCATTAATGTTGTGTCCACATGTAGGGCATTCAGGCCAGCTGACATTACAGTGTTTGAGGCTCAGCTGCTGGAACAAATACACTAAATGACTAATATATTCATTACGAGTTTCAATTTTTTCTCTCTTGTTTTTCCCTTTTCACTGCCGGTAATAGGTGGTCTTTTTTTAAGGTTCCCACCACCAATCTTTGACTCATTGGATGATGGGAATTTTCTGATGATGTCTGCAAAGTGACGTTTGTGCTTTTAATCTCATCACTGTGTATGAATTAGGTTGTACACAACATAATGCACAACTACAGTAGAAGCACAACTCAATTCTGACAGTTTTGTTCTTTTGATTATTTTTAATCATATGTTACTCCACTGTGTCTCACAGATTATATTTATGATAAACATCCATGTATTGCCCCTTACAGATGGTCATGAAAAGTAACCTAGAAACTGGGCGTAATTGGTTTGATGCTATTGAATCTCCCCACCAATGCAAACACAGCAGAATCATTGTCATTGGCTGTAAGAATGACATCACATAACATGATCTTACCATGATCTTAATATGATCAATGGTGCAGCCCCAGTGGGCATACACATGATTGTTTTAAATGTGGGTCACATGCAACAGGGAAGGCACAGACGCATGGATCCATAACGTGAACTGGAACTCGCCCATGTGCGCAGATTTTTCTCACAATAATAATGTGTTTCATTAATTTGAATAAAGACCATATGCACTGAAGCCTTCATCCTACATGAGTCACTGTCAGCTTGTTTCTGTTCCGAGCTGCTCTTGATGTGCTATTTGCCAGTCCTCCAAAAAAGATTTCTCAGAGGTGTAAATGAAACCTTTGGGTACTGAAATTCTGTGATATGAGCAGCATACACTAACCACATCTATGGGTTTTCATTGTTGTTCTGTAAGTGCAGAGGCCTGTTGTTTCTTGCATAACATTATATAATCATATTTTCTCCTGCAACATTATAAAAGAAAAAGAAAAACTACAACAAGCATCGTCATAGAAACCAAATAGCATGTGTACTTTGGGTTAGAACACAATAGCTTATAAAATTAATGTGGGATGCATTATTCAGATTTTAGACCTCAAGATTTATACAACCATCTTCATCCAGTTATATAGTATGAAGTTGGATCACTAAGTAATGATCAATTATCTTGTGGAGTGTGTGTGTGTGTGTGTTTTGTGTGGGTGTGGGTGCATGTGTTGGTGTGTGTGCATGTGTATGTGTTTCTGTTTTTCTATGTGTGCATTCATGTGTGTGTCTGTGTGTGTGTGTGTGTGTGTGTGTGTGTGTGTGTGTGTGTGTGTGTGTGTGTGAGAGAGAGAGAGAGAGAGAGAGAGCTGTGAGCTGTGTTCTCTCACTCCACTCTGCCATCTCTTGCATGAGTCAGACTCATATAGCACAGTGCGTGACAGCAAAACTCACCCACTTGTACAGCTGCCCCCACAAACCCATGCATGCACACACACACACACATACACACACGATTACATATTGTTTATTTTGAGGACTGCAACATAAATTTCATTTGGTTTGCTGGGAGAAAAAACTGCTCTGGCATCTAAGCCTTTTTATAGGAAACACAAATTATGCGGCTTGCGAGAGTAAGTTCAGATGCTTGTTTGTCTTTAAAACGACAAGGGGTTTCTGTTGGTCACTGTGTAGCACTGCCAAAATCAAACATAACTCAGCTTTGGAAGATGTGTGCAACATCCAGAGATGACAGAGCCAGCACCTATGAAGCTCAGTAGTTAACACTCTATATCTGAAATAGTAGGGGGGGGTTATGTGCCAGACTATTTCTTGGCCAGGACCAGTAACTTCCTCGAGTCTCCACTGGTTGCCTGGTAACTGGTACCCGCTAAGAAATAGTAATCCCCCCTCACTCACGTACAGACCTGAGAGTGGTATCAGTCTTCTCATGTGACTCTCAGTAACTACACAAATAAGCATATTTCCCAAAATGCCAAACAATCCCTTGGAAGTCATTTTCCTGTAAAGGCAGCAACTGTGACCACATCTCGTCTCAGCTTGGTGTAAACATGAAAATCTGATCCTGTTCCCAGACTTTGTTTTTCTCAGGTGTAGCTCAGTACATCTGCGGTATTAGACAGATCTGTCATTTTGTCCGCACAAGCAGAAACATACCATAATAGGCCGTAGTATGAACACACACACACACACAAACACACGCACACACACTCAGTACATGCGTGATGGGAAAGACATGGTGTCAGAAATTGCTCAGTGTCACTTTCCAGTCCATTACCTTTGAGATGGGGCTGTCCGTAGGGGAAAGAATGATAGATCCGCGCGTGTGTGTGTGCGTTTGTGCATGCGAGCGTGTATTTGTGTTAGCGTGACCCCGTGACTCCTCATGAAATGAGAGGATGCATTTTCTCATCTGTTTGTTTACATACAGTAAAGTATGTCTGCTTGCCCATTTTGCTTCAATGAAGACATGTCGCATCAACTCGTCCTCACTGGGAGAGAGAGAGAGACTATACCTCCGTCTCGCCCTTTAGCATTGACGCGGAGCGGAAGGAATCAGAGCACGTAAAATGGCATCGTAAGCCGTGCAAAGGCAACACCAAATAAGATGAGGCTAAAACAAAACTTCATCAGAATGAATAAATCCTTGTCGAATGTGGGACGGGGGTTGAGTCACCCCTTTTCTGCTATTTTAAATGCTGCACTAACATCAGTCCCCCGATGTTTCCCCCAAAACATCCAACTCTAATGTGCCTAAGTGACAATAAGGGCTTCCTTTCTTTAATTAAGTCTTCATTTAACAGAGGGTGGACCTGCTGTGCTGTTGGGTGCCCCTCCCACCCCTCACAGGAATCATTTGTTCATATTTGTTTTATTCCCCACTATCATGAAATACAGAGTGGCTTCACCCTAAACCCTTTGATCTGATTTTCACATAAATCCATTTTTTCTCCTCTTGTATCTCTCTCGGCTGTGATGAATCCTCTGACATTATTTTTTGCTTTGCTCTCTCTCTCTCTCTGGTTAGAATTTAGTTTTGTCAAGCTTTGTTTTTGTCTCTGTTTCAAAAAAATACCTTGAAAGTACAGTATGCATGCTGTGGAAAATGTGTCACCTTGGAAACTGAACTTCCACAGTAATTGCTCTTAAACATTGTCTTTAAAACGTGAAGCATTTTGCAACACTGTTTGTACACACTGTCAACTCTCAACGGTCTCCAAGAATTATTAAGGATGGACAAAAATGAAGTCTTCTTTCCAGCATCTCAATGCAAAGTAAAAGCATAGAGAACTCTCTTCCCCTGAACTATCACCACAATGATAATGAATGTAGTGCTGTAATATCTTCCACCTTTTCCTACCTGACATCACCATCACCTTTGTAGCTTGACACACAGAGGTCTTTGTATTTGCATTTTGTGTCCTTTTCCTCATTTCTGTGTGAACCTTACAGTTATTGCCTGGATCTTTCTTAAACTTAAACATTCACCCACACAAAAGCAGTGCTTCTAATAACTTCTTCAAGAACATCTGCCCTTTGAAGCTATTTCTACCATACTCTGCCTTTTGTATGCCCAGTAACAAACCTCTCCTCTTTCATAGCATAAAATGGTGTCATTATTATGGAGGTCATTCTCAAGGACACTGTGACACATTTCTCCATCACTCCATCTTCTAATAAGAGCATGATAATTATCCACCTTTTAGCCACTGATGGGTTATTATTCATAGTGTTACTCTACATCCAGCCTACTCTCATTCTCTGTTTCAGTCCATGTCTCTCTCTCTCTCTCTCTCTCTCTCTCTCTTTCTCTCTCTCTCTCTCTCGTGCTCTCTGAGTCACTCTTCATCCCTCTCTGTCTTCCCTCTTCATTCCCCTCTTTTTAAAATGGTGAAAGCAGAGAATACATGTTGAAGCTATTGATTCGCTGCATAAAAAAAGCATCAATATTTTGCGGCATTATGATGATGATGTTCATCATCATCATCATAGAAGCCTGTTGCCATGGCGATTTGTTTTGGACATTGTGGCACACTGTATTGTGGGGGGTAAAAAAAAGTTCAGACAAACAGTCAGGAAGACATAAAACCAAACAAGGGGAAAATGGATTCTGCTAGGACTCAGTCATACACATTAAAATGTTCAATCCCTTATTTGAAGATTTATTCTCTAAGATTTATGTCAGATATATACACGCATAGATATGAACGTAATGTGTTTGCTGCTCCACTATGACATGCCTGTTTTACAAGGACATTTGGAGGTCATCACATCAATTCATTCTTTATGGTCTTTCCTTTGTTGGAACGTGCATGCCTGTGCACACGCATGCACATGCATGCATGCTCTCGGACACAAATCACATCTTCAACACGCACACAAACAAACACACACTTACATATTCACACAATCCCCAAGGTTCAGAGTCGTATTTCCACTCAGCGAGTGGGATGCATAGTGTTTCCATGGAGATCTATTTTTAGCCATGGACAAAAAAGGGCTAACTGTTAAAATATGCCATCATGTTCCCTCTGACTGAAAAAATCCCATTTCCTCTCAGAAGAAAGGAATGGAATAAAGTTTTTTTTTTCATGTGCCTGTCTTAGTTATTTGGAAACGGGATGTTAGGAAGGCAACTTGTGTCAAAGCAGACTTGAACTACTGACCCTGCTGTGTTTGACAGATGAGTCATTACTGGTCATAAATGATTGAGTGAGGGAGAGGGGGAGGAAATTTTTGTTTGAATTAAAATACCTATAAATCTTTGGTCTTTAATAATATTAATTCTCAAATCTTGCTAAACAATGTATCAGTTGAAAAGAAACAGTTATGACAATCACTTAAGTAATATGTTAAGAAAAAATGCTACAAGTGTTATTTGTTATAGACACAACAATCATAATTTCTGAACACTGTATTTTTAATTATGTAGTATCTTAATGTAGTATCTTAGTCATCATTACATTAGTGTTATCACTCTGCCAAACGTGATGGTCAGATTTTTTAAAAATGATTTAAGAGCAGAGAGGCTCATTACTTTGTGCGTTAAATTACAAAAGCAGGAGCAGCTTTTCTTGGCCATGGACTCATGGCCATGACCAAAAAATCCCATACTACTCATTTGTGGGGCAATCCTTTTCATGATTAATGCCATAATCATAAGTTTTCTAGTGGGCATCGCTAATGTAGCTGTCTAATGCTCCCTATCAAGTATGGCCAGATGTGGTTTATTATCAAGCAGGCCTGCTTAATTAGTATCCAGTGGAAAATGACTGAAAATATGAAAGAGTGACTTGATGGCATGTAACCAACTTTGCAAATACGATTAAAACAGGATGCATTTCTGCAACAGTAAATGGCTTTTACATCTTCTGCTGAGTCACCAGGATGCCCACTATTTATTTTATGTCCATCAGCTGACAATCTAAAAATGAACTGCAAGCTAATGCTAATGACAGTGCATTCAGCTCTCATCTCATTTTTCATTTTTCATTGGACTCAAATGTCCTTTCCAACAAGCTTTTACCTTTTGCACCTTCATTAAAACAATTACAGTGCGATTATGAAGTAACTATTCCCATCTGTTGTTCATATATATATTTAGGAAGGAGTTTGCTTGTATTTTATGGTCTGTTTAGGCTTCACCACTTGATAATAAACTCTAGCACAAAGACTCCTTTGAAATCACCTTTAATCCTCTGTGAGATTTGTTGTTGACTCATCTGTGGATCTGCCCTCTCACTGCCTCCTCAAAATCGACTGCCAGAGCAGTTAGGTGGGCTGACAGTGTTTAGCCTTCAATATTTCATAATCTGGCAAATGAATCTTAAGCAGCATTTCAGTCAGCCGTTCAGGAAGGCATGATAATGTAGCAGAGGGTTTTCCAAGAAGCAATGAGTATTTAATGATTAGGGAGATTGATTACAGCATAGCACACGTCTCAAGGGCATTTAAGGAGATCACAGTTAAAACATTTAACAAGGTTAAAAGTCATGCAGAACTAATGCACCATCTCATGTACATAGGTACCTATCACAGGGGCAGAAAGAGCTGAGTTTAGGCAGTATTCTGTATTTAAATGAGAAATGATTGCTGTTCCTATGCAGAATTGTGCATTTGCATGCGTTAACTAGATCCCCTGCCTCTGGACAGGTGCAAGAAATGTCGAATGGAAGGATTAGTATAATGTGTTTGTTGTTTTTAAGAAAAATCAGTGGATGCAGCAATGGGTAGAAATATGAGTGAATGTCATATTTGATGTACACCTGACCTTACTTGAAATATGGGTTTCGAAACAAGCCAAGTGTGGATATAATACAAGTGTGTGTGTGTATATCTAACCAACTGGAACTGGTTAAAGCCTGATCGTATGAGGCCTAGTTTTACCATGATACTGCAACTGCAGGCATGCTTGGCCAGCTTTATTACACACACAAACACACACACCCACACACACACACATACACACAAGGCACGTGCAGGCGGTCACGACTCACAGACCCATGCGCACACACACACACACATGCGCACACATACAGACATTGCTTGTGTGTGATGTGATGCAGGGTGCTGTGGAGATCAATGAGAGAGCATGCTAGGTCCTCTCACAGAGACAATTAAAAGAGAATGGATAATGAGGCTATTTATAGACTGATCTATTTGTAACCAGGGCATTCTCCTATGTAGGAGCTGGGAATTGTTCTCTTTTCAGCCTGCCCTCCTTCTGTCCTCTCTTTCTCCCTCTCTGTTGCTCCATCTCTCTTTTACAAGCAAGTGAAATTGATCTCTATTTCCTCCCTTTTTTTCTGGACCGAAACAATTGTTTTCTCAGTTATGTAATTTCTTTTCCCCCTCTCTTCCCGATGTCAGATGGATCCGCTGTTATTTCAAGCAGATGTTAATAACCCTTCTCACAATCATATGCATTCACCTGTGAAACAGTGTCATGCAGCAGCGATGTTATCAGGTGCAATCCAGGGCCACTCCTGGGAGACCCAGTGACGCACCATGCATGACATAATGCTGTGGTAATGTCTGTGGTTGTGAGGGAGAGAGAGAGAGAGAGAGAGGTGGTGAATACACATTGTGCTTGTGTGTGCGCTCAGCGACCAGATAAAGGAGCTACACTGAAAAGCAGCCCAGTAGAAACCAATAATGTAGCTTGATAGAAATCTTTTATGAATAATTTTAACTGAAAAGCTCACATTTGCATTGGCGCTATTACACTTGATGCTGCCTCCACAGCTTTGTGAGGATTTGACGTAGATGTGGTTTACAGTTCGCACCACTGCTGGAGATTCTTATTGTAGCTGTGATAAATGAGATTTAATATATGAACATTTATTAATATAAAGTTTGGGTAAGTTGTACTTAATTTAAAGGTCCATATTGTAAGATTTTAATGTAGATAAGTAAATAAATTGATATGTTAAGTCAAGCACAGTACACTGAAAAAACAGATTTTGTGATGATCAAAAATAATAGAAAATTTAACCCTTTTGGACCACACATACTGTCTGTGATTCTATATTGTCCACACACTAATCTAACATAATACTATTATTAGAAAATTGCACAGTTATGATAAGTGAGAGATATGTTTGTAAGTACCAAATAAACATGCCGACATTTACTGGTTACAGTGATATAAGAATATGAGCTGTTTTCCTTTTTATGTCCTTTTGAGGTGCATCAGATAAGCAGATAAGTATATACAACATGATATACAAAATGATACTGAATACAATGCATCGCACAAACAGAACTTAATGTTCTATTCTAAATTATCCCCATTGACTTACATAATGCAGTGTTTTAAGAAAAAGGACAGTTGAAAACAAAAAGCTACTCATTCCTGGTAATGTTATTTGTATTATGAAGTCCAACCACTGCTCTTACGAAAGCACTATATCTGATATATTTGAGCCTCTTGCCACATTACATGAGCTACTGTATGAGAATAATTTTCTGGGCAGTATTCTAAAAGAAAATTGCGCCTGGAGCCAGCGAGAAGTTCTCGAGATAAAAGAGCCAAAGATATTTGTGTACAGTAGTTCATAGTGTATGAGGAGGTGGATGAGGTCAAAGCACAAGGCCCTCGTCTCTTGAGCAGAATTATATAAGGAACGCAGAGCCGTGGCCCACTATGACTCAAACTGGTAATTAGACATGGTGTGGTGTGTATGTGTGTGGCGTGAGAGTGAGGAAGAGAGAAGGAGAAAGTTAGAAAATAAAGATCGATTACAAAGCAGGCTGTAAAAGACCACAGTTTACTCTGCAGCTTTGCATTTAAATAATTTTGTGCTTGGGGATGAAAATATAGATTTTCTTTGAATAATTGTAGAACCAAGGCAGCATGTTGTTATTTTAATATTAACCCTTAATATACACAATATAAAACTCACTGCGATACATCAGACAATCCTACACACTCTAATGATCTTTGTGCAACCATGTGATCTGACGCTTGCTCTTTTTTTCCTCCCTCTCTTTCCCTCTCTTCCCCCCTCAGGTCTCGCAGGTGCCCAAACTGATCTGGACAAGAGAAGAGAACTATATGGTAAAAATCTGATACCTCCAAAGAAGCCAAAAACCTTCCTGCAGCTGGTATGGGAGGCCCTGCAGGACGTCACCCTCATCATCCTGGAGATCGCCGCCCTGATCTCCCTGGGCCTCTCCTTCTACCACCCTCCCGGAGAGAGCAGCGGCGAGTGTGAGTGAGGCAGCAGCTCTTGTGACATCACTTCCTTTCAAAATGGTCGCAGTTCAGTCTCGAGAGACACACAGTGCAGTAGTTATCTCTGGTATCTCCAGTGTTGCTGAGCACAGCACAGGGCTGTAATTGCATTGGCCCACTAACATCACTTCCTATGACATTACTGACACTGGCTGACTTACACTTACATGTATGCACACACACTTTTTAATTGGCGAGGCAGGTCACACATTGTTTGTGACCTGCCTTAAGAGATCAAGTGACTCATCGAGCATAGGGGTAATTTTGTGTGTGTGTGTGTGTGTGTGTGTGTGTGAGTGCACATTATGAATGTGTTAAATGTGCGTATAAAAGGTACTGGGAAGGTTAATGAAGTGTTGAGCAGAGAAATAACCTTGAGCTCCCAGTGCCCATACATCAGCCCTGTGAGCCATGAAACAGGAAATGAAGACAGAGACCATAACGAGGTGCTGAGTCAGCAACATCAGTCACTGCTCTCAGCATTATCACAGTAATGGAATTCAGTTACTCTGCCAAAGGGACCAGTCATCATTTTAACGTGTTTAAAAAGGTAGAAATACGAGAAAGGAGAAGTAGTTACGGACGTCTTGCTTGCATGGGTGGTTAATCAAATAATTTCAGAGTTAATACATTTTTTTGCTGGTTGGTTGAGAAAAAAAGGGGATTAATGAGCGAGTAAATAAATGATTTACTTACTCAGCCAAATAGTTAGTTAGTAAAATTACTGATTAATCAATTAGTTTGTCAATTATGATCAGTGCCTATACTTTCAGAGTGTGCTTCTTATCGTTGCATCTCTCCATGAATGATTCAAAATAAAGCAGAGTAAGAATTATTATGCTAATAACTGCAGATACACATCTGCAGATACATAATCAAGTTTCCTTTTAACTTGAGGCAAAAAAGGTGCCAATATGCAAGTCTCTTCTCATATTCGAGTAATATGAATACATATGAATAGATATGAGTAGCAGAGTGATTCAGAAAGGTTCAGATTATCTGAACTTCATTAAAAATACCATTCAAAAATGTGTAAAATTGGAGCCTATATAATGTGTTTGCGGCATAATTTCTATATAGCGAATATCAATATCATAGCATCTACACATATGCATGCCATCATAAGCTCTCATCTTTGACTGCTGGTTTGTTGTTTTGTTTATTAATAGGTCAAGAAAAGCTCACCGGTCCAGAAATAGACAGTAGTGGGATGACTTAATTCTCATTTACATATGAAACAGCCTGGCTGCAGTTGAATGAGGAGGCGCTTAATTGTGTCTGTGTCAAACCCACAACATGCACTAAAGCAAGCAACAACTGAAAAATACAAAGGAAATACTATAAGAAGACATAAAACAACATAGTTTAGCAGATCCTCCAATCCTATTTGTTGAACTGACACTGTATGATCAGAACCATGGACAGCTACCACACTCGCCGTATCGCTTTCAAAGTGCTGAAGTGATCGAACAAGACAGACTGAACTCATCTTATTCATTTTTTTTGTATTGTATAAATAGTAATGATTTTAACGTTATTATTTTTTGCAATATTACTATTGCATAATCTTGACGAGATAGATTAGTTGTGAATCTCTAAATATTGAAGTGCATGTCAGAATCAGGAACTCGTTTCCTCTGATGAAATATGATTAGCAATGTAAAAAAAATCAAATGAAGGAACGGTACAATATTTAGTATAATGAATTATTTATTGTGCCAAAACTCACATGAATGCGTGAGTACATATATGTGTGCATTGATATTAGTAGCCCTACAGATACGGGAAGGTATGCCCTCTTTTTGTAGTGTATCCATTAAATGAAAATCATATTGATTGGGACCCCTCTGTAGAGCACCAGTAAATCCACATTGCTTGTTGCTGTCTAGTCCTTTGTTAAATCAGACCCTGTATATCTAATGTCTATAACATAGGGTCTGCACTCATTCCCTTGTGAACTGCAAGTGTTTTATAGTCCGCAGCAAATCACCCCATCGGGGGCTTTTGAAGTCAGCTAGCCAGAAGTCTTGGGCACAATGGCTCCCACAGTATTACATGAAGCAGCATGAGGAGGACTGGGAATAGGTCTTGTTTCATTCCCAAATATACCCCAGTCTGTGAGTGCACAGCCAGCAGACTGCAGGGCATTCATTTGAAGTACAGCAAATGAATGAAGAGGGCGAGGAGAAGGGAATTCTCTGAAGGTCATTCCAGCCAGAGTTCATTTCATTTCATGTTTGTCTTTTATATTGCACACACTGTACCTAGACAGAGAAATTGCACATATGCATGGATTTGCACCATACGTACACAGACCTAGATGCACAGTCATAGCTTTTCAGCGTGAGCTTTGATTGCATCTCTTTGTGTCCCTTTTGATCAAGTGTTCTGTTTATGACATTTTTGTTTTTACACTCACAGTGTACATCAAGAAAATACTTGTGTGTATGCGCTTGTATGAAAGCCTTAGTTAAATCATTTTCCTCTTCTCCTTCCCCCATCGTTGCTGTAAACTGTAGCCTGTGGCGCGGCGGCAGGTGGGGTGGAGGACGAGGGCGAGGCGGATGCCGGCTGGATTGAGGGTGCAGCCATCCTGTTGTCCGTGGTGTGTGTGGTGCTGGTGACGGCCTTCAACGACTGGTCGAAGGAGAAGCAGTTCCGTGGGCTGCAGAGCCGCATCGAGCAGGAGCAGAAGTTCCAGGTCGTCCGCGGTAGCCAGGTCATACAGCTGCCCGTGGCTGACATAGTGGTGGGGGACATCGCACAGATCAAATACGGTAGGTGTTTGGATATTGTCAAATTGTGTGCACATGGGCACAGTGAGTGAAGTAAACTCAAATTTATAGTTCAGAAGGCTTTGAAACAGAATCCATAAAAAGATTAAATTTGCTCTTACGAAATGAAATGAATCAAATATAAGGTGCGAAACACTTCCCCTGTCACATCCTCTCTCCTTTTGATGCTGTTTAGTAATATTAACATAGGTTTAAAGTTATCAGTGAGAAAGTGGAACTAGTAGCACGATACCAGTAGTTTCTTACATTTGACCTTCTGGAGTCATGAAGGTGTAACCATTGTTTTTTTCACTATGTACCATTTAGATAGCTTTAAGATACCATAAAGGCTATCTGAATTTATCTTGCATTTAAAGATTCCACATTATTCTGTGGAAATGTGCAAAATTCTCATGTCATGCTAACTCTCTCTTATATCTGATTACATTGTTAATTGTTGCTAAACTAAAAAACCTGCATCAGCCTATTTTATATTTCACTCCTGACCTTGATTTACAGTTGTTCGTTCTTCTGTAATGTGATTACTGACTCACACAGACCAAACTTCCCTTCATGTTGTGATTTGATTTGAGGTGGTTGGATGCTGGATGTTCCCTCTGACTGCCTCGTCCATTGTTCTGTGTAAAGTCATTTTCATGGTTCAGCAGCTGAAAATAGACTTCCACCTCATTTCCAGAGGGGGATTAAAGTTATGAAGTCCACCTTAAGCGATTAGATATATTTGATCTACAGTATGTTAATGCTGAGAAATGAATTAGCTATAGACAGACCCATACACATAAACACGCTCGCACATCCTCTCCCGATGCTGCTTTGTACCAAAAATAGACTAAAGTGATCACAATCTATCCTGCTTTACATCTACGAGTTCCAGAAATGTAAATAAATGTGCTGCAGAGAGAAACTCCGCCATTTCTCCCGTTGCAGGTGATCTGCTTCCCGCTGATGGAGTGCTCATTCAGGGCAATGACTTGAAGATTGATGAGTCATCACTGACCGGAGAGTCCGACCATGTCAAGAAGTCTGCAGACAAAGACCCCATGCTGTTGTCTGGTATGTTTCCAGTTGATGGATGGGTGTAGAGTTGCATGTGACAGTCGTGTTTTTAAGAGACAAAGGGGACGATAAGGCCTCTTAGACACAAAATGATCTCTTTTTTTTTCTTGTTACATCCTAAGCAATAAATATCCACATCTTTTTCACTGTTAAAAGACAGAGGCTGTTAAGTCCACAAATTTTGATTTTCATTAGGGTTTCCAATAACAGGAATATCCAACATACTTTGATATATACATTTAATTATTACTTCAGAAGCAACCCTTACTAATTAGGCTTAGATTTGGCCTGCCCTGCTCCTTTCAGAGAAAAGGAAATGAACGATAAGCCACAGTCATGGCATTACCTAAGACAGAAGACAAAAGGTTGTTAATTATAATCTGAATATCAATGCAGACAACACTGGCAACAGCATGAAAGACACTGTTTTTTTATCTGTTCTCTCTCTTTATTAGCTTAGCATTTGCCGCAGCAGAGACACTCAAATTTGCCGCTGTCGAATTCTTAGAAATGAAGAATATCACAGATAACAGAAACGCAGGTTAATCTGATCTCACATCTTAATATTTTTTCCTGCGGATAATTAGCTGTGTGCCTTTTTGCTGCCGTCTTTAATTAGCCTCATGTTCACCCACGTCGACTTACTCTCCCAAAGGTTAATAATGTTCTGTGTGTGTGTGTGTGTGTATACTGCACACGTATACTCATGCACAAAAGTGTATTTGTATGGTGACACATTTACTGCTTTTGGCTCACTGCTCTTGTGCATTGGATTTACAATAAAACATCCTTTGAATAAAAGTCTTTACTCCAATAGTCCCTCCAGTTTTAGCTTTTGTGCAGCACTCAGTGATCCTAAATGTAAAACCAATACATAAATACATTTATAAAACATTTTGTTTTTTAAGAGGTGGTAATCAAAGTGGTCAGTTCATTAATATCAAAATTAAAACAGTTCTATCACTGCCTCTAAAGATAGAAGTCTCAGAGATCATTGTTGAAGTTGACTGTGATACTAAAACACAAAATCATGGTAGGAGCACAGTGATTTTTTTAAGCAAACTATATCTAATATAGCTGTAATATCTTATGACACTCGGCTGCTCTTTCTCCAGGCACCCATGTGATGGAGGGGTCAGGGCGCATGGTAGTTACTGCTGTCGGTGTCAACTCCCAGACTGGAATCATCTTCACCCTGCTGGGTGCCGGCACAGAGGAAGAAGAGAAGAAAGAAAAGAAAGGTAAGATTACTACATCATTAAATCTTGCTCTCCAAGAGTTTTCTCCAGTTCCTTTAGGAGCACTGAGCTAATTTGTTTCTTTGCCAGTGATGCTCAGCGACGTACCCTTGAAAAAGCTTTTTTGTCATTTCATTACCTTATGTCCTGAAAGTCTAAATGTGTACGCTCATTGCATAATATCAGTGTTGTTAACTGTCCTTGTTATTGGAAAGGTTACAAACAATAAACTCACAAATGAACAAATGTGAACTGTATGGACCTTTTTGTAGGTATTTTGTAGTGACAGTAAGCACAGTTTGCTTTGCTGAATGTGTATAAATACTGTATGAAATGAGTTTTGGTGGTACACTTGTGAGCTGCAGTATCCAGGTTCTGTGGGTTCAGGTGCATTATTTTCCTTACTCTCTTATCCTTCCAAATTCATTCGAAGGAGGGGCAGTTGAAGACGGACACCAGAACACAGGTAGAGTATCACCTTTCTCTGACCCCTGGGAGTGGTACTTGATCCTATTGACCTTTCACCCCTTATGATTCCCCAATAAACCACCGTTATTTCTCAACCCTTTTCTGTAGCTAAGCACCCCTGCCCGAATTGAATTCCTCACTTAAAAAGAGAAGCCCATCATCACAACACTGCATCTTTTTAAGTGCTGACAGATGACACATTTCACAATGCATAATCCTCTCCCCCTATAACGGGCGCTGCACTCATCAAACTAACTAGCTAGCATTCAACATTGGTCCTGTTTCATAGACGTATTGAATGCCATGAATAAACAAAGCCTGTCAGACTCATCTCATTTCTGCATTACAGAACAATGACATGAGAGCGACAGGCTCGCAGGTGTACAGCACATGTACCAGCAGTGGAGAGTAAAGTAGGCAGTATCAGCTTTTTGTGAGATGTTATTTATACATCTTACATATATATACACATTTTAACATCATGATTTGTTGCCACTGTTGCCAGTTCCTGGACAGGTCTGTAGACTGATGAGCAGGTACCCCAGTATATACAGTTGCATGAATAGCATATATGCTTCAAAGCATTTTGCTTCAGTGCAATCTCAGATTTGTCACATTATAGAAGGTAACAGTAAAACATGTCGTCCCCTGTTTATGACACTTTCCTCCTCTGATCTGAACAGTAAAAAAATGCTATGTGGGTCTCTATGGTTTTTGATATAATAACACTAATCATACTTTGTATCACTTTCCAAGGTTTAATCAATGTGATTGTATTGATCAAACCAGGAAAAAATAGTCACTGATGTCTGATCAACCAGCTATAAACTGTATAATGTAATTCATCATCTGGGCCCAGGCAAACAGTGAACTATCCTGATTCACGTTAAAATTCTCATTCACTTAAAAGCCCTATATTTTGAACTGTCCTTGATCACCCATGATATGAATTAACAGATTTGATCAAATCTGGTGTTTTACTGGTAGAAATGTATGTTAATAAATCTAAAAATATTCCATACCATAGACCAAGCACACAATATTTCACTCAGGGGTGGCCTAACTAGTACAACTTCATGTAAAGTTTTCAGGTTTTTTTAGAGACTACGTACTTAAATATAGCTTGGTAAAGATATGATTGCCTTTAAAGGGTAACGTCAGCCAAATGCAGCGTTATTTGATTTGCTGTCAAAATACTGCTTGCTCATGATTGCAAACTCATCATTAGTTTTCACTGAAATCACTGGGGTGCTGTGTCATTAAAGAAAGTAATTGCTTTTCAGCAAGATAATAAATGAAGTATAGAACTGTGATAAAACTTCCAGACTACTTTAAATCATTGTGCAGTTGTTAACACTGAACTTGAAACAAACAGGAAAACAATTCTTTCCCTGAATTATTTTTTTTCCTGTAATCATAATTTATGTGACTGTTCCAGGTTTGGAAAATCAAACTTAAAAAAATCTGATTTACACTCACAAAGTTTTTAGTTCTATCACTTGACTGGTTGGCACATGTGTATTTCCCTGGCTAATGCGTGGACTCTTTTACTTTTTGTTTACTTTGCAGGAAAGTTCAATTTATTTTTTTTTTTAGCTTTTAGCTTATTTGTTTGGGATTTAATTATGATTTTGTGATGCTAAAGAATAGTACATTAATAATATGGTTTAAATCAACTTCACATTGCAACAAATGAGCAAAAAGGACAATAAATTGTAGCAGTACATGACATACAACATAACATTATGATATAATTGTATACATACATACATTCAATATATTGTAACAGGATGTGAAAAATCAACTTACCGTAGCTTTGTTTTTATAGTTCTGATTTCAGATTTTGTTTTTTCATATATTTCATGTTTCATGTCCGTCTACAGTTACACTTTATTGACATAGCCTTCAGTAAATACCTTTAATAACATACATATGATTTCATAAATATTAAACACATTTCAAACTGCAACACTGGAATTTAGTAGTCAGTCTACATATCCTGAATCTCTTAAATGTGCTATAACCATGTTATTTCTGTTCATTGTCTTGTGTGTGCACGTGCATTGGCGCGTGCGTGTGTGTTTTTGTTCATTCATGTTCGGCCTTCATTGTTACTGGCTAGACTGCTCCCATCCCCCTATCCACCCCATCGCAACTATAGCCACGGATGGGGCTGCAGGCATTAATGCCCCTGGCAGTGCCAGCCTTATTAATGGTAGGTTGACAAAACCTCTGATCTCTGACCTCTTTCTGTCGTGACTTTTGACACTTCCTACCTTCTCCATTCTCCAACTGCCTCCTATCGTGGGTGCTCACCTTCTGTTCTGCTCTGCCTATTCTTTCAGCTGTGTCGGACCCTTTTGTATCCATGCTGTCAGTGCATGTCCTCCTTAAATGGAGATGTTAGTCTTGTGTTTGTTTTTCTTCTCATTATGCTGTCTGTTGTCTTGTACTGCTTTTACTGTTTATGCTACATAATTGTATGAAGAAAATGTAGTTTTGGGCGATCTTAAACGAAAACACAAATGAATAAAACTCATTAGGTCTTTCTGATGCTAAGAAGTAGAAAATGAAGGATAGCAATGATAAAAGCTCAAGTGGGCAGATTTAAAGGAATAGTTTGAAACACTTGTTTCCTTTTTTGCTGAGAGTCAGATGAAAAGATTGGTACCGCTGCTCCCGGCCAAGGACTAGTCTGGCACATAATTCTCACATAGTGTCATGTAATTTTTACACTTTGGTTTTTCTACAGATCAAACTAGAGAAATCCGGACATAACATGTTAATTAGTGAACTTTAGAGGTGCAGGTAGGCGGATTTTGTTACCTTCTGACAGAGCCAAGCTAGTTGTTTCTTCTGTTTCCAGTCCTTATGCAAGTAAGTGAAGATATTTCCCTAAATGCAAAAAACACTTTTGAATGTTGCTGTTTGGCTATCTTTTTAGGCTGCGTATTAAAAGAATTTTCAGAATAATATTTATGGTTGACGGTCAAAGAGACTATAGCTGAAGAATAATGAGATCACAATCCTCCATTTTTGCGTTGGCTGGACAAGATGCAAAAGATTAACTGTCGCACCGGGTTCTCCCTTATCTTTGTCTCCTTGGAGAGCGGCCCCAAAATGTTTGTACTCAAGGCTGGAGGGTCGTGATTTGCACTGTAATGATGACCTTGTGTTGTCCTGGGCTGGAACAGAGCTATTTGTCATCTTCAGCTTCATTGTGACTCCGGGGAACTGGCTAATGTGGAAGTGGAGGTGAAACGAGCCGTTTGTACACGCTGAAAATTTGGAGAAAATCTGCTCCTCCAGCTCTACCTGAGTCATTTTCTCTGTGACATTTGAGTACAAAGCACTGAAGGACAGATTTTGTGCCATTTCTTGCCTGCCTACCACTGAGACAAACGGTGCATATCTGCATAATTATAGCCTGGGTAGATAATGGGATCAGCCCTGCAGTATATAATAATGCTGTCTTAATTATAATGTCTTATTTTGTAAACATTGTGTGTACATTTGGTTTGAAAGCACAAGACTCTTGGAACTTTTAGTTTTATGTTTCATCGGCTAGACATATACCGTATTTGTTCTGCTGAGATTAGAGACTACGAGAGAGTTGATTGTGGAATTGAAAACAATATTGCTTGATTGAAAAGCGCATTTAAATGACGTACTCGCCTTGTGTAAGCAGAATCCAACAGGATAATAAATTCACTGTCCCTGAACTTAGATTTCGATTTTCCTCCAGTTGTTCTTATGTAACTTCACCATGTGGGAGGCTTTTCCTTCAGGCTCTCTCTCTCTTACACTCTCTCTCTCCCTCTCTCTCTCTCTCTCTTTCCCCTCTCTCTCTGTATTGTTCACATCTCCAGTCTGCTTCCCTCTAAGTGTGTGATCTTGCATGTACTCTCTGAATTTTCCTCTTATGCATGCTGTCTCTTGCTTGTGTGTATGGTGGTGGTGCGTGTGCGTGCGTGTGTGTTTGGTGTGTGTGTGGTGTACTCGCTCTCACTGTCAGTGTTCAGTGTGATGCTGTATCTACTGTATGTCTTGATATCTCATTTTATACCCTGACGAGTTGACTCGTGCTGATGATAATGTGTGTGCAATTACCTGTGCTCATAGTGTGTGTTTATCCAGACACAAAAAAGTGGGCAGTTTTTTAGATGTCCAGACTATGTCACACACACTCTTATGTTGACATCAAAATATACATGTTTAGAGAGACTCCCTAAGCATTTTTAATTACCTGTTTAATTACTTCTTCAGTAAAGTCTATTAAAATGTAATTCCTCCCACCTAATACAAGTAAATCTGCACACTACAGTTTTTGACTGTGATGAGTGGTAGAGTAATCCTCAATTAGATTTTGTGTTATTAATCCCCTGCCGGTGGCCGTAGCTTCCAGTTGCATCACTTACACATCACAAGCCTTTCTATGTGACTGTCACAGAGACGTTGTATTAAAAGTCATTTTCCTGTCTCCCTGTTTGTGGTTTTTTGGTTCTCACTGTGTCTGTCGTCTCTGTGGTGATAATTTGTTGACCTGTCTGCTTTGGTTATTTTTGTTGTTATTGTCCTGTATGTCTCCATCATAGGTAAAATGCAAGATGGCAATATGGAGAGCAACCAGATTAAAGGTAACCAAACCATGTCTTTCACTGTCTCCTCCCCCTGCTTTCTCTCTTTCTCCTCCACCTCCTTCTCCTGCTCTTTCTCCTCTCATCCTTTCCCTTCTATGGTTGGTTGTGTAAGCTCTGGGTCAAACGCAGCTGGAAAATTCTCCATTGCTTTATTTATTTTAGTCTAGATTATATATACATAATACCTTACAGTCTGATTATTCTACAGTGCTAATTCAGTGTATCTTCTAATGCACTGAAGATATCAGACTCGGTCCCAGTGTTTGGCCCAGGCTTTACCTGCAGTCATATTAGTGGAGAAAATCCCTCCTCTTCACTCTGTCCGTCACTGATGTTTTGTCCCTAGTCTGTCGTTCTGTTGTTGTTCTTGTCGTGTTGTTGACTTGTCTTGTTCTCGATGAGAGAACGCAAATCTGTCTCTCAACTACTGTATCTGCCTCACCCAGGCTGCCCTTTTCCACCAAAAACACAAAGCTGTCCTCTTAGTGCTTTCCTCAAGTTTCCCCTGTCAAATGTTTATGAAATTCGTTGCTCACAATATGGCATAAATTGTATGAGAGTAAAGGGACACTGTGACATTTCTTGATGGAGACCCTCAGGGATGTAACTACAGTAATGATCATTTTTATTGCTGTTAATCTATTAAGTTAGTCTGTGAAAAGTAAAAGACAGTAAAAGTTAAAATCTCAACCATATAAAACAGAAACACATTTTTTGTTTTTTCTTGATGGATACACCTCTTTATATAAGATTTGTTTTCTTTAAGTTAAGTAATCGATTAATTATCCTTTACCATAAGGTATGTCTCCCTGAAACAGAGATGAAATAACACACAATCTGGAAAAGTCAAGGTATCCCCTGAGCAAAGGGACAAAAGAGTCAACAAATACTCTTTACTTCTTGGGATGATGGAACAGTCTAGAGCAGCGCTCAGTATAGTGCAAAATGAAGCTTTTCCCTGAGCGTGCATTAACATCAAGTGCTTGACCAGCTCCTCTGCTGGATACAGTCGGATGTCTTGTATCATGGGGGTGGAAAAGCAAAATGCACAACCAGACAGTGTGACAAATGTTCAACATTAAGAGTTTTTTCATGAGCATCAAACACATGCCTCATTGTTGTTGGGAAACTGGACTGAATTGATTCTTGGCGATGGGATCCATTAATTAACAGAGCAGGACTGTACTGTATGTGTGTGAGTGACAGAGTAAGGTAATTGAGGATAGTGAGGAAAAGATGAAATCTTGTTTTTGTCAAACCATAAAACAGTTTCTACAGGATAAAGCACACAAAGTATCAATTAATCTTAAAGTATGAAGATAAATTACAAATGCGTCTTTTAGCAAATGATCGTTAGCAATCTGGGGTTGGGTTTTAGGTGTATGATGAGTCATTTTGTTCCATTTTATTTTTTATGCAAAACAAAGGCAGTCATTTCAAATGCATGTAATAGTCTGCAGCATACAGTAATTGTGTTTTGTGTTCCAGCCTCCCCCCTGAGATGTTTTGTTTCAGTGAAATATATGATCACAGTCATACACAAGGTTCTACTGTTTTAGGATTTCCGGTGATTGGTGTGTGTTTGTGTTTTCTTTTTTTAATTTTTTTTTTATTTTGTTGACAATTTCCCATTCTGTGATCATGTTATTGTTAGAACAGAATCTTTTTTCTCTTTATATCCCTGCTCAGTCTTCTAGTGTGATATGAAGTTAAATTTAAAGCACTGCTACTACCTTTTCATCTATACATTATGGTCTTTTCTGTGGATTGGGGATAATATATTTATATTTTTGGCATGCTTTTAAATTTGCATCTCTAAGGTCATTTGGGACTTCTCTGTAAAGTGTTGCCAGAATGAAAACACAAGAACTAAACAAGTAAAAATGTATGTTTAATTATTATGCTACATATTGGAACAAACCTCCAGAAGGCTTGAGACTCCTATTTTGAAAATAGATTTCATCCCTTTTATTTTTCCTGTGATGGTTCTTTTTATTTTGTTTATTCTTTTTTTGAGGCACAATGAGTTTTCCCTGTGTGTGTGTTTGAATATGCTACAACATACTGTATATATACATTTTAATTTTACTCATTTTCTGTCAGGACTGAGTATATTTCTAAATGATTTGAGAACATGGACTAAGCCTTACATGTAGGGCCACTAAATTATACATGATTTACTTTAAATATGTGCTTGTGAAATTTGTGAAAAGATAGTATGAGTGATAAGAAACACAGTGTTTCTCTTAACAGCATAAGAAGACCTGTAGTGTCATGAATGTTAAGTTTCACAAGACAATGCAGGGACTCACATAAACAATCCTTATTATGGTACAGTATGTGAAAGTTGTATACATGCCAATTAGTTCCATCTCATCACGGGATGTCATGTGACCTCTTCTTGGCTTTAAATCTAAACTGTATGTCTGTGCTGAGTGTCCTTGAGCTAATGCAACACCTGGGTGTTGAAGCCTGGCTCCCTGTTCCTTTTCAATCCCCTGGTCTAATCTACATTTCTAATATGTTGCTCTGTTTTTTGTTTGTTTGTTTGTTTTTGTTTTTTGGTGTTTACAGTAAAGAAGCAGGATGGTGCAGCTGCCATGGAGATGCAGCCCCTAAAGAGCGCCGAAGGTGGGGAGGCCGACGACAAAGAGAAAAAGAAAGTGTCCGCTCCCAAGAAGGAGAAGTCTGTTCTGCAGGGGAAGCTGACCAAACTGGCTGTCCAGATTGGCAAAGCAGGTACAGCAAATTGCACGCGGACAAGTCCATTGCTCAGTCAGGCAGTTAAATCAGGGACAACAAGGTACTGAACCATCATCCTGTCCATCAAAGCAAGATGGTGCAGGGATAAGACTCACATCCTGGTCACTTAAAGCAATCAAAGCAGTTAAGAAGAATGCTTAAGTGTCTGAATTATGTAACTGCGGAAGCAGCCCTGTTCATTTTTCAAAATCACTTGCCCTCAAGAGACTTGCTGAATTATTGTTGTGGGAACGACTGAGATGGGGAGGCACATTGGTGCAGTGGTTAGCACTGTCGCCTCACAGCAAGAGGGTTCTGGGTTCGGCTCCCGGTTGAAGCAGGCCCTTCTGTGTGGAGTTTGCATGTTCTCCCTGTGTCTG
>JBAJHX010000096.1:10640345-10672332 GCA_037176925.1 Amniataba percoides
GCCCTAAGACAGCTGGGATAGGCTCCAGCAGCCCCGTGACCCTGAGTGCAGGATGCAGCGGGTTAGAAAATGGATGGATGGATGGAACGACTGAGACTACATTACCACTTTTGCAACTTTACATTCATATCATAGTCTTTGTTGTGATTTAGAGCAATTTATGGCACTAAGAAGTCTATGTCTAATATGGTATTTTTAGTAAGAGATGCCCACATGCCATGTGGGTGTCCTCGCAGCACCAACGTAGTAGGACTGCTGTTGAGCCAATGAATATTACATACCTAAAACTCTTCATGCAAAAAGAGTTTTGTTGACCAGCCCAGTCACTGGGATTCTTAAAACCAGAATCTCAAAATCACAGAAAGCACCTGACTCTTCAGGCTTTCTTTGAGAGGATTATTAAGTTAAAGGTTTCATATTTTCTGCGAATCCCTTAAAGAAGTTCTCATTTTATGGACTTAATACACTTAAGGGCCTGTGACCCTCTAGCATGTTTCACTCTAGATTATCTGCTTTCTATACACTTTCAATAAGTCATGTCAGTCTGCACCTACCTGACACCAGGTTTTCAGAGAAGAAATGAAGATACTAGAGATACTCCAAATACCAAATATATAAATATATAAATATAAATATTTTACTTGACTGCATCACATTTACAATATCCATCTTAATGCATCTGCCTCTATTAAAGACATCTGGAATATTGTCACACCATGAAAGTAGATTGATAGATAGTCCCAGATTATTCCTTGTGGAAATGACTAACGCCTACATGTGGGTGTATACAGTATACACCAAGTTTCCAGCTTATTTGGTCCACCTAGCTAAAACTAATGCAGTATAATGCAACAGTTGTGCAATAAATCTTATATCCATAAGGTTTACAAACTGAGTTAGAGCAGTGTTGATTTAACATTATGGTCTGTTCATGTTCCTGCCTAAGCAATAAAGAGATATTGCTTCCAAAAATAATTGAGAATAATACATTGTAATTGCTTTATATTTTTATATTGTTTTAAATGCCATGTTGCCTCCTGTTGAAATGAGGTCTTACAAGATACTTTCTGAGTTGACAGACATCTGGATACAAGGCAGAGTAATAAGAAGACAAACTTTCACACAAACCTTTCTGTTGCTCAGCTGATAAGCTTTTGTGTCTTTCTTTTTTCAGGTTTGCTCATGTCAGCCATCACAGTCATCATCCTGGTCCTGTTCTTTGCCATCGACAACTTTGTGATGCAGAAGCGCCCCTGGATGCCAGAGTGCACTCCCATCTACATCCAGTACTTTGTCAAGTTCTTCATCATTGGTGTGACTGTGTTGGTGGTGGCCGTGCCGGAGGGGCTGCCGCTGGCTGTCACCATCTCGCTGGCCTACTCTGTCAAGGTGAGGAAGAGCAAACTCACACAAAGCATTCGCAGTGAGGCACTGCTGTAAAAGGGCTGTCCATTTATGGAGTGTTTTCATGTCGTAGTCTGTCCATTTGTGCTGCCTTTTGATTTTTGTTTTTTTTTAAGACGTTCCAGATTTTTAAGCATTATTTTTTTGTGCAGTTTTCATTTGACTTCACTTGTGTAAACTTCTGAACCTCACACAGAGTGAAAAATGTGATTTGCATGCATACATGAGGGTTGGCTGCAGTTAATGCTCACAGTGTGTTAAAAGCTTATTTGATTCACAGCAGCCAACAGGAGAAACTAATTCTGGTGAAGGCCAAGTATGAATAGAATCTCTGCTTCTTTGATTGTTGCTGTGAATTAAATAAGCATTTTAACACACATTGTGATCAGAAGCATTCTTCTTTTTGCATTTATTGCCATTATACTTAGTGGAGTTTAAACAGTGCAAGTGCTTGATAAGCTAATGCAGGTGTTCATGTAATACACTACGGACATTTTAAAACATTTTCAAACGTGCAGTGGAACACATCGTGATCAGAGTGTTGCTTCCTACCAACAGAAAATGATGAAAGACAACAACCTGGTGCGTCACCTGGATGCTTGTGAAACGATGGGCAATGCCACAGCCATCTGCTCCGACAAGACAGGCACTCTAACCACCAACCGCATGACAGCTGTGCAGTGTTACGTCGGAGACGTGCACTACAAAGAAATCCCAGACCCTGGAGCTCTGCCACCCAAATCTCTGGACTTACTGGTCAATGCCATCTCCATCAACAGCGCCTATACCACCAAGATACTGGTAAGCCAGCTGTAACAGCACCAAGTCTTTCCTTAGGATTTTTAAACCACTTCTATACACATCATATAAGCACTCACTATAATCCAGTATCACAACATTTAACTCATCTAATTAAACTAAATCCTATTTAGTTAGATATTTTGGATTGGCTGCAGAGATTTCAGGCCCCTCTGTACAGCCATGAAACCATATGACGACAGCAGCCCTGAAACAGTGAGACAGCTCCGCAGTGCTTTCCTCTTGGCACAGCAGTCAGTCTTTGTCCTTGGCTGCTGCTTTAGATTCATCAGGCATTCACTCAAGTTGTCACCTTTAGAACGGTCGTGTAATTTTGTCTTATCTGATATTCAGAGCATAGCAGACTGTAATTGAATCCAATCTGTCTAAGTGCTCTAGATGATCTCTTGTTTACAGTGAACGCGGCAAAGAGATTTTCTCAAAGCCAATTAGACCTGTATGCAATAAGAAATAGATATACAGATAGATAGATATCTAAATGTGTAGACAGACGGACTGTTACATGTTCTAAGAATCTGAGACCTGCTTCCTGAAATTCCTTCTAACATTATTTACATGACAAAGAATTTGGCAGTAATATCTCCAAAGCAAAGCGTGCCAGGATCAGGATGTCTTCAGACTGTCAGAGCAACATGCCTGAGTAACTATTTTCCTGGCATGACCATGTACACTCACCTGGACGCAAACACAAACGCACACACCATTTGTGCCCGTCTGTGTGTCACTATTCTTGTAAACCCCTGTAGAGTCTATTCATTGATGGCTGACCAACTGACAAATGCCCTTATGGAACATGCATCGGGAATGAGCTGAGCAGGCGGGACATCTGCGATAGAAGGATCCCACAGATTTCACTTCCTACCCCTCAAGGCACGATCACAGTCTTGGTGAAAACAGAGTGTTGGTCACCAAGTTTCTAAGATGTAGAGTTACAGTACATGTTTTCCGTCTACTCTGCTTTTAAATTGTCTTTGAAATGTGGTAGATACACTTTGTAGCTTGATGTTTTTATATCTTTTGAATGTTGGTTCTGAGAGCACTTTAATTCATAAAACAGTAGCAAATTGATTTTGATTCCTCAATATGTTTTTTTAAAGCAGGACATCCAGCAAGGACATAGAAAATGTTTCCACTTAAATAAAGCTTTTATCGTCACAGCCAGGTCATATCTGGCCTGGCTGTGACAATCAGAGTCTAAAGATAAAGTTAGACCATTAAGAGAGTCCGAGTCAGGACTGAGACGAAATGTGCTTGAGACCAAGTTAAGACAGAGACCCAAGAAACAAAACAAAGCCAATTCATCTATGATCTAATTACAATCACTTAGTACAAACCTTTTGAATTAGGAAAGTTAGAAATGGGACGGAAACAGAAAGAAATGGTGGCACGGTCAATTTAACATTAATAGTGTTGACTGTTTGGTAAGAAAGCCATTGAGCCATTAACATATGTGTAACAGTACATGTCTAAATTGACAGTTTGATTGATTTGAATTGACAGAGGACAAGGTATTAAAGTATTTTATATTTCTGACTGTAACCTGCAGTATGCTCACTGGTGTGTTCTTATATAAGAGGCCAATCCTGTGGGATGCCAGGATGACTATGGAAGTCTTTGATGGCCACCACACAAAGGCACAAAGGCAAAGAGGCAGGCTTTGATACCCGTATCAGTCCCTCTACTGCCTCTCTGGCTTCATAAAACGGGCAGTGGTATAGCGCTGCTTCTTCTGTCAGGACATACAGACTCTAAAGTGGAGAAGCCTCATCCTTGAGGGAGAAATTCACGCACATTTACACAATGAGCCCGTGCACACGTTCAGTCGGTGCACGCTCACACTATACATGCACATGGCCACAGTTAGTGTACCCATGTGCGCACAAACAATTATTCATATATTCTGAAAAGCATACATGTGCACATTCATACAAATAAGGGCACCAGTAGATTCCTAACACATCAGTTTGCCTCGGATGTCTTTTGCAGTCAAGCATGCTACTTTGCAATTTGTGAACGGCATTCGGTGACGTCAATAAAGAGACGTCATATCAGAGGAACATGCGTCATCGCCAGCGGCAACAGCCTCATAGCAAACAACTACCGTGTAGAATGAGTCCTTTTCTTCTTTTTCTTTCAACCTTCACTTCATGTTCTTAGTCTTCTCATTATTTATGAGACACATTTACATTATCTGTGAGAAGACAGTTGCACACACACACACACACACACACACACACACATCTTATAGCATAACACACATCTGTCATGTCATTCATACTCACACTGTAGGAGGTATTCAGATCACAGGTGTACGTTCTCGCAGCGCAGCGGCATGTGTTTAGCATGGCTGTGCCGGTGTTCTGGGAGCTCAGTCTCATGTTGCTTCGGCCACCTGCTCAGGTCATTATTCTAGCTAGGAACAAGAGATGTAGATAAAGCACACACACACACATACACATGCACACACTTACACACACAAGGATGGCTTTAATATTAAGGGATGGCTCCCTGGAGACAGTTACAGTAGCTCAGTATGCGGCGGAAGAAATACACTCAACAGAATGTGGCGGCTGTTGAAACACAACTAAATTCATTTCATGTTAAATAGGGAAAAAACTCAATTTGTCGCTCTACTGTGAGCAATTTCTTGTTTGTAATTAAAATAAACTGCCTCACTCTTGTTCAGTAGTGAGCAGTGAGGTCCTGTTATAATTGGCTTTGGCTCACAGTGCTTTTGTCATCTGGACGTTGCGTGCTTGTTTGCACAACATGGCGGAGAGATGACACTGCCTTGGATGTCTTTAGCTTGAAGCACCCAGTGTCCCCATGGAATAGTTTTGGACACCGAGGGGGAGAAAGAGACAGATAATCAGTGGAAGAAGCAGAGACAGAGACATCTTCAGCAGAATTATGTCCTCTTTCCGCATTCAGCACTTGCTCACGCACTTGACAGTGTTGCTGAGATGGCAGTGAAAGAGAAGTCGTCATCACATTAGAATGACAATGCTTTGATGTTTCAGAGGCACAAAGCTTAATGGGTTCCCTGCGTTTCCCTCGCACATGACATGGAAGATTTCATTCTCCAAGTTCCTAGTTTCCATTATTATCTGGTTCAGTGTTACTTAGATACATAAACAATTTTTTGCTAATAATCCTGTAATTCTGGACGATTTAGTAATTTAACAGATATCTGTGGCTTGTTAAACCTCCTTACAAGACTTTTCTTGAAACATGAAGCACAGTTAAGCCAATAACGTTTGTCTCTTAATCACACAAATGCTTTGATGTGAGCTTATGACAAATATCCACAGTTCAAAAAACAGTAACAAATCATTTAAGTACAGTAAATACAATAGCTACGTAGCCTACTCCAAATATTCTGCAAACACCAACCCGTCCAAGAGCAGTAACGTCTATGTCTTCCCTTGGTCCCTTCCTGCTTCTTCCAGCACTCTCAAATAATAAAAAAAAGCAGCACCACTGTCACTTTGTTTTTTTGACTGTAATCCTTCCTCCTTTGAATGCAGATTTTTTTTTGTTTCATGTGGAGCATAAGAAACTTTTCTTTCCACCATACTTCTATTACCAGTAGCCTACTCCGTATAGTTGCACACCACGAACCAATCTTGGTTGTAAAACGCATCACTACCATTGCGCCTGAGCAAGAACACCCCCATTAAGGGATTTAACACTTTTAAGACTTAAAAGAATAAATTGAAGTGATATTTGTGAAATGGTTTATCCAGGGAGATTAAATATTCAGGCAACATAATCTGAACTGTTACTTTTGCATCCATGCAGAGATAAACATGTGATGAACAATGTAAAGCTTTTAAAGTCACACAAAAAAAAACACAGTAGATTTGTCTCAGATGAGACCAGATGTCAGGTCGATCGGGAATTCCTGGTGTATTGCTTTAAAAGTAACGTTAATCCCAAAGCCACATGTATGATGAGCTGACCTGCAATTTAAAGCAGAGCGGCTTGACCACCTTCAACCCAACATGTAACTGAGTCATACAGATCACTGACAAGATATCCATGCACCAAAGATATGACACCAGGTTTTGAATCTACAATTGGTATTGATACACAGGTAAAAACAATGGTATACAAGGAAGGCCTTATCATATGAAATGAGATCTGGCTTGAATTTACATTTGAGACCTGTCCCATTGTTTTTGCTAAATCAAATCCCTGCAGTAGAAGGGCAAATAAAGGACATAACAGCACATTAAGGGGAAAATAAAGGAAATTAATGGTCAGAGATGGAAGCTGGAGGCAAATGGGGTAATATACAAAGATGGATAAGGAAGCAAAGGAAGGATAAGTGCAAAAAAAAGGATGAAAGAAGATGGGAAAATTATACAAGAAGATGAGAGAGAAACCACACTCGTGTGACAAGTGTCCTCATCACGGACTGGAAGACTGTATTACTGCCCTCCAGCATGCCTCCAGGCCTTAGCCCAGTTGGCTGGTACAGTCATGTGGAGAGCTAGAATATCATCCCCTCCTACATGCAAAGAGGGAGCGAGAAGGAAAGGGGGGTGGGTGGGCGCCTTGGAAGCGACTGGGGAAACTGATAGTGAGGAGGAGGAGAAAGTCATCCAGAGTGGGGGAGGAGGACAGAGGACAGCGAGAGGGGAAGTCGGGATAGAAAGTCTGTAATTGGGGATAGAAAGAGTAAGAGGAGGAAAAGGGTGGGGTTCAGCGTGAAGAGACAAGGAAGAAAATGCAAGTAAAGAAAGGAACAGGAGGGATGGATTAAGGAGTGCCCCAGGTGGAAAAGGAAGTAAAGTTGCCAGCTCTCCCTCTGGCATATGTCCTTGCCTGCGGGAGCACCCAAAGACTAGGGAGAGGGCAGCTGGTCCTTAGCCACGTCCAGGCCAGGACGTGCCAACCGTGGCCCAGTCATGCCAACTTTGGGCATCCTATGCCAGCAACTGTCCTTGTGCGTAGAGAGCCACGTCAAGCTAACGCATTGAGGAATCTCTGACAATAAAAGGCAGCGGTGTTGCTGTTTGCCTTTTGTTTTCTGTTTATTCATTGCTCTTTCTTCTACCTCACTTCATTTTTACAGCAGTTATTGCTGTTTATCCACAGAGTTGCACCACCAACCAAATGAAATCAGTCACTTGTTCCCAATTCTAAATCTGTTCACTGAATAGGAATTAAATGTTGTGGTCTGATAAAAATTTAATTAGATTTGGAGTCCAAATTAGGAATTTTAATACCAACAAACCATCTCACAGACAACTTTCAGTCAGGTGGAGGAGCTGTGGCCCAAATAAAAGATGGGCCTGATTATTAGACCGGCCTTTTGCAACACAGTGTTTAAGATAAATGCAATGCTGAAATGTGATTTATTTGGACAACCATAATTTACAATAACTATATTTCTAATTTAATTTTCATTTCTATTGATTCAGTCCATGATCGTAAATTCTCCTGAAAGCAGCCATAACTTTAAATTCACCTAATGTTTATTCTTATCACTACTGCCGTTCCCCTTTACAACAACCGAGGAGGGAGACATCGACAATCAAAGATATAGATGGTCAATACATGATGTCATTTATGTCTAGTCCTTAATGTAATATGGGCCCAGAAAACAAACTTTGCCTTGGGGTACATCAAGTGCTTCAATTGAAATGTGGCAGCAAATTAAAATTGTATTGGAATTAAAATTTTAGAAAACCTAAATTTTAATGAGCAGATATGAATTAGTTCTCTTCTACTTCTAATGAATTTGTGTAAACCTTATAAAGCAACCAACAATGCATAGTGAACAAGTGGAATTACAGACACCAGCCAAAAAACACTCGGGTGTTCATTTGTGATGTATGTATGTAACTAACTTAAGTTTTTGTTTTTTGTTTTTTTTTTTTTGTAAATGGTCTTTTAAAACTCTAATGCACCCTGTGTGGTTTTCAGCTGGTCATGGACATTCACTTGTTTGGTGTGGTGTTTGTCTGTTGCTGGGAGCCTCTTCTCCCAAACACTTAGCAGACAGCGCAGATGAGGCCATTTGTTCCATCCTCTCATTAGCCAATGACAGGCAGTGTCTTCCTGATGTAATCATTGCTCATTAGGAAAAGGCATTAATTCTGTTATTTACTGCAAACTCGGTATAAAGTATTTATACTCTTGTCTGCGTCTGTGAGACACACAGCTGAACATTAACCAGATATGTCCAATTACTAGGTGAACACGGGCCAGCGGTCTGATTGGGTTTTAATGATTAATGAGATTTTAGCTGACTTTTCCTCTAAACCTCTCAGCTTGAACCCCTGGAGCAGCTGCAGATAAATGGACATGTGAAATATGTCTGAGCCTGGATGAATCAATATTCATTGTTTCTTAAGAAATTGTGGTTTCAAAATATTGAGCTGCTTAAGTAAACATTGACAACAGATACATCACTCACTAGACAGATGTTTTATTATACAGGCTTGTGATAGGAAGCCAAATTTCCAGGAATTCCTTCATCCTGCTTGTTTAATATAGGATCTACTGAAACCAAAACTACAAAACACACTGAATAGTGAAATCTATATAATATTTATTTCAACCAGGTGAAGTCAGAGCCAAAAATCACAAATTTGTGTCTGTCCACCCCCCATTTTCAGTAAAATTACACTCTGGAGAAACAGCATCCGTGAAACTGATTGTGGTATTGGATGAAAATATATTTTAGCAATTGTCATTCATCTTGAAAAGGCACATTAACATAGTTCATAAGCATTCTCTATCAAAACCTTGTTAGCAGGTGGACAAGAGCATCCATTAGCTGGAGAATGTGAGCGCTCCAATTGCAACAAGCCATTAACGTGATTAACTACGCTGCCAATACAGAATCTCTCGCAACACATTTCGGCAAGTGCTGAGTGAAGAAAAACAACAAGAAGACAGTAAAACTCAAAACATCGAAATGTCAAGCTATCCTTTTAAATGTGATCTTGGTTGGAGGCTTGTGTAGACGCAGATCAGGAAGCCTGCAGTAAATCTATTTTGGGGCAAATAGCAGAGACTGAAGGTGTCTGCTTAGCAGCAAGTCAGAAGCATTATGTTCAGTGTGCCTTTGACATGCTGGGTTGTGTGTGTACATGAGTGTGTGTGTAGGGTGTGTGTGTGTTAGAGAGTGTACCTGACAAGCTGTTCTTTAGCTGTGAGTGTAGGTGTCAAGTGAACTGTTGGTACTGTATAGCAAGACCTCAGGGAGACGCACTTTCAGCTCAGGGCCAACTAATATGGACACAAATAAAGCAAATGTAACCAAAAAAGACTGTGTTCTACGTTACTTATTAACAATAACGCTTACATCCCAAATCTTCACAGTTGTACAGCCAGTTTTATTCATTTTGCCCAAATTGTGCTGATTTCTTATACAGCTGAAAAAATTATAGTCAATTAACCACCAGTCAGATATATGCATTGATCTGTTATGTGACAGTAAATTGAATACCTTTGGGTTTCAGACTGATTATCAGATTTTCATTGTTTTCTGACATTTTCTAGGCAAACAATCAATGACTTTATTGAGAAAACAATTAGCAGATTCATCAGTTGTGAAGATCATTGTTAGATGTAGCTCTAATTCTTCTTGATTAGCATTTCTGGAGAGTGAAATTGAACATCCTTTTTATACCCACATGGCCTTTATCAAACTGAAATCGCTATCAGCCTGGGAGTGTGTGATTATGTGAAGAGGCACAGTACGGAGCAGAGACTCACACGATGTGTCTGGACTTATGAGCATCAGTGTCAGTGCAGTGGTCAGTGTGTGTGGGTGTGTGTGTGTGTGTGTGGGCAATAATGAGACTGTTTTATCACAGTGGCTTAAATAGCAAACAGTGTATGTTTAAAAAGAAACATGGATAGTCGTGCTATATGCTTTATTGCTTGTATTTCCATGTGATTTGACAATTTGTGGAGAGTGAGTAAATGGAGCGAAGCTGGAGTGAAATGCTAATAAATAAGGGCCGGGGAAAAGATGATGAAAAAGGGAAACACAGAAAGATTCAAGGGACATGTGTGAAGTGAGATGAGTGAAAATCCTGCAAGAGAATCAGAGCCAAAGAGTAAGAATCCCCAAGTGGCGGAGAGAACACCCTCTCTTCTCCCGGCTCTCTCTCTCTCTCTTTTTCCTCCCAAGTACGCTTTGCCCAAGTGTTACCATGGCAACGGCAAGTCTTCCACAAGCTGACCACGCACGCACGCTCACACACACTTTGCAAATACAGTAAGTGTGTGTGCAACTTCACACATACACTGCAGCACCTGGACGGCCACGTGCGCAGAGTTGGACGGACACACACACACACACACACACACACACTGACACACACACACACACAATCTACTGTAAAAGGCTCCGCTGTTGGCTGAGAATAAACACACTCCAGCTCTGAGAGGCAGAGAAATTGCTCCTCTGACATTACACGCTGGGTGAGATTTCCCTGCTCCTCGGAGTGAATGCATCAATCTATCATCAGCAAATTAATCAGCAACAATTTAGATATTTGAGTGACTGTTTTTTAAAAGAGAAAGGTTTTCTCTGGTTGTTGCTTTTTCAAAAAAATGAGAAAAGATTTGCTTTGATTTTCTTTGTAGTAAATTTAATATATTTAATTCTGCATTGTAGGTTGGACAGAAACGATTTCGGGATTTGACTGTGTGCTCTGAGACACTGCGATGAACATTTGTTTTTACATTTTTCTGACCCATAGACTGACTTAATCTAAGAAAATAATCTGCATGTTTTTGTTGACCAAAAAACTGAATTAGAAGTGATTATAGAAGAGCCTTTTTTTTTTACACAGTTAATGTTAAAAAAAAAAAAAATCACATCACCTGCTGTGTCTGTCATTCAGTCCAAATCCACTGGTGTTTACTGAACCGGAGAAAAACACAGTCCCAAATGTACAATTACACATTGCGTTGGGTTGAGCCGTATGCCTGAAATAAGAACATTCAAATTTGATTCCATCTATCTCATCTCCTGCCCTCCCACACAGAGCAACCCCTTCACCTGCGAGCTGGTTAATTATCACTAGCAGCTATTTCGAGCCTTACATCGGTCTCACTGCACTGAAGAATGGAGAATCTCATTGATTGAACAGATCGCAGAACAAACAGGATGATCTCTTTGTTCCTAAAAATGTGTTCAGCTAAAGACTTGAGAGGCTCCACACCAGGGTTGTCTTTATTTACCATGTGAGAAAACACAGCTGTAGGTGGAATAAAATCAAAAACGCATGAAAGTATATTAAATGAGGGGGTGAAACAATCGTAAGAAACCTGTAATGAGTAGTTAAGAGCAAAACAGCCGCTGGTATAAGTATAAGCGCATATTTCACTGTACTGCAGCAGATATTGGGCTGAAAATAGAAGTGCACATCCGAAAATCTCTTCCTCTGCCTCTCTCCAGCCCCCAGATAAGGAAGGCGGTCTGCCGAAGCAAGTCGGCAACAAGACGGAGTGCGGCCTTCTGGGGTTGGTCTTGGACCTGAAGCGGGATTACCAGCCGATAAGAAACCAGATCCCGGAGGAGAAGCTCTACAAAGTCTACACCTTCAACTCTGTCAGGAAGTCCATGAGCACTGTCGTCAAATTGTCCGATGGGAGCTTCCGCATGTACAGCAAGGGAGCCTCCGAGATCGTCCTCAAAAAGTGAGACTGGTTTTGTGGTCAATACGAGTCAGATAATGATTGCAGCACGTAACATCGTACAGTTATGTGAATTAATCAAGTGACAATGTATAGAAAATGCATAATGTGCTTGAGGGTGTAACCTATTGCACGTTCTCCAGGCGGTAAGAGAGTGGGCTGAGTTTCCACTAGAAGGTCGCACAACTGTGACACTTTGCACCACATAACAATAACAGCACAGTAACAAATGAGTAAAACAAACATGAGAGGCTGTTATAAAGCTTTTTACACCTAGGATGGAGTAGAGATTCTCTTCTGACAGTGAATGACATTAAAATGAAATATTAAATTCAAATGAATAATTTAGTCGTTTCCTGGCCATTACACTGTAAATTTAACACACCTCACATAAGTAGCAAATGGCTTCATTTGGGATTATATGAAAGGATATATACACTATTTTGCCCTAACTGACTAAAATGACTTATGGCTTACACTTCATTTGCTTTTTTAAATAGCTTTCAGTCGCTGAATTCAGTTCAGCTCTTTGTGCCGCACTTCATGCCAGGACACATGGTTATTTTCCATTTGTATGTTAATTTCACTAATGAGAAACCCTTTTACCGTAGATCGTATAATAATTTTGGCAATGCTCTGGTGCTCCTGTATGTCCCCTGTCAACATACTTCACAAATCTCTTTTTATATCTGTGAAGAAGCTTGATGTAGATTTTAAAGCAATGTAATATATATAATGTTAATGGACATATTTGGCAGTACCCTCATTCATTTTCTTGTCAGGAGTTAAAATATGCCGCTTAGCTTACTATGAACTGCATAGTTGTCATTTCAACATTTCAGTTTTTGTAGTGATTAAACAAGCTGTATATGCTAATCATGCTAATCAGTGAGTTTAAGTGTTGCTGGCTGGTGGATTTTCTTGACTTTGGACATCCACATCCCAACACTCCACCCTGAATCACAGATGCAGCCATATCCTGAACGAGGTGGGTGAGCCGAGGGTTTTCCGTCCACGGGACAAGGACGAGATGGTGAAGAAGGTGATCGAGCCCATGGCGTGTGATGGCCTGAGGACCATCTGTGTCGGGTATCGTGACTTCCCCGGTGATCCTGAGCCCAACTGGGATGACGAGAACAACATCCTCAGCGACCTCACGGCCATCTGTGTTGTTGGGATAGAGGACCCTGTCAGGCCAGAGGTAGGAGTGTGACGTATTTTGGTGACCTAGAGGAGTGTACTTGGGGGAAATGGGCTACAAATGAATGCTATAGTACCAGTAATGTCCACTTTAAGGTTTTACATATTAGATCTTCTGTCTCTTCAGCACTTTCTCAAAATATTAATTGTAATATCTCAGACAACTGACTGAGAGACTCGCTTGAAGTGTTTTCTTCTAAGTCAAAGAGGCAATAGAAGATATCTTTTTGTTGCCACGCTGGCATTTTATAACTATGTGGATTGAAATGGTTTTATATAGATAGATAGATCAATGGGAGACGAAAAATAAAAGGTTTGTGCAAGTTAATAGCATGGATAGGAATTCATTTAAAGATTGATTTAGACTAGGAGCAAAGTGTAAGGAGTGTAATGTCGGATCTAAACAGCTGGAGTCGTAGGGACAAAGAGTGAACAGAGCAGCGAGACTCTGGTGGCAGCAGCAGCCCGCACAGGGAGCTGACAGCGAGGGATCATGTGTCATTTGAAACACTTGACATTAGGGTGTGTGTATGATCAATTGCCTCACTGATGAATATTGATTCATGAAATGTACACTTCAGACTTGGACTCACCAATCAGCTGAATGTGTGCAGCTCAGTTTACGTGCAGTTTGCTATTTGAAAGTGTTGCAGCCATAGTGTAACTTTAAAAACGCACTGTATTCCCTCGATGATATTTTAGCACATTGATTTATTATTGCCTGCTGGATTTTCATTTTAAGACACACTTTCAACCTAATAATAATCTAAAAATTAAGGTATGCACAAAACAGTGAAGTGTTAAAGTTTAGACTACCAAACTTAAATAAAGCAGCAAGAATACTTTAAAATGACATTATAATGAAGCAATATACATGTTATGGCATTATTTATGTGACCTGAACAGATCCATTCTATATGATTATTTACTTTTCATCCTTCAATTTGTTGTTTCTTATGCATGTTCACTTATTCCCTCTTGTTTTATAATTTAATGTTATACTTTGTAATTTACTATTTTTCCTATATTTTCTCCCTTTATTTTTACCTTGAGTTCATTGATAGAAATAATTGATTCATCAAGAATTTATTTCTCCACTAGTACTTTATGATGAATCTCACCAGAAGAAAAAGAAGACTATAATTGGGAGAGAGAAAGCCGGGTGGGATGAGGGTATCTGTGTACAGTAAGAAAACTGACCTCACTTGACAGCTCTTGTGCAGTTACAGGGAAGCGGGAAGCTAACTGACTACTGCATTATTCAACTTCCTCCTTTCATCTTTTTTTTCCATCCCTCTCCTCACTCTCTAACAAGGTCTTCCATTCACCCTCTCCCCATCATCTTTACTCGTTCCCACCGCTCTTCTAAGGTTTGACGTTAACCTTTCTCTGGTTGCTCTCTCTTTCTTTTGACTCTCTCCGCACCCACCTTTCTCTCTCTCTCACTATGCTGACCTCTCTTTTTCTGTCTAGAGCCGAGTTATGTAAGCGGTTGAGCAGACCTAGATAAAGTAAATAAGTACAGAGAGAAGGAGCGGATAGGAGAAACCATCGTCCTCAAAATGAATAGGCAAACAATCTTAGCAATGACTAGAAGATCTAATGAGAAAACAATATTACGGTGTTATTTAAGCTTGTATGTTCAGACAATATTTAAACTATAGAGTCTTATTGAAAAGAAAGAGAATGAAAACGAAAAATTCATAAATACCAAGAAATATTCAGGAAGTTGCTCAATATTGCAAACTGAATATGCAATAAAGCACATTTCAGCAAACACTGCAATTTTATCAATCTGTTAATTCCATTTTAGGTGTTGGTATAATCCCCCCGCACAGCCCCAAGGCACGCAGTTTGCGGCATTTTCCTTCTCTTCCAACCACAGAAGTCACTTAACATCTGACATTTTCAATAACTGGTGTGGAAAAGCGATGCACTGAACGCTGCTGCACTCCCGTAACATCTTTCCAGGTCTCTTAGTAAGACTGGCTAATATTGGAAATTAGATGACTTTCCGCTCTGCTAAAAAGGTCACACAGAGTGGTAAACATGTTTTTGGCTGGTTTATTAGTCTCCAATTTCTTCCTCCAGAATGCAATGTTCTTTTAATAACTGGCTGCTCTGTAGGTTTCCCTCCAGAGGGACAAGAGAGGGGAGAATGAGAGAGAGAGAGAGAAGGGAAAAGACAGTAAAGAGGGAAAGACGGAGGTTGGGAAATATAAACACATTTAAAATCAGATTCATCATCTGAGGGATGGTGGGCGAAGGAAGACGGGTAAGGAGAGAAACTGAGGAAAACGAGAGTGTAACCAGATCTGGATTTGAGACACGAGAGGCTTGTTTTTCAGTCTCACCTGCTAGCCTCCTACCCTCTTCCTCTGTCGGGCCAGATTGTATTTTTAATAAGCCTCCACATTCCCTCTCTCCTCCTCTCCTCCTCTCTCCACCTCCTCTTTTGGGTGACCAGTCAACTAGAGCAGTGCAAATCTAAAGGAAGGGAGAGTAAAACAGACAGCCGGGATGACAGATAGGCTGACAAGAACTTGATATCTTGATAACAATGACTTGAGAGCAGGCAAAGCAGGATGTAATAACTTGCTCCGCTTGACACAATATTTACTGCAAGAGCTTCTTTATTTTGTCAGATCATATTACTTAAAATGGACTGCTAATGAATTAATGTAGCTTGGCTTGTTCTCCATGTGTTGTCTGTGAGTGTTTACTGTTTTAACACATCACCAACCCGGCTCACGTATGAATACTGATGTTAATAGGCCTCTAAGTGCCTATTTGTGAATACTATTATTGTCAAAGGAAACATTTAACCTCCTTGACCTTCTCCTCATTTGGAAATTGGAGCAAAATTATAGCCAGAATTCACATTAATTTCATTTTGTGTAAATGATATGATGAAGATCTAATTTGGTTTTATTTGCTTTATATCTATCTATCTCTCTCTCTCTCTCTGTGTATAGATGTACTGTTTTCTCGACTGTTTTAGGGAGATTAAGCATTTAGTAATAAATCATAATTTTCGTATATGTCCTCTGTCGAGCTGCAGCGTCTGTGATGAGCCATACAACTGAATTACCAGATGTGAACATCATTAAGCAGGATGTAATTATATGTTTCTGTTTGTTTAACCCCCAGCTCATTAAAGACTTGCCCTTCTCCACTGTATAGATTTACTTTGTAATGCACTCTCTTTAAATGAGTTAAATCCTTCAGGTTTTACATGCATGAGCAGCTTGATTTGACAGTTTAATGTCCAATATGTTGACACATTGCGATGGTGGATTTATTTGGTCTTCCATCCTATGTTGGACCTTGTGTGTGAGTACAAGTATGCTCCCATGTGAATGTGCAATATGCCCAAGTGTCTGTAAGTGTAAAGTGGTAAAGTATGCATATACCTGCCTTTGTATATGTATGTGTGTGTGTGTGTGTGTGTGTGTGTGTGTGTGTGTGTGTGTCAGAGAGAAAAAGACAAGTGTGTCCCTGGCCTGTGCATATGCGCTAATAGATGTGAGTTGCTGTTACTGTATGTGCACGCGTTTGTTTATGTGTGGGTTTGGAGAGCAGTGCTCGCCCACACTGACCTTTGTCAGAAGGAAGATGTGTGTCTGAATTAATACTCTGCTTTGCTTGCTGCTTTTAACACTGATCAATCTCCATACAGTTATATCTCACAGTTATTCTACTAGACCACTATCTGGTGGGAAAAGAGCTCAGATAAAATGCTTTGTTTTATATTATGCTAATACAAAAAGGGACAAAGGCCACTGTATTGATTAATAAGTATAAAGAAGAGGATTTGTATGTGTATTCCCATATGTGCGTGTTTTGTCAAAAGTAGCAATATTGTTGCTAGTGGTATGTTCATAAGGTGGCTATAATGTATTTCTTTATAGTAACAATGGATATGAGTAATTGTATGTGGAAGCAAAGAGCCAGATATTTGTCTCAGGAGCTAGTAAAGACCCAAACTTCAGTCGGTCGTTCAGTGGCCAGAAATATGGCTGTTGATTAATGCTAGTGCTATTAATGCTATGACAGTTTGAATGGGGCAATTGCTTGGCCTCTGGTATTGCTGCTTGTACCTCTCTCAAGAACTGCTCATCCAAACAACTTGACACTGCGCTTCTTTAGATCCCCAGCAATACACTCGCCAAATGTGAAGTCAGTCAGGTGAATGCCTGTGGAGATAATCCAAGGACAGACAGACAGAGATTCCTTCCATTTATAGTTTGAAGATGTTTTCACAGCCTCTTTCCACTCCCCCCAAGTGGCTAAAAAAATCAGTTTTGCAAGTTTAAGTAATTTGTAAATGCCCCATCTCCATACAGTCCATATCCTCATGTTATGTGTCCCTTTCCAGGTGCCCGATGCTATCCAGAAGTGCCAACGTGCAGGCATAACAGTGCGCATGGTGACCGGGGACAACATAAACACAGCCCGGGCCATAGCCATCAAGTGCGGTATCATCCACCCCGGAGAAGACTTCCTCTGCATCGACGGCAAAGAGTTCAACAGGAGGATCCGCAATGAGAAAGGAGAGGTACAGTGACTGCCGGCAGAGAAAGGCAGAGTGCGAGAGAGGTTGAGCTCAGGAGCACTAAAAACATCTCTCCACAATCACCTGTTTATTTGTCTACTTTATTGTGTGTGTGTGCAGGTGGAGCAGGAGCGTATTGACAAGGTTTGGCCCAAACTCCGAGTCCTGGCCAGATCTTCCCCAACCGACAAACACACACTCGTCAAAGGTGAACTTGTTGTAGTCTTCAATATTCATCACCACACCAGCACACACATATTGGAGTTTCGCAAAGGCGGTAAATAACTGATGTTATTATGAGATTATTCAAGATTGTGGTAACTACACAAGATCACTTTTCGTTTCAGATGTTGTCTTCAGTGTGTGTTTGTGTACTGCTGTGCGTGTGCTTTGTTAATGTGTGTATGTGTGTTTGACAGGCATCATTGACAGCACTATGGTGGACCAGAGGCAGGTGGTGGCTGTGACGGGAGATGGGACCAATGATGGACCTGCGCTAAAGAAAGCTGATGTCGGCTTCGCCATGGTGAGCAAACCCTATGTTTTCTTTTTTTTCTCTTTCTGTTTGAGTCTTTTCTGCCTGGCTTGTTGTCTGTTGAGACTGATCTCAGTCAACATCTGCAGATATCGTGTTCACCTCTGCAGTATTCGGTGTTTCTTCTCAGGCACTCTGCCTCTGGCTGTGTGGATTAGGAGCTCCCCCTTGTGGATTTCTGAGCTCACACAGCTTCTCTGCAGTATATTACACTTTTTAGGCAACTGAAAAACAAAAATAAACAATACTGATTCTGTTCCTATTGCGACTTGCAGCTTTACATTATATTGAGTGTTATTTGGCTGTTGTGTTGTTTCCTCAACCAGAGCACCATTTTCTAGTAGTTCCCAGCCGTTTCCATCATAACTTTATCAGATATACCCTCACTGACAACATCTTGTTCCAGATATGCTAAGTTTAAATTATTTAAGTGAAAAATACATTTTCCAGTGTCCAAAACACCCCCAAACTATCATCAGCTAACATCAGGGTGGGAATGCCTGACGTTAGCTGGTTTTCTAACCACTGATGGTCCTTAAATATTCATTGGGAAATACATTTCTTGTGTGTGTCTGCATCTATCCAATATCACCTCAGGCTTATATTTCAACCCTTTTACATGGGTCAATTGAGTGGAACATGCTCACAAACATGATTTTACATGTAGCATGTCTTTCTGTCGCCACTATTAAAGTTGTCCCAATGCATTTATGAGGTGCTGCACCTTGACGCACATCTTGTAACTCACAAAACGTGACTGATTATCAGGAAGGGGGTCCTGCTCCTCCCATAAATAAGGAGCCTTCCCCTCATCAAACCACCCACACACGCACACACACACTGACCCCTTAATTAGTCAACACCATCATTATCCATCATCAGAGCTGACTCACGATGAACAAATTTAGAATCACCATCGTAGCGCGCCAGCTTTCCCAGTTTCTCTCTGACTGCACCTTCTCTGCACTCCTTCAGGGTATCGCTGGCACAGACGTGGCCAAGGAGGCGTCGGACATCATCCTGACCGATGATAACTTCAGCAGCATCGTCAAGGCGGTGATGTGGGGCCGCAATGTCTACGACAGCATCTCCAAGTTTCTTCAGTTCCAACTTACCGTTAACGTTGTGGCCGTCATTGTGGCTTTCACTGGCGCCTGCATCACACAGGTCAGACGGGCTTGGGTGTGATTCTGTGTGCAGGCGTGGGATTTAAACACAAAAGATTATGAAACACTGCAAAAACCGATTCTAACTTGCTACTTTGGTCCATAATTATGATTTCTATTGCATTTTCCCAGGACTCTCCCCTGAAGGCTGTGCAGATGTTGTGGGTGAACCTGATCATGGATACTTTTGCATCACTGGCCCTGGCAACAGAGCCACCCACGGAGTCTCTGCTGAAGAGGAAGCCATACGGTCGCAACAAGCCTCTCATTTCCAGCACCATGACAAAGAACATCCTCGGACACGGAGTCTATCAGCTCATCATCATCTTCACGCTGCTCTTCGTTGGTACGGGGTATAATTTTAGCTGCTTAATGATGGGACGCAACAGGGACTCGGGAGTTAATTACATCCTCTGTTTTGTCTCCTGTAGGTGAACAGATCTTTGACATCGACAGTGGCCGTAATGCCCCGCTCCACTCCCCTCCATCTGAGCACTACACCATCATCTTCAACACCTTCGTCATGATGCAGCTCTTCAACGAGATAAACGCCCGCAAAATTCACGGGGAGAGAAACGTCTTTGATGGCATCTTCAGGAACCCCATCTTCTGCTCCATTGTTTTTGGCACCTTTGCTATGCAGGTGAGCATTAATGATAATTTATTTCTGACAGGTTATTATCATACTTTTATGGCATAACAGAAGAGTCTTTTTGAATTCACAAGTGAGAGTGAAGGTAAAATTTTTCTATTTCTTTTTGCAGATTGTGATTGTGCAGTTTGGAGGGAAGCCATTCAGCTGTCAACCTCTGGATCTGGAGAAGTGGATGTGGTGTGTGTTCCTTGGGCTGGGAGAGCTTGTCTGGGGACAGGTAACATGCAAACTTGTCTGATTCTGTATCTTTTTGCTTTTTCTCTTGTTTGCCATGTTCGCTCTGTGCATCTTCTACTGTACCACGAGCTGGTCACTTTCCCTCCTGACCCAATCCTCTGTCCTCTCTCCGGATCAGGTGATAGCCACCATACCCAATAGCAGGTTGCGCTTCTTGAGGAGGGCAGGCCAGCTAACTCAGAAAGATGAGTTGCCGGAGGAGGACGTCAATGAAGAAAATGAGGAGATTGACCACGCGGAGAGGGAGCTGAGGAGAGGACAGATCCTCTGGTTCAGAGGACTCAACCGCATTCAGACTCAGGTGAGGACACAGGTTCACTCCCCACGTTGTAATTTGCTGTTTCACTTCACAGAGAGATTTTGCTGGAATAATTGTAAAAGAAAAAATAAATGGATATTTTGAATTTTGATTTAAAAAGGCTCTAAAACTATTTCATGTGATTAAAAAAAAGTATGGTTAAGCAGCAACTAACACCAACAAGATTAAATGTCACCTGTGGTGTTTTCTGACATGTCTTTGTTTGTCTATCTGTGTCATGTAATTAGTTTCTAGTAGGAAGTCGCACTGATATTACCTGAGAAGTTTAACCCCTGAGGAGAAGAGCTAGACTGTGTTATACGTTCTTAATGTTAGTCAGTAAATTTAATTTTATCTCAAGATGATTTATATAGGTGCAAGAAGATGCAGCTTTCTCTCGCTGGACTGACGTGATCAGCTGTGTGGACCTGCGGATGATCAACAGTCAAACCTCGGAGTTAAATACAGCCGGACATAGTTATGAATTGTTCTCACTGTAATCAGCTCTGCACACCGTTATCACTGTGATATTCAAGACAGTTTTGCCTGCGTGTTGGATCTGATTTGCATCTCACTGATGTGTCACTAATGGTCCAGGGTGAAGCTATCCCACATCAGGATAACCACGAACCAGCATCGTGCAGAGGCAGCCAGACCCGCTTAAGAGACAGTGGAAACACAGGCTCAGCATTAAAGAAAAACTATGATTTATTACAACTTATTAGCATCTGTCATTCATTTAATCCATTGAGCTAATACTGTACTCACCAAGTTATTTCTGGAGATTTTTTAATTACAGTGGCATCACTGGGAAAAAAAAGGATCAAGCAGTGAAACAAGTGAGAGCAGTCCAGTGACAACACAGGTTTTAAAGCCCTCAGGTTAGTCAGATTTATTTGGAAGAGAAAAAGAAGAAACTATAAAATAACTAAATAAAATCACAGGTTACAGACCGGCTTCCTTGTTCAGCCGCTGTGCTTTGCTTTCAACTTTAGTTGTACACATGCGTGGTTTTCCGATGCAGTGGCAGATTATTAGTAGTATAATTCACAGTTTGTGCACTCAGTTTGACTTTTACTGCAACAGAAGGTGACTTAACTAATCTGGCAAAAAAAAGTCACCCTTGATTAGAACCTGTCTGATCATCTGACCGCTTGAGGCTGCTGCCCTCTTTAAAACATGTTGCAGCTGTTGCCGCCTTTCAAACCTTCAGTAATTATTTAGTGAGTACAATGTTATCGTAAGAATCAAATGCCAATCAAATGCCAGAGCTTCAAAAATATATCCCTACCATAGTGTTTCTCTAATCCTGAAGTAAAATGAGTAAAAATGCCATGAAAGCAAATACATTGAATGATATAAATGACTGCATCTGTGTGCCAGCAAGTCTTTTAAAGCACCAGATCACTGAAATTAGCAAAGTCATTTTCTGTCTTACCTCTTTTGATATATTTTTGATATACTTTTGATAAATTTTGATTTTTGCCGTGCAGACGGTCTTATGGAATATTTCTGTTTAGCGTCACTTCAGGCACTCAATACAAAGGAGGGGAGAGGAACTGTGTTATGTGGTGCTGAAAACACGAAATTACACTTTAAATGCTCAATGGCAACACCTCCTTCCTGAAATAATGTCCCACTTTCTCTGGATTATCCTCCCAGTAAAGTGTCAGTAGTTTTCATATGTCTTCAATACTTAGTAAAACCATGTGGCATTGTTTCTGGAAAGACATATTGCTGTTGATGTGTTTTAATGTAATTTTTCAGCGCTGCGAAAACCCCACTTGAAAATCCATTCACCTCCATTGTACTTCTGTGCAGGAAGACATTTTGAGGTGAGATAAGAGAAAACATGTTTTTGGTAATTTGGGTGAGCTAATCCAGCATCTTTTTTGTTGTTGAGGGGATACTACACCCTGGACCTTCGCTGCCCCGCCCCATCGTGTCATGATTGAGACACTTCGTGCTCCCTTTACCACCAAAGTCACCCAGCCAGTCAACCTGTGTCGCCATTTGGTCTCTGTCACTCTGAGCAGCCATTTGTCCTCTCCTGTCCCGCTCTCCTCCCACAGATTGAAGTAGTCAACACCTTCAAGAGTGGCACCTCCTTTCAGGGGGCGGGGGCTCTGAGACGTCAATCATCCACCACCAGCCAGACCCAGGATGTAACCAATGTTTCTAGTCCTAGTCACGTGTCCTTGTCCAATGCCCTTTCCTCTCCTACAAGCACTACTGCTGCTACCGCTCCTTCTACTACTGGCCGTGAGTCAGAACTCTGTCAGTCTGCTTCTCTGCTCTCTTTGCTTCAGGGGTGCCATCATGTCATGAACCAAAAAAAAGTTATTATTCCCCACTTAGTGTCTGGCTAATTATTCTTGAAACAAAGACATGTGACAGTCTCCATTTCGGGGTTGGCATCTCTGAAGATTAGTCTTTTTTTTTCTCTCTCTCTCTTTCTTTCTCGCTCTGCTTTTTTCATTTCCTCTCTCCCTTTTGTCGTTTTGCTGTTCATACTGGATTTCAAATTCATCTTGATATCTCCTCCCATGCTTGGGTGTACTGTCCTCTCATTAGTGAATGTGTGTTTGTTTCCTCAGAGTGCTAGGAGCGCAGGACTAAGGGTGATACCCACGGCGTGACATTTCAGGTTGTGAGTTTGTCTCCCTCTGCACATCCCCCATCCATCTCCCCCATCCTCCCACCCTTCCATTTTTATGTCTTGACAGACATTAATGTGAACTAATTCCAATCAACTCAACAAGGGTCTGGGTAAACATTCAAGTATAAGTTGCAGTGTTGTCTTATGTCGTCAGCGAGTTTGCTGCTGACGAGGCAAATCCCACTTGAGCTCAAGCAGATTTTACCTGCTATTATATTTATTTTCCAGCCACACACTGTCTGCTAAACAAGAAAACACCAGGGAATCTACAGTTTGTGTGGCAGAAAAACGCTACGATAGCCACTTTGCAAAGCTTTCAAAATGTTATTTCTAATGGGGATCCCAAAAGGTGCAACTAAAATCTACCCACAACGGAGGACTGTCAGTATCAGGGACTATCTCTGATTAATGCTTTTGTCCACCTCTATCTTCTCCATCTTTCTCTCTTTTACAAACACACAAACACACACGCTCTCTGTCTCTAATCTTTCTTGATGAGAATCGGATGTAAAACTGTGCTCAGGCCGTGTGGACAAGTATGGAGGGGACAGGAGAGCCTCCATAAAGCAGAACTGTAATTCATCCCGTCTTGTCGCTTCATACTGTCGGTGTAGTTGACTGTCATGTTGCCATAGTTACGGGCATAGATCTTTCGCAGCACCGGCGAGGTAAATTCAACGCCCCCCTCCCCCACCCTTTTCTGACACCCCATCAGTGTTACTTGTCAGACATCCTGTCACATGCACTCATCCAGAAAGGCTCCTCTTATTATTATTTTTTTCTTTTTGCTTTATCTGTATTGTCTCCTTTTACTCTACTCTGCCACAATTACTTATAGTAACAGTCCTACAATACTTACACTTACAATATATGCAATATTCCCATACGTTTGACAGCCTAACTGTAAGATTTTTTCTAAAAATATGTTGGTATTTTTTTAGGCTCAACAGCACACTACGGAGCATAACTTCTTCTTATTTCTTCATTATCTGTGATAGAAGAGCAAAGAAGCATTTCTTTCAGTATTCATGTATTTTTGGTATACTTTATAATCACATTTTGGACAGAAGCTATTTGGATTCAGGATCTTCAGTGATCAACAAGAAACAATTTTGATTATCATTAGAAGTGAGTTTTAAGTTTTCATTTAACATGTAACCAAAATCACTCACGTGTTATTGCTTTGCAAAGTGAAGATTTATTAGTTTTCTCTGTTTTATATCAGCAAGATATCACCTTTAGATTTTTTGGGGGGACTTGTGAAAAGCTTCTTTTGTTATCTTGAGGGGTTTTATAGACCCAACACTTGCTTCATAAAAAGAAATAACATACATTGCAAGCCAAAAAATATTCTCTGATGATACCTCAAGTCATGCATTTGTGGTCCAAAATAATGCAACTATTCACAATTCTTATCAGAAAATAAGCATTTTCACTGACATTTCAACATTTGTTATATTCAATATTTTTTATAGCTTCAGCTCAAAAAGATTTTTAGAGACTGGATGGTATTTACACAGAATAAATCAGCCAAAGTAACATTATCTATCATGACATTATGATGCTGTGATAATCCTTTTGAGTGTTGTGTATATACCCCAATGTGGTATAAGTCAATGTCCTCTAAAAGAATCAACTTCATTTTAGTTATCAAATTACACTTGTAGATCCCAGTTTACAGCATATATCTTAGATGCAGACAAGGTTTCGTTCAAAACAACACTTTCTATCAATTGATGCAACTGCTGTACAGATACTGTCCTCATTAAAGGGTCACATAGTTGTTTGCAGCCTATACTTGAGTGTTTACTTAGCCGTGCATGGAGTTGAAAACACGCTTTGACCGTCAGACCTCTGACAGTAAACTTATTATTTTCATTATTCACTTCATGTGTTTTGTGTTGCAGTCTGCGTGCCGGTGTCCACTTCCTCACCGTTCTGTTGTCTTGTTGCATGTAGTTTGCGTTTCCCTCTTGTTTACATGTTTACTTCCTGTGTTCATATTATCTTAACCTGCTGCGTTCAGTTTTTTTTTTCTGTTTTTGTTGTTGGGTTGTGTCGTTTTACACTGCGATGCTCGTGTTGAACCAACCTCCTCATGCAGCCTTGAGTTTGACTGTCTCCATTGCCCTGTTTGGGACCGTGCTTCACCCACCCTGTGCTATATCCGTGTGTTTGTGTGTCCCATTCAGAGTCTGTGTGGATATTGTCCCACACAGCGATCTGGTACCTCCCAGAAGTTTTTAAACCACCCGATTGGATCTCTCAGATCTAACCTCCTTCCTTCTTACTGACCTCGTCCACCAGATTTCTTCAAACTTGCATGTGATATTCTCCTTTAATTTTTTCTGTGAGCATTCCATTTATTAACGTGGCTTGTTTCTAGGTATACAGCACATTGGACTAAAGCGTATACTTACAACGAGCGTTTGTGTTGCTTTGGTATTTGTTTTTCTGGAAATGTATGATTTTGTTGTGTTAGTTTTTTTTTTTTTTTCCTGATTGTGTTCCTCACGGCTTTCCTTAGTGCACGCCCAAACTGAGTGACTTGTGAACTGTAGTCATCTTGTGAAAGCAGAACACAGACTGCAGTTGCCTTTTCTCTCGTTGCTCCTTCACCTTCTCCTCCTTCCTCACCTCTGTATCCTCAATTGAGAGGTCCTCTCCTTCCCCTCTGTCCCTTCTTTCTCCCACTTCCCTCTCTCTCCTCTCATCCCGAGGGTCCCTCTATAACCCTTCCATTTTGTCTGTTTTGGCAACGCCTCTCATTGCGGCTCTTCTTTTTCCTCCCCCCTCTTCTTTTTTTTTTCTTCACGACAGATCCGCGTTGTGAATGCATTCCGTAGCTCCCTCTATGAAGGCCTGGAAAAACCAGACTCCAGATCATCCATCCACAACTTCATGACACACCCAGAGTTTAGGATAGAAGACTCCACGCCCAACATCCCCCTCATCGACGACACGGACGACGACTCTGCTCGGAGGAGGGGGAAGTACTCCAGCCAGCCCTCGTCCCCCAACAAGAATAACAACGCCATCGACAGTGGCATTAATCTCACCATCGACACCAGTAAATCAGCCGCTTCCTCCAGCCCCGCCAGCCCTCTTCACAGCTTGGAGACCAGCCTCTAACCCTGATCCTGACCTCAGCTCTAACCTCTCATTTCCTTGCAGTCTGGGGGGAACCTCCTCCAATTCCTCCAGACCTTTAACTGCAACCTTACACCTTGTCACACCCCCGCCCCCAAATATTTCACCCAGTCTAGCTCAAGTCTCATTTTCCAGTTCCGGCCCCCGTACCCTTTCAAACCCTCCTTGCTTGACCCCAATCCACCACCTACACAGGGCAGGTCCTGTGGCAAAAAAATACCCTCCATCCTTCCCCGTTAACCTTGAGCTCTTAAAGCTCTCCGCTCCTCTCGAAATGGAGAATATTTAAAGTAATACGGCAAGGTGAAAAAGAAAAACAAACTTAACATACAATCAAAAAAGCGCAACAAAGCCACAAAACCTACACAGCCATCCTGCTTTTGTGGTTGTATGTGTACGGTGGCGGCGGCGGCGGCGGTGGTGTGTATGACTATATGCGTGTTAGCATGTACTGTATTAGCGTGTCGCCGGCTGCACATACGTGTGAACTGTGTCTTTAGTGGCACCGGGAGGAAGACGATGAGGAGGGAGACACTGCTGAGGAGTGAAAATCACAAAACAGGACAGACTCTAAGCTCCCCTTACACTCCTTCTCCTCAACAATAACATTGTCAATACTGATAATAGTTTAAATTAAATTGAAAAACATTGTTATTATTCTGATTCTTATTCTGATTATTATTGTTATTATTATTGTTGCTCCTGCATGAATGTACATTACCCAAGTTTTATTTAAAAGGGTTTTAATTTTATTGGAGTTCTTTCGTTCTGATGGGCTAGGCCTCGCGGCGGACTACTATTTTAAAGACAGCTTCTATGAGTTCCTGGCCTGCAAAGTTCCCTCTTCTGTGTGGCATGAACATGTACCCGACTGTAAAAATTTATTTCATCCATAAACGGAAATGTGTAACGAGGTGGTAGGGCTCAACTTGCACAGTAGTTTTGCACCTGTCGGAAAAGAGGAACGCAAAATAATAATGATGATGATAGCATTTATGGGATATATTCTATAAATATAAATATATTTAGAGAGAGTTTATCTTTGTTTGTCGGCATGTTGCCTTGTTCCTGCTTCAATGGCTCAAAATACTTTGACTTATTTATGTCTTAAAGAGAATGTAATTTGTTTACAACCTCGTAGAGATAAACTTCCTGGTTTCTAGAAGGAGAGAGGCGAAGCCGAAGCTCAGAAGGACCAGAGCTGTGTTGGTGTGTTATTACTGAAAAACCTTGTGCTGGAATTTGCCTGCTATCTTTTCAAATATTGTAGATATTTTTAGAGGATTGACAAACAAAAAGAAACCAAAATATAATGGGATACATAGTAAATGTGGAATCTTAGTATTACTCTATATGATTGTTGGGATCAAGTTGGAGTGGCTTGCCTTTTCTAAACGGAGGCCTCCTTTTTGTGACAGAGGGGGAATATTTAATTCTTTTTTCACTATTTCTTCTTCTCTCTTTTTTTATTTTGTTGTGTTTTTTTTTTCTGTGCTTCAGCGCTGGCCTGGGGTCAGGGCTCGAGTCAAAGGCTGAAATCAGGACCTTTACAGTGAACTGTCTTCTAGATAAACCTGCTTGTTCAAAGGACTTGATGTTTTGAAAATATGTGTGACCATCAAAAAGGCTGCAGTCGAGTCATATTAGAAACCTGCAAAGTTATATTTGGCTTATCTGTGCAGCACAGAAATCAGGCTTTTCTTTCTTTTTTTTTTTAGCTGTTTTTGTTTAAAAATTGAATTATTTTGTGTTGTTTATTTTTTATTCAATTTTGATTTATTTTTGGTTCAAATGATTTCCTTTTCCTCTAGCAGAGGGACACACACAGCCCCACAAAGCTGTTGGCATTTTTAACATCTGAAAAAAAAGGAAAAACTGACAAAAAAAAAACAACAAAAATGGAATGTTGCTTTGACTCTTTTTCTATATATAAAAAAAGCCGATCCTTTTCTGCACTATCTGGTTATGAATGAAAATTTCTGTGGTGTAATTCTAGATGTGCTTTTGTGTGTTTTAACCAAGCTTGTCTTCCTGCCGTCACAGAATATACAGTACTCTAGCATCTCAACTGTACTCACTAGTTGTAAACTATTTATTGTGCTTTGACCAATCAGACATTACCAGAGAGAAGTTACCTGCAGAAGGCACATTTACCCTGTCTTATTGCACTCAGAAGGACAAGGCCACTTAACTAGCCTGTACTATTGTTATTTCTATTACTAAACGAAGTCATTGGCAAGCATGACGTGATAGGCTCATTATGCAACTTGAAAAAATTGACAATTTTTCTACTTTTAAAAAAAATCCTATACACTACTACAGTATATACAATCATTTATCTGAGCAGTTCTATCTTTTTTTCTTTTTTATATCCTCCTCCTCTGTCATTTCCCAGTCGATCTGTCCATCTGGAGAGGGTGCACAAGCTTTACCAGTCAGCTCAGGCGTGTTGAAAAAGTAACATGGACCATTTTAATAAAATCTCTTATTTAAGTTGGAAAAAAACAGTCTGGATTCTGATATTCTGCTTTAGAAGCTGTTGATTTATTTTGTTTCCTTTCCAACATTTTTAACTTGACAGTTTATTTGTTTATTTGTCTGTAAAAAATTAAAAACAATAAACAAAACAAAAAAAACATGACAACAGCAACAACAGCATTTTCAATAAAAAGAAAAAAAAGACTTAAGCCAAACATTCTCAAACCACTTTTACATCCAGGAGGACATTCAGCTTTAAGAGGACGCAAAGACGACAAGTTTAAAATAATCTTTGTAAATACAGCAATGAGTCCACTGAGGACTGAAACTCCACACGGACTGGTGTGAAAACAGGAAATCTTCCTGACTACATCTACCATCATGCACCACAACGAGTCATACTGCCGACACAGCTGTTTGGCTGTATGTAATCAATCACTGCTCCTGTCAGAAACACTTCAAAACATCGTGATTACATCCAAATGATAACGAGTGTTGTAACAACCAATAATTATGTTGACGATGAAACCGACAATGATGATGATGATGACGATGATGATGATGATAATAATGATGATATCAATGATACTTCTTGCAATATACTCTCACCTGCCTCGATGTACTGTATTTAGCAGCATGCAGTTTGTGGAACAAAGAAAAAGAGAAATGCCAACAGATAACTTTTTGGCATACTTAGCCATTTATGGGTAAGTGATTTAAGTGTTCATCTTGTTTTTATGATATTTTTTTTATCTATACAATAATTGTAAATAAAGAACTCAATGTCTTTGTTCATTTAATACTATGCAAAAAGTCATGCTTTTCTGATTGTTACCCACCCTTAATCCTAGAGTGTGTTGCTGGAATGTTTGTGGTCTCAAAAGTCAGTAAAAACAATGTGATGTAAATTATTTTCTAGCTTGAGGAAAAAGTTAAATGATGATGAAATTATTATTATGATATCATGAGGAGGATGATCATAATGGTGGTGACAGTGATAATGATGATGATGATGATGATACTGATGCTGATGATGATGATGAACTGTGACTCTTGCTGCTTGACTGTCCCATTTACCATACTCCTGACAGGAGCGCAAGTGGAAAAAAAAAGAAAAAACATAATAAAAACAAAAAAACGAAAAATCACTAAATAAATCTCCCAGAGCAGCATGACCCAGCATGGTGTGTCCTGGCCCCGTGTGACATGTCCTGTTCTGATTCGTTGTGCTTCACCTACCAGTGTCCACTTTAAATGTTTCTTCCATTTTCACTGATTTGTTTCAAAAACTTTAAAGCAAATGTTTGGGGGTTTTTTTGGCTTGACCAAAAGAAGTTCTTGACTTAATACACCACAAGTCTTTTTAACCTTGTGTGGTTGGTGTGTCGATGGGTACGCACTGTAATTGCAACATCACTGGTTGGAGACTTTTTGCTGCATGTCATTCTCCATCTCTGCCGCCCTTTTCCTCTCTGTCTTTAATGTCCAGTCTAAAGACATAAAAAAGGAAAAGAAGCAATATTTCTGTTTGCCTCAAATTCTAGCCAAGATTCAGTTTGAGATGTGGTATTTCATAAGATACTGATAAACAAGACTAAAAGTCTGCAGCCACATCAAGGGCTCTGTGAATCTGCACATACCTGAAAATATAGTGCTTCTTTGAGCTAAAAGATTATTCCACAACAATGGTAATGCTGATGTTTAAGAGGACAAACCATATCCACCAACTCACATTAGCATGTCAGCCTGCAAAAATTGGTTAATCAAGAGATTAAGATATGACATTATTAACTTTATTATCCACTTTAATTATGATCTAACTCAGTACAGTTGAGGCTGATTGGTGTGAAGTAATTTAATTTTAAACCAAAGTGTTGGACAAACTGAAATTTTGACCTAAAAGTGGTTCTTCGTGAAAAGATAAGCAATCACCAAAGTCCTTCCAGCACCGTGAATTTCAGTACAGTGTTAATGCTGGAGAGCAAGCATTTGTCTATCAGTTTTCAAGCCCTGATTTTTCTGATCTCCATGGTGGGAACTTCTGCTTTGAACTACGTTCGTACATTATCTTAGTGTTAGCATTCTGCACACCTTACTGTATCTTACTGCTCCACTTTCAAGTGTTGTGATCATAACCCCCCCAGAAGACGTTACATACAGCTGGGAGATTTTCAAGAGCTGCAGTCAAGTTAAATACTTTAACATGTGCAACAAATTTCTTCTCATGATTTAAAATTGCAGATGCCTGCATCATGCTAAAGTAGGATTGTGAAGGACTGATCCTGTCCAGTTTTGATGGTGGTGTCTGAAGGACATCATCACACTGACTTAAGCCTCTTCCCATGTCATTTAAAGTGGGACTATGCCTGCCAGTATCAGTGCAATTTTTTACTCCATTGAAATGGAAAAGCAGTGCACAAATCTGCTGAGCGTGTTGACTGAGATGATGAGCCCAAACTGTTTACCCATGAGAGACAGATGGATGGCTGCAAACCAAGTGCCAAACCAACACTCCTCTTGCATTACTGAACAGTTTAGTCAGTGAAGACATGATCACTGAATATCTGAGTGATGAGAGCTTGTTGTGTAACAAACAGGTCATGGGAGACAATTTATATTAAAGTCTGGATCCACTGGGGGGCAGTATTTCACCAGAGATAAGTAAAAATGTTCTTGTTCATCTTTGTCCCTGTGCAGTGTCTCTTCAGCATCAATGTTCTTTAATTATTATACAAAGGTCGTTGTTTTTCATGTTATTCTAAAGTGAAAAGCACTCAGGACACCTTGGGATTCCTGTGAGTGGTGAGGAATCAATGGAGGAAGAAATCCTGAGCACCCTTTTCCTCTCAAGGTTTTATCAGTTCAGCCTGCAGAACTTTAGATTAAGTTGAACATCAGCCTCAGGAACTGTTTTGAGGTTCTTTTGAGGATGCCTGAAACTGACATTGAAGAGCCTGATTGTGAGGTTTTACAATTTTAAGTTGAAGCTGGTTTTAATTCAGATCAAATTTGATATAATTAAACCTGCATTAGTTGATGCTTTTTTTTGGTCACAAGAGGCAGAATAACAAGCTATAAACAGAACAATGACATATTACCATCTTCTTCCTGCTTATTAACACATCCAACAGACAAAGAAACAACATCAGCATTTATTTGTAG
>JBAJHX010000096.1:10680520-10695502 GCA_037176925.1 Amniataba percoides
AGAAATCTATTGGACAAGGAAAGCAGTAAGGTGGGGTCAGTGTGTGTGTGTGTGTGTGTGTGTGTGTGTGTGTGTGTATTTGTGTGTGTGTCTGCATATATGCATGCCCACGTGTATGTCTGTGACTCAGGCTTAATTATCACACCCTCATGCTATTATCTGATACTGTCACACTATTGTTGTGAACGTAAATACTACCTTTTGTCGAACACCAGACTAATTGTCGCATGGGGATAAAAGAAAACGCTGAATTCAAGTGGACTGAATAGATGCAGTGGATTGGCTGCAGCTAGTTTGTTGAACCTGAGTTTGGGATCTGTTGCGCTGGGCTCTTTGTCTTGCATTTCCCCTAGCTTCTTTTCTCTTCACTTTCCCTCGCAGTTTCTTTTTGTTGTTGGTGAAAATTGTGCATCAATGCGGTCTAAAGCTTTCTCAGTGAAGTGACCCGTGTTTAAATGTTCTGGGGGCGTCTTGTTGAATTGCTCAAACAAATTGCTGTTGATATGAAGATGTGGGGTGGTGTCTCTATTGAGCTGCAGGTTTATACACTTGGCGAAGCATTAGCATTGCGAGGCAGTGAATGGCAAATCTGGCCGAAGTTATGACTTTGTCTTTTGTGTGTCAGTTTGGGCTCTTCCTCTGAGTGGGCTCAGCTCCAAACTTGTGAAACACATCAAAAGCCGATTTTACTATTGTAGTAGAAATCTTGTAGGATAAAGCTTAGCAAATTTTCAAGGGTTTTCCTTTTTTGCTTTTAACTCAGACGGCTGACTGAGGGTGTTATGTCCTGTGTCAAATATTCAGCTTGTTGCTGTCAAAAGTTTTAAATCTGTTCCCATCTTTACAGCTGTCAGCTTTCATCTCTGTGTGCGATTGAGACAACCAACCATCCAAGTGCAGATTTAATCCAAAATAATTTAGTTTGGTGACATGTGTTGTTTTTGTTGTGTTACTTGTTTGTAAAATAAACTGCCACTGTATGCTGATGATATGCTGCCGTATGTTTATGGGGGAACATTACTTTTGCATTTGGCATTGTTCTTAATTTTAAGGGTTTTTTTTCTAAATTGGTTATGGCACTGTATGATCAGTTCTTTGTACTACTTCACATATTCGACACCCATGAGTCAGCATGATGTTTTCACCATACACCATGTTGTACAAAGGCTGGGTCAAAAAATAATTGGTAATCTAGTAAGCACTCATATCGGACACTGACTGGAATTAGGGACAGAAAAACTTGACTGAGGTATCCCTACTGTAAATAGGTTCAAATAAATGGGAACTGCAGTTGAAGATCTTATAGCAGCAGCTTTCCATGTGTGAGATTAAAGCATTAGAAATTAGCTGGTGTAATGATTGATATTTTAATCTCCAATATCAATCAGAGCAAACCCCAGTACCATTTCATCTTACTTTATGGGGGAATCCGACCCTGTGGCAGGCAGTGAGAATAACTATAGAGATACCTGATCTCCTTACCTCCTTACTTAGCATTGCTTTTAAATTTAGACTGTTTAGCTGTTTCACTTCAGTTTTAAACTCCACAGAGCTGACTTAAATAATCTGTTTAAATGTAGCAATGAAAGTAGTTGAAACTACAAAGTCCCAGTTGAACTTTCTCAATGTCTCTTTAGTGTTTGCATTCAACACATTCAGCAAGAAGGTTACATCAAACTTTCAACCGGCCTCAAACATTCTTTATGTGTTTATATTGGATATGAGGTATTTTCTTCACTCGCTGACTGCTCAACTTTTTACACTCTCTACATGTCAACTCACACTTGTAGTGATTTGTATTCTTAAAGTGACAGAGTTCAACTACTTTCAACTCTACTTCATCTGCTTTCAAACTACTTTAACCACTGACAGGACGTGTCCACTGTCATTTAAAATGTTTCCATCTCTTCAAATGGCAATTCTAATGCCTTCAGTGTTTACACGTCAACTGCCATTTCAATAGCTTTATCTTTGTCTTCAACTTTTTTCCCTTCTTACACAATTGATATTTAGATTGCATTCATCTCTTTTGCTTAAAATGACATTTCAGTTTCATTCAAGGCTTCAATTGGCAGGTCTCAGGTCATCACCTTTTAACAATAACAACAAAAAGCTTCTTCAGCTCCGCTAACTTCCACAGCTTCTACTGTTCATACATAATTTATTTCAGCTGCTTTCAACACTTCAGCCAACACTTTGGAAGACATTTTAGTTTATGCACTTGAACGAGCAAACATTTCTTTCGGGGCCTCCACTTCAACGGACCCTTCCAGCTCAATATATCATCTGTATTTTAACAAATATTTTAACTGCTTTGAACTGATACTTCATGCAGCACTTACACTTAAATGAACCTATTTAAATTCCTCAGTGCTATATATCATTAAGTTCCAGTTAATGGCTGCTGTGACGTAGCATGGATGATTTCTTCACTTTTATTAGACATAATACTGCCACAACTTAACATTTTGCTATGACAAAGATTCAGAGACAAATTGTGCAGCACTCACAAAACAATGAAAAAAAACGCCACTCTTACATAACAAGTGAGAAGATAGTGAGAGAGATAGTGACAGACAGCCTCATCCACTGTCCTCTCATTGTCCTTCATTTTTAATAGTGCATTTCTCCTCCCGATCTTTCTGCTCTTACTCCACTTATCCCTTTCTATTCCTTCCACTTCTGTTTTAAAGATACTGCAGTCCTCCTATCTAATCTCTTATCTTATTTTCTGTCTCACTCACGGTATAAAAAGACTGATGATAGGTATCCTAGCAACAAGTATTTTTTTTTCCCCCCCGAGTCCAAACTGGACAGCAAAGCAACTCTGCTCCACCCGACTCCAACAGGCAATGGAAGAGCAAAGTGGCCAATCACTTTAAAGCATCCTGCTTGTTGTGGAGTCAGTAGGCCAGCGGGATAATGGTTGAAGAGAATGACCTGTAGCCGTCCTGTCAGCAGACCATCCAGTGCTAGAGTGAAAGCTTCTCTCTTTCTAATACACGTCCTCTGGGGACAATCTCTCTCTTGACCTTCCTAAAGTTTGAGAATGTAATCTGCCAAAGCATTAGACTGGGTAAAAAGTTATTTTTGTGCACTTGTATCACTGCAGCTATATGCAGCACTTTTAAAAGGCATAAATCTTATATTTTTAAAATCTGTTCAGTTTTATCCTCATCAAGCATTCCCCTTCTGATAATGTCGTACAGGGCAACATAAATAAAGGACTTGACTCTGACTGAAAAGCACCGTGAACGTTTGCCAGCCACTTTGGGTGGCCATACTTTTTATGCAGGGCACTTCCTTTAAGCTTCTAATGACGAGTGACCCTTGCGTAAAGGGATTCTTAGAGACTAGGTCAGGCTTTTAGAGTCAGGGGAGTTCCTAGTGCACCGAGTCTATCACGCCTGGAAACCAGGCAATCAACTTGTGTATGAGCAAACCCTACAAACCTTACAAACTCCTTTTTTAAGCCCATAAGGAATAATTGTTTATCAAACAGCATGGGTTATTAGGACTTTATGACGGGCTGATCATTCATCATTAGCCAGTGACAACAACAACCCAAAGTTTTTCAATGAGGAAGCCCATTCATAATGTATGCTCGGGTGCAGAGTGACTTCTGGAGGGGACAAAGAGGTGTGAGTTGGTATGCTGCGAGCAAAGCCCCGGGAGCAACTCCTTTGACAAAGGGGACCAGACTGTTGACATCAATTCATAAATCAAACGGGGTCACTGCCTCTTTGAAGACCAAGACTTGACTTCCCACAAGTCTTCAACCAACAAACACCTCAGGTGAAATAAAGAAAGTATTTAGCCTTATATTGTGTGGAGGCTTTCTAATGTGACTTTCTCTGTCATGCACATGCTCACACAGGCTGATACTGGCCTACAAATATGAGTTTAAAAACGGAACTGATAATAATGCATTAAAAAAAACAGATAGATGAAGTGAAGGACCCCTTAACAGTAGCTACTAAAGAATTTTGACCAAAATATGTACATTTGGCAAATGGACATTTGCAAACACTTTATAATTTGCTTACAAACTGTAACTTATAATTGAATAATTATCGAGATTTTCATTTTTTTCCCCACATCTCTGCACTGCAGTTACTTGATACACATCAGCTAAAGTATGTGCTGTGATAAGATAATATTGGCTTATAATATCAGCTCATCTGATGTTTTGACCGGCCTCTAATGGAGACTTGATATTATTTTTTTCATGTCATATTGTGATGAACTATACGGTGTAGCCTCTGCTCGGAAAAGTAATTGTTTTTTTATTCAGGGTTTAAATTTAAACCCAGTCACCAAAAATGAATGCTATCTTTACATTAATTGGGACATTTTAAAAGCAGGATTTAAGTGAAAACTTATAAATTTAGCAAGATACAGGCCTTCTGACAGCGCGTCGTGATAACTTTGCTAACCTCTTGTTTCTGTGGTGGAAATTCTGAACTAGCTATTTTGGTTGAATGCACACTAGGCTTTACAGCTGCCATTTAAATTAATAATGTACACTTGATGTAATCAAGTTTAAGTACTACAAATTCATATATAGATATTGTAAAATAGAAATAAATTTACACAAAAGCATTTCCAGCAATGTAAATCAGTCCTTTACTCTGCAGATCAGCATAGGCCACAAACCACACACTATAGGTAAATACAATTAACATATGGCCAAGGTGCCAGACCCAAATAAAATAATTGTTTTTCAATGAAAGAAAAATCTGTGAGTTTGATGAAAACTAATCAGATCCTGGTTATTCAAGCTCATAGCAAAACATAAGAATGGCACCTATGTTTTTGTTTTTTTTTTTTAATAAGTGCTTTTATTCTTTTTTTTATAAATCATTCATTAGAATGCTTGAAATTGGGTTGTGTATGCCAAATCCCAGCCATGAATTTGGAGATATTAAACCCTACTCAGCGCAGCTATTGTCAGTGACTTATTTATTTGTCTTTTTTTTTTTTAAAAAATCTTTATCTTAAAAAAAAAAAAAAAAAAGCTCATGCTTAACACCAGCCTAACTTTTCCTTGGTCCCCCTGCTCTCTGTGCGCCGTGGTAACGCAGATGAGAGAGCTGCGCTGGTTCCCACATGGCTTTCATCCAAGTGGAGGTGCTTGAGAGAGGAGCGCTCGCAGAGTGGGAGCGCAGTCGCAGGTTCTCCATCGGCCGGTGCAGGATCCACGTCCGGGATCTTCCTTTATATAGACGGAGAGACTCCACAAAACCTCTTCACTCAGCGCGGACCCAGATTTGCCTCTTTTGCCCCCTCTCTCCTGTTTTTTTTTTCCACCACCACCCCCCCTCCTGATCAGGCTGAACCATCCTGTGCGGGTTTTTTTTAGGTGATTGTTGGTGCGCATCATCGAGGGAGCCAAAAGGAGGTTTGCCACTTTTCCATAGGAGACTGGTGAGTAGACTCGCTGTTTCATGTATGTTCATTTCTGTTAGCGTGATCAGATCCGTTTCATGAGGACACAAACTATACAGATTTTTTTTTAAATTTGATTGACCACTTTTTTTTCTGTTTTACTTTGAGTGCGTCCAACTGAATAGGCTGCTAACTTTCTCACAGTGAGTAATGATGGTGATGAGCTGGAGAATATTGACTGTTTGTTTCAGGTTTCTGTCTTTTTGCTGATTGCTGTATTACAACGATATCACAGTGATGGCAGGAGAAGTGAGCCAGGTTTCACAAAGTTACTGGGTTTAGGTTGTTTTGCTTCTTTTTTTCATTGTTGTTGCTTTTTCATCTGCCCACTCACCTCATCCTGGATGGACAACATAAATGCACGATGTATTTTCTGTTCTTCTCTGTTGTTGGTGATGTTCCTTCAGGTGAATTAATGGTTCATGAAGTACCATACTTAATCAGACTGCTTCGTCTCTGTTTAGATCTTGATCGATTAATTAAAATGCAGAATAAAGGATCATACAGTTACATAATAAGTGAATATTAATTGGACTGCTTTTGGTTGATTTGAGCCTTCACACACATGTGTGAACTATTCAATGGGCGTGGTTTTGCATTTGGGACAGTCCCATTCACATTCAGATGTCCCAGGAAAGAAACAAATTCCTGAAAAAGTCACTGAATCCATTTAATGTTTTGGTTATGAGGTCACTTTTTTGAAATCTTCTTTCGATGTGTTTTTCTCTCTCTTTCTCTCTCTCTCTCGCTCGCTCTCTCAGCGGGCTGCTGGAGCGTCATGACAGCTGAGAAGAGCGGGCCCGTTATAAACGGTAAACCAGAGGATGGCAGAGACCCGGAAGGGTCCAGCTCCAGCCTAGACAATGGGGATTACAATGAGAGGGGCCACTGGAACAACAAGATCGAGTTTGTCCTGTCTGTGGCTGGAGAGATCATCGGGCTGGGCAACGTCTGGAGGTTCCCCTACCTCTGCTACAAGAATGGAGGAGGTAAGGAAGTCTCTCTCACCTCTGCAGCGAGACATAAACAGAAGAATCGTGGTGGTATGTGAGGTTTTTTGTGAGTAACTTGTTGGACATACGATGTGAGGAGAAGGTAAGACAGGTAAGAATGGACAAGGCAATGAGCTAAGAAACAAAATAAAAAAACATGAAAACCTTGATTAAATACATTAGTGGATATGATATTATTGAAAAAATGTAAAGGACGGAGGAGATATACTGTCTTTTATTGTCTCATACATTATGCACAGTCATATCAATAAAAGAGGTGGGATCCCTCATTAGGCACCATTAGACAGCACAGTATGAAAAGGTCACCTTGCAGTATGAGTGTGGCATCATAGTGAGTCTTTTTATCAAGATTTTGTCAATTACTGCCACCTATTTACAACAGGAGTTAATCAGTAATCAGTATGTTTTGTTCTTAATTTGAACTGTTAAGTTGCTGGACTTTTCATACTAGTATTGATCACTTGGTATGTTTTATCTTTCGTGTGCATGAAGGCGCATTCTTCGTTCCGTATGTCATCTTCTTCGTGTGCTGCGGTATCCCCGTCTTTTTCCTGGAGACTGCCCTGGGTCAGTTCACCAGCGAGGGAGGCATCACCTGCTGGAGGAAAGTCTGCCCGCTGTTTGAGGGTGAGAAAATATTCACTTCATTGTTGCTTTGCATTCAGAATTTTAGTAAAGAAATAAAAAAAAAAATAGGAGACAGCACAGAGTCAGGCCATGCATCAAATAGTTAATATATTTTTCCATGCTGATCTTGGGTCATTGATTTGTATTTAATTTTTTGTTGTCTGACTGATATTGGTCCCTGCAGCTGCGAGTACTTGCAGATTGCAAAAATCCAGCTACTGACCTGCAGGTTTTTTTTTTCATTTTCTTTAACTGTGACTCTTTGCCTCTGCAGGTATTGGCTATGCAACGCAGGTGATTGAAGCTCATCTAAACGTGTACTATGTAGTGATCCTTGCCTGGGCCATCTTCTACCTCTTTAACTGCTTCACCACTGAGCTGCCGTGGGCCGGCTGTGGGCACTACTGGAATACAGGTAGGAGGAGGGAACGGTCAATAAGATTTGACAATGTGCTTGCAAATAGAAACAATCATGTGCATCTTGGTTTCGTACAGTAGAAAATACCTTGTAGGATTTAATGTGCATTGCCTGTTGCTGCAATACATTATAATAACACGTTCGCATGTATCCACAGAGAACTGCGTTGACTACTATGGAGAAAATGCCACCAACATTACAAACCCCAATGCAACGTCTCCGGTCATTGAGTTCTGGGAGTGAGTACATTTTTATTTCTGCTTTTTAAAAGTATTGTTTTCATGTTCTGTCATGTTCATTTGCCTTTATTTGAGTGTGGTTTAACTCCCATTGGGCACACCACTATGATGACTTTCATTCTCTCAGAGTATAAAGTATTTATGGTATCACAGTTTGTCTATTAACATCATGAAAGGACGCTTTGTCACTTCAGGCAGCCTACAGGGTCCTGAGTCCTCCTTTAATGTCATTTTCTGCCATAATGTTGAAAATCTGAACATCTGACAGCTCCAGACTGTTTGACTAACCCCCCTCCTCTAACCTTTCCCCCAATAATTAGTCAGCTCTTTTCATATTTGTGTGTCAACAGGCCGTGGTAGGCCAGCTGTCTCCCAGCTAGAGCCATGTGTGTGGCAGCAGATCAGGCCTTGTCAGTGTGTAATGCTGACCACACTTCCTGTCACACTGCCAGTAGCTATGTTTACACTGCTGGGTCAGATCTTTTTTTTTAACGATATATTGCTGTCAAATAGTAAGAATAAATTTGTGATCTATAATGTCGTTTCTCAATCAGAATTACGCTACGTCATTTGTTTATCGTCAGATTTGAGCCAGCAATATAAACCTGACCCCAGAGAAAGACATGCCCAAAGGAAATGGCTCAAAGAGCCAACATCCATGCTGGTGGCAAAAAATAGCAGCTACCCGGGCTTTGTGCCGTCTATGCCAAGACACACTGTCATGTTTTATACTGTAAATACAGCATACACAAACGTCAGAGCAGAAAGTTAAACAAGCCGTGTTTTTCTATTTGTAAGGATGTTTATGTTAAAACTTTTTATCTTTCATTCAGTGCTTTAAAATGCTTAAATCACTGAGTTTAAAAAGCCAGTCACAAACAAACACACTTTTTGTATATTGTGATATATTTTGTACATGCAATAATATTACTAATGCATCACTAAAGTAATAATATGTTTGGACAAAGTTTTTGTTATGAACCAATAATTTTTGGAGGAGGGGGGATCCTCTGCCTCTGAGTCTTTTTACCCATCAGATGTAATAATGTTATTTTTAACATTTTAAAAATCCACAAATGAAGGTAAATAAAGTAAAACAAACTAATGCAAATACGCTTGAAATTGGCTAAACTCTATTTATGCAACCAGATAAAAGATACCTGGCTTCTATTTGCTTAGGTCTGTTTTGATAAGTACCAAAGCCTGAAAACGGTCTACATTTTATAATTTACTTTAGAACGCAGCACACCTATGCCTTTATATACTTTCCTAAATAATATGCACACAAATCGTAGTAAAGAAATATGCAGCACCTTTCTCGTATTGAAACAAATTTACATACATTTGAACTCGCACAAGTATATTTACACACATTAGCGTTCACATCTTGCCCTTTTGGCTGACCAGGAAGGGACAGAGAAGCTGTGTTGGACCTAGCCTGTGGCCGGCCACCAAGAACATGTCATGATGATCAATGGCTGGTCAGGAGCTCCGGGGGTGAACTCGGTGGCAAAGATTTGGCAGCACCATGTAGCTCTGTGGCTCCGAATCTTGCTTCTCATCCACCATCAATGCTGTTGCCTGGCTGTACTTCAACAAACAGGAAGCACACAGTTGATTCACCATGCTGACAAGCTATGATGTCATAATTGCCGTTAACCTGCCCTGTAAATTGCACCTACAGTGTTACACCTGTAGGTGTCTCGTTGAAAGGAGTGTCTAATTCGTAGACTTGTAATGGGTCTATTCTATTACTGCAAGACACCACAACATGCTGAAATAAGCCATTTCAAAATCAAGATTACGATCAATGTGCTTTATTCGTCCACAATGGGAAAATTTGTTTTGGAATCTGCAGTGTAATTACACAATAAATTAACAGCACAGTGCATCAGCACAGAACGTCAGACACATTATTTTGTCAATATTTTTCAGGTAGCAAATATTGTGAGATTTGTGCCCATAATGGTGGGGTGAATAAGACTTCCTGCCTTGATGTCGGCCATCACAGTGCAGCAGTCGCATCAGTGCATCCTTGATGCTGTATAGCAGCTTGCCGTGTTGGGGGATAGAAAACAACATGTCTCACTTCAAGATATCGGATGAAAAATGACTTGTTTGTCATAGGTAGGGCGGGGGAGCCATTAGTGGGAAAACTCTTGCTATGCCATTCTCACGTTGTGAGGGACTGTCCACACAGATGTGATTCCACGGTTGCTGCTTGAACATTTGCAGTCTTACCTTGAAGTTGCATCCTCAAATGCCAGTGTCCAGGTTAGCAGCAGGATGAGGGTGAGTCATCATGGATGGAGGGAAGAAGTTGTTGTGTGAATCACACAGGATGGATAAGGTCCTCCATCCTCTTCTGCTGGTTAGTCTTCTCGATGCCTTGTTGCTCTTTGAGTCACTGACATAAAGTAGATTTGGTCCAGATGGTACAATATGATGGGATACATTCATATGGAGTGACAAAGCAGGTTTGTGTGTATTTTGAGTGTGCTGCTCTACAGTGGAGGATCAATAAAAAAAAATAAAGGGCTTTAGATCAAAGCTTATGTGAAATAAATTACAGGTTTATTTTATTATATTTCTGAGGCTTAAGAAATCCATTTCATTGCACATTTGTAGGTTGCCAAAATGGGCCATAAAATAGCATGCCAAGTAGCGTGACAGTGTTTGGGCCTGAGGAGCAAAACTGCAGTATGTGGTTGGAGAATGCATTAAATGATATTCATAAGTACTATGACCTGCAAAATTCCATTTCTATTTATATTGCACAATCTGAAGAATATATTTATTTTTCATCATCCACTCTCCGTGTCGTAACTTATTTAGAACAGCCTTCGCTTTATCGCTCTGAGTAGGAACAACAGCCTGAAGACTGGGTCTGCAGAGGATCTGCTTTTTATGTTCTACACTTCTTCACCTTTCACACAAAGCATTTATAAAAACTTCCCCTGGTGTCACACAAGATTATGATCCGAATCAAATTGAAACTCATTAATCGTCTGTATTCTCTGTGCCAAATCAGACGCAGAGTGCTGAAGATATCAGATGGCATTGAGCACATTGGGGGAGTGCGCTGGGAGCTGGCCATGTGTCTGGCTCTGGCCTGGTTCATCTGCTACTTCTGCATCTGGAAGGGACCCAAGTCAACTGGCAAGGTGAGACAGAGTCATGTATCTTTGCTAATGTGCATGTGTGTGTCTGTGTGGCTGAACTGGTTTTATTTGCAATACAAAGAGCAAATGCCACCTATAAGTACTGCACGACATTTTCATGCAGTGAGCGTGGGAAAATTGTGTAATGCATCCAACTCATGATGGAGGAATCTGTATAAGAATATGTGAATTCAGGAATACTTTGCCTGTGCCTGGAATTGCTGCATGTTTTTATACACTAGAGCAGTTTAATTTCCACAAGATAAAGATAGTCTTTCTTGTTCTCAAAGCAACTCCCTCACAGAAAGGCACATGCATTCCACCCTGCAAAGTAAGGACAAAATGGGTATCTGCACAACCCACTTCTACCTTTCCTCTCACCATCTTTTCCATGCAAATCCTCCTTGAGGCTCCTCTAGCAGCTTTGAGGAGGACAGAGAGGGCTCTGCACCTTGATTTGGCTGCTCAGCAGCCTTTAAGAAACTTCCCTTATATTCAATGAGCCAGAAGGAGTAGAGAGGTAGAGATGAAAAAAGAGAGGGAAGAAAGAGTGTAAAGAGAAAAAAGAAGAGGTGTGTGTGGAAAAATTAATGGGTGTGCATTCTACGTGACGGGGGGGAAAAAAACAACTACGCGGCAATGCCTATATCTCCCTGAAGTGTCTTTTGTCTGGTTGTGAAGTAAGAGGGGAGAAGGCTTCTTCATGGCCGGGCTTTAGCAGCCGGTCCAAGATTGATTCCTGTATTCACTGGGGGAAAGGAGAGCGTTCATGAGGAGCATGCAGAGTATATCCTCAGCCTCCGCCTCTGTTGCCTCTCTCTCTCTCCGGCTATGAGAAATTAACCACAGCTCGCTTGTTGCAAGAGAGAGGTGCTTTCTTCTCCACAGACCCTACAGCCCATTCAGTTCCGACTCTGCTAAGCTGTTTGCTTTTGTTGGCCGTGTTTGCCAGCCATTCTCACATTTAAGCCCTCCTGTTAGATTTACGGCGAGGCAGGGGCAAGTTTGACCAGTAAATTTGTGGTGGCTTAAATGTTTACCCGTGGTGAGCTGGAAGGAGCATGTGGAGCATCAAAAGTTCATGGCGAGATTGAATATTGTCCTTTTCATCTCCAGAGAGATGGGGAGAAAAAAGGAGAGGAGGTTTAGGATGTGTGATCGTTTTATTTGACAAATTAAAGGAGGGATCCGCTGGGCAGGAGGCAACTTTTCCCACACTTTCCCTGTAGGCCACGCTGGGATTAACAGAGCTTAGTGTGGACAGTCTTATTGTGTCTCATGGATCCTTGCTGTTCAAACACTACCTTTGTCAGGATTTTATTTATTTTTAAACTTTTGATTCAGATTTTGAAGCAGAAATATTCAGTAAAGCAGAATGAATGACTGAAGGTAAAATCAAACTTAAACTGGCATTTCAAAATAGTCCCACACTGTGATAATGAACTGAACTTCTCCCAACCTCTCACCTTGTAAAAGGAGTGTCCATTCATGAAACTGCTGCTCGTAGTTGTACAGTAATGTGACCAGGGGTGTATGGGTAATTGGAGTGTGCATGCGTTTATGAGTGTGTGCTTAGGCCGGTTTGTGTGAATGGTCCACTTTATCTGTGTCTGTAGTATGTGCACACCCATTTAAATGTTGTGAATGAACTTGTGTGTGTGTGTGAGTGTGTACTCCTGCACTCCCTTCGTGCTTCAAAGAGAAGCACATTTTCCCACACTGCCAGCATCACTCCTCTGGGCTTCTCCTGTTTAAGAGACGGGGCCAGAGGAGCCTTCTTTTCTTTTCAGTCTCCTGGCCTGGCTCTGTTCTGTCCTGTTCTGTCCTCAATTGGACTTTGACTGGATGCCAGCAAGCCAGGGGATGTATGTTGCCCGCCTCTGCCTTCCAAGAGGCTTGGGTCTTTGTTCAAGGGGTTTCTAAGAGTCTTGAGATGTCGAGCACAATTCTGCAAAACCTGAATAGTTCAATAAAGATGGGAGTGTTGGTTAGCGAGTGGTAGCTACTGTACTGAAGGTATCTGTGACAGTGGAGTTGTTGTGCATGACACCCTACCACATATCTGTATATATCTCCTTGCATCACAGAAACTACTGTGGGGTTCCAGGTTGACAATTGATATGACAATTGATAATTAAGGTAATTTATATAATGCTAAATGTTGTAAGTGTGATGCTTGAAACATGGGCTGAGATGCTGCAGGCTTGAAAATGTGTTTTCTGACATCATGAATATGGTCATACAGATAAACTTGTAGCTATCATGGACGTCATTATTTGTAATTGTTATCTGTAATGCTAGTGAATTTGGCTATCACTTTATTTTGAAAGTCTGGATTTGAAACACTATATCAGTAAATATTAAACTGTGTCTATACTATCTTTAATCATCTCTTGTTGAACTGTGTTCGGGTCAGTCCACCATGGCTTTAACTGAACATCAAACAGATATAAATTGAGCTCAACTGATGTTTCTGACCCCTGCTGGTTCAGAGTTTACTGAGCCTCCACTGATTTCAGCATCAAACATAGTGTGAAGACCTGCAAGGTGTTACAGCCACTTTGGTCTTGGAGAAATCTTGAAAATTGGACAGCGGTTTACTGTTACTGTCACATTGTGTCACATATGTGTTTGTGTGTGTGTGCAATGGAAAGAATGACAGTTGTAGTTCAGTCCCTAGTCCTCATCTTTCTCACTTATCTCCCCAGTCTTCTTCGTCTTCCTGTCTGGACAAGTGTGCTTAGATTACTGCCCCAGTTTTTCTTGTAGTTATTGGTTAGAGTCCAACATGACTTATTGTTGGCAGGAAGTTTGCTTTTCACAGATTTACTTTGACTTTATTTGGCACACATCTTAACAGGTTATGTAAGTAACTTCTGTGGCTAGTGCCTCGACTGTGCTTGTCTGTAATCTGCACATACATTCATATTCTAACTGTGTTTTTATGCCTGCAGGTTGTGTATGTGACAGCGACATTCCCTTACGTAATGCTGCTTGTGCTGCTGATCAGAGGAGTGACACTGCCAGGGGCATATGACGGCATCAAGTTCTACCTCTACCCGGACATTTCACGTCTCTCTGACCCTCAGGTAGGCCCGGACCCACTGTAACTCTCCCCTACGCTACTCAAGTTGTTGTCACCTACAGGTAAGAAAAGTTTTAGATGTTTCTGCTCCAGATAATTAGTGTTACAGTTGATATTTTATAGTGGACTGTTTGTACTAAAACTGCGACTTCCTTTAGCCAGCTTACCTATGAAAGGTAGAAGTCGCAAAAGTAAAATAGCGCGGGTTAAAGACACTAGGCTCATGGGAATGAATTTATAAGCGAGCCTCACACCCACCTGGATCTGAGTAGCTGCCAGGGGGACAGGTGGTGTTGTTGTTTCTGTAATGTGAAGGGGGATCAGTCTTTTTTTTAACACCTATTTCTGTTGATGCACGATATTGTACCAAAACACCTTCATGTACAATACACACAAAACACACAAACTGTTTGCCAAGCATCAAATGGTTCCTCCTTTGCAGCAAAAAACTTAAAATATGCATCAATTTCATATTAAACATTTAGCTGCCTTTATACGTTCCGCTCTAGTGGCTGTGATATTACTGTGGCTTAATATGGAGCCACGATTTTCATAGCGGAGCTGACACCTTCTGCTGGTGATGAGATGACCAAAGGTCAGGTAAATAGAGAGCTTTCTGGGCCTGGAGGGGTTCAGAGATCAGAATCTGGGGCTAATAGAGGTGGCGCATTCACATATAATTCATACAGACAGACGGGCATGTGCACACACACACACACACACACACACACACACACACACACACACACACACACACAGAAGACTCCTTGACCTCGTCTGGAAGAGGCAGACAGCTTGGGTCGCTAGGCAACAGTGCAACTTCAAGTGTCAGTGGATGAGGTGTCATGACAACATGACTTGAGATAGATGGAGAGTCTCAGCTAGAAAAACCATAATGGACGGACAGATGGACGGACGGATAGATAGATAGATAGATAGATAGATAGATAGATAGATAGATAGATAGATAGATAGATAGATAGATAGATAG
>JBAJHX010000096.1:10696232-10764077 GCA_037176925.1 Amniataba percoides
GATAGATAGATAGATAGATAGATAGATAGATAGATAGATAGATAGATAGATAGATAGATAGATAGATAGATAGATGCCTCAGTCGTCTTATCTGCTTTTGTGTAAAATTAAGAGCCTGTTGTTTTACTAAGAATTTGGAGTGATAAAATTTTATAACGAGATCATATTGTGCAATCTTTTAGCGTTTGCAAAAGTGGGTAGCTCGGTTTCAAATCGCACCACTCGACAACATACAGCAGCATTTCGGGAAATTATCTGCTCCGGTTTGATCACCTCCTTCTGCTTAGACTCACATCCTGTCTGAACACCTGTTTGACACTCTTCAAGGTAACAGCAGGTCCATTGGGTGAGACGCCATGGATGTGATAACAAGGAAACATTACTGCCTCAGAAATATATCTTGAAATCAGTCTGCAGACATACAAGCCAGTCTGTTTCACACAACTTGTTGGCAAAGGTGTTAAGAACCATGTCTTGCATCCTGGCTGGCATGAACAAAACTGCAGAATGTAAAGACTTCATGAAGCCCAAAACATTAACTCTTTATAAACTGGCTGTTACCAGTAGTTTTCACATCTATGTCAATGCATTTTAATACAAAGAAACTAAGCCAATAACAATTGCATTAAATGCTTTAGGTCCTTGAGATGTTGTCCTGTGAGATGATTGTTCCATCTGTGAATTTAGTGAAGTTGGAGAAACAGTGATAATGGATAGATGGTGAATGAGTGTGAAAAATTGGATGGATGAACAAAGACACAAACAGAGGCACAGAGAGAGTGAAGGAGGGTGATAAAGAAGCGCTGCTGTTTGGCAGAGGAAGACATTACTTCTGACACCAATGTTAAATTAGTTTCCTCCGGGACAATCAGGGCTCTGTTCTGTTCACCAGCCTCTGTGTGTGTGTGTGTGTGTGTGTGTGTGTGTGTGTGTGTGTGTGTGTGTGTGTGTGTCTTTACACCCCTGAACTTCATCATGCCTCCCTTATTCTCTTCTTTCCTATACCTTTCTCTCACGCCCCGTCTCCCTCCTTGTCACCCTCCACCCTGCTCTGTGCGTCACCCCTCCCCCTGACACTTTTCACACTTCGATATTCCCTTTCCTTCCTTGCTATCTTTCCGAGCGCTGTGACTGAAAATGTGCTGCTATTTGTGTCGTTTTCCCCCTCAGCCTCTCCCGTGCCAAAGCTTTTGTCTCCCCAGTCAAACTTCTAACATTCGCTTCCCTCTTTGTTTCCAGCATCCGAATACGTTCTTAGTCCTAATTTCCAAAACAGCAAGGCCCAGGATGTTGTTGTGTGGTTGTTAGCAAACAGTTGCATATTTACACTTCCATCCAATATAATATACAACCTTTATTTATTCAGGTTATTTCACTGAGATCATAGCAGATAGCAGATCATATCATTTATTGGGATTCGTGTCACTTTGCTTTTACAGCCAGGCATTTAGCAGCTTGAAGAGGCCGATAATATTCTCACGGATTGGTAGACACTGAAAGAAGAGCTACTATGTTTACCTACTAGTAGCTAATTCTTCTGTTTGGAGCTGAGCAGGAGGCGTACAGTGCTGAAAATAGCTGAAAAACTGCAATAATATTGATGCTGAAAGACACCAAACACTGGAAATATTTATATTTATCTGCTGGAAGTTGTTCACCTTGAATCTGAATTTATGATGAGTACGTACAAGCATGATGGACTTTTCAGTGAAGTATGAGACATCTTTTGAAATTAAAAATAAATGCATATTCGTAGGTTATGGATTTTTCAATGGGGCAAATGTAATAGATATAAATTTCCCTCTTTGTGTCTGTATTATTATTTGTGTATTAAAATTTGCTTTCAATCGTTCAACTGAACAAACCATCTGTACAATATCAAATAATGTGACGATCAGTAAAAATAAAATTACATTCAGTGTGTGCAACTCATTCATGTCAGCCAAATGTCTTAATGCTGCACTTAACATATAAATTTCTAACACCTATGGATTACATTTCTAAAAATGTGTGGGACGTGGGGAGCATTTACATTACAAGAACACTATCTTACAGCCAATGTCATCCAGCTTTCACACAGTGGAAACGTTTCCTGGAGCCACAGTCTCAACATAACCAAACACAAGCCGGCCAAATTAGGCACAACATCAACAAGTGATTCTCTCTGAGCCTGGGCCTTTAAGGTTTCACTGCGCTGTGCGGCCATCAGGCGAGGGTGAACTAAAGGGAACATTAATGAACATTAGGAGAGAAAGGCCTGTTCTTCCACAGGAACAGTCCTGTGTTTGTGAGGTCACAGAAGTTACCGTGGTTACTCCCAGGAGGGAGCGAAGACCGTGCGTTTGTTAATTGTTTCTCGGTGGGGAAATGAGATTAGTGGCTGAATGGTGATGTGAGAGAGTTTTCAAAGAGCTATGCTGCATTAAGTTTGAATCCGCTAGCACTCCATGCTATCCTGTGGGTCCTAGGGTCCTGTGCAACACTACAAACTAGTTTCATAATGCACATTTTACTGATGCCTCAGTGAAGAGTCTTACATGTGTAAATCCCCATGAAGCTCATCAGTCAATTACTGGGACTCATTTCTGCATTATATCTAAATATGTAATTGGAGTGGATAAAGATGGTGATACAGGACTTGCATTATACTTTAATGCATACATTAAACATTTGCTAACAAAATGAAAAAATTAAATTAATTGTTATACATTAAAACAGGGATAGAGACAGACCGAGAGTTTCCTGTCAGCTCAGTATATACAAGGATAAGCCATGACCCTTAAGTGGATTAAACTGCATGAGAAAATTGTGAAAAAAATAATGTTCTGTTTAGGAAATTAATCTTTTGCAAAGACAGGAAGATCAGCTATACAACAGCACCCCTATAGAGGAATTTACTCACAGACATTTCAGCATAGCAGGTGATTTCAGACCAACAATTCCTCATCCATGTCAAAATAGATTGTCTTATTTCAGTTCAATTATTTAGGACTACTTCCTATCGAATAAATAGTCCATATGAAAATTGGTCATAGTTTGTCCTCTCCACTGTGTATACCCTTCTACCAATTTGTAGATCTAATCTAACTTAAAGGTCTTAGGTAGAAAAGTAAAAAATATTTAATGTTAAAGTAACACCTGTATTGTAATGTAGCTGTTCTTTGTTAATCGCCACCAAACAGTAGGTGGGAATGGAGTTAGTGAAGTGAACAATAAATATTTAGGCACAAGAAGATTTCGTATCTACTTTTAGGATGTTAATCCATGATTCATGCTGCTCCACTGTTTGTCTCTCAGAGGGGAAAGAAAACAGTGGAGCTGAGCCATAATTTCATTACAAAGTCACTGATGATGAAAATCAGGTAGGTTAATGGGAAACAAAAGAGATGTTTGGTTTCATTAAAGAAGATAAAAAGTCCCCTCGTGACATATCACGGTAATCTCCCGTAAATGGAAAAGCCTATTCCTCTCATTGTAATTCTGTGATTTAGTTAATCTAACAAGTGACAATAGACTGAGAGGTATTGATGGGGTGGAAATTAAACTGTAAGCTGGATCAAGAGATTGACAAATTATTAGCTGCTTTCGAGGTTTCTGTGTGATATAAGATGTGTGTATGTATACCAGAGGCATATTTATTGTGTCACTCCACATATCCTGTCTGTACCAGTGGTGTCTGTCGGTGAATTTGAAAAGAAAATAACCTAAAAAAGTGAGCTGACAACATGGGGACCCTGAATGGTGTAGTGACCATGAAATTGATGTGAAACAAGAGCTGTAGCAGTCACAGTCACCACATCGTAACCTGATTGAACGCCTATTGGAGATTTTTGGACTGACTTTTTAGACAGCGCTTTCCAACACTGTTAACAAAACACCAAATGAGGGAATTTCATGTGAAAGGCTGGTTCATCCCTCCAGTCAGACACTCGATGGCTGGAGGGATCAAAGCTGGGAAAACAATTCACTAAGATGTTTCATGCTGCTTGTTTTTACTCGAACCTGTTGGTCATCCATATGTGTGTTGTATGTTTATGCCCACTTTTCCTTCAGGTGTGGGTGGATGCAGGAACCCAAATCTTTTTCTCCTATGCCATCTGCTTGGGCTGTCTCACTGCTCTGGGAAGTTACAATGCCTACAACAATAATTGCTACAGGTAAGATAAGAATGTGGATGCTAGCGTTTGTATGAACGCATCATAATGGATGGCATCAAAAGAAAAACAAGTTAACTGTTGTCTTACATATTACTGTATACTTACTCAAAATGAAGAATATAAAAATGTATGTAGGAGCGAATGGATTGGCACTTTCTGTATAATCAAATTTTCCATTCATCACACTTATTCGTGTCTGTGCATGAGACCGTATGAGAAAGTCTGCATTGCCTCTCATGTAAGGTCCGGTGACAGCTCTAACAGTAATTGCGATCTCCTCCTTGGTCTCGCTGTTTTGCTCCTCAGGGACTGCATCATGCTCTGCTGCCTGAACAGCGGCACCAGTTTTGTCGCAGGTTTTGCCATCTTCTCTGTGCTCGGCTTCATGGCCTACGAGCAAAACGTCCCCATCGAGGCTGTGGCAGAATCTGGTGAGACAATGACAATGATGTTTCTTAACCAAAATGCGAATAAGTCCCAACATCAAGAATTGTAATGTGGCCATACACTAAAAAACAGATACTGTAGACCAGCCTGTCGGAGCCTCTGCGCCTCCATCCGTCATGTTGTGCTGAAATGGATAAACCAGTTATATAACTCCACACTCTTCACTTAGGCTCTTAGACCAGCGCATTATTATTTATTCAAGTCAGTATGAATGATTTAGTGAAAGTGACAGAGCGAGACGTTTGAAATGTTAGTCTTAGAGCATGGTGAGGACAGACCTTAATGTTTTAAATAATGGGTTCCTAAGCGGCTGCCACCAAATGTAGGTGTTAAATAACACAAGGGCATGCTGCCTCTTATTCTGAACCAATTAGTCTTATTTCACAGCAGTATCTAATGTCATCTCATCTCATTAAGGTCCCCGTAGACCAGGCATTGCCCCACTTTTGCTTTCTCACTTCTGCTGTCTTTTCTGATAACATGTTGAAGTGGAATATTTCTGTTTATGCCACAGTCATGGAGCATGAAAATTATGAGCTTCACTCTTAACTACTCTAATAAGACTGCTGATTTTTTTGTTTGTTTGTGATGCAGGTCCTGGTCTTGCATTCATTGCATACCCCAAGGCTGTTACCATGATGCCTCTGTCTCCACTCTGGGCCTGCCTCTTCTTCATGATGCTCATCTTCCTCGGTCTGGACAGTCAAGTGAGAAAACTGAGATTATAGATAATCTTTCATTTTCTAAAGACATGTGCAGGCCTGGACCTTTTGTTAAAAATGGTATAGTGTAATTAAGTATGACAAGAGCTCATAATCATAATATACATTCCCTAGCAACTACATAATGCATGTTTTGCATTGCATTGTTATCACCATATTTATGACTAAACAAGGCTTTGATGATGATGATTGTCACACATTCGATAAGCAACATGTTTTCTGTTTTGCAGTTTGTTTGTGTGGAGAGTTTGGTGACAGCTGTGGTGGACATGTACCCAGAGACCTTCAGGAGAGGCTACCGCAGAGAGCTGCTGATTCTGGGGATGTCTATAGTCTCGTTCCTCATAGGACTCATCATGTGTACAGAGGTAAGTCTCAGCTAAAGTTAGATCAAGGAAACACATGTCCAGTTTTTAAACTGTGTCTTCCAAAATGGTAGGCTAATAAAAACAGCACAACTTGAGTGGCTGTTCTCTAATAAAGAACTTAATCATTGGGAAATTGGTAAGCAATGTTGGATGTGAATAATTTTATTTTCATGTAGTCAATCGTTATCTTCATCGCCAGCATCACCGTTATTATCATCACCATAATCACCAACATCATCAGCATCACTATCATCATCATCACCATCATCATCACCACCACCAGTCTTCAAATCTGAGATGAATCCCAGCCAGGTACATTATGGATGAATGCTTAACAATCCATGTTATAGTAGACATGTGGATCTATAATATTAGAATAATTCATTTGAGAGTTTATTATGTGATTTATTGCCTTTAGTGGTTTAACGTTTATGACATGACCCAGAGATCTTTTTCAGTGGACACTATGTATGCAATCCTCTGTGGTCAAGTTATCCATCTAAAAGCTGTATTCATGTCACCAGCTCTGCCGTGCCTTTAAGACCTTTTCTTTATCTTTATGTCTTGAAATGGAAGAGAATCTGGTTCTTTACACTATCAACAAGGTCTTTCATCCACTAAAAGCTTTTGATGTATCCATATGGACTGCATCCATTTGCCTCCACCACAAAGAATACTGCACTGTTCTCTAGTGGACCATAATGGCTATGAAACAGGGGGAAGGAATTTAATGCAATATTAAAGTACATTTTTCTCACTTTTTTATCTGTTATAGACTACTGCATTGTCCACTGACTTGACTTGTTTTTCATTCCCTGTCATCTCTAAAAATTGCCAATTTTTCCATCTGTTTCACTCGTCTTTCAGCACTACCTGCACTCTAGAGACTTCAGTCTTTTCTGCTGCCACTGAGCGATCATGAATAAAGTGTCACAAGAAGCCAAGAGTGGGATTAAATCAGAGTTCAAAAGCGCTCGTGGGAGTGTGGTTCAGTACCTGCCTGAAGGATGGGCATAAAGACATTTTGATGATATTCTTAGCTGTTTACAAGTAGTTTACAAGTAGTTTAGAGCTGTGATGTAACCCCACTCTCAGATTTTATTTATGATGACCCTTTTAGTTGTAGAAGAAAGAACAGATGAAATGTCTTGAGTGGAGGTAGGGTAGGTAGAGCAGATGATAAAATGTGAGCACAGGCATAGTTGGACATTTTTTTGAAATGCTATTTTTCTTGCTGAGAATTTTGTCGTCATGCTAAAGTAAAATGATACAAATCACATGTATTGATATAGCGATAGACAGCCTTACAGATGTCGCTAGTTGATTATTTTTTTATCCCTTATAGCAGAGGCATGCCAGCTAATTTACCCTGTTCCCACATAATTCAGAATCCTACAATGACAAAAAACAATAATGCTGTTTCCTGAAGTTGCTGCTACAATACATTACTTTGATGTGCTCATTGTGTTGGAGCCATATTGCAGCACTGAAGAACATTTAGAGTAGTCAGGGTTTAAATAGACAAAGAGACGACACGCAACAAAACAAACCGTAATGCAAGTTTACTGCATAGATGTTTTATTCATTCCACAATCCCACATTATAATCCCACATTTTGGGGAAAATCACGATTTTCAGTGAGGTGAAAGAAAAATCTGTTGGTCTTTACGCTGGTTTATTATGACAGCCAAATGAAGCAAACCTGAATCATTTCATATTTGATGTGATCTAACTAAGCCTGATGCTCATGTTGTAGCTGTGACAGAAAACTGACACCTGTCTCATCCTGTCAGGGAGGGATGTACGTCTTCCAGCTGTTTGATTCTTACGCTGCCAGCGGGATGTGTTTGCTGTTTGTGGCCATATTTGAGTCCATATGTATCGGCTGGGTGTATGGTAAGAGAAGTGTCTGGAGAGTTCATGTCTTACAGTTGTCTGTCCTCTGCCGACTTAGCAACTGTCAAACATTTCAGCACAGTGAGTCATGCTGTTACTTTCCCTGCTGAAATTATATTTCTTCTCTGCCCTCTGCTGGAGAATGTGATCAAACACATGCATTCTTCAATTAATCACATACAAAGCATTCAAATGCTGTTACTGAGGTATTAAAAACAATATTGTGGTACTACAGCAATGTAAAATGTTGCGATTATGCATCTTTCTTAAACAAACACAATGCTTATTTAATATGCTGCCCCCAAAGGACATCTTATACCTTACTGCAACTGAAGAGAAATCATATTGGGATTTTATTTCTGGGTTTAAATATAATCACATTTATGCTACTGCCTGCTTAATTTAAGCAGACAATTTGAGGCCCAATTATATGTATTTAGAAAGGAGTATTTCACATGCAGCCATGCAGAATGATTTTGTCTCTGTTCAAAGAAAGTTTCAAACAACATTTTATCCACATCAAAGCAAAAGCTCTGTTTAGATGGCCGTATACTGTCAAAATACATTAGTCACGTCATTATTTTGATGTTGCATGCGGGAACTCTGAGTGACACTTATTTGCATTTCAGGTAGTGACAGATTCTACCTAAATATTGAGGACATGATTGGCTACAAACCTGTCTTCTTCATCAAGTGGTGCTGGATGATCCTGACCCCAGGCATCTGCGCTGTGAGTCAAAATCAGACACAAAATCAAGAGCAGCAGAAGCATTGATGACAGCAAACAACATCATGTAGATGGAGGGCAGACACATTCAGAAGTTATAAGAATTTCTTCATGACAATTCAAATACCAGTCATTTAACAGTCATTTCTGTTTGCTGCAGGGAATTTTCCTGTTTTTCCTGATTAAGTACAAACCGTTGAAGTACAACAACGTGTACACCTACCCTGACTGGGGCTACGGTATTGGCTGGTTCATGGCCATGTCTTCGATGGTCTGCATCCCTCTGGGGATTATCTGGATGATCTGGAAGACTCCTGGCACCTTCTCTGAGGTAAAAATACACATGATGATGAAGCAGCTTCCAACTTAACCCAGTAACTTGAAGAGAGTCTTGAAAAGAAAAGAAATGTGTTTAAATGGTTGACAGATACACTGATCATATAAGGTATTATTTCTATTTTTTGATTAACAACTTTTAATTGTGTTTGCATTTGAAATCATACTCTGGACATACTTTCTGCATTACAGACTTCAAATTAGGTACCAACGAGCACTCATGACTTACAAATAAAATATAATACAAAGACAATATTCATTTTAGCACTACTGAACAGATCTGTCCTTGTTCGAAACAACAATGGACAGAGGGACCAGATGTTGTTATAGAGTGAATTGAGAACAGTAATATAGTAATAAAGGCTGTAAAAGCAGTATCATTTTTATGGCCGTTATTCAAGGGAGAGCTGTTTTTGCACTGGGAAAAGGTTTACCTGCATCACCAGTGTCCCTTATAATGAAAGAAGTGCGTGAAACGAATGCAGCTGTTGTTCCAGAGGGGTTGTGTCACACTTAGATGACCTCCTATCTTTGCTCGAAGGGGGATCAAATGAACAAATTTCAGGTTTCTGATGTGAGATGATCAGTCGTGGCCTCTGGCCTTTGGTAAACCTGAGGCATGATGAAATGCGGAGGACTGATATGCTGGTCATGACTTTAATGAAATCCGTGGGGTATATAAATGGTAGACTAAGATAGTGTAGAACTATTAGTGTAGTGACTAATTATATGATAACGATTCATATGATATTGATCTTCTCTCTGTCTGTGCTTTTTGCAGAGAATGAAGAAGCTGACGACTCCCAGCCCAGACCTGAAAATGAGAGGGAAGCTCGCCGCCCTCAGTCCTTACGCTGCCAATGATGCAAAACTCAAGGTTGATGGGAAAATATCCACCATCTCAGAGAAGGAGACGCATTTCTAACTGACCGCCTGACTGACCGACTCAGCTGCCTGCCGCCTTCACACTAAGTCCAACAAACGAAAACTACAGCAAACAACAACAACAACAACATTATCCACCACTACACAAAACAGGATATGAAAAAAATGACTCGGAGTGTTATTTTTGTTTTGTAAAAAAAAAAAGAAAAAAAAAGGGAACGCTATCACATGATTATATAGTCTGCTTCTGTTGGGCACAAACTTTGATAACACGTGTTGTTTTCAGTTAACTTTGTGACTAAAGCAGCTGTTTCTTTCTTTTCTAACCATTAATATTTTAAAATCTCTTTGATGACATACAATATGTGGTTAAAACTTGTCCTGGTACCGTGTCAGTACTGGTCACACTAGTGTATGGGCCTTTAGAGCAATACCAATGTGTTGTGTTGTGAAAGGCTTACACTGTACATTTCTTGGCAAAGTGCTGTGCCTCTCTATTAGGTACTAGGTACCCAAATGTGACTATCTAAGATGTAGCAGCTTGGGGACCAGTCTACATAGTTTTGTGTGTTGAGAGAGGATACTGCAGTATGTGCTAGTACCGAGGCTATAGGAGGGCATACCCTGAATACTCCTGCAAGTAAAACTTTGTATGTAAACAGTTTCGTCATTGAAATCGTGGACGTCACCTGAGCCAGCTGTGACTGTGTGAGGACTGCAGAATGTTTTTAGGCCTTCGGTGATTCTTATTTACTTGAATTCAAAGTTGTCGCTGAGCAACGCAAGCAAAAAAATTTCACATATTATGAGATTATTGATTATCACATGAGGATGTATTGCGTCCTTGAGGGCTTCGATGATTTCCGTGGCACCGCTTACTTTAAATAGACGTCTGTGCTCGGGAGGTTTACAGTAATACTGAAGGGCAAATAAATAGACCACCACCACGGTTCTACTAGTCTGTAAAACCATCCCCAGCTGTTTTTTTTTAAAGAAATCTCACATCTTGAGCAACAAATCTTCACGTGGCTACTAGCAGCGGCGAGCGACTTGCAGGCTGAGTCTAAAAACACACCTCTCTCTCCTCTAGCTGCCCTCCTATAAGTCGTGGGTATCTGTCATTTCACAGTAATTATGCTGAGCCTAACACAGAGTGACAGACAGACGTGCTTCCACCCCTGCATTTTTATTTCCCGCTCCGCCTGTAGAGGAGTAGATGGACGCCCATCAGATGAGCATTTCAAAACCCATCTGTCTTCTTATCCCCCCCTCGTTTATTCATTCTTTCTTCTTGTCCCCTTCTCTCTTCTCTCTCGCTGTCCTTCCTTCTCATCTTCAACCTCTGCTTGTCTGCCCCTTTTAGTGTGCGTGTGTGTGTGTTTTTCTTTCTACTTTCCGTCTTTGGCTTCTTTTCATGACGTGGAGGGCTTGAGCAACATCACTGGTCTCGTATGAATCTGCGCTGCTGCGGAGAGCTTTGCGTTTCATCACAGACCTGCTATCAGTGATAGTCTTGGTATTGATTAGTATTTCTGTGACCTTCCTTCTGACATTGCCAAGCAGTAAAGCTCACCGAAAGAAATGGATCTTTTAATTTTGCCTTCTGAGCCACCGCAAGGGTGAGAGCACAGTCTGTTCCTGTCATCCACTTAATTGTGTTAAGAGTCAATGAGCTGGTCTCATTGCTCGGATCAATCCCAGTCCATTACTGCCTCGTCCAATCAGCAGCCGAATTGCTCGTCGAATCGTCCTACCTCCCTTCCTTGCTTTGTCCGACTTTCTCGCTTCCCTTCTTCTCTTCCCTCTGTCCTTGTTTCCTGATGAAAATGCAATCAGAGGAAAGCATCTGAGGGGATGAAACTCAAATGTCTCTCTTTACAGTTTTTCAGGAGGAGGCAAAGAAAGCAAGGGAAGAAATGAGGAATTGATGAGCTGAGGAAGTGCGTGATCGAGGAAGTAATGAGGGAAATCGAGGAAGTGATTAGTGACTGAAGCCCCTCCTGTCTAAGCTGTGACATCCTCTTAAACATGTGATTGGTCCCTATGGTGTGGTTGCATTGTGACATTATCACCTCCTCACTGATGTTTGTGTAAGCTAATAGTCGTGTGCATCGGAAATTATAGCCTGCTGTTTAACACTGATCATGTCGATGTATATTTTTACATCTCTTTCTAGAAATCTGTGGTCTATTTCTTGAGATGAAAAATGTTTTAAAAGAATTGCTATATTAAAAAGAACTCGTCCTTTGTTTTGACTTTTGATATGCCGCTCAAAAGATCTTGTTATAGAAATATAATGGAAGGTGTTTTACTGTTCTGTACTGTTCTACACACATTTTGGTATTCACAGGACACATGAACTGTCTGCTTACTCATTTTTAAGAATAAATATTGTAAAGGAATGCGAAGCGTAGACTCTGGCCTTTTTATTGAACTTAATCTCAATTCAGCACTGCTGCTACCCTGAAGAAAATAAAAGAAAATACTTTTATCTCCTGACATTTCCACCAAGTTATTTAAAGTATTTCAATGTGTGATGATACTGTGTAGATAAAACACTACAATCAGATAATCTAACATGGCATTTTAGTAAGTCTGATAGAGTGACTTGATCATTGGCAGAAGAGAATCTTAAATGTCTTGTTTACTAGACGTGTATATTGCAAAATAAACAAGAATAAGAAATAGGCGATTGCTTGCGTTTACAAAAACTTGTCTGCAGGCCATATGGTCAGTGATGATTAGGCTACTAGACATACACCTCACAGAAAATGTCTAAATGAAAAAGGTATCAAACACATGAAACCCCTACACAAATAGTCACATCCACACAATTGTTTTCACTTAATCTGCCCGGTTACACCTCTTCTTCTGTCCAAACTGGACTTTGTGAATATCTTCCTCATTGTCATAGTATTTTGCAGAATACTGTAGCAAAAAACGTAGATTCATATGAATGATGGCTGGGCTGCTTTAGTTTCAGGGTCTTTACATCATATGTGCTCACTCACGGTCTTGACTCACTGGGATACTGGGCCATCACTGATGTTATGAGTAACACCTTTTTTGTCAAAGATTGCAAGCCAAAATGGCCATTGAAACATTTGAAAACAGTCAAATGCAGAGATGTGGATCAGATTGAGAATTTGCAGATAGGAATATGTCATTTCTGCTGCCTCGAATAATTCATATGCATTTGCAGAGCTATGCATGTGACAGCACTATATGATAAAATTTCAATATTATCAACAGCATCTCTCATTCTTTCTCCTTAATCTCTGCATCTCTACTGTCACCATCAAATGAAGGCAAAATGCCAAAAGTGTCTTCAAACAGCATCTGTTTTTTCTTTCTCTGATTTTATTAGATGATTTGTTTGAAGGACCTCCACGTCGCTGCAGTCAAAATCCCTCACCAATGTGTTTGTAGGCCTCTGGTTGTTTCAGTATGTGTTTGTTGTTGAGCATGTTTGTGTGTGTGTGTGTGTGTGTGTGTGTGTGTGTGTGTGTGCAGTCATGTGCATAGATCCTGTCACACTTCAGAAATCAGCTTTACTTTCTTTGATTTGGAGGTGACATCTTGACTTGATCCGGTAGATGGTGTGAAGTAAATCTTCTTTTGTTGTTGTGTGTCACGTTGCTGCTGCACGAAAACTTCTGAGGACACTCTATGAGCTGCAAAAGTTTCTGGACTCGCCATCTAAGCAAACCCATTGAGAGAGTAATGTGAAGGTTAAATGGCTGTCAGTGGGAAAATCAGTCTCTCTCAGTGCTGTAAAATGACTTCTTGCTTTTCTCTTTTTTCTTCTTGGAGATAAGCTTTAATCTAAAACCTTTATCTAAAACAGTTCTGTTGGCTGACAGGCACATACTGTATACATTATGAATAAAATTTCCCAAGGCAGGGTTGTTTTATTCCAGTTCTGCCAATGTTTATTAGGAAAAAAAAACACGTGCACATTCACTGTCAATTTTTGATGGATGTTTTTCCTGGAAGCTGCAGATCGACCAGTACAGTGCACCAGGTAGAAAGATTGGCGGATTAAAGCAACACCTAAACATTAAAATTTTAATCTTCTTTTTCAATATCTTTAATCTTTTAAATAGCGTTGATCTTTTTTTTTGGGCCACTAGGGGACAGAAAACATGGAAGGGAGCTTGCAGCAGCATGGCATAATTTGTAATTTGTTGTATGTTTCATGTTTCACATTATGTTTCAATGTGTCAACAACATTAGCTAGTTGCCGAGTTGTCTGATGTTTGGTGCTGGGGTAGCGAACGGTCTAGTTGATGAGATGGCAGCTAATGAGAGTGGTTCAGAGACAATGATACAAGACTAAGCAAATATGCAGACCATAATAATTTGATAAAAGCAGGTAATGATGATGATTATCAGCGATTCTGGTACTAAATTACCTTTTTTCATTCCACAGAGTAATTTGTTTCATGATATTATCAAAATTATTGATAAGGTTCAAGTCATGATTGCGTGCAAAGAGACAAACAGAAGTGGACAAACAGATAAACAGACTGCAGCCATTCAGCCAGTGACAGCACCACGGAGAGAAACAATCATGTGCAGTAATTTGGCAGCGAGAGCGGGACAGGTGACAGGGAGGCAATCAAGAGGAGGGGAAAGCAAACACACACCACACATGCTGCTGTACCAATACAGTGACAATTGCACAGTGGGAACAGCACAAACAGGCGGCCTAGCATAGACGCAGTTACAAAAGCGATGGGGAGACAGACTGATGCGGATGCCATTCGACAGATGAGGAAATACGAGGCAGCAGATAGAGGAGCAGTCAGTAAGGGAGAAAAGAGAGAAGCTGCATTCTTCCCTGTGGTTGTGGAATAGGCATAACAGATTAGTTGACTCACGCGCAGAGTTCTGGGGCAGTGCTTCAGGACAGAGCCAAGATAGAAACACAACGCACCATGGCCAAAAGTCCGCCTTGCCTAAAGATGATAGCAACCCAGATTTTTATTCTGATCTTTTGATAGGGAGCCAGAAAGGGAAATAGATGTGCAAGTAAGTCACTTGACTGTAAACGCATTGAGGAATGTTACATGATATCCTGTTATTACACAGCGCTGGATTTGTTAATGCCCCTCGCTTCTTGTATCTTTAATGTTATTTCAGCCTCATCTTTTGGAGAAAATGACCCACTTAGACAGATTCACTTGATCTAATACAGCAACTCAAGCTGTCATCAGCTCAATTTAGTTTTTCTTGGCAAATAGACATTAATGTATTATTTCATGATATTTGTGCCAAATCTGACCCAAGAACAAACTTCCTGTGTGGAATAGTCTCCAGGTACTTCTACAAATCTCTGCAGAGATGATGGCTTTGTGAGTATGCGTGTGTTGTTCTTGGCTTTAATCTGATGCAAATGATATCCTGCACTGCTGATAAGCACCCAGAGGCAGGACACAGGGGCAGCCAAATGATTATGAGAGGGAAGGAAGTACTGTAACGGATAAAAACTGAAAGGCAGGGAGCAAACTGAGAGGATGAATGAGCTGCAGGGCCAAATAAAATACAGGAGGGAGACAAGGAACAGGGACCGTAGAAATAAATGTGTGTTAAGATTAATGGTTGGAATATAATAATAATCACATATAATTTATGGAAGAGGAAGCCAAATTATACATGAACACTCCTCTATGCTCAGTTTTTTGGGTAATCCTTTCAAAGTTTGCTAAGGCAGCAGAAAATTCCAATAAGGGTCAATGAATTATTGAGACCATTATAAGACTATTGTGAGATCAAAAGAGCGAGACAACGTGATTAAGAGTAGCCTAAAATGTGCAGAATGACAGCAGGAGTTCACAAAACATCCCATATAGTGCTTTTATTAAACTATGGCTCAGAGCCTAAAATCAGACAGAGGTTGTGTTATTGGTTCTGTGCTTTTAAAAAAAGTGTCTCTTTCCACGCTAAATTTAATCAGTTTTTGTTCCCTTTTGATCCTTTGCTGGTGTGACATGCGGCAGGAGTTGTTTTTTTATTTCAGCAGGGGGCAGCATATTCCAAACTACCGTGACTGAATAAGCTTCAATGGCAGGTGAAAATAGCACGGTGCATGTGTGTATTTCTGTTACTTTTGCATATGTGTGTGTGCAAATGGTTCTGCATGTGGCCGCATATGTTTTTCTAAGTGGGTGTGTGAATGTGGCGTGTGTATTTTTGTGTGTTTGCAATGCATGCATTCTGCTCAGAGCAATGTGTTTGTGTCTTTGAGCAGCATGTGTGCCTGTATGTCTCTGTGTCATTTTCACTAAATTAATGGTTTGCATGCTCACAGTGCCTGACATGGCATTGTGTAATATCAGGTAAAATTCAGCCTTGCACGCTCGATGCCGACAGCCTTCTCTCTCCCCTGCAAGGAAAATTAAATACAATGAGCTCAGTGTCAATGTGAGTATGTCTTTGCACATGCATGTCATGAATGTGTCTGTCTGTCCCTTTCACTGAGAGTCTGCTTATCACAGTGTTTTATAGAGATAGAGAAATAGAGTGGGATGGATGGAGAGTGAATCACCAATATTGGGAAATATACGGCTGAACTAAAACGACAAAAACGAGACGGGGAGAAGGATGGTAGAAGGAAATGGAGAGAGGAGGGGCATGAGTGAGAGTAATCTGGTGTGTAATGAAAGGAGGCAACACAGAGAAAATGGTTTCTGTACCTGGTGGGAGAGAGAGTCAAAAGGCTGGACAGGAAGCTCGAAGGTCAAAAAGGGTAATAATGTCCAATGTCCTTCATATGAAATCGCCAGACAATGCTCAAAATACCAGATGATGCAAATACCTTTCAACTGTTATTGTTTTCAGACAAATATTATCACATGTGTATATACATGTTATCCATTTTGGAAAATAATAGTAATTTTCTTATTATTTAATTTAATCATTTTCATACAAGCCTTTCAAGCATGCCATCATTTCTTTTTGGCTGATATCTTATTTTGAAAAGAAAAAAAGAAAACAGTCAGCAGAAAATGAAGAGGTGCACAGTGGAACATGGCAGTCCCTCTCTATACTCCCACCCAGAAATGAAAGTGGGCCATGAGAGAATTAAAATCAGACCTAAAGTACTTCAGGAAAAAAACTGACTTTAAAAAAAGAGCGACTCCATTGTTATTGCCAGGGTCTTCCTACATGTCTGCAACATAAAATAGTCTGAATAAAATGAATACGTACCAGGAGATTAATCAACTAGGTCTAAATTAAAATACCAGAAAGTGCTCCGAAAGCAACATATCACAGGAAATGTCAAGATAGATAACACAATAAAAATACCTCAAGCCCCGCAGTGAAACAGGTTTTCAAAAGATGTTTTCATCAAACATTCCTCGTATTCATGTGCTTTTGGATTCCCCTGAATATTTGGTACTGCTTATTCAAGATAAAGTCAATGCTTTGTGGCTGTTGTTTTAACTTTATTCAGTCCCTTCACAACTTCCTCACCTGACCATTTTTCTACAGTATACCTTTGGTGAGGGGTCATCATGCAGACATATGATGATAACAATAATTGGGTTATGTCACATGTGGCCAATATGCCTTCATTTCCACCACCGTATGGTTTTTACATAGTTTTTAGATTTTCTGTTGGGCTCCTAACTTCAAGTTTTCATTTGAGATTCTCACTGGCTCCAAAATATCACAGGATATATCATAGAAAATACATGCCTGGACATTTCAGTGATTTTCTTTGCCATTTACTTATTGTGTAATCTACATTAAATGAAAGCTAAAGGGAGACATTAGGCATTCTTTGTCAACCATGTCCTCATTTCAGCAGCTTCGATCATCTCTCCTCCACTATACAATATATAACTCTCACTTGGAGGCTCCATAAAACATAAAACACATGAATCCCCCATCATATTTCTTGGTATCCAATAATTGAGAGTCAGGGGCACCTCTCAGTCAATCATATTTGTTACATTTCAGTGCCCCACTGTGTTTTTATATGCCGCTGTTTGTCACATAATCTTGCTTGTTTGTGCCACAGTGTTTATGTCTAAGACATATTTCATCCAATGGGCGCATTTTGAATATGGTCAGTTTTGTTGTCGTATTTAACAAATTAGAAGAAAACAACGAGGGAAAAGTTGAATTATGCTACACCTCTTGTATTTTATATTTATGAAGGCAAAGAAGTAAACCAGTTACCCAACCAGTCAGTCACTCTATAGTTACATAACTTCAGTTTTATTGCTATGACAAGACGTTGCGCATGCTCTGAACACTGAGAGACAGTGTATGTTCAGACACAATGTGTTGCAAAATTGAATGCACATACATGCTTGCAGTGTGAAAGCATGTAAAAAAAAACCCAAACACAATGTACTGGATTCATTCAAGTAATTACTCTTTTCTCCCATCTATGCATTCTGTTTCTATATTTGCTCCCTAAATGACACATTCATTTGCACTGACATAATAAACAGTCAATGAAAAGCTATTACACTGCATGGTGAACCTTGACCCACATGTCAACACTTTCTCTGTATAATGGCAGTGCAGTGCACATTAGTATTATGTGTACCAGTGTGTGTGTGTTGGGGGGCGGGGGGATAGTGATAAAGAGAGAGAGACTGTGGTGCAGGGGTAAGGACGTTAAATAGGACCCGACTCTGCACCTTCTTTGAGTTCTTGGTTCATGGGTCAAAGGAGAAGATGCCTCAGGACAGTCCAGGCGGCTTTCTTTCCCTCCATCACCCTCTCTCTCCTCTTCAGTAGACAGCAAATGAAGTGTAGCCTGAAAAACTCAGCGTTACCACCATCTATCACCATCATTACCAGCATCTTTAGTGCAATCAAGAAATGTCTATTAACTAACTAAATGGGCGATCTAGTGACTAGTTTAAGCAGTAACTCATTTTGAATGAATTTCAAGCCTCAAGTGTCAGCACCACCGTTTTAATGAACAAATCTTGAGTACATTATAAGGATCCTCATGTTTGGTTTGTAGAGTTTAAATATGACCAGTTTCTATTTTTCTATATTCCTTTCTTGCTAATTGTTTTGTTCTTGCATGTTGCTCTAAGATTGTTCCTCTCACAATGGGGCAAGAATGTACATTTAATTTTGGGTTTGTTGTGTTCCTGGTCACTTTGACTGGCTGATAGTTCTTTATGTGTATATATATCAATAGTGCATAAAGTATAAAGTATATATGCAAGCTTATTTTCTCATATAGCTGTGACCTGATGAACCATAACATTGCTGCCCTGTTTTGACAGGGTGCAGGACCTGATTTTTTGTTTCGAACCATTGATTTATTTCCTACTCTCCAGTCTGTAGTTATTGAAAAAACTGCATTTTATGTGAGTGACCATAACCAAAAAATGGGTTGAAGTCTCATGTTTTCATTATCTTTTTCTATTCACATAGCTATTAGCTGCTTTGTTGCTGTCCTCACAATTTCATAGTTTGATATGAATGACTGTTACAAGGAGTCGGGCCTTGATTTTCTACCTGTGTGCAGCCAGCATGGTTGAATGACCGTGAAATGGCCAAGTGACTTCTGTAAAAGGTCAAACGGGGCTCTGTGTGTGAATGTAAAAAGGAGAAAGCGAGGGGGGGGAGAAGAAGCATGACGGTTCACAACGGTTTGTTTTTTTTCTTTCCTAGTTGAAATCTGCTTACAGTAAATTTGATATTATTTGCTTCTTCAAGATTTTCATAGTCCGTCAACTGTGTATGAAGTATTTCTTGGTTGGCCCTTCACGTTAAAGGTTAGTGGGAACCTCTTTTAAATTTTAATCATGCAGAGGGCAATACTTGAGTGTGTATATGAGATTTAAGCTATAAATGCTGCATGAAGAAAATATATTGTAAATGATGAGAGTGGGTGTGAAATGTGATAAAGTGATGAAAGCTGTGTGGTTCAGTACATAATGAATTTATTCTTTTATACTGTGTGTTTTTTCCATTATGTATTACAGATCACACACACACAAACATGAGTGTATGTGCCCAGATTTGTGTGTGTTTGCTTAGTACACTCAATGAGTGGTCTTTGCCCATTGGGTAGGCCCTGTGTTGCACGGTTCTGCAGTAATACGTTTTGGCAGCTGTGTAATTTCTGTTGATTTATCCCTGACCTTGGAAAACTCTTCTTCTGCAGTGCAGGTGTCATTTGTAAGACACACACACACAAGGTGGACACACACAGGCCAAATGAAACAATAATTTGACTTACAAATCTACTCAGTTTTGCCCGTACACCACACATATTCATACATACACTGACCAGTCTCCACATGCATGCTCACCAACTCATTCATTCACGCATTCACATGTTCATACACACAAATTCAGGGACCTGTCAATGACAATATTTCAAATTTCACTGCCAAATAAAGTTGACTGGTTGACCTTCATTTGACAGACATATGTGTAGAGCATATGCATGTTATCTATGTGGTTTCAATACTGAAAAGCACAATGCACATCAGATGTTACCACCAGAAACTAAAGTCACAACCATTTGACAATTGCTATCAGTTGTAAGAATTTAATTGTAATAAATGTTCACCTGACATGATTGTGCTGCTTCCATGGTTTTTCTCTCATTCCCTTACTGCTGAAACCTGCTTTGTCTTTCCACTCATCACATTTTTCTGTCACTGATAATCAAAACAGTCAATATCTACTTACTTGTGCTGCAACCATTTTCTCACCTCTCTGCTCTCTGCAGCTTTTATCTGTGTGTCAGTGAGACCTGATCAATGGCAACATTTGAAGGCAGGAGAGGAGTCAACATATCTTTGTACATAGGCTTGTTATTGTAAGTGGAGACAGAAACAGGTGGCTCTGTAAAAACTTTTTTTGATTTTTAAGTATATATCAAAGATGCCTTGTACAACAAGTGATTGTTTTGAATACAATAGAGAACTTCCTTTACTGAACCAACCTGGTTTAAATTGTACAAACATACACAAGTAATTCTATGTGTTGCACATATGTGTGTTTTTCACATGCGTTTTACAACTCTATTATTTGTCAGTAACTTCATAAATGTGACCGATTACCCTTTTACCAGGCTATACTCTCTCTTTTACCAGGCTATGCTCTTACATTCTTTTTATGGTGCTGCTCATGTTCCATCATCGAACCCCACAGGAGCATAAAAAAGCTGTGACCATCCTTTAGATTTCAAGTCTTTAGCCCCAAGTGTCAATCATTCTTTCCATTAACACTGGACATATCTTAGTGCTGTTGTTAAACTCTGTAATTCATTTTTTTATTATCCTACCATACCATTAATAGTACCGCTACCATTCCTAAGGTGGAAAATATGAACCAATCCACTGTTGCAAATCGACAAACACATTTTTATACAGTGGTTAAAGCTGTAATGTGTTGGATAAAAATGATTCTTTTATCAATCTGTAGATAAGTAAAGTAAAATAAAACATGTACTTCAACACTTGTACTCCTAAGCAGTGCCCCAATGTTCCTTTTGTTTTCTCATCCTTCCCATTTACTCTCTACTTAGGGCCTCCTCTTACATTCTCACTTACACATTCATTTATTCATCTACACTCTCACATTAATCCCACCTGCCCTTTATGACCACTTAGATCTCAGAAAGTGTCAGTGGTATGAGAATGTTTTCTTCATTTGCTTGTATTTTATTTAGCAGCTTTTTTTGCAGTGTAATGATGCTCTGACACAACATAAGTCACAATCTATAATAATACACCAACCAAGCAATTACTTAGTTGGGATCAACTAGATCTAGAACTATATATAATGTCGTTGACATTATAATGTCATTCTTTAAGTACTTGTGTGCATTTAACTGCTTAGATATTCATGATAAGCCATGGAGAAGTGATGAATCATCTGCATAAAAGCAGCAGAAAAGATTGTGCTTCAAAAGTAACATCAATTGAAAACAAATGTGGATGAAGACCATGGGGTACTCCATGCAGTGTCTTGTATAACCAAACTCAAACTCAAATCTGAGTGAAATTTTAAGCAAACGTTCACCTTGCATCATTCATTGTGAATTTGACCTCTGGAGTATATTAACCCCAAACAGTCAATGGATCAACTGTACAGACATCAACCTAGACAGCAACCTATGCAAATATCCTGTGAGTGTGAAGTGAGTCTGTATCATGTATGGCTACATAGTGTGTATCATTCATTCTTGGTTATGTAACAACAGCAATGCAGACAAACATTGCTACATAGCAAAAAGATAAAACAGATATATATGACCCCTGCATTTCAGCTATTCTCATGTAAATGTCAGGATCTGCACACATTTTGGGATTACAGTTGAACTGATCTTTAAACAGATGACCTAGCAAGACCTATGGCAACACAAAAAAGCCTATTTTGGTATGTCTGGCAAGAAGAAGACAAGCTGAGACGAGTTTGGATTTGTTATTTCGCACACACATCAGATGAAGGACTGATCGTATTGTTGCTCAATCAATCAGCTTCATTGGGTCAGTTGGTGATGGTGGGTAAAGAGAGAAAAAACGGGGAGAATTAGACAGCAGGAAGAAAGAGAGAGAGAGAGAGAGCGAGAGAGAGAGAGAGATGCTATCTGTCCAGAAACACCTCTGGCTATTCTAAAATGAAACTCCTCATCATGGCTGTGACCTCTAGCCCCTGTTGTAAAGCACGGGGTAATTGAGGTTAACATTGTAATTTGACCTTTGAAGCTTCTGTTGGAACGTTTTCTGCTAAATTGTGGCAATATAAGGAACGGCCACCTTTTGAATATTCTTATCTACAACTCCAGAAGGATTGTAATGTGAAGCAGCATATTAAATCTGTGCCACAGAGAGCGAACATCACATGGAGGGTAGATAAAATGATTTAGAAAAATAAAACAGACTCTAAACTGAGAGTTATTAACGGAAAGTGCTACGATTATTCCCTTTCTCTCTCTCTCTCACCCTCACATAAAACAATGCTCAGTGTTTAGTGTTAAAATTAGTTTCTCACTGTAAATATCCATATCATCCAGTGCGTCACATTCACACTAGCCTCCATCCCCACCCTCCCTCTCTTTTCCTCTCCCTCAAAAGGACATAACATACTACTCTATGCTTATACCCACCACTTCAGATTCTCTGGAGAACAGGAGCCTGGAGCGCTATAAAACTAACAGCACCATAACTGCAACACTACAGAGAGATGGCGGTACACGTACAAGGACCGTTGACACCTAAATAACAAAAAAAAAAAAAAAAACCTACACAAAAACACTCACCAGTGCATATGTGGCATAAAGTACACACAAATGCATACACACACAGGCACCTCTTGGAGTCCAGGGACTTGAAAAACATGCATGTCGATGAGATTGGCCGCAGGCGGAGACACCTCCCTGTGAGTCACTGCTCCTGCCACTCGGTCCCACCGCTCCACACCTAGTGCGTAGAAAGGTCACCATGTAAAGCCAGCAGCGAAAAAAATAAATGAAGTTGTTCCTTGGGGTGACATCTGTCATGAGGTTTGAGTATGTACTGTGTGTGTATGTGTGTGTGTAGCTGTTGTTGCTAATTTGGCTGTCATGACTAACAGTTAATTAATTATGCTGTAACACGGAAGACACTTCATTGTATAACCAAATCTGCACTGTAGGAGTAAAACATATGTCCAGAGTGAACTACAGAATTATTGAAGCACTCATCAATCATGTAGTATGTTTAGGAATGCACAGAAAAGCATGATTATAATTATATAATATTCATCTGTAGATAATACGTTTTAATGTAGCAGGTATATAAACAATTAAAAACCTATTTTAAGCTTGTAATAATATTGACAGGATATCTAATTGAGTCTGGTTTCAACATTAAATAACTAATTATGTAACATTAGCCAGGGGATTGAACATTTCAGTCCACTACTGTTATGTGAATAAGACCGGTGGTTTATCTGGATGAACAGATGTTGGCACTTGAGTTTTTTAAGTGGAAGCCTCAGTGGATGTTTACGTCACAAGATTCACTCAGTTTGTTTTTTCACTGAATTTTGCTGCATTTTGCTTTTCTAACTCAGCGTAAAATTTCTGGTCCACAGTTTTTTTACACACAAATTAAGAAACAGATGGATGAAAACACACTTATTGTCTGTCAGCCAAAATTGCAGGTGAACTTAATAAGTTGGTCCTTTGATGATATTTATCATTCTGTTCATTTTAAACATGTATTGCATGCATGTGGTGTGAAGGTGAACTCTAACTTATTTGACTTATGTATGTGGATAATGATGCGTGACAATGTAGAGAGTCAGACTTAAGATGCTGATGAACATCATAATCCAGCCCATGGTCTCATTTGACTCGATATCTAATTATATTTCTGTGTGAGGGCTAATGTAGCTCAGAAACCCCATTATGCTGCCTGAAAAGTATATTAATTTCAAGCATTATATAGCTACCTCCTTAATTAACCCCATATCCTATATTTATCCTTTGCAATGCGGCTTTATCAGAAGCAAGGTTGCTTATGCCACATTTCCACTTTGTGTTATGTCATGGCCTGACTCCACTCAGCTTACTTGAGACCATTCTTTTTTGTTTTTCCATTTGCAAAAGTTATGGAGTGCACCTGGTGTTATATTTTTGTATCACCTCGGTTGAAGTGCCATGACTTATAGTGAAAAGTGGAGTACAAACACTACAGACCAATGAAGTAGTTAGAGAGAATTGTTGTTTAGTCACCTGCACAAATCCGCTGTTTTGAAATAGCCAAGCTACCATCAGTAGTGACTGTACAATCCATATTTTGTTTGAAATGAAAACGAAAATGTTGTCTTAATGATCATCAGATAAGGATCACCTCTGTCCACTGAGGGATACTATCGTGTTACCAAAAGCAAGTGGAGCCAAGCTGAACTATGAAGTGAAAATGAAGCTTGAGTCAGTCGGTCAGTTGACTGGATCACCACAGAGTCCTGACGGAAATATTTCAGCAACAATTTGATGGCTTGATACTCATGTTGTACAGATATTCATGACCAGCAGAGAATAAATCTGATTTCTGATTTCAGTGATCCTCAGATTTTTCATCTCGGGCTATCATGAGGTTTATATGTTCGGCTTTGAGTGGAATATTTATGTCCCCTACAGATGACTTATCTTTGGTTAAACACCTGCAAAATATTTTTTCCATCAGCCTTAGTTAAACAGTGTTTTTCATGCTAATTGGCTAGTTTTACAGACTAATTTTACTCATTTCTCATTACTCAGATCACAGCAATGAAACACGACAATTTAAAGTTGTTGTTTGCAAATTGCAAAATGTGACAGTCATTTTTTATGAAACATGGTCCAAGCTGCTGAGGTGCTGATTTACTGAGCACTCAGATTCATGAGCTCTATCTCAGTGAGTGAACTTTCTCACGGTGGCCTGCACTTCTACCTTTCACACTCAGAGTCTCTCTTCTACTGTCATTTACTCCCATTTTGGTCTCCCATTTCTTTCCCTCTATTTATCTTTCTGTCCCTCTCTTTTGCTTTCTGTTATCCTATTTTTATCTCCTTTCTCCCTCTTTGTTTCCCTCTATTTATATCTCTCTGTCCCTCTGTCTGAATGAAGTGTGAAATCAAATTAATATCAAGGAGAGTAGGTCCCTGAAGCATGTGGCAATCTGATAAGAAACTGCTCTAATTTTAGGAAAAAATATCCATGTCTGATATATTCTTATATATTTTAAGAGTCTTCTTCAGGCCTAATTGAGAGAAACTGATCATAAAGGATGAGCTTCGGTGTCTGCCATTTTGAAATTGCATGCTAACACATGTCTGGTAAATGACCTTACATGCTAATTATGTCAAACAAATTAAAAACTCCTTGTATGAGAAACTTTTAAGAAGATTTTTAAGGGGCATTAATCCTGTCTTTGGAGGGATGAAACACTAAAAAGAATCCAACCAGTTGGAGATAGAAGCTTTCTGTACACCCACAGTGTCTGTGCATAATCCAACTATTATCTGGAAAAAAAGAAGGCAAGATGGCGCGAGTGTGTTTGCATGGGAGAGAAAGAGCGAGAATTGCTAGCCGGAAGATGGAGTGCCTCCCACAGTTGTGCGCGGCAGCCATAAAATCATTATGCATACAGTACAACTACAGTAGAGCGTCTGCATCATGGTATTTATATGCAAAACACTCTGAAGATCACTCACACTGTGTGGCATAGTTGGACTGATGAGTTCTTCTGAGACAAATCTGCAAAACATTCCTGATTTTATTTTTGCCAGCAACAGAAATTGTAGAGCAGAGGGAATCAGCGCTTCCACAGTAGAAGAGAAAAGCTAATTTTGGTGGCTGACTGCTTCGAAAAGATAGGGTACGTCTCAAAAGACAGTCATGCCGAAGTGAAATTTAAATCCACCTTACTATCCTCATCAAAGGGACTAAACTTTTTTTGTGCTATATTCAAACTTTAATTCAGAATTATTTTCTACTCACTCGAAAATCAGTTTAACTTCAGTTAGGCAATTTGCGAAGAAGCCGGCCAAAGGTGCCTCCGGTCTTAGTGCAGCGAACTCGAGTGTGTGAAAATTTGTGTCTGCCAGGTCAGAGGAAGCAGACCTGAATGGCGGCATCAAAGCTAGAAGAACATCTTCTCTTCTAGAGGTTCATTTTACACTTAATCCATTTCTATATTTGCTCTTCCTCTCCCCCACTATTTCTTTCTTTCTTTCTGTCTTTCTGTCTTTCTGTCTTTCTTTCTTTCTTTCTTTCTCTCTTTCTTTCTTCCTGTCTCCAACTCCCTGTTTATCTGTTCATTTTCCTCCGTTTCTTGCACTTTTGCTCTTCAGATGGTGAATCACATGGTGCAGCTTCGCTCCATTAGCAGAGTCCTGTCATATGACAACTCACCTAACATTAAATCAGAATAATGAAGATTATTAGTCATTTTTAACAATGCCTCAACAACATGCTTTCATTAAAAAAAAGGGCATTACATGTATAGTTCATTTCTTTGCTCCTCATTTTCTCACTGGCTTTCACATACATCCCATGAGAAGAAGGTAAATCTACAAACATTGGTATAGAACATTACCCAAATTCCCTATGCCTAATGGTGTGTCAACATGGATAGGCTATTAAAGTATAATGATGTGCTTTGCGATAACGAGTGAATTATTTGGTTTACTATGCCATGAGCGGCTGCACGGAAATAACACGAGGGGAGAGAAGAGGAGGCTAATTTGGTCCTAATTCGATGCCCGAGGCGATCTTATCCGTTTTGTTCTTGTATGTATGAAGTGCCTCTCCTCTCCTGTGAGTGCAATATGGTGAAAAGCTATTTTAGACCCTGTGGATGCAGTGCAAGCATCACATCCTTTCACATTTCCTCAACTAACATCAAATAGTGGACAGGATATTTTTTCTGCTTAATTTTGCTGCACACTGTCAGCGAGTCGCTTCCTCTATTCTTTTGTGCTGAAATGTGATGTTATGTGTTGCATGTTCATTCATCTGCATGCAACGGTATAGAAATAAAAAAAACTGCACTACAGTTTGGGTTAACTGTGAGCAGTATTTCACTTTCATTTTACAGTAGACTTCGTCTTTCAGGACTCTTGATAGATTGAATGTCATGCAATAATAAAATAACAAAAATAAGGATATTTTGTTCAAAAATGACCTTAATAGTCAAAGATCCAAAGTAAACTGCAATGGTTTGAAAAAACATTCCAAAAAATCTCAAAGTCATAGCATACAGTGCATTCACACAATCTTTCACCTTTGTCTTGAAAAACCAATTTCCAGATTTTTTTTTTCCCAGTAATTTGTCAAATGATTCAGAATTGTACAGTTTCCTTCCAGCCTATCACTCGTGGTTATTTTGTGATTTTGCTCATTTGTTAAGTGAGAGGAAACGAAGATTTTTTTGTTCGGAACAAAAGAATTGTCTGCCACAATATTCTTATAACCCTGCTTAGCAGAAAATGGCAGGAGAATGCATGTTAGCTCTGAAAATATTTCATTCATAGTTACAATAATATGCAACAATGACTTTACACACCATATCAGAGTTAGAGACTACGACTGCAGCCTCTCCTTGAGGCTATTCCATATTTGTCATGTCTTGCGTAGATGCAATGGAGCACAAGAATGAAAAGATGCAAACGATGCTGACCACATCCTTCAGCTACTGTATGTTCAGGCAGCTCGAAATTTTCTCTCTGCATGGACAAATGCAGGCTGTGTGACGCCAGTTTGGTTGTGCCTTTGGGAAGATTCAGCCTTTAAGAAAACAGAGGTGTGGTTGTATAAAGAAGGATGGCTTTATCAAGGTATTATTTCATTAATAAGATACAGCAGGGATTAAAGTATATAGAAGATAAAATAAAAATGAATATAACAATAGAGGAGGATTATCAACCCTAACCCTTATTTCAGATGGTTACTTGGCACCAATGTTCTATGAGATGTATTTTTTATATCCTCTACATACTTTTTTGTCTGTCCTAGATGTGTGATGTTATGCATGGCATGTGGGACCATTCATGGTCCCCAGAGGATGAAGCCTGCTCACCTTGGTGAACCACTGACTGACTAAGAGTCACTAACATAGTTAGTAAACTACACAAATTTCACACAGGATCTACATTTAAAATGCAAGATGTCTCATGAAACCACATTGTAAAAGGAAGTAAGTCATCTTCAATTTCCAAATATTTATGAACGCAATAGCAGTGAAGTGAAGTTTTTGAAATTTATTCATTTGATTAATTTCCGTTTGTAACAATAGCTACAATTGAACCCACTGTGTTCAATATTCATTTTCAATCACAGCACACACCAGATGACAAACCCAGGCATGAAAATTGATTTCCGATCATTTTATAATTACTTTGAAATTCATTCACAGTGAAAGAGAGACGAAACGATTCCCAATGTTAAATTTCAGCAGCAGCAATTGTCAATATGTCAATCACTTAGTAGAAATTAGCCTTTAGAAATTGATCGGCCGTCAACCTGGAGAACATAAGAATTGATCATGGCCTTTCCCAGCATCATGGATGCTACACTGGAGGCTACAGGCCAGCAAACAAGGAGAAAATACACATACACGTGATATGGTGGTTTTTTAGTCACAGAAGGAAGAGAAGAAAAATGTTGGGCTATTCTATAAAATGCCACCTGTACTTTACAGTGTAATTTCCTGTGCTGTATGAATCAACACATACTGAGAATTTTTTTTTAATTAATTTTAATTCTTAAAAAGTATTATTATATTATATTATATTATATTATATCATATCATATCATATCATATCATATCATATCATATCATATCATATTATATTATCTATAACTTTAGATACTGTGTAAGAATAACAGACTTGGGGTTCAAGGAAGTAACACACAGGAATCCAGTGCACAGATCTGGAGTGTTATAATCTACTTTCCTGGATTTAGTGAGGGCTCTGGCGGCAGTGTTCGGATTCAATTGAATAAAGTTTGTCTGGTTAGACAGGAGTCCTTTTATTCTTCATACATTTGTAAGGTGAGAGCAGGCAGATTCTCCATTAGATGTTGGGGAACTCTGAGTCACTGTACTGTACATGTATTCAGATGAGTACACATTCCATTCAAACCAGCTCAACATAAACGTGGCTCTTTGATGATGAAAACATGACGAGATATGCGTGAGTTTTCGTTGACGAGACGAGACTGGACGAAAATGTTTGTGGGTGGCACATCCGGATCGATCATATGGGCAATGTGGGCACAAGCCATGAGAAAAAAGTAATTATCCAATCAAATGAATGAAAAAGCTGTGATTGACAAGCAATGCTCTGTGCTGATTGGCAAATGTTCACAGTAGGCCGGGCTAGAAAACAGGTGGTTTCCATGGCACCGATCCTGAATGAGTTTTTCTTTAGTAAAGTCAAAGTTAAAAACAGAGGCATTCATTTGTACCTGACCTCCTGTCGCTTAGCTGAGTAATATAGTAATATACAGTGTGTAACATACGAAAAAAAGCGAACGAAAAAAAGGCGGAAATGGCCAAAAGCTCAGTAGGGCTGCAAAAAGAAAGTAAAGAAGGAAAAGGAAGAGAAAGAAGCGGCCACAAAAAACGTACCGCCGAAAAGAAAAGAAATTAAGCTGAATGAAGAACAAACGGAGGATGGTGGCTAGTGTTAGCACAGCCTCAGCTAGCTAGTTAGCATAACACCAGTTTAGAAATATCAAGCTAGCTGCCTCAGCTCGATGAACAAAAAGAGGAAAATGACAACACAGAGGGAGAAGGAAAGGATGAACAGTACTTTTCTAAGGTACGCTTCATTTAATAATGTGTTTGTGTGCAGAGCAGTTTGTTTACTGTTGTGATTGTGTGTTGCTGCATATTTTGTGGATGCGTTTGTTTGATATGTTTGCATACTGTGTGTTGCATCACTGCTGTTTTGTGTGTTTGGGTTAGTTCGTCAAGTTCATGATGTGTTGGCTTAGTGTACTAGTGTACACTGTCCTGCGTGATGTGTGTTGTCTTGCAGACAGGTGCATGTTGGCATTGTTGGTCTGTTGAACTGTACAGACACACCTGCTCAGCTGAACTGGTTATTCAGCCATTGACCAACAGTGATGTGTTGATGGTGTGGTGGTTTCAAAATAATTAAGATGGGATTTGATGGCTGGGGTGGGTATACATGTGGGTGTAGATGTGTGTGTGCAGGAGTGTGTTTTTCACGTGTGTGTGTTGAAGGTGGAGGGCTATAAGCTTCAGTGCCCAGGGGCCCCTGGGGGTACTAATCCAGCTCTGGTGGGTGGTCTGTCAGACATTCAAAATGCATATTTCTGCCTATTGTGCGTGTAATCCGTCTGCCAAAAGCTAAAAAGTGTTAGCAATGCTGCTGCATCTTATGCCCACCACATGGCATACAGTGCAAATTTTGCACAACACACCTGTGGTCACTAGTCACACACAGACACGCTATTGAGTTTATTAATTCATTAATGGACCATGGTGGCAGCGTCAACAAAGGGTCTTGGTGGTCGGAAATGACAAGGTGATCTATGGACATACATCAGAAAGAAAACCAGAATGCATTGTAGAGGGATATGTGGAGATAAAAGGTTTCTGCCCAACAGCAATGAAGTACAACACGGCAGCATTGCATCTCCATCAATGGGAAATCTAGGCTAGAGCTTCAATCTGCTAAGGAATCTTGTTATTATACAAAAGTGTTAAGGTTGACTGTTTTTATGAATTGCAACACTCGATACAACCTGTCAACCTTGAATCCAGTTTTCAATACTTATTAATCTAAAATTATTTGTTAAAAGACTAATACTTTCCTGTTTTTTTTAACTAAAACTAGACTAATACCTTTTTGAGTTTTCGCTGATTAAAACTGGTCACGATTAAAACGATCACATATAGAAATGACTAAAATGTGACTAAAATTAATAAGCACGTCCAAAAGACTAAAACTAAGACTAAATCTAAAATGGCTGCCAAAAACAACACTGGGGTATAATGAGTAGGATTTTTTCATTGCTGTCTGAAAAGATAATATTCAAAGTTGGCCCTTCCTCCGTGGTTCAAAGTGCACACATCGCTGGTGTTTCCACATTGTCTCTGTGTTTTGAGGCTCCTCCTCTAAATGTTGTTAGTCAAAATGCTGACTGGAAGATAAAAACATTTTTAGGAAAAGGAGCAGTTAAACAACCTTTTCAATGCCTTTGCTCAAAAATAAGAGGATTGGAACGGATCTTTATTCATTAGTGAGCTTCTTAGTTCCTTTTTGTTTTGCTTCTTTGTGGGGGAAAAGAGGGAAGTGTTGCGTGTTCTTAAATCTGAAGCAGGTAGAAGGCATAATATCAAGGCAGCAGGTGGAGGATTTCAGATGTTACATAATCTCTTCAAGAGTTTCGTAGATGACAGAATCAAATTGTGTTGTGTGAATTGAATTGCTTTTTAGTGCATGCAAGAACAATACAGACTTCCATCTGAAATAGAGGAACTGACAGCTTGTCTCATTTTCATAACTTTGTCAATAAAGAAGCGGAAGTTCATTGCTTTGATTCATTCATTCACTGAATGATTTAGTGGATAAAAGTACACAGGAGGGTTTGTCAGCCTGTCTACAACAGCAAATACAGCCCTGCTTTATTATTGTTTATGGTAATCATGTCAGAGAAACAGAAGGAGCGAAAAGAAACCAATCACCAACAATCAACAGCTTCATCATTCGCCTGCGTGGTCTGCCTTTTTGCATAGAAAGGTACACACCTCTCACAAGTCTCATTCATACCAGTAGAGATAACAGATGCTGCATCCAACACATAATAGGTCACAACACTACTGTTACTTTAAGCTATGGCTCTCAAATGTTTCAACCATGGATTAAAGGGAAGTAAATACTGCATAAGAAGGTGTCTCCTTGGAATAATATAAGATTTAACAACTTGACAGAGAACTATAAATCGTGCTGTAAGTTAACCAATGCAAAGCTGATTAGGAAATGGTAATTTGATTTATATCCTCAACTATCAACCTGTATTTTTTTTTTTTAATCAAACCCACTGTATGAAAACAGAACTTTGCACAGTACAGTAATAGTCTGGTGCAGTTGTCAGCTGGGCCCTCTGTCCTCTTTTTACCCTTTCTAAATGGCACTGTGACGAGAGCTGTACTCCAGGACTAATGATTCAGCATCACGCAATCATCTGTGTTCATTTAAGGCCTCAGTGCCACCCTCCCCTCTCTCCCTTTGACTTTTCTCTCTCTCTCTCTCTCTCCATCTCTTCCATGTTTTTCCTCCCCATTCCTTATCCCTGTTACTCCCCCTTCATCCCTCCATCTCCTCCCTTATGCTTCTTCCTCTTTTCTTGCCTCCTCTGTCTGTTTCACTTGTTGTCATTTCTCCTACTTGTTCTTCATTTCCGTTCCCGCTCTCCTCCTCCTCCCTGTGTTATGAGTAAAGCATGCCAGTCAGAGCCTAGTAGGCAGAACTGTCAGTACGGCTCATGGTAACCTTTCAGTGATGAAGACATGCAATAGTTAAGCCAGCAGCAGCGCCTGGCTGTCGTTAATTCCCAACTGGCTGTTCCCCCTCTAACCCTTCCTCCTATTCTGTTTCCCTCCCTTTATATTCGTTCATGTATATCTTCATAAGCCTTTTTTGTTTTAGATTGTCTTTCACATTTGATGTTCTTTTTCAACACTCCTTCTTTTCATTTCTCCACATTATTCTGCATTTCTCTCTCTCTTTACCCGTCCATTGCATCTCTGAACTTAGAACCACAGAGGGTGAATGGGAAAGATATTTTTTTAGTATCTCTTGATCCTGCAAAATATCTTCACTTCCACAAAGACAGTGGAATAAATGGAGAAAAAAAAATTAGACGTCTTAATGAAAATGCGCTGCTGAGTTACTCAAGTCATTAAATCCTAAAGGGTCGTGGCAGAAACCGAGCGGTGTCATGCATGCAGGGCTGGTAATGAACCAGCAAACCAGAACATGACCCATGATAACCGTTCTCCTCAGTCACCCGTACCTCTTACAGTCAGACCAAAAGAATTTGTGTCTTGTAGCTGTGCTCAAGCGACTACTGTCGAATACAGATGAACAACTGACATGACCACAGCCAAGATGCCAGAAAAAAAACAAACAATTGATTATGTATAGTTTAGGAGTAAGGAAAAATCCACATGATTAAAATAAATGACACAATAGAACTACAGTAAAATAGAAATAACATTTTTTGTTAATTTTGTTTTGAGGAACAGAACATTAAATCATACGACTGACTTCCTACCTGTCCAGGGTCTAATAGTTCTCTTGTCCAGTGTGAGCTGAAATGGGGTCCAGCAGGTTTAGACAATTATGCTAGCATTGAGTTTTTGAGAATTCAAGACAATTGAGAGATTTATAATGCACTAAAAATCAAATAGGAAGCAGCTGTGGTTATAGAGTAGCTTGCATGTCTATAGAAGTGAAGATAGTCTTTATCCAAGACCAAGTTAACCACTTGATTGTCCCAGCTTTCTCGGAATCATCATTTCAGTTGTTCAAATAAAACAGTCTCCACAAAATCCACATCAGATAACATCATACAAGCAGAGAATGACAATAAAAAACTTTATGCAGCACCCACTATTTATTTACATGGTTTTTAAAAAAGTTAACTCGCTTAGTTTCAGATTAATTTAAGTGGCTCAGTGTGGTAAAATGTCAAAATATATTATACTTAATCTGGCCGCATCCCTTCATAGGCCTGTGGGTTCTTCAGGCAAGGTTAGCTCGGTCACAATGTGTGTTCTGCTTCAGCAGGTGGCTCAGCCACAAAACACCCGCTGGAACCTTTTCACTTGTCATTGTCAGTCTGCATCACAAGCTAGCCTAACAGACAACCATCCTGAGAGCCATGTCACAACACATCTGCTCCTCATACTAAATGTCTATTTAGAGGCACCGATATGAAGCAATGCCTGTCTTTTCGCCAAGACAGCCAAAAGATACTGCAGCATAAGGGAACGGATTTCACCGGCGCTGACAAAGATCGTCTTTTTGCGATTGTCTTTTGGTACTGAGAGTGGCACAATACAACATCTGTTTGCCATGGGGCTGCGATGTTCCCTAATGCAAGTTGTCATCATTCAGTGAAAATTATTGCTCCTTACTGTACAAGAATCAGTATGGTATGTAACACCAGATCAAAAAATGAAACCTCTGTTATTAACTGCACAGACAATAAAACTCAAATAGTGTCTAAGGAATTGTTTTTTTTCCACTTATTATTCAATTTCCTATTCCTTTGTAAAAAGAAAAAAATCCAAGAGTATGTTCTGTAGCTACTTGTATTGTGACCAACCATCTCTGAGAGTATAAAAGGATTTTAATATATCCATATCCTAAAGACTGAAATAGGGCGGAAAGACGATGTTCAAAGAAACAAGTGCCACGCCAATTCTTCTTTATCTGTATGTGAGATCTTTGCCATCAGGCTATTCTATATGATCATCTTTGATCACAGATGCAGAGTTGTGAAATCACTAGTAATGATAAAATCTACCACAAATCCAAGTGCTAGCTTGTATATGTATTCTTTCCACCCACTGTTTCTTTATACGGGCAATAAAAGACTGAGTTCATTCTCCATGTCCTTTTTGAAGAGAAAAGGAATGCCCATTAAAACAGTAGCCAGACATTTGTAAAGTATTTGAAACATGTTAGTACATTCCTATTCATATATTTTTTTGTACACTCAGTGTGTGCATGTTTCATCATCCCATTCATTATGTTACCTTGTAAACAGATACTCTGCACTATTCAAACTAATATTTAAGGTAAATTTGATCCTTTGTACTGTATTGAAAAACACAGAGAGGTTTTGGACCAGTAATCCATCTGTCTCCTTGTGAGTGCTCGTATGTTATGAGGAATTGACAAAAGACTGGCGTAGTCCATAACTATAACTCTGCACAGCTATTGACATCTGCATTCTTATAATGAGCACTTAGCAAGTTAGAAAAGATCAATATAGTGTTTAACACCCTCATATAGCTCTCTAATTGGCAGGATTGACTGTTTCATGGACATGTGTAATCCACATCCACTTTGTATTGTGTGTTTTTATTGCAAACCAGCCACCGTATGAGGAAAGAGCCACAAAATTGAAAGCATATTGTTGCATCATCAGAAAAGTATTTTCCCTCTTCAGTTAGTTTCTGTCTTTATTGACTACTCGTTGAAAGTTTGACATGGACTGATCCATTGATGGATGGTGGCGATTGTGTGTCCGTTTCTATAGATATCCTAACATGGTCATCAGTCATTCCACTTTCTTGAATCCAGTCGCTTTAATTGTCACATGTGCTGAGAGAGACAAGCTGTCACACTAAGGACAGTGATTTTCTCCTGCAAAGCTGAGTGGACCACTACAATCCACTGTCCCAAACACAAATGTGGTAATCTGTGCTCTGTGTCCTTGCACAGCTCTGCTCTGAAGGACAAGGAATGTTATTTTGAACAGCAGTTCAACGATCCCCACGTCACACATAAAAAAATTTTATTCAACGTTACACATATTGGTAAACATTGCAATGTTGTATCACAGCTGTTTGAAGGAAAAGGTTTAAAAACTGTGGGTATTTTTAAAACTTCCAGATTCTTTTGCAAAAGCTGGTAAATTAGTTTACAATGAAAGTAATGTACTTAGTGATACATGATCGATCCAGCATGAAGAACAATCAGCACAATGAGGTTACTTTAAGCACCATCGACATTGTTGTTTTTGTAGCTAACTTGGTACAGAGTCTTACAGAAAGGAATGAGCAGAGCAGAAAAAAGCAGAAATTAAATCATTATTGAAAGTCCTGCATTTTTCCAGTACCAGTTCAAAGACAATTTGGTGCCTCCAATTTATGTTGCTAAATAGTGTGTGTAGATAGATAGCTAGATAGTGTCAGTAAGTTTTAAAGGTAAATAACAGCAGGGAATATCAGAAGAGACTCTGTGTAAACCTGTTGATCTTTTTCAACTGTTGATGGTATTTTTTTCTGTGAAAATGCTGAATAAACTGAAGCCTTTTCTGTCAAAGGCCATGAGCCTGCCATCCTTATCTGACCTGAATTACACGTAACCAGTAGCTGTCAGCAGGTTGTGCTGCTAAACCCTACACTGCTGACAAACACTCCTAGCAATCAGCAATCAACAAAGCACTCATCATAAGAGTGTCACCTAAGAACTTCATCAGTGCAGAAGGAAAGTCCAGTGATGAATTACACTGCACAAGTGCACAAAACAAGAAACATACAAGTGTGGTATTGACTCAGAGAAGAGAAAAAAAGAATACAAGCTGAATCTATTCAGACTGGAGAGAGGCATAAAAAGCAGCTGAAGAAAATAAGGAGTGTAAATGTACCCAGTCTCCAGATATTTCTCTCTTTATATTTTCATGGTGCTTATCAATTTATTGAACTAAAGTGAATGACTTTTGAGATTTAAAATGTTCTTTTTAGTCAAGAGTTAACTCACAACTCAACCTTTTTATGTGCATGTGTCTCAAAATGCTGGTAAACACATCACTACTCTTGTGCTGGCTTGCTGTTTATTTTACTGACAGCTTCAGTTGTGAAAGCATAATTTTAGCCCTTTAACACAAGACTGTGATGTTTTTAATGGCTTGATGATGTGAGACCCAGAGCTGTTAAGTGGCTAGCATGCAATAAATGCATCAACTACACAATATCTACAGTGGGGGCGGTAATGCTGAAGCAAATTTTAGCACTGAGTTTTTATCGATCTGAAATACTTTTACCTGTTCTTCTTTATCCTGGTTTAAAAGTAAAGCTTGGTAGTCCTGAGGTGGAGCTGTCCACTTCACTGTGGTGCTGAATACCATCCACAGACAGAAGCTTGAACCCTGTAAACTAATGTAAGCCATTGCTTGGCTGACCACATATCGTTCTCTGTATGCAAATATCTTTCTCTGTGTTGATATTTTGTAGTTTGTATGTGCTTTGAAAACATAATAATGTGTTTACATTTATGACAGAACATTTATATCAAAATGTATATATGTTAACGACATAAAGCAACCATTTATGGCTCTGATCATTTTGCCTTTTTCCACACATTCTGAAAATGAATTGAATGAAGGAAAAACAAAGTGATGAAAACTGGAGACCAAGAAGTTTCAAACTGTTCTGTGATGTATTTCATACGCACAAGGCTTTGCTCGGTCTTAATTTACTATTATTTCCTTGAGTGGGTGTCCATTATGAGGCCAATGACTGGAGGATTGGCACCAATCATCCATGTGGCAAACCATTCATTCGTTACCATAGAAACGGCCCGGGTGAATAGGGAATAAGTAGGGGAGCATGGAGAGATTGCTGACACCTGCTCTCCTTCATTTCGTATCACCACACACACATATACTGTAAAATTCCCCACAAACACATATACATTATGTAACCATGCACACACACCCAAACACACACACAGACACGCACAATCATAAAACATATTCAAAGTCTCATCAATAGGACTGTATCCTCATAAACAACGCAAAACATCAGGATATTTTACTGGATTCTGCAAGTCTTAAGGAGGATTTTTGCTCACTTTTCTTCTTAACCTTCATTAACCCACAATTGTGAGAAATCTCTAACATACTCAGAGCAGTGTGTTGGAGCTTTGGTAGTCTTTGTTTGAAACACACTTATTCAAAGAAAATGCAAGACCCATCACAGGCGAGGGCTGGTCCAGGTCTGTCAAACTGTGTTTGGTACCATGTAAGCTGTTTTCTGTCATTAACTGTGAAGGTGCCACTGGCATAGTTGGACTAGCTGAAATTATATATAATATAAAGTATCACCTTTTGCTGCCCTACGTAAAGGAGACACACTGCTTATTCCGTTGTATATAATATTCACAAATGCTCTCTTCTAAAATCATTATCCCAACTTTTTACCTGTAATATCTGCTGGCATATAACATAAACGTGACATAAACAAAAAATGATAGTGATATTTAACTATTCAGACCTCTATGTCCTGCTGTCTGCTGCTGCATGTCTGAATTTCTCAATGAACTTTCCTCATATGTTGAGTAGTGACTTTCTTATCCAGGGACAAAGAAAGAGAGAGTAAATCACAATGAGTTCTCCCTCTTTACTCTCCTTTTCGTGCTCTTTATTAACAGATGTCAGCGATTCTTTGCTCGGCCAGTGGCCTACAAACGGTTCCTTTAGCATGGCGATGTTGTGTTGCTTATTTGTACAACAGAGCATGTGGTGTAGTAGAGGATGTCCAGGAATGTCATGGTACTATTCAGCTACATGTCACAGTATGACTCAATGTTTGATGGACACACTGTTGAATAATCCATAATTCAGGACATCTTGGTAAGTCAGCCACTACCGATCTAAGCTTATTCTCAAGCAGGTGCAGCAAGGCAAAAGTGGAGAGAGAGGCAAACACACACTCAAACACTCAGTGAATCAGGTTGTGATGTGATCCACAAAGGGAGACAGGAACTGTATACACCTGATTGCATTCAGCAAGGAGCAGCATTTGCATAATAACATATCACAGAGAAATGTTTAAACTCAATGTGACCTTAGCATACATGAGAGAGGAGAGGGAGCTCTGAGTCCTCCCTGGAGGAGTTAGTGGGGTGTAGGAGGTGTGTGATTGGGTCATTACACAGCCAATTATGCTGAACTAACCTACATCCGATTGGACAACTCCGGGTCTAGCTAGAGTAATGTGGCAAAGGATAAAATAAGGGATGTGGGGCACTGCACAGGAATGTGTTTTGGGGAAAAAAAATCTTTTTTTTTAGGTGCTAGATACTAGTTTATAGTTTTTGGCATTCACATTTTGGTACTAACAGATTTCCAAGAGATGCCATTTTGTGCAAAATATCCTGTATTCAAAGAGGGAATAGACTGTAATTACATGCATCCAGTGATTCATACTCATGCGGGCTCTCGTTCCTCATTTGGATTATCTAATTTGTATTTACATGCAAGACTTTGTTGCTTTGCAGCAGAATGGAAATGTCCATATTGCAGTCAGTCAGTTTTCATTCAAGCGCTTTGTAGCAACACATGCAGTAGCATTTTTCTGTGAGCACCAATGGGAGTTAAATGGCAAACCACAGCCACATTGGCACCAGCCTGGGACCCCAACATGCTTTGAACTGTACAGATCCAGTACAGGGAAAGATCAGGATTATATTAGATGTGGAATCATTCAACTCTGCATGACTCTGATGTCTCCTTCATGTGCTGCCTTTTCCTCCTCTAGGGGACGTTTTAAAAGCTTGTCCTTGAACTGTCATATAAAAATGGCAACAAGGGAAGATTTGGATGGGGAAATGAATACAAAATACAAGTTAAAGTTGAGTTTTTACGCTGTTATATTAAAACGGGAAAACAAATTGCACATTAGATAATTAAAATATTGATATTATTAAATCACATGTAATGATAAATTCTGGTGCTATACACCCATATTATGTAACTTCTGATGTCTAAACTTTATCAATGATTACCAATGATACATTTGTCCTAATTTTGACAGTCAGATGGGTTGAATACAGTTGATTTCTATTCATCAGTGCTATTCTTGAAGGTGCATTACACTGTTTTCAATCAGTCTCTTTATTTGCACATGGTCACCAATATAATATATATATATATAATACCAATATAACAATTGTCCCATTGGTTTGGTTGCCTTATTTTATCCTATTCTGTCTGAATTTATTCACAATGTGCCCTAACACTAGATGAAATACATGAAAAATGTAAATTATCTGGATTTTGAATATCTGATGTATCTGAAAAAGTGAAATATCAATATTGTCTTAAAATGAAACCAAACCAACAATCCAAGTAATTTTTTTCTTGAATGACTGTCAGACTGTTTTCATAACATAAAGTGTAACTGGTTTTAGCTACCTTGACACCATTAAAGTCTATAGGCTTCAAGCTGCAAAACAACATTAAGAATTTGATGGAGCAAACCAAATTCAAATTAACCCCCAGAAACCTCATTTGAGAGCTCATAATGGGGGTTCCATAAAACCTATTGAGGCTTGTTTCAGCAGCTGCTATAGAGGCAGCATGAGCCCACGGGAGCTCGAGGAGCACAGCCACTGGTCTTCAGTTTCGGTCCTCTCGTATCAGACGTAGCCCCCCTCCTTGTCCCCTGCCTGTCTGCCTTACTCCTCTGCCCCAGATTTCGGACTTTGCCTTTCTTACCCCTCAATCCAAACATCAACGTTAGCTGTCTCCTTCAATCTAGTAGCCCATCTTTTACTTTGATGTCAGCCTTTTCACTCAGTCTACACGCCCCCGGCTGCAGCCTTAATTGATACTTCACCTCAGACAGCCTCAGCCCTTCGGTATGCTGCCCATCTTCCCAAGTGGCAGTCAATGCTCCTCGGTCCCACACACCTCTCTAACCTCATGGTACCCACAGCTACAGCTTACATAAATTCACAAATTTTCCCCTGCAGTCCTCTATATTAAATGTTGCTTAATAATTAAAGGGACAGTCTCACAATCCACAGTCTTAGGCCCACCTTGCTTCTTAAGTGACCCTTGTCCACGACCTTTGCCTTCAAAGTGGTCCAGACAGATGTGGTCAAATTAAACTACGACCAATCAACCGAACAACTCACAGCTCTGTTGCCTAGCAACACCTGAGTGAATATTTCATTTATCACAGCAGGGATTTGCATTTTAACGGTCAAATGGACTGAATTGACTTACTGTCCCAATCTGTTTGCGTTTCAAAATGTCGATTTTTAGGTTTTTCTGTGCCGCAAACCCAAAAACCTTTACAGCTTTTCACCTAATTCAGTTTTCGATGGATATTTCTGACAAGCTCACCCCATTTAAGGTACTGCAATCCTCTAAACTGGTTATGGGCAGAATAAATGGCTAAGAGAGCAAGAGCACTCACAACCTACACACCTGGCACCGTCAGACAGCCATGTGTTGAGGGTGCAGGTGGCGACGGATGCAGATTCTCCGAAAGCCATTAAGTCTAAATATCACTCCCGACTCGTGCATCACATTCTGTCTGCCTCAATTACTTTGACAAGGGGTAACAACCCATAAAAATGGTTTTGGGAAGAGAGCTGAAACCCATAGAAGGGACATATCTTCCTGTTCCATGGCAATGTAGGTTCATATCAAAAATGCATGCCATAAAATTACAACCATTGTTTAAATATCTGATAGATAATAATAGGTACTTTTTTTGGGCAAATAGAGTACCGGTGGATTGATAGCTTCAGCTTTCATTTCTCACACAGAGCCTCTTTATTACAAATACATGAGATTCAACACAAACCAGCTGAGTGGAACATACCAGTTAGAGCTCCAACAACCGAGTCCGTCCAGCGAGCTTGTCTGGTCTGTGATTCATATTTCTGTGCGACCCAATCAAACTCAGTCATCCAGCATCTGAAGACCCCCCACTCTGCTCTGCTCTGATGTTATACGAAAGATTGATGTGGAACATTAATATAGGTGTACGAGCAAGAAAAATGTCCTCCGCTATAAATTATAGCATAACCAGAGGCCAAAGTGTATTGATGTTGCCATAACACAACCCACTAGCCCCCTGGACTAAAGGAACAGCATTTTGTTTTGATTTTTCATAGTCGGCCAATAATTCCTCTGGTGCTTTCAGTCAAAATGGATGCAGATCTATATTTTGACATTCAACTGTATCCTTGTAGAGAGAAAATCTATACGCTGGAGTACTTATATATTTGTTTATTAATTCATTTTAATTTCCAGTGAGCAGATGTGTTTGAATAATGATTATAAATGATGATCTAATGATTTTCAGCCCTGTAGCAGAATAGCATCTTTGATAATGGCAATGAGTGGTAATATGGGGCAATGGGCATGTAACATGCAACAGCAATGCAGCAGTCCCATGCACTGTGTTGATGTGTGCGTTGAAACGTGTAGATTTTAGCAAAACATAAACAATATACAGTATGTTCCCCTGCCACACAGTGTTGTATTTACAATGGTTGTCACCATTCTAAAAAACTGCAGCTTGTTGTCAGATTTAAAGTGAATGCAGCAGGAAAAATGTTGATACTGCGATTTCTGGGGAAAAAACATGTACAAGGTATTAAATGTCACAGGCTACATTTTGCACATTTCAGCTTGAGGAGTGAAATGTCAGTTTCAATTCAAGTGTTTTTTTTTTTGTTTTTTTTTTAAGAATGTTAACAAATGAATACATGATCGTGAAAAATAATCATGAAAATAAATGTCACAAAAGTATAATAAGTGTCACAGAGAGCATAATTGCATTATGTGTACAGTATTTTCAGATATCTGCAAGGCTTTGACATTACTGCCTTAAATGTTGATGAAATGTACATAAAATGTAATTAATGTAATTAATGTGTGTAATTAATCAACGCTCATGATTTGTGTGTGTGGTTGTGCACAAAGTAAAGAGCAATGTTTGTTTCCAGTGCTGCAGTTAGTTGCAATGTCCAGGTTAGGAAATTAATTTTAAACCCTGGACTTTTCATTTGAGACCTGGTGGAATTTCAGTTTAAACTGGATCATTTTCTCTACAGTCCATCAAGTTATGACACATTACACAAAGTAATTAGCTAACGTATTGCATGCACAGCTAAATAAAATGCTTTATAGGAGGTATTTGTCATTTATCATTGAAAGCGAACAATATAGATTATTTCACCATCAATACTTTAGATACTAAAGCCATAGTCCTTAGAATTAAGAAGAGGGTAAACAAGAAGAAATCTGAAAAAGAACAGGTCCCTTCGTCTCGCTCTCTTCTGCTGCACTTCACCTCCAAAGCCCCTCCCAACAGAGCTGCTCTGTCCAGTTCTTTCCTTTTAGCTCACTTTTCTTCATTGGTCTTTATTGGTTTACTTGTCCTGTAAACTGTTGCTGGCAAACGAGGGACAGGCAGTTTTCTCATTGCCTGGTTGTTCTGGGGTTATCCTCTATTGCGTCTGACTGAGCTTGACTGAGGGGAAATGAGCTGTCTGCTGTGTGCCACAGGAGCAGTGACAGACAATCCAGCAGATAATCCTACTCTCATTGGTTGCTTTGATTTGGGCAAGGTGGACTTACAAATTGCCTTAGAGGCAGCTTAATTGATTTTCAAAGATTTTGTGTCTCATATACTACTTTCCAGACATAATGATAATGAGTTTCAGCAAATGTAACAGTTATTTTTGTACAGGTTACCCATACTTCAGCTTTAAGAAATTTGATTCACTCATTGGCAGTTATTTTATCTGTGGCAGTGAAACAACAGAGTCAACAAATAATAATGTTTCAATAGAAAAATACAAACGGCAGCACCAGGGTTGGCAAAGACATTCATTGCAAGTTAAAATGGCTACCAGTGCTCTTAACACACATAGAATCTCAGATATGTCTCAGTTCAATGAATTCAGTGAAAATTCAAGAATGACAAATGGTTTGTCTCTGAGCAGAGTCAAGTGAGGTGGAGAGGTGGCGATGACTAAACAAATATGTAAATCTAATTTCACATTTATTCATTCATAAGCTCTTTCATTAGTGTGTTAATGAAATCATATTAGTGACACATATGTGGTCACATACTTAATGTGTTTAAACAGCTTGGCAATTTTGTTTATTAGTGAAATGCCTCAACAGATAATGGATGGATCATCAGGAAATCTAGAGCAGTATTTTATCAGAAGAGTATTTTCATAATGCCACAAAGGAATGACTCTAGAGGTGGAAATAATGGCAACTACTAGATGGAAAAGCAACATTTTCTTAGCAAAATTTTATGCACACTTTTCCATGTATTAGTTGTACTGTAGATACTCGACGTAGGGTAATAAGGCAACATGCTTCATTACCCTGTGGCAGGTTTCACTTCATAAGCATTCTCATCTTTGCACATAATGAGTCTATGTATTTATTATGATGTGTGGCTGTTCTGTCATAAGTCCTGGAAAAAAAAGTGCTTCTTTCCTAATTGACTTTTTACCTCATACACTAAGAACGACATGTTGCATATTCATCTATTGCACCGTTTCCCGCCTGTGTCACTGATGTTGTAATAAATCATGACAGGGGTCAAAACAATGTCACGGCACATTCACAGACAAAACATCGCTCATCACTTGTCTGTGCACATGTCTGTAGGCTTGACACTTAGCCAACACTTGGACCATGAACGTTCTTTAAGGATAATTGATTTAGGGGAACATTTGATTGCCTTTTGATTTTGATTGATCCTTCAATCTGGCATTTTTCCAAACATGTCGTCCAAGTTTCAAGGGAATAAATCAAACTTCTGATCCGCTGAGTATTTTAATCTCCACCCTTTTATCATGCTGGAGTTTCTGAAGATGTTGCTTATTTCGACGTAAGCTGGCTTGGCAGGAACCCTTTGGCCCTCCCCGACTTCTGCATTCCTGCCTGGCTGTGAGAAGAGTGAGGGGGGGCAGGGAGGGAGGCCAGTATTTGTTTTACTTTGCGGCTGTGTTTCCACCCTCCCTTTTTATAGAAATGCACCCTGGGTTCTTTTTGTGAATCACCCGGCAACAGACACATCACTTTGTCTCCGTCTTTTCACTGCGAGCGGAAACGTCGCACCGAGGCTCTTCTGGAGAGGCCTAGCAGCGTCCTACCTGACTGACTTACCAATGAAGAGCCAGACACATTCTATGGGCCTGCAGTGTTACACATAACTGGTCCTGACAACAGTCCCTCCCTCTCCCCACCACCCGAAAAGAACAGAGGCTTTTAGGATTAAGAGACATGGAAAAGCTACAGTACAGGGCTCCTACTCTGTGTTTATGTCTGTCTGTCTGTTTGTTTGTCAGGGTGTCTTTCTGTTTACCTCTCAGTCTTTATCTCTTTTTCACATGCCCAAACACACACATTGATTTCCATAAGCTCTGAAGTGCTAAGCCAACAATGTTAAATATATATATATATATGTCAGTTCAAGCTAAGTGTTTCAGATGCAAATGTACACTTTGCATTGATTGCCAAGCACTGAAACTGACTTGAATAGTGACTGCATTCAATTAACATACTTCAGACAAGCTCAGAGCTAACAAGGTCTTCCACCATGATAATGCCACAAGACTGTAATGTTATGTAATTATGCTAATAAATGGACAGAAGCATTTTTGCCAGGTTTTGACCCTCTTTGGAGCATCCTGTGGGTTTCCAAAATGTCAGTGTGAAAGTGGTGAAGTGCTTTTGCACAAAAAACATTAAAAAGAATAATAAAGGTAATTTTTTTGGGGCATTTGAATCCACTTCTTGTGTGTTACAGGTCTGTTTTCACATGTTTTAAGTTTTAGCTGCAATATCAGTATGGCTGTTGGTCTGTCAGCCTACACAATCAGTCAGTCTGTCAGCGAGTGGTCTGGCTGAAACATCCTTGTTTCCTAATCCTAATTTTTTGAGCAGACTGCCATGAAATTTTGTACAAGCGTTCATGTTCCCTACAGGATGAATCCTAAAAAACTCCAGTGATCGACTGACTTTTTCCTCAAGCACCACCATGGGTTTTGAGTTAAATGCCTCAACAACTACTGGATGGACTGTCATGTTCTTTGTTATCGTTGATCATGCCTCTTTCAGTACAAACTGTAAGGACATAACTATTACTATATATAGTCCCATCATGAAGTTCAAATTTTATTTTTTCCAGTATTTGTTTTTATGACCAAATACCTGCTAATCTGATGACTTTCCCATCATGAGCTGCATTAGCAAATATTAAACTGCTCACACGGTAAACCGTTACTGTGCTGGCTTGTATTATAATAACCACGTCATACTGGTTAAACATCAGCATGTCAGCGTTGCCATTTTGTGAAAGTCAGTGTGTTGACATTAGCCTTTAGCTGAAAGCAACACTGTGCCTCAGTGCAGCCTCACAGAGGTGTTGGAATAGCTTAGACCGGCGTCTTGGATGCTCTGTGTATGTCAATTTCCAGTTTATCAATATACAAAATTTTAAATCCTGCTTGAGTTGCAGTTTTCAAAGAGGTGCACGTGGGATGCTTTTAACATTCAAGTCGTACATAAAGAGCCTCGCTGTGTTTGCAAAGCCTCATAGAAATGCTGAGCATGAGCAGGCATCATATTTCTGAAAGGCTATGTAAATATGCTCGCGTTATAAAATGCATCTGTCGTCATTATCGCTCTCATCATCATCTGTATCACCATTTTGTCTCTGTCACATGAGCGATAATCTGCTCTACAGTTTCAGAGCCTCACTTTTGTCCCCTATGTCTGAGCAGTGAAACTGACAGGGGGCCAGCTGTCTGCCTGTGTGTTTGCCTGTACTCCACTCTCTATTACTACCACCTCCTTCTGTAATTACAAGCTCCACTGCACACGGGCTCACCATCAGGTGGGGCCAGGGCCACAAGCGCAGCTCCACCAGCTCTCATCAATGTGGCATTTTGAATTCCCACCGTATAAGAGCTGCGGGCCAACGGGAGGCTTTTTGCACATCTGAGGTGCCACAGCCTGCAGGCCAATCAGCCAGTTGGGATTAGAAATGCTAAATTTTGTCTTGTATCATTAGAAGGTTAGCTCACCCCTCATTGGTTCACCATCTGGGCGTTCTTTCCTTCCCTCTCAGTAGTGTGGCTTTTCAAAAACACTGTATCAGCACCGCACAGCCTACAGCATGGTGAACGGAGACAAAAAGAACCAAAGATGGAAGGGAAAGATTTGGGCAGATGAGCACAGTGGGGGGTGGGGGGGATGGGGAGGGTAGCAAAGGATACAAGCCTTGGAAGCAAGGAATGGTGTGGGGAAAAAAAGAGGAAATGAAGCAAACGGATGGGAGAATATGGGAAAATAGGTATTTGTTAGCTGTTTTTGACCCACTCAAGTATTTCATGTATCTATAACAATGACACAAACTGTGCCAATGCATAAGATGCAACTTGACATTAAGATGCAGCTGCTTTGGCATCAAAGTATCACAAGTCATGATGAGGTGTCACCTGACAGCTTTGGGGCACATGCAAAATATGGGAAAAATTAAATATCACCATAACAGTGTTCATCAGCCACACGCTTGTCATTCCCAAAGGCGCATGTAATTTTTTTTTTAAATATTAACATTGGTTTAATCCTTACTCATTTTCACAACTCAAACTTTAACTGGTAAACCCTGCGATAGTCTAATCTCCCAGTGAGACCCTAATAATTTATCTCGATGTGGGATTTAAAGTCTGCATTAAGACAGCTCATTTGGGATGTTCCACAAGGGTATTTCATTTTGGAAGACAGCGGACTAAGAAGATTATAAGCACAGTTTTCAATTTATCTCACACACCCTGACTCCCGTTATTGGCTGGGACCCTCTTATCATGTTTTGCCAGGAGCTAGAGCAGCCATTGGCATGGCCTCTGCATCTGCTACTTTGGAGTGGCTGCATTTGATGCAACATTACACTTATTTTTACCCATAGCGTGGCCTTTTTTCTTTTCTTTCCTTGTTTTTTAAACACAAGCTGTTTCACATTAATCGGCCCCAAAAACTGGGCAGAATAGAAGTTTAGAAAATAGAAAGAGCAAACAAGTGTGGTGTTTTTGATTGCAACTTTATGAAGTCTAGTCACCTTTACAGATACCTTGTATCAAATTCAAACCAATGATATGATTAAAAAAATTTTAAGCAACCCATAGAAGTCTATATTACACATCAACTGGCCCTTGAGTGAGTCAGGAAGAGGGGGTGGGGGGGAGAGAGAGTGAACTTGCTGATGTGGGGGGAAAAAAAGCTGCAGGAGTAAGGATATAAAACCTTGAGACAAGAGGATGCTCCTCTCTCAAACCCGCTGCCATCTCAGTGGTGGAAATGCTGGAGTTGGGGAGGGTCGACTTTGAGGTGACATTGACGCTGTGTAGATGAGAGTGAGGATCTGCGCTCCATGTTACGTCCCTGCTCGCTTCAACTCAGACGGCGGCAGCTCCTCTCCCCGTCTTCTCTCCCCTCCTCTCTTTCAGCACCACTCCTTTCAGGACAGCACCTCGCTCTCGAAGACGCGTTCGTCCACCGTCCTCCCCCCCTCAGGATCGTACATGCTCTCGCTGCCGTCGGATGCAAAGTTTTCGCCTTGGTTTTATTCTGAAAGTGCGAGGAAGTAACTTTTTTCCCAAATTCGGATTTTTCCCACCCCGGGGGGGAAATAATCAGGAAAATACAACCACTTGATTGTAAGTATTCCGTTATGCGGTGTTCATTTTATATAACATATGCATGGATTTGTGTTTGCTGACTTACTTATTTCAGTCGAGGACCGTTGAGGAATTTGGCGTGTGCAGATGCGCTGCCTCGTGCAGCGATGTGCGATTCCACTTCACTAAATGGCGACGCAAGAGACTCATCTCATCAGGATAATTAATGTATTTGATCTTTCGGTGCTACAGACACGTTTCGAATATGTCAAATGTAAATGTATATGAAAAAAAAAACGTTATGCTGTGTTCACTTAATTCCAATTTGTCCTGGGGGCGTGCGTGTCTTTGAAGCCAAACGTTACATGGACCCGGGATATTATTAAAGGAGTTGATATAAAATGCTGCTGTTGTAAAAATCCATGAGATGATTTTCCCACATTGCCTCGCGCTGCTCTTGACCATTACGCACAGGAGGTGATGGAGAGCGCACAGAGCGCGCGCCTTGTTCCGCTGGTTATCACGAGCAGATACAAAAAGACATTTATTAATCAAACATATTTTTAAATGCAGAATCCTAATAAGATTATGTTGTTTAAAGCGATGTTGTTCATTGTTTGCAATCATCAAATGAGTATCATTTGAAAAATATTTTTTCCCCCCCAAAAAATCAATATTTTATTCTGCAGATATTTGACGAAAATGTCTGTTTTTAAAAAACTCCAGTGAGTTATTAGCCTCTCCAGGTGATTCATTAGACATTATCGTCGCGCCTGACTCCTAAGTGTGTTTAATTGCTCTTGTCTTGTACTGGAGGTGGGTACTGGAAGTGGGCCATTGAATTTAGAGTATAATGAATCAAGGACGAGAGTAGGCTCTAAATTCCTCCTAACATGCATTCACTGCGGGCAATTAAAAGTGAGTCTTATTGCATGAGAAGCCTTTATTTGATCCCGTGGGGTTCACGGATCGTGGGGCATATTTTTTCTCTCTTTCTCCACCGCTGAAGAAATGTCACAATTAGAATTGATGCGTGCATAGTAATCGTGTAAATTTCTATTTTTTCCTGTAATATAAAACTTCTCCTTCAGCAAATGTCAGGACAGGGTCCACCTAAATATGCTATTTACTCACAGCTGAAAGTTTTTTTTTTCTTGGAAAAATAAAAAAGACTTGTTATTCACTTTTTATTCATCCACTTTTTTGTAGTATCTTAATTTTTTGGTGGCATCTTAACTGATTAAGTCAGGTGGATCCCTCATTATTAAGGCTTGAGATTGCACTTCAGATAATTTTTCCAACAAATACATTTACATGTTAGTAAAATAATCTCCATTAATTCATGTCTCCTGATTTTTTTCCCAGTGATTTTTAACTTCACATATATTTCTTCATGTTTTCAGCGTGGCTGGATCGCTGCTGAGCTGCCTCTGCTCTCGATCACTCTCTTCACGCCGACCACTCGTCTCCACTCGGCTGCTGTCTGGGGGCTGGGTGAACAGGACGGAGAAAGTGCTGTGTGCCTGGGCCGGTGCTGAAACCCCCTCCTCTCCTCTGGTCAGGACTATCTGACGCGCACAGTGACCATGGCCACCAACGGGACCAAAGCCTCGGACGGACACGTCTTAACGGAGACGGTTAATGACGCGCCCGCCACCAACACCACCACCACGCCAAACGACAAACCCAAAACCTTGGTGGTGAAAGTGCAGAAGACGAAAACAGATTTACCCGAGAGAGAAACGTGGGGTGGGAAATTTGATTTTCTTCTCTCGTGTGTCGGATACGCAATCGGACTCGGAAATGTCTGGAGATTTCCTTATTTATGTGGAAAAAACGGAGGAGGTAATCAGGAATTCTTTGGCTTTTTTTTTTTTCATTTCTCCATGTACCAAAAGGAGTGCAAAGGTCTCAACAGCAAAACGTGACGGTTTGTTCCCGGAGGTTTTTTAATTAAAGTAAATCTAAAGTGTGTCCCCAAGCTTCTAAGCCGTGCGTAATTGCGCACAAGCAGAGCCCGCGCGGTGATCTGCGTCTTATCTGGATTAGGATGAATGTTGTTGCTTTATGATTCACCTTCACTTACACACCTTTACCTTTCACCTCTCATCCAGGGGCCTTCTTGATTCCCTACTTTTTGACCCTCATATTTGCTGGCATGCCCCTGTTCTTTCTGGAGACGGCTCTTGGTCAGTACACTTCTATTGGAGGGCTTGGAGTGTGGAAGCTGGCTCCCATGTTCAAAGGTAAAAGACACCTCTGTGTTATCTTTAAGGCCATAAACTATGTGTTTGTTTAGATTGTTTTTTAATCAACTGGCTGCATCATAAGGGCCACGTTGAATAACAGAAATTCAAAGTAAGAAATTATAGATACATTATAGAGTGAAAAGTCCCATCCACAAAAACCTTCAGATATGTGTAATTAATGTCTTAGATCAACAAAAACATATTTCAGCACAATTTAACATCATGCCTGTACTCTCCCATTGTTTCAGGTGTGGGTCTGGCTGCTGCTGTTCTGTCTTTCTGGCTAAATATCTATTACATTGTTATCATTTCCTGGGCTATTTACTATCTGTACAACTCCTTCACTACTGTGAGTATTTTTATATTATATTTTTATATTCATGCTGTTCGCCAATAAAGACAATTTCCATACCTTTTGAAATGTAAAAGGAGAAAAAATCCTGAAGTAGGCAAATATTCCTAATTCCTTTCCAAAATCACATCTTTTCACAAAGGTGTCGCTTTAAATCTGACCTGTATGTCTTTTTTTTTCTTTCTTTCTTTTGCCCAGGTTGTATTTTTTACATAGTAACCCTTTCAGTTTTTGTGGCAGGTTCTGTCTGCCAACACTCTTATATAAGAGTGTACAGCCCTTAACAGGGTATGACATTTATTACTTCCTTTCCCACATAATTAGCTCCTTACACAAGGTATTGATAAATGCATTTGGCGATGAGGCATTCATTCCTCTGAGAAAAGCATGAAATCTCAATGAGTATCATGGTCTTGGCTGCTCGACAGCCGGAGAGAATGGGACCCGGCGGTGGGAGAGTGGTTCAAGTAAAAAGACCTGTCTGTGTGATTTTTCTCTCTTTTTTTTTTCTTTAATTTTCAGGAGCTGCCATGGCAGAGTTGTGGCAATCCCTGGAACACAGACCGATGCTACACCAACTACAGCATCGCCGACACCAGAAACCTCACCAGTGCAGTGGTGGAGTTCTGGGAGTAAGCTGGACTTAAGAGTCTATTTAAAACCCAAGGATACTGGTCTGTTGTGAACAGATTTAAACCTCACAGTCCCGGGCCCTGAAGATCAGGGTTGGAGTCTTACATCCAGCTGGATCCAAGGATTCAGTAGTTGACCAAATGCTTTTATATCCACCTATCTGACTATATACTTCTCAAAGAGGGAAAATTGTGCATATACAAACCTAAGGAAAATATGTGTGTAAAATAATTGCGTGTAGACGTGTGCAAGCAAGCATGACTACCCCTGACTGGGCCTTAAAAAAAGCTTTAGGGGTGAGAAAAGAAAGCCAGGCAGAGGGGTCTTTGTGAATATCCAGACACGTGTGTGCATATTTGTGTGTGCACCCATGCGTGCTGCATGTATGAGATCAAGGATCCATTTGTGCGTTATAGTAAGACCACTTTGCTCCTTCCCTGCAGACGTAACATGCACCAGCTGACCGACGGTCTGGAGAAGCCTGGGGAGGTCAGGATCCCACTGGCTATTACCCTCGCTATTGCATGGGTGCTCGTCTACTTCTGTATCTGGAAAGGCGTCAGCTGGACTGGCAAAGTAAGTAGAAGGAGAGGACAAAGCCAGAAACAAAAGCAAAATCCATCAGAATCGAATTTGCGTCATCTTAATGCTCAAGGTCACCAATTGGCACTATGACATAATCAAATTCTAATGCAAATGAAGGGATTACATAACTTCACTTAACCCTTTAACCCTCTATGCAACCTCTACCAAGTATAATTTATTTCACTATATGATGATTAGCTGAAATCTAAATTTAAGTTGCAGTATTTTTATAATTTCCCAAGGTTTACTTTAAAAACGTTAAAAAAAAAAAGTTAAAAAATTTCACAATTTATCAAGGTTAATAATAGAGTGACTGGCAGAACTCTTTAAAACTTGATATGGCACTGTATGTTCAATGAACCTTTAATCCAAGACACACAAGGTATCACAAGCACCTACACTTCCAGAAATGGAAACAGAAACCTCAACTTGATTGCTGTAGAGCCACACTGAGCCCTTTTCACTTCACATCACTTTATAACATCATTCAGCTTCCCTTACATTTGGAAGATTCATTATTGCAGATTCATCATAATTTTTGTACACAGCAGTGTCAATGACAGTTCACTTCTTACTAGTGCATTTGAACATGAATGATCTGACAGCTCCATGCAAAATGAGTTCAGATAAGGAGGGAAATATTGCGCTGGGAGTGTGCTGAACCCAACCATTCTGGGGTCATGTTGCCTCTGGGGAATGGCTGACTAGGTCATTGTGCTGTGGGGATGGTGCCACAGTACTGTCACACTGTTCATGATGAGTTTAACAACTTTGCAGTTTTCGCCTCTTCTGCAGTTTTGTGCCCTGCAGGACAAATATTCAAAGGGAAATCATGCTCACCAGCTGTGTGATTTTTTTTTTTTTTTTTTAAATTACATTTGGTTTATAGACACAACACTCTCCTCTCTTACAATAACTTTGTGTCCCACAGGTGGTGTACTTCTCGGCCACATACCCTTATTTTATGCTGTTCATCCTGTTTTGCCGTGGCGTCACTCTGCCTGGTGCATTTGATGGAATCCTCTTTTACATCACACCAGACTTTGACAAACTGAAGGAGTCAGAGGTATGTCTAAAAACAGTTTCTGCTCAAGAATACATAAAGCAAAGGCAGCTGCAGAAGGTGTAATCATGTTTTGGCTTCTCAGGGCAAAGCTGTGCAGACAGCTTACAGGTTATGGTAATGTAACTGAAGAGGACTCTTTCTGTATCTAGTACCTTATTTGGTAATCAAGGCGCATGCAGAGCTTGGCCTTATCCTTACAGATTCTTAGTGAGTGCTGTATTAATATTTAGATAATGTGTTTAACAAATCACCGTTATTTGAAATAACGGCAAAATATTTTTAAAAACTCAATCAAAGATTATTATTTGTAGTTCTTCCAAATACTTCCTTGAGCATTAGAACAACATGTTTCTGAAAAGTCATGGCCATGTACATTTCTATTTATTGTGTCAGTGCATGGTCATTCAAACATATTCAGGTGGTTTCATGTAGTTTAAGTGTACCGGTAGCATTTAGATTGATGCAGCTACAGTGTGTCCAAAATATAAAAGCCTATATGACGATGCAGATTTTTAAATGATATTTTATTCTGTAATGATTGATTGAATAAATCCCTTAGCTGTATCATTAAAACTCAAGAAGAACATGAGATGAGGTATGGAGGAAGAATGCAAGGTCTTACTGAGTTAAGTGGATCACATAGCACCAAGCATAACAAGACAGCATTTACTGTTGCACTTAAGCACTCAAGTATTGTTCCCACATCCTGCCATTATGTCGAAGGTTTACAAGGATAAAGCTGAGGTAAATTTGTGCACAAGGCTTGATCAGCTTGAAAGAAATGTTGATATTTGAACATCTTTTTTTTTCTAATCTTTGTGGGTCAGGTGTGGCTGGATGCTGCGACTCAGATCTTCTTTTCCTACGGGCTGGGATTGGGCTCTCTCATTGCTCTTGGAAGCTACAATCCTTTCAACAACAATGTATACAGGTAGGTGATAATCATGCTGTATTTTAGGTTAATTTATGAAATGAATTAAATACTCATTCAGATTAAATTTTATTGTCTAGCACCAGTCACTCACACATAGTTTTGTTTTTTGAGGAGACTGTGCAGATGTCTCTTCCTGGGATTATTTTTGGTTACCTGGCAACATAGCGTCTGCTGTGCCTTCTATTTTGGGACTATTTGAGCCTCTGGCTGTATCAGCTGTTTCATTATTTGGGCTCTATCCTCTGTTTTACACTCATAGGCACAGACATTTAGTTTTCTTCAGCCACTGTCACATTGTGGGATAAACACTGGCCTGCAGCCCAGCCACATCTATGCTTCCAACTATTCTGAAACTGCTGGAGCTCGCTGCCATTTTAAAAGAACAGGTCAATATAAATGTATTCGGCTGCTGTGCTACTGCAGGATGCAAAATGGCTCTTTGCCGTCCCCTCCCCCCCCCGTGCCTCTCGACAATGTGTGACGGGTTGATAAGGAATTGATATAGGCGTGACAATGGATGCCTTGTGCTTTGTCTCTCCCCTACAGAGATTCTGTCATTGTCTGCTGCATCAACTCCTTCACCAGCATGTTTGCCGGCTTTGTCATCTTCTCCATCGTGGGATTCATGGCCAACGTAACAAAGAGACCCATCGCTGATGTGGCAGCCTCAGGTAATTGCAATCAATGTTGAAACTCGATAGTGACAATAGGCAGAGGCAAGAGATACTTGCGTTCAAAAATTAGTCCTTGAAATTGCTAGATTTTATTCTTTCAGTCAAAAAGGGAAGGTTTTAGTGTGTCACTATATGTCAGTTACAATTTTTGGGATTATTAGAGAGAAAATGTACTTGGTGATTTTGCAAAAGTCTCTGTCCTTTCTAAATACTGCAGTTTGACTTTCAGCACTCACACTTTTGTCTCCCAAGGACAGTTTGGATTTTATTGAGTATTTAAGTATTTAACATTGTTTTCCCTGTACTTATACAATCTTTTATTAGTATCTCTTTGTATATTTATGCTTTTCAGGACCTGGCCTGGCGTTTTTGGCTTATCCTGAGGCTGTGACCCAGCTGCCCATCTCTCCTCTCTGGGCTATACTCTTTTTCTCCATGCTGCTGATGCTGGGAATCGACAGCCAGGTAAAGAAAATCCTACAAAAACAGCCCCAGCAGCAATTTTTGGCCCATAATCAGCAAAGTCCTAGCTGACCTGTCAAGGAATGCTTTGACAAATAAAAGTAAACATTGAGGAAACACTGATGTATAGGGCCAGGATACCATTATTTAAGCATGGAAACCTTTATGGTGTATCGAGTTGTAAAAGCCCTACTATTACAAATCTAATGTGTCCTGCTGTTACTCTTTCATTCAAGACAGTCAGTTCTAACCTTGTAGATAAACCTAATGCTCTTATTATAACATGATTCTGCAATCTCTCCAGTTCTGCACTGTGGAAGGCTTCATCACTGCACTGGTTGACGAATTCCCCCATATTCTCCGAAAACGCAGAGAGATCTTCATTGCAGTCGTCTGCCTTATTTCTTACATCATTGGACTGTCCAACATCACACAGGTGAACACTTCTTTCTTATCAGATAATCCACCAACAAGTAAAGACATTACTGGAAATGTTAACCCAAAAACAGACTAAATGACAGGGTTGATATTGTTGCCACAATGTCAGAGTTCACTAGAAGCACTTCAAATTCAATTAAATAATTACTTGACTGAGCAAATTCACTTTGTTATTTTATCTTTTACATTTCTGACTCTGACATTGTCACAGGATAATAAAACATTTTCCAAAGACTTGTAAGCATCCTCTATTACACCAGTGGCATGACCTCAACAGCTGACCCAGTAACCTGCAGCACTGTTATCTTTGCAAGGTTGTTATCTCAGCTCACCCTGATGGTGACCCTCATAATAAAACCAAAGAGCAGCAGAAGTAAAAAGGTTAGAATGTCGTGTGTATTTATGGTCCATAAAGGTTTAAATGGCACAGTTGCAGACACAGTGACTAATAATTTAACTGGCAAATATCCACTTTGTCAGTTGTCTTACATGTCTGCCTCTGAAAAAGACAGAATTATTGCGGGACAAGGTCATATTTTCTAATGATACTCAAAGGTCCTGCATTGTCCCTCCATGTCTGCCAGACTGGATTTTCATTATGCAACTTGCACAGTCCTGTTTGACTGAGGCAGTTACCCTAACCGCTGTTCCAGGCAGAGTAAAATGTATCAAGCTTCACAGGGTAGCAGTTGACGAACTGTAGCAGGTCCCTTTGAGCTGGTCTCCATAGCGACCTGATAGCCACAAGAGATTGTGGACAGACATGAAATGTTTCAAGGAGATGTTTGAGCTGCACTGCTCCTGTCTGTGCCGCACATCCGCAGTTTCCACAGGGAAGTCTTTGCACTGTCCTCACCACTGAGACGTCTCTAACTCTCACCAGCCACAGCCACTGGTGCTTTCGCCCTTGATGTTATTCCACTTGACCGATTTAGTACTGTCCTGCACATCAAATACTATAATTGCTTCTTCTTTTCCTCTCTTTTTGTTTCTTGCCTTTTGCAGGGTGGACTGTATGTCTTCAAGCTATTTGACTATTACTCAGCCAGTGGAATGTGCCTGCTCTTCTTGGTCTTTTTTGAGTGCATCTCAATTTCCTGGTTTTATGGTGAGCCACACTTCTGTCTTAGTAATCTTATTAAGGAGGTAGAGGGTTATTTTCCCATCTAAAAACTGGACTAAACATTTCTGTCTTCTGCTGCTAACTTATTAGGAGCTAAAATCTCATGATCTAACATCAAAGATCAAGATAATCTGAGATCATGAATTATGCACTGCATTTATATTCACACACTGTAATAACTAAAACTGCATTCATCGTGCTTTATCTTTGGCTCCAGGTGTGAACAAATTCTATGACAACATTGAGGAAATGGTTGGATACAGGCCCTGTCTGTGGTGGAAGGCTTGCTGGGTTGTTTTCACCCCCCTCATCGTGGCTGTAAGTGTTATCTGCATGATGACATGCAGGATTTAACCAACAATGTTTCAGACACCAACAAGGAAAATAGCAGCCCCATCATGGACAATATTTAGCTTTATGAGGTCTCAGGCAAAGCTGCATATTGGGAATGACTGCTATAAAAACTATATTATGTTTTTTCTTGTAACTTTTGTTTTTTTTAAGTAATTACTTTCATTTGAGTGCTCCATACTCTAATATAAACAGCCAACAGCCACAGCCATTACTATCTCACACCTTTATATACTAAAGTGTGCTGTGGCCAAAGATTACCTCACACCAACGTCTTATTTCTGAAGTTTTACTGTAGCATTTTCTGCATGCACACAGCCATTTATAATCTATGAGTTAAATGACCAGGTTGCGCATGTAGAAAAATGTCATCGTGGTTTTAACGTTATGTAGTTCTACAGTTTTAATTGCTTTCTGACTATCTGTGAGCATGATAATGAAAGTGCTGAGATCTGTCTTCTGGTACCTCTCGTCCAGGGAGTCTTCTTGTTCAGTGCAGTGCAGATGGTTCCTCTCACCATGGGTGACTACGTGTTCCCAGCCTGGGGACAGGGGGTTGGCTGGTGTATGGCCCTCTCCTCCATGACCCTCATCCCTGGTTACATGGGCTACATGTTCCTCACACTCAAAGGCACATACAAAGAGGTAAGATCAGTATGGATTCACTCCAGTAGTTCATGCCATTTGTGAAGCAATAAATACCTGCACAACATTGCACATGATTAATTAAATGTTATTACAAAGAAAGTAAGCTGTCAGATGCTTATGACAAATAGTACACATATATGTATGTGCAAGTTAAATCTAATTATGATATGACATATACATATACTGAAAGTAAATGCTACACTTGCACATACATGTATGTATGCTGGTATTTAAATACCAAGAGTTTTGGTTTGCCTAATGCAAATATGATAGCCACAGATTTTCAGGACATATGCATCACTGCACCCACCCCTGCGTATTTCACACATCTATTAGCTGGTTTGAATTCTAATCTACAGCCAGCAGCGAGGCAGGCTCTGCGTTAAGAGTTTCAAGTGGATTACTTGGTATGCGAGATTTCTGGCTGAAATATATTATTGCATACTGGGTGATAGACAAATCCAACACAGAAGCACAGTGGAGTTTTTAGAGGATGCTGATGTTTGGGGAGGATAATGTAATGTAAATGCGACATACAAGCCCTGAGGATTTTACAGAGCAGATCAGTTTTCACCATAGACTGAAGCTTGAATGAACATTTAAGGTCACAGTGTAGATTTTTACTGACAGTCTGGCTCAGAATATGTTTACCAGAATATACTGATCCAGGATTTATATCATTAACACTTACAGTTACGACATTCACATAATGGCGGGCAGTGAAAATAATGCCTAAAATGTAATTTAGCAGCAAGAGGACTCTTCATAGTGGATATTAAAATGCTTAGTTTAGCCCAACGTGATGTTGTTCTGTGCATTGTAACTGCTCTGATTCAATGTTTTTGTAATGAGCAAATACACACAGGCATGCTGGGTAAAGACGTGATAAATTTCCATGAAGAGTAGAACGGTGATAAAAGGATTAGCAAAATAGAGTTTCTAATTACTTCTGTTAAACAATTTTTGATGCCTTTTCAATATACCAGCCGCTGAGTTCTCGGTAAATTACAGTCATTTGTGTGCAGCAGAATGGTAGACGGCATTTTCATTGATCTGATGATCCTAATCAATTGCAGATAATACCTTTTTCAGCACGCCATTTACATTAAGAGCTTTTTGATTTGCAGTCAGTCACAATGCACTGAATAATAACCTCACATCCATACAGTCCCTAGTGACAGATATAGCTTTATAGCCACCAGTGACAGAATAAATGGGCCATAATTGCAGGCAGTGCAACATAGGCTGTAAGAGGCGATGTGCAGGTGTCAGATCCTGCAGTACCAGCTGATGGCTGATTGTCTAATTGTAGCAATCAGTCGGTTGATTAGTGCTCTGCACTCAGGCGGACGCTCAGTTTCACAAACACTCCACGTAAATGCCTACTGTGCCGCAGAGCCGTGGTCCAGCACTACCGTTAGCACAGAACAGTTGAAAGATTTACTAAGTTTGGTTTTGATTTAGCTTTGTGGATACGTTTGGCCCAGTTGTTATAGTCATGAATATTGGCTTTTATTTTCCTTTCTTAACTATATACCAGGATGCATTCCTCGTTTAACCATATATCACATCAGGGAAAATGCATAAACGCCTCCTCTGAGAGTTTATACTCAGAGCTCGAGGCGGTGCGTTCATCAAGTTCACAGCTGTGTAGCTGGTGCATTTTGTTAGAGCACTGATCATAAACTTTGCAGCTGTCTGGTTCCTACTAACGGTATATGACAGTGTCCAAGTGTGATTGTGCCGCCATCAGTGTGTTTTTTAGCAGTGATTTCACCACTCATCTCCATGCTTCTCCTTTTCAGCGTCTGCGGATGATGATCAAGCCTTTGGTGCTGGTGAGGGCTCAGGAAAATGGCCCAGACCAGCAGACAGAAAACCAGAGTCAGAACCCTGCCAACGAGGAAGCCTACATCTAGAAACTTCTGCCTGTCTCTCTGTCTCGACGGCCAGAATGGCGATCTCCACAGAAGAATCGTAATCATGGTTGGGAACGACCACCAGACTTCCATGTCTGCTTTTATTCACCTACCTCCTGGGGACACGTGAGACCAACCTGATTACACAGTTATTTTTAGGGGTTTTTCTGTTTGTTTATTTGTATAATACAGAGTTATAAAACTTAAGAGGAAAAACAAACTACCCAGCAAAATTATTGTGATATTATGAATTTCATTATGCAAAAAAGTTAGTCTTTTTAGAAAAGGAAATGTGACTTAGGAAATTACTGTATATTGAATATATAATTTAAATTTGGAGGCCCGCGTTGATTAAATAGTATCGTGCTACTTTGAAGATATTAATTAATCTACTAAACTACAATTACTGTACAAAGAAAATATTGGTTAAATGCATTTTGCTTGTACATGAAATAAATACATTAAAATGAATGCAGTGTAGTAGGTGAAAAAAATGCAATTTGAAAGTTTGTAAAGTGAAAATTGAATATTGACCAATTAAAGGCAAAGAAAATATGGGAATGTGCAACAGGTAAGGCCAAATCTGCTTGTATGTATAAAATATGACTTAGTCAGACTATCACTCCCTTGCAGAATCCTGCAGTTCACCTGAAATGTTTACCACCCATGTCTGGGGCTACCTTTGAAAAGCACAAGCACAGTATGGAATTTTGAAATGTCCAACTTCTTTTAGGCTCGATTAAAACTTGTGAACAGCAAAAATAACTTAAATAGGATACATAGCAAGAGACTGTTATAATTGTTTCTTTGTTTTCTAAAGAACAATAACTTTGTATGTTGTCTGAATCTTTTTTGTAGAATCATTTTTAGGTCGTTTTCTATATGTGAGAGTGAGAAGGACCAAAATCATACTTAAGTTTGAAAGATTGGTGCAGACAATTGACCCACTGATGTTATATAGACTGAATCCCTTTTTGTCTCTATAAAGAGCAACAGGGTACAGGAGTAAAGATAGCATCTGCCAACAAGCACAATTTGGAGCCAATACAGAAATCCCACATTTGCACTGTGGTGTATGCCTGAGATTATTTGGAAAATGTAGGTTTGCTTTCTCCTGACAAGTTGAAAGACAGGGTTGTGTTGCAATAAGCCAATGCCAATTCTGATCTTTACTTTAAACTGTGAGAATGAATAAGCTGCAGTGGCTGCTGCATTGGAGACTGTGTGATGGATTTCTATGATAGTTACCACTATTCTGACTGGAACCGTTTACTTGTTTATCTATTTAGTAACCCGCTTCTCAGGAACAAAGGTGGACGTGACCAAATTCTCTCAGATACTACCATTATACACTGAAACAATTAATGCTGTATTTAAAAAAAAAACACAACTGTAATGAAATTTTCTCCAATCAAACCAACATGCTCCCTTAAACAGCAACAAAACAAGGATGCAGAAATCAGTATGAAGACTTCATATAAAGTAGCTACATACTTGGGCACACTCGAAAGCTGATCCAAATTATTGTCTCTTGTTTCTATGCTGTTAGCATAATTACTTTCAGTGTAAATAAACTGTGATGGCCTTCACTCAGTCATTTTAGTAGAAGCCACAGTGCATCTCTATCTTGTGGCGAGCACAGATTCCCCATATCAGGCAAGGCCAGAGAAACTTTGGCTCATATGGAGGGCAAAGCCGGCAAAAGCACTGTTAACACAGCAGGACATAGCCAGATGCTATATAGGCCAACACCACAAAAACTACTCCTTTTCATAGGATAAATACAAAACCTATTATTACATATCAAGTTTGCTTGGCAATATGGAAACATATATAGAGACTGACTTTGTGCCAGAACGCAAATATCACTGTACTGCTAAGAAAGAGGATCAAGAAAATTTGCTTCTGTGGCAGCTACATGCGACAGGAATCAGGTTGACTCAGTCCCGTTTATTTTCCTTTATTTATGTTTTTTTTTTCTTCTCAAAGATATGTGAATTAAAAATGTGCAATGACAAAGGGTTCCGTGAATTTTGTATAAAGTTACCATACTGCAGTTTTCTCTCTTGAATGATGTTGTAAACTGGACTGTGTAATACATGTATCTGTGAATGTCCGTACAACCTGAGTTTTTCTTTTCTTTTGTCTAAATGTTGAACAAAAAAATGTGATATTATTTGCTGTTTTCTGCAATAATATTATCATCTCAGAAACTAAAGCACATATCTCTCTCAACTGTAAAAAGTATAATTACAATAACAGAATAGAGTAATAATAAAGATGATGATAATAATAATAATGTAATAGAAATGTCTAGTCAGAGAATATTGTTTTGTATATTTCTAGCTGTTTCATGGGCCTAATGTAAAATATTATATGTAAAAAAAATATAATAAATGTCTTTAGATGGTGTTATATGAAAAAGCATGATTGCAATATATGTTATCTGCAAAAATAAATAAAGACCTATAGATTATAAAGTCTGTGTCATGTAATCTTTGTTTTTATGAAATTACATAATTGTGGGAAGTACAAATACAGTTTTTTTTTTGTTAAATGGATGTGACTCTTTGAATAGCTACAAGCACTGACTTTAAAGGTATGGAAATGCTCTTCAGATACGCTTTCTGCATTGTTGAGTGAGGTGGTTTCGCGTGACACTGACCTGCTCAGTGTTATGCTAATGCTTGATTTATTACATAAGTGGAGATGAATATGCAATCAGCTCCATCAACTCAAGAGATGTTCTCTGTAAACTTTGCTGATAGTAACTTGGCAAAACGGTTCTCGTCACGGCAATACCTCTGTGACACCTGCACTGAGAATCGTGCCAACACAGACAATTTAGCTCTGCTGGCTGACGGCCAACCCCTCCCGGTCACAATACATCTCTCTACTGTCAGTAGCTAGCCTACATTTGTTTTAATCAACCGCCAAATCAGCACAATATGCACAGTGAGAAAGCTGCACACTGCTTGTAGACATCTTTATTTCAAAGAATTTATGAAAAAGGAACAGTGCATGAAATCCTGGCATTGCACAAAAGACTGAGAAAAGCATGAATTAAATAACATGTCTTTAAATACCATGTCTGTGTTACCTGCTTGTTTAGTCATCAGAGAGATGCTCTGCAACCTCAAAGTATGCTGTGCTTTGTTTTTCTCAACATTTTGGCTCATTTGATTTACATTTGTGGCACATTGTTATTTTTGTTTTATCTATACACACCAGGGTCACATCTCAGTGTGACATCATCAGTAATTCTATAATCTTGAATATATCATATTGTTTTTTTATAATGTTTGATCAATGCAAAATTGTAGTTTCTTAACATGCTTTACTTTGTCTCACTGGTTGTATGGTTTGGCCCTTTTGAACATCAAGGAGATGTCTCATCAATATCTTTTTCTAGCTACAATTGCATTTCAATATAAGAAATGTAGCAAATGTGAATGTGTGATATGGAGGGATTTTACACAGAATAGTAATATACCAGCTATCAAGACTGTGACCTCTCATACTGGCCCCACACTAGTGGATTATTAAGCAGATTTTGGGTCTTCCTCCCAACAATCGCTGGGATGTCTGAACCAATAATCAGGCCAATTTACCCCCTCATGTGAGGGATTTGTACACATGGAACAGATTTTAGCATGTTAGGGCATACAGTGAATACAGAGGTTCAGTTCACTCTCTAAAAGGATACAGGCTACATATGTTGTTCTGTGTCATAATGTTGTTTCTTTGTACTGACATCTCACTGTTGCTATGGGTCCGTGCTCTTCTACACTTTGCAGCAAATCCTGTAAGTGTTTTAGCTCTTTTTTCACGCTACAATTTCCATCAGAACATTAATGAAGCGTCTGTGAATGTATGATGTCAATGCATTATACATACAGAGTCTAACCTCATCACTCCCCACAGAGTTACAGCAAGCTCAACACAACAGAGATTTAGCATAGATAATAATAATGTTTCCCTCAGGGACACTAAAGACTTCAGCATGCTTCAATTAAGTGCTTGCCAGATATGCTAATAGTACCTTCAACAACAAAAAGAGGATGCTGAGGTGGAAGTAGCAGTATTATCAAGTGATCGCCAGCGTCAGCCGTTGAGTTTTCAGGTGAGCAGTGCAGTGTCAGGCATGACAAATTAAAACACCGAGCAGAACAACGACAGCTTAAATACATGCTCCAATGTGCATTAGAATGCAGTTCTGTGTGTGATGTGAGAGCAGCAGAATACTCCATTTCTGAATTAGCTCACAGGCTTTTCAGTCAACCTAATCATGTGGAGCAGATTATTATGTGAATGCAGAATATGTATAGAGTTTATAATTGCCATCTTGGCTCTGTCATCATAATTTCTTGCAAGCATATGCCAGCTCAGCACAGCGGAGATTGAGGAGTGACAATAATAGCATCCATCCAAAAATCACATTGGATACAGAGCCCAAAACCAGATATAATGTAGAATCTTCTTTACGTCTCGCTGTGGCACAGTCATCACTTTAGTCCGGACGTCTAGAGTGCACAGGTGTTAGCACCAGTCACCAGTGGCTGTTCTTCTGCCGGGCCTTAGAAAATGAGGGAAAGATGCATCTTTTGAACTAATAAATTTAAAAAAGTACAAAGGATATGGTTTAGTTGGAGGGCAGTAAGAGTGTCCCCTTTAAAGCAAAAATACCAAAACTGGGATATTTTAATTTACTGACCTTTCAGTGCTACAGCACATAATGGTACATTTTCTCAGATCCATGTCTCTGGTGTATCCCAGATGATTGTATATAAGCATCTCTTTGTTTTGAGAGTTAATCCTTCACAAGCAATGAAACCATTGGTGCAAATGACTGAATACTGCGCCTGTATGTTTGTGCTTGTGTGTGTGAGAATTCAACAGAGAGATTTAGACAGAAAGAAAGAAGAGGGGATTTCATACCTGGTTAGTGGCACTACAGTCGCAATGACTGTGTTTTTGAGCATCTGAGTCTGTGTGCATGCATGTGATTCGGTGTGTCATTGTGAGTATGCATATACTCATATACTGTCTCTATACACACACAGACAAACACACACATAAACACACATACACATAGTGTGTGCCTGCTCATCTGAGCATGCATCAGAAGTAGTAGAAGTGTTAGTTGTGGTGATGACACAGACATGAGCGGAGCAGCTCCGACAGCTCCAGTCTAGCAGAGGTAGTAGCAGCTCAGAAGTCAGCTCCGGGGCCCCCACAACAAATACGCACTGTGGAAATGGTAATCTGTTTTTCCTACATGCCAACTTGGCCAAGGCTCCCAGTAGCATGCACACTCTCCAATCGTATCACAATCACTGGGCGCTGACATGCACAGCACGTTGGGGCAAAAAAAGAAAAAGAAAAATACTCTTATTCTAGCTGCAAGGCTGTTTCATGTGAAAGATGCAGTGAGATTATGCAACTGACTTTGCAATACGAGGCTGCATATAATATTGGAGGGGTATAAACTCAGGCAAATATTAGCACCTCATTTTCATATAATAGTAGTCATAATAATACTATCTGGGCTCAGCCAATGTTTGGAGTTGGTCTCAAGATTTTACTGATTGAACTGAAGGCACTGAACAAATCAACCATCGATGTTGTTTTTGGGCATGGCAACGATTGTTCCCTGACCTCAACCAAGTGATTGTTTTTGTAAGTACAGTGAGGACATCCCCTAACCTTTACAAAGTTGTTATTTTTAATCAAACATTATATTTCTCTATAACATCATGTCATATCATAAAATGATTTGCCTTTCCATAGTTATTTGTAACACTTTTTGAAGGCACAGAGAAATTATGTCAACCTGCTCATCGGGGAATCAGATCACAAAACACTTCTATTTTTCGTTCTGGAGTGCATGGACAAAGATTGCTGTGTATTTTACATTTCATTTGGAGCAATTTTTCAGATGTCAGCAGCTATTACCCTGAACCTACATTTTTTTAGGCTATCTAGCGTAGACTGCCAGGCCTTTCCTTCACCTAGGATGCCTTTTTTCTCCAGCTGACTAAAGCTGAATCAGAATATTAGTGAACCTTCATGGCTTTCCCTCTGTTCACCTTTACAACAGGCCACTGATAGCATATCTGCTCCCAGCAGACTGGCAGACAGACAGGCAAAGAGAGAAGCAAATGCTCTTATCACTGCCTGCCATATGATGGGATTAGCTTGAGTGTTGTCTAACAAAGCATTAATGAGCAGTTTTAATTGCCTGCATGGCACACCCTGCCAAGCCCTGACTGAACTACACACACACACACACACACACACACACACACACACACACACACACACACACACACACTATAACACAGGGTTGTGACGCATAGTTGTCCCATCTGAAATGGGGTCCAAGTGATACAGAATTTGTATTCATCACTGGAGTACAAACAGACCATTACTGCAGTCATTCCAATACATTGGTGTGCGCTGTGACAGAGAATATGGGTTTGAAGACATTAATTTAACCTCAACCTCAGTTCATTCCCTCACACAACACAGACTTAATTGAAATCAATAGATGCTTTTGATTATCTTGTAGTTCCATATTACAGTGCAGCCCTGCTGTATCCACCAGACAATCCCATCTGATTAAAGCCATGCAGAGTGCAATGTCTTCCATTTGATTCAACTGGAATTACAGAAAAAGTGTCATCTAAAATACACTTATATTATCAATATGAGTCAAGTCTCATGTGTGACTACAATCTTCACTAGTTTGTTGCGAAAGGACCTTATCGTTCATGTCAGTAATAGTGTTCGTTCAATGACTAAATGCTCCAGTAAAAACTGTATTTCTACTCATTTCTGGCAGACTGGTTTCTGTGCAGTGTGGATAAGTTGATTAGTATTTATCATTACTATTGTGCTTTCTGCATAGGCCTTTCTATTACGACATTATATTATTCACTACATGCAAGCAAATCCAGAAGACTGTTGCACAAAGAGGCTCCTCTTTGATCTAAATGATAACCAGAGCATGCTAACATGCTCACAAAGACAATTTAAAGAAGCTGTTGTTTAGCAGGTATAATGTTTTTATCAAGTTCACACCATTTGACCCAGTGTTAGAAGAAAAATCAGAAAATCACTGCAAAGGTTCTAATTAAATTACATTCCATCTAATCCATCTGATAGTTAAGGGTGGTATTGTCAGTCCACCTCTTTAGTCCAGGTCCAACAACTATCAGATGGATTGTAATTGAAAATGCAACCATTATGTTAAGGTACAACATACTTAGGGTGGGGCTGTTTTAACGTGCAGAGCAAGGTACTGGAATTTGCATGTACCGTAGTTAAACAGCAGCAACCCACCCATTTCCTAGAGTAACCTTTCACATGACAGATATTTTGACTTGCTAAACAGTTAGGAGACACAGTCCAGGCAGTCAACATGACAGAATGGTCAACAGCCACCACACTCCACCAATCAGGATAATAATTTAGCAGATGGCTGCAGACTATGCTGCTGGTCTTACTGCACAGCACAGGAAGACACAGCATGTCTCTGTAACAACACAGGTTGCACAATGACACAGGAAAAGAAACCGAAAGTGTTCCACACCGATCAGTCAACACAAGATTTTAGCAAAGTCTACAAAGAGACAAAAGTGCCCTGAGGCAGCTCTTTTACAATCAAGATCTGGTTGTTCCTCTACCTAACAGCTTATGGAAGAACAGGGAGCAAAAAACAAAGGAAGGTCGCGTGTGCTAATATATTGTCAAGAATATCCACACAAATGCTTGTGACAAGAAATTAGGAATAAAGATGAAACTAACACCCATTCAAGTGTTCAAACTGCGAGATTTGCATCAGATTTATGTGCAGGTAAGCAGGAGTCTGAGGCTTGAACCAAATGGTGCTCTTCAGACCCTCTCTGTGTTCTAGTGATGAATGGAGACAGAGGAGGCCTGTGTGACAAAACAGGGAGCGTGACTTCCAGCTGGAAACAGCTCCTTTCTCCTGGCACAAAAGAATGAAGAGCCCCAAACAGAGCTCAACGCTCATTCTCTTTGCTCTCTTCCTCTCCTTGCTCAGTCTCAACTGCCTCTTCCCAACATATTCAAATACATCTTCTCTTCTCTTCTCTTCTCTTCTCTTCTCTTCTCTTCTCTTCTCTTCTCTTCTCTTCTCTTCTCTTCTCTTCT
>JBAJHX010000096.1:10764177-10781590 GCA_037176925.1 Amniataba percoides
TCTCTTCTCTTCTCTTCTCTTCTCTTCTCTTCTCTTCTCTTCTCTTCTCTTCTCTTCTCTTCTCTTCTCTTCTCTGAGGTAGAGTGATTGCCATGCCAGTGCCTCAACCAATGAACCCATGCTATCCCTTGCAGTCCCTGGGGCCCTTTTCCACGCCACATTTATCACCAAATGTACCAGGAACGCTAGCGGTGCGGTGCATCTCAAAGCTCGAGACAAGAGCAGCCCCTTGCCTTGTGGCATCTTCTTCTACAGTGAAGCGAAGAAAACTAAATGGTACAAGACTAAGTATACTATCAAGGAAACATATATACCACCTGTGATGGAGATATGTTAAGGTAGAAAACGCTAAGGTGGAAAGTTGAACAAGCAGTTTATTTATTATTTATGTCAGTGCTTTGAAAGTGCTCAGTGTCCCTCTACTCTTGAAGAACAATATTTTTGAGGCAGTGCTGTGGGATGCACTGTGCTAAAACCTCATGATGAGCAAAAATAGAAGGTTTTCACTGAGTCTGAAAGCCTTGTCTTATCACTGAAGAAGGTTTAATTAGTGTTCCCTTTGCTGTCAAGAACCATCACCTCATCAGCCCAGTGCTCTCTAACTCAGCCAGGTTGTTAATGGGCTTGTGTCTCTCAAGAAACATGATGCACTTGACACCATTTTCTGAAGAGTGCTACCCACACAACTGGCACAAAGGCTAAAATTGCATCAAAACTCTGTCTGTCTGTGGTGGATGTGAGAAGCAAAAAGAGAAATGAAGAGCTCAGTACTATGAATGTAAAAGCTGCTCATTTGAGATTCAGCCATAGTCATCACCGTGCGACCACTGTGAAATCTACCATCACAAGTGATTCACATGTGTTTGCTTTCATGAAAGGTTACAGCACCACCTTATAGCAAGATACAAGAGCTGGAACATTCTGTATTATTTATGCAAAGTGACACATATCCACACACAAAGGGGCTGCATTTTTCATGTTTCATAGAGTCTCTGCAGCCTTCACATGTTGAAATTTAACTGAAATAAATCATATAATATTAAAAATTAGCAAATACATTTTTCATTATTTTTGTCCATAAAGGGCAATTTCTGTAACTTTCCAAAACCCCCAATCATTTCATTTATTACGTAACTACTTGTTGCACTTTTTGTGTGTAGGACCTATTGCAAATATCTTCTGTGTGAGACTGTTATTCATGTATTTAAAGATAGTGTTTATAACTATAAACACTTTTGATTTCCAGTGTGATCAGAGGTGACAATGCAAAAATGCTCATGTTTAGTTTTTCACCATCTAAGTGTTAGTATGCTAATATTTGCTCATCAGTACACTTGAGGATGATAGAAATGTCAGTAGTTTAGCTTTTATTTAGTTATAAACCAAAGTACTGGACAAATTAAAATCTTACATGGTGATAGTGTGACATGAAAAGTTGGCAGATTATCAGAGTTATTAGTATTCAATCAAAATTTTCAACCAATATTGAGACTCCTCTACAGTTCTACACCCCTTCAGCCCTTTACATATCTGTCCATATGTTGCTGTATAAAAAGCCCATATTGGGGACTAAACAGCAAAAAGGATTTTTTTTTAAATTATCCTTAAATGGGCATCCTCTGTGGTAAAGCGATTCATTGCTCAATGGCACAACATCCAACCAAGTATGCATCATATGTCAACACCACCCAATCTCTCTCTCTTTCTCTCTCTTTTCCTCCCTAATGCTGCTTATGCAGAGAGGAAGAAATCTGATGTCATGCCTGCCTGCCCTCGGCTGTCAAGCCCTCTGACACACACAAACACACATACATACACAGACAAACGTTATTTACAGTATAATTACTTCCATGACAGTTCAGATGCAAGCCCATCACTCAGTATTATCAAACTACTGAGGCGTGTAACAGTCTATATATAATACGGAAGGAAAAGGATCTTAGTTCTATTACAGATGCACCCACGTGACCAAAGACACACCCACTGTGACCCAGTAGATTTTTCCACACAAAATTATTTTCTACAGACATCAAACACAGGAATGTTTTTTTTCTTATAAATGAACCTACTGTGAGATACCAAATATTCTGAACTCATGAAGAGACTTTCAATAACACAAACAAACCCTTGTAAGCCACAGTAACCCATCAAAAGTGGATCGGTTTTCCTTATATTCATTACTGTTCAAAATTCAGGCTGTTTTGCACGATTCGGCAGGAAATAGCAGGCGAGCGATATTTATGTGGGTTTCCAAAGGCTATAGTTACTATGCAAATCCAGTGTAGATGACTGAATGATTGCACAGAGACTCCTCCTGCCATCCTGCTGCTCTCTCTTGCTCATTTCCCATAACCTGAGCCACCAGAGCAGAACATGCACTTGTCTTTGCTTCATGCTTCAATTTTAACGTTGCCGAGGGGCGTGCTGAGAGAAATCAGATTTAATTAGGCGGATGTTTGAGAGGCAGTTGGATATTTACATGGGTTTCACCACTTGACATGGTGTTGAATGCCAGGAGCACATCTCCTGCAGTCGCTTTATGTTTGCAGACAGATGTTCTTCAAGGCCCCCTAGCCCGGTGGGACGTAAGCGCTAACTGTAGTTCTCGTACACATGTATGATAGTGCCAGCAAAGATATCAGATCAGGTAATATTTCATATTTCATCTCATTCTGGTGGGCATGAACACACATATTTTGCCCTTTGTCCTTTCATTTGGAAGACTTGTTATTAAAAATGTCATGTTTTAGTTTCTACAAGGGTATAACAATAGCAGATAAAGGTAAAACAGTAAATGATTTGAACATTTCTACTCTTTTTCTGAAATGTATTTTGTTTGCCAAAAATAGTTGTATATATAAGTAATTCTGACAAACCAAACTCCAGTTTCTTGACACACATAAAGACAAAACTATGTATCTAAGGGCCAGATTTAAAGTGGCCCTTACATATAGAATTCCTATTTTATATATATGTTATAATTTTTGTTATTTTGTTTGTTTGTTTATTTGTTATTACAACCTTTGCAGCCCATACATTTATAATATGTACCAAATTCAATGGACAACTGGATTTAAGCAGAGATGTATAACACATACCTTTGCACACATTCATTTGTTGATGGAGACTATGCTGTGTATCTGATCACAGCAGTTGTAACACTTATTTATCATTGTCAGGCCAAGAATAACCATTTGTTAAATTAATTTATTACATATGATACTTTGAAATAATCCAAACTGTGGTTACTGGTGGGAGTGCAACTGAGTAGAGTACAAGACTGACAAGACTGGCACACAAACCCAAAAAAAACTGAATAGGACATGCTTCGAAGAAAAATGGCAGAGACAGATTACAGATTAAGCGTGCCACATCCAGCTCTCTAACTCTCCTCTCTGTCTCTTTTCTCATGGTAAATGCTTTCCTTTTCTCTGTTTGAAGAAATAGTGGGAAACAGTGAGTCAGGCTGGAGTGCTGAGAGCTGGACTGGACTGTTAATGCTGCTCAATGAATTAAGAGTCGGTTCTGCTGGTTTACCATTTGAATGACTGGGAGGCTTGGGAAGGTAGCGAGGTCTGGACACAAAGAGATGCTTCACAGCCCCAGTGCACTTTGGTTCACATCTACATGTCTAAATATTTGCTTCCAGGGACATGACATGTTGTGCATAAGTGGAAAGACATTGGACTGTACAACAAAACGAACAACAGAATCTGCTGCAACACGTCATCATTCGCAAATGGCTTAATTAAACAGTATTAAAAAATATTTGAATATTTGGGCAAACTCACATATTGTCTCCTTCCAGCAATATGTTTTAAAAAAGAGGCCAAATCAGACAAATGCTTGCAAATCCTTCTAATTAACACACATGCATACACAAACTCACTCACACACAAAATCATCCATATCAGAAACCACTTTTATGGTTAAAAACAACAAATTTAATCTAATCAATATCATTATAATGCATTAATGGTTTAGAGCTGTGGTAACTGCTGCCAAAGACCACATGAGTCGCCCGCAGGCGACTCACTAATGAGCTGTGTCTAAAATTTAATTTAATTCTGTTTTTTTTTTTATCACACTTGCATTTATATAGAATTAAAAATGACAATATTTTAAAAATACGTTCATTATACGTGAAGTTTATATAAGTTTACGTGACCTCTGACCTTCTCCAGTTCAAAGGTCAGCATTGGCGCGTCACAAAACTAGCGCTTTTACGAGTAAGCTAGCGGGCGCTGAATGCTGTTTCTTACCCAAAAAACATGGCAGAAAAAAAAGAAATAAAAGTTATCACTTTCACAAAGAATGGGAGGAGGAGTTCTTCTTTACGACTGTGAAAGAAACCTGCGTTTGTCTCATTTGCGGGGCGACTGTGGCGACGTCAAAGCGGTATAATGTGAAGACACTTCACTACAAGCTAACAGGCAGAAAAGGCCTGTGAGCTAAAGGCAGCTTTGGGTAAGCAAGTCTTTTTTCACGAGGCCTGCGAAAAAGTCACGAAAAGCAACCGAAGCCTCGTTTAGAGCTTCATTTTCTGACCAGGAAGAAAAAGGCATTTTCAGAAGGAGAAGTTTTGATGATAACTGCTAACACTGTACTTAAAGACGAGAAAAATTGAACCTATCTAATGTCGGACGAGTATCAGCTTTTTCTGGTAGCTGGTTTAGTGACGGCGCGGCTGTTTGTTTTTATCCAGATGGTGTTTGAAGATTTCTACACAAGAGAAGAACTCCTGATGATACTGCCCTTAAAGATATCTACAGGTACCATTGGAGAAGCTGGTAGGTGACTACAGACGGGCTCCTGCTATGATCGGCCGACATACAGGTTTCATCGCTCACTGTAAAGGCGACTCAGACTTCCCAAGATTTCTGCATTACCACTGCAACATCCACCTGTAGATGTTATGTGCAAAAGTGCATCATAAACAACATCAGCACAGGATTTTCAAGGTGCTTTTGGAAGAGATGTCGACTGAATGTGGTGACCTGCTGCTACACACAGAAATCCGATGGCTCAGCAGAGGACGAGTTTGACATCGTTTTCTGTCCCTTTTGGGTGAAATCAAAGAGTTCATGCAGTCCAAGGGCGAAGACATCTCACTACTAGAGGATACAGAGTGGACAGTTGACCTTGCTTTATTGATGGACATTACTGGGAAACTAAACCACTTGAACTGCGAGCTGCAAGGCAAAGGTAAGACTATTGTTGATATGATAAGTGCTTTAAATGCATTTAAAGCCAAGATGAACATTTTCTATGGATTTACAGAGAAAAAAGGTGCTGCACTTTCCATCTGTGCAGTCAGTGCTGAAAGACAACATTTATCATCATCATCTGAGACATTTGACAAAGTGGCAGAAAAGTACTGTGAAGTCATAAACAGACTTGGGCAAGAGTTTGATAATAGGTTTTGTCATCTTGATCAGCTTGAGATACGTGTGTTATTCATTTCCAATCCTTTCATGAATGTGGACATAACATGCTTTGCTTAGCAGCTAAGTGCAACGTTCAACTTGATAACGCTGCAATATGCTGCACCAAACTGTTGGTGCCTTGTTGACATAGAGAAGTACTGTGGTGTATGCACAGCAGCTATGAAGGTTGCCAGCCTGTTTGGTTCAACTTTTCTCTGTGAATCAGCGTTTTCTGACATGAACGTCATCAAGAACAAACACAGAACACGCCTCGCTGATGCACATCTGAAAGACTCACTCACAGTTGCAGTGTCAAGTTACACAGCAGATTACAATAAGCTGGTGAACAGCATGCAATGTCAGTCTTCCCACTAACAAAGAAACAGATGTCAGATGTTGTCAGTGGCAACATGGCAGTGCCGAGGCAAAGTTGAAATAAAGTATTGGAGAATTGTGTTCAATTTAAAAGTGTGTTCATGGCATTTAACAGTTATAATTTTGTTCAAAATGCAGCAGATTTGGTCTTTAGTTCAAAATGTGACAAGATTTATTTAAAAATATGAGTTGATTTTTCTTTAACATTACATAATTGATAACTTTTGAAACATGGTGCAACATAGTTCATGATTTGTTAAAAGGGTTTGTCAGTGGCTGGTGAAAATGGGATATTTTTCCTATGACATGTAGTGATGTAATTGATCATCTGAACATTTAATAATTGCTGAGATTAATAAAGTGCTGGATATTGAAATCTGCTTCCCACCTTGTTGTCATTGTGAATTATTGTGAGAAATAATTAATGTGATCAGTCTCTTCACATATGAGTATCATTAGTCATTATTAATAATGTATAACTAAAGGCAAACTGAGCAGATTTGTTTTGTCAAAAGAGTTTATCAAACTGGTAGCCCTTCATATGACTCAGTACCCATGAAGTAGCTCTCACTTTCTTAAAGGTTGGTGACACCTGCTTTAGAGACTGTCTTCCTCCTGCAGGTGTATATCACCTAATTATGTACCCATCTATCTAAGAGTGGCAGGTGCAGAGACATGTTATTGTTCTATGTTATGGGCACAGTCAGGTCACATGAAATAGGCCACAGCTTATCTCTTGAAACCTTGGAACTATGGCCTTTTGCCTTTATATCTGATCACGAGGTGCAATCAATGGATCTGTCTTTGCATGTTATGGATCTCATTAAAGACTCCATCTATGCTCACAGAATTAGGGGTTCAATGAGCAACCACTTATTCTTCATTCAAGGGACTAGGCCTTTTATAGGGTGACTGATTGGGGACTGTGGGGAGTAGGGCGGCTGTGTGATGGAGGACTGAATAACTCAAAGCAGGTGAGCACTTTATTCCCCACTAGGCACCATCAGAAGCCCCGTCATCAGTGAGGCCAACCCATGAACTGAGCCCTGATTACAAAGAGAGTACTTTACTGTGGCCTTACATGAGTCCCACTGAGGGTGTTATTTATAGCTTACAAATGTTCGTCATATTTCAGAGTGAGTTTACAGGTGGAATCCAGAAGTCTTTGTGAAGTTACCAAAGCCCATCTTCAAAAACCATGGAGGACCACTGCCAAATGGAGAAGCTTTTTCAGTACCACTCACTGGACATATCGCAAATTTTAACATAATTTATTATGGTCTGTTGTCTTGGTGTTTTGATATTATTGCTTCAGTTAACCGGATTGTGTTAACTATCTGCAATAATAGGGAAACACGTTCTTCTTAGCTCAAATTCAGATCACAGCAACACCAGTACCTGCTTATCAGACGGGAGGTTATTTAATGTAAGGACTTAGAGATGCGCCCACTAAAATACACCACAGATAAAATGTAATGATCCCTCCCTGAAGCATTAGCTGTTTTCAGAAATGTTTAAACAACAAATCACAAACAGAAATTAAAACGTTAAGGACCTGCGTGATCCAAATAGTGTGGAACTCGTTGCATCTGCTAATGGCACAATTAATCATATAGGCCGCCGCATGTGTCACATACTAGAACAACACATTCTTTTCATTTCCACACGGCACGAAATTCCCCTCTCCCACCGACCTCGCTTCCTTTTCTGAGGCAGGAATATCTCCAGGCAGCCTTGCAAGACAATGGCACACAATTACCCTGAGCAAAAAGCACTGTGGCACTGACAAATGTAGTTTTTACTGAGCGGGAGACATTATGTTCTCACATCAGAGTTAAATACCTCCTATTTATCTCAGCCAAGGCGAGGGAGAGAAAAGAGCAAAAGGGAAAAAGGGAAAAGGAAGGCGAGGAGAGAGGAAGTCAGAGTGATCGAGACAGACAGGCTGAAATGGCTCAGAATCCTCCAGTTCGGTTGTCATGGAACGTCTCGTAATGTCTCCACAGCCCACGGCTCACCTCCCCCCTCTATATGTTCCTATTAGCAACATCACATGCCAAATGAAGAAAAGTTCAGTGAGAAGGTGCAGCTGCATAATGACCTATAGCTTATTTCTCACGCAAAGGTGACTAAACAGGCTGTTTAGCGCAGCTCAACTGAATTGAAACTGACTCAGAAAGATATTTTTGTTTTATGAGTCACAGTTAAGGTTTTGGGTCAAGGCTGAAAAGTCTCGCTATGGTAAAATGTTTCATCTCTTGCCCTTTTATATAAGTTGTGCTTTTGGAAGCATTATTTTAACCATAAAGACTGTTAACAGCAAATGCCTGTCAAGGAAATAGATCGCATCATCAGACCAAAAAGACAATGAACTAATGTGTCATTAAAGCAAGTCACAGCAAAGTACACTAAACAAAAATAGCAAAATACAGTGAATATTTCTATGAAAAAAAATACATTATGATTCTATTAAATGCATTCACAAAAGGCACAAAGAATCATCTGAAAAGTCTCTGTAAGTATGTGCCCATACTGCTATTCTGAGAGCTGAATAATTAAAAGTGATAGATGTAATTACCCATCCCAAATGTGGTTTTATGACCTATCACCTCTATCCCCTCTGCCACAGTGCTCATGCAAACCCTCTTACATGCACAAAGGCGTATTTGGCATTTGTGCTTGCCAAATATTGAACATGAATATATTAAGTCATTATCATAATTATGTTCTTTTGTTTCTACTTATGCAGTATTTATTTTTATAGCAATGCAGTGTCAGCATTTGTTAAGTGACTGAGAAATGAGACATAATTTCAATTACAGAAGCAATGCATTTTCTAAGAAAGTCAGTGGCCAAGTCAAACCTTAACACCAATGTGATACAGACAAATACTGGAACACTGTTTTTATTTAATGAACATGACATTAAAAATCAAATGGCATTATTTTCTGAAGAGTCTTGGGCCTAAGGAAATCTTTCCTTTTGAGTTTGTATGACACTTCATTATTAATTCACTTCATACCTGTGTTTCATTATTCTGACACACGTAATTAAAGCATTTAAGAATTAAATTAACTTTGCGCATGCTTCCTTGTGCACCAGTTCATCATGAATCCTCTTGCCGTTGCCCTTGACTAAAGGAGTTGGCTTTTGTACAGGAGCCAGCTCCTCGGCACTGGACTGTGGCTGCCCATGGTTCCTAAAGAGTGAGGTTAGGTCAAATCCTGAGGACACATTTCTCCACAGGGACTAATACAGTGTAACTTCACTAAACCTCTGGAACAGCACCTTCTTATCACAACTTGTTTAGTTTGCCTGTAGTGTTGATGTAGTCCAGTGTTGAACTCTGGAAATAAGCAACTTAATTAACTCAATAATGCAATTTTAAGTGTTGCTGTACGTTCATGGTATGTTTCTTTAGGTGGATCTGTCCATTCAGAGTTACTGCCTCCTCCCTACTCCCTACTGATTCATCAATCAAGGTGTTTGTGTTGACTGTGACATGGGGTCATTTTAGGGGTCAAGGTTATTATTTTCCTCAAATAGCCTCCTTGGCCCCACGCTTTGCTGGGTAGGTGAATTACAGTTTTTGTTGCTCAAATTCAGACCTCTGCTCATTCACTGAGGTCATTCATACGAAGAAGAGCATTACATATATTATTAAGTGTAGATATAGACACATACATGCGTATTTAGGTGCACAAATCTAGATGGCCCTTTCTAGTACGCTGATACGCATGACCTCACTGCAATCCTGCTAATAAAATAATTAAATGTCTAGGATTTCATGAAACAACGGTTGCTTATTAAACTTTTGTGCTGCAACGACGTATGCAACCAAACCAAACACCAGTCTAAAATATTGTCGTTTCATAGAGCTTTGGCTCACTACTGTGCTACATTAAGATTTTTAATGACATTCGATTCCATGAAAACTAAATGTGTCTTGCTTTGTCAACAAACAGGTGACATTAAATTGAATGTCACACTGTGAGGCGTGACTTGATCTCTGGAGCATCCAATTTCACAGTGTAGCCCGGCCTGCCTGTCTCTGTGGTCTTTCATTTGTGAAGGGTATCCAAAAAAGACAGAAACGCTTTGTGGATGTGGCATCTGTTTGTGTGTTTGGTTGCTCTCAAGCAATCAGAAGTGCCATTTCTCTCGTCTCGCTTTCATTTATGAAGCTCAGCTGTGATTGTGTAAGTCTGGCCCCATTAACTTTCCAGAGGTCACTGCAGGGTCAAGGTCAGTCGGGGCTTTGAGTGAGGTGCAGGCCCATCTCCTCCTCACCCTGTTTGAGCAGCAGCTGTGATTGCAGATAATTAATTACCTGCAATGTATGATGTTCGGGGGTCTGCTGTGTCTGTCTGTGTCTTTGTCCCCTGGCTTCTTTCTTACTAATATTTCCTGTATTTGCACTGTTTCTCAGCATTCTTTATTAAGTCATGTATTATAAGTTAAACACAGACCATGTTTTGTCATTTTGGCTGCAATGCTATTTTTGTGACATTTTACCTCAAACCTCACTGTGCAAAGTTTAAAAAATTATCAAACCTCTGTTTCCATATGACTCTGACTTTTTTAATGAATAATTTTACTTAATTTTGTAAAATAGTAAATATAAAACCTCAGTGAAATGGGATTTTCCTGCAGCATGATCTTTGATGACAGAGAATTTTATCTCTCTCTTGTTGAAGTCCTTTTTTTTTTCATTTTTCTTTATTTATATTATTGAAAATGCAGCTACATTTCACTTGTTCTTTGAGAGCAACTGTACAAATAAGCCTAACAGGTATATACGAAAGATACAGTGACCGCTTCCAGAAAAACTGGCATTTGGACAATGTCAAATCTTTTACACAATGATCATCTTCACTACAGAAACCCGTCTCTTATAATCTCTGTGTCACTGTGTCACAGCTTGTAAGGCTCTCAGGGCTCTCTGTGAGCTGAGGCATAACGCAAGAGGAGCTGGGGGCGATGGGTATGCGAAAAGAAAGCTCTCATAGTATTCAGTCTTTAGCATTTAGTGCATTTCATAGTGCAGTGGGCACCGGGGGGCTGGAGGAGTTAATCCATGGCCCTTTCATAAAGTTAGTGAATGCCCTGAGTGGTGCTAGGAGAAAAGCGCAAGGCCCAGCAGCGTTGGGAACTGATGATCCATGATGCCTTTATTCTATGCCGGTCTGCATCACTACGCCTTCTTCTTCTCCCTCTTTATCTGCTGTAGTGGGATCTTCTGAGGGAGAAAACTAGACAGCGCTCTGTGAATACAGCTGTCTTAGTTATTACCAGAAAGCAACTTGACAAAGACCCTTTTAGTTCGAAGTTCTGGTGTTCACAGCTCACAAAATCAAGGTGGTGTTGCGCGTTAATAGTGAGGTAATGTCCCTCACAGTAAACACTTTACAGCATTTGATTTGGTATGCTTTGAATAATGTAAAATAAGAAATAATTATCTGTTAATCTCACTGTGTGTGTAGGTGAACAGCAAGCAAAACACATTTACGATAAAGATTTGAGACAGAAGAATTAAAGTGTTCCAATATTCCTTCAAAAAGGCGTTACTTACAAGACAGATGAGGCAGCTTTCTACATAGGCGTCCATATAGCATATACTTGTCCAAGTCTTTTCTTTTCTAGTTATTACAATCGCAATGAGTTGAATCCAGCTGTATCTCAACCCATTTTACATGGAAAATAGCCCACATTGAAAAAAGCTAAGAAGATATTGGTATTTCATTTAGCCACGTTGCTCTGTCAACCCTCCCAGCTTTAACTTTCCTCTCATACAGCCTTTATGATTTAACTGTACTTCCTTTAGGCTTGCGATACATACATATATATGTATCGCAAGCCCACATATATAGGCACTACAGCACTACAGCCACCTTTTTCTTTCCTTCTCTGTCGCTCTCTCTTTTGCTCTGCTATTCTCTTGAGCTCTGCTGATCCCTACTGCAACCTATTTTTATATTAAAAACATAGTTGAGAAGATCACAATGGATTTTTTGCGAATGTGCATTTGGTCGCTCAGTCTACTGCCCTAAAGAGAGACACTCTAAATTTCACTTCATTTTAGACACATTGACCCATTGTTGTTGGATTCTGAAAATACACCAAGGCCAACAGCCTTTTCTAAGCTGAATGGTTTACAGTCACAGGAAGAATAAATATCCTCCAAAACAGCACACATGGAGTATATCCCCTCTATCACAAAATACACAAAGACAAAATGCTCTCTTTCACCATTCAGGCCCATGTGCAGAATTAAGAAGAAATCTGATAAGAGTTCTTTGTTGTTGCGTTAAGCTCTGTGTAACTAAAGTCTATACCAGTCAACAGCACCTTACTGAAGAAAAGACATTTATTTTCTAAACCACAGAACACGAATTGAGTTTGGTGGAATCTTTGGCTAACATAAGCCATTTCCTTCATTTCAAAGAGTTTCTAAGGGCTGCAAAGCCCCCAGATCCTCAAATGACCTAAATGTGGGACCGAGGAGAAATGTCAGAGGAGTTGTTCAAATACTGGTCATGATTCAGATGGACATTCTTTGTCATCGTGTTGAACAACCCCACATACTGCTTCTAAAATACATATTGGATGTTGTTACTGACAACAGTGGCAACAAGGCAGATAACATCATACATTAAAAACAAAACTCTCTTTACACTACAATGGAGACAGACCTCGCTGGAAGACAAATCAATTATTATTTCAAACAACACACATCAGTAAACCCCAGTCTGTTTTGCTCAATAGTTTTGGCCCCATGGGATGAAGAGCACTAGATAATTGTCACATTTTTCCATTATCACAAAGTAATATCAAAATTGACAATTAAATGATTCTAATATACGGTGCACAGACATAATCATGAAAACATTTAACATGACCTCCCAACGCCCGAGGCACAGCAAGTGAGACAGTGCCACTGTTCATTTTAATGATCTCATGCGGCTGTTAACTCATTACTTTTATTATTGTTTACTGGCTGCTATATCTTCCAGATTCATGGGACCTTTTGCTTTAGGCCAGTGTACAGAAACTACAGTAGTTGGGAATTAATATACAGTATGACATGGAGTAGATTTGTCATATAGTGTAAAGTACATATTTCTAGTTGGAAACCTGACCTTTGCTGGTTAGATATCATCAGAGTGTATGATGAAATGTGGCGACTCGCCAAGAGTCACTGGTCCCTGAGCAGAACCATCAGTGAGGTCCGAATCTAAATCAAATTAAAGTTTCTGTCTAGAGTGACTTAAGGGTCAGATGCATAGCCAGGCAACAAGTGGCTAATCAGTTCCAACTCAACGGCAGACCACGCTCTTTTCATTAGCAATCATGGGAGGAGAGGTGTTGGTGAGGCACCAACACATAAGCTGTGTGTGACAAATTTTGAAATGACATTTACAACAGAAATTATGTCTTGGCTGATTCATTCTCAGTCATCTATTTTTAGTCCACTTCTTTACCACTGTGATCTCTATGATAAGTCACACAAAATATGTCAAGATGTCACCCCAGTCCTGAGGAGCAAGCCATATAAGACACATAAAAACATCTGAATGTGCTGGTTACTACAGAACGTGAGGACGAGAGATGGCAAATTAAAGGAAAACACAAAATAAATAGGGGAAGAGACATGTCAAAATGGTTTACTGAATGATTTGAAATGATATGAAAAATATCTGCCTTTATAGCCACTACATTTTAACCAAACTTAACACCTGATTTTGGAGCAATTAAGCTTTCCTTGTAGCTTTTGGTGGTTTAAGCAACAATTCTAAGACATATCAGCATCAAGTATCGTGGTAACGTGCTAAAGAAAGGATCAGAGGCTGTATGTGCACAACCAGCATTAAGAAATTGGAGCAATTTAAGAAAGATACTGGAGATCTTCCAGATTGAGAAATTAATAATAATCTACATCTCATGTCCTTCATGCATCTAATTTATTCCACAGTGTCCACACAGTATCTGGACCAACACCTCAGTTGGTACTGTTTTATTGATTTTTAGATTGTTGGAAAAACTACACACGGTATGTTAATACAGAGAGCAGAGGATAAATAAAGGTTAACAGAGCCTCTTTTACTGAGTTTATAGGAAGAAAGCGAGGTGGACAAAAAGGAGGACAGAAGATTTGAGGGTGTGGGCAGTAGCAGTGTCAAGACAGCTTTGCCTCTTCACATGAATGATGCTAATCACAGGCTGTGTGTGAGTGCTGAGCTAATGATGATTGTGCATGTTGGTTTGTACCATAGAATAAGAAACTGTAGAACTACCAACTTATACATTAAATTTGTAGTTCTTCTCTAGTAGTTGTCATTAACATAGTAATTAAAGAAATACACAATACAAATATTCAAGTCAGAAAAACATCCTATGCATGAATGTCAGTTTGATTTCAGTCGTGTTATTTGAGTTTTTGAGCGAGCAGCTTCCTCATTTAACTGGGTCCGCTACATCTCCAAAAAGGTCAGCACTGCATTGCCCTTAACGCATTAAGGACTCGCCCAGCAGCTAACTCAACCATTCTTATTCAGCCCCTGAAACTCAATGATATAGGTCATTTATTGCATGCATGTATTCTGATTAATATTATAAATTATAATGTAATACAGCATTAAAGGCAACTTGAGTGACTGGGTCTGCCACCCTCAAACAATGCAGTGTCTGCTATTAGTGAATCTACTATGTGTCGGCCTGTGAACTGAACTTTTACATGGAGTCCTCTGGAACTGATTCAGTCTCCAGTGGACCAGAGGATTTGGACTAGCCTGACTGCCTCTGACTCATAGAGAGAGAAGGGGAGAGAGAGAGAGAGAATAGAGAATATGACCTCAAGTCTTCCCTCCATCCATCCCTCACCATTCATCCATCCATTCTTAATGGGATACTCTAACCTGGCTGTTTAACACATATTAACATCAGAGCTCCCCTCAGCTGGAAGTCTGGCTTTGGAAGCTTTTGGCTATTATGGCTTGTTTGGAGAGTATTAGCATATATGTTTGGCATTTCATTTATTTGAAATGGATTTAAAATCCCTGGTTGTGGTATGTGTTCAGTAATATTTAAATAAATGCATACTGCATGTTTGTATATGGTCCAGGTCTCGCTCAACTATTTTAAGATTTAATTTGATAAAGTTAAAATGAAGGGCTCTAAAATTGTTTGTGCCGGCTTGACACTGTCCTTACAAGAACATTTGTGATTCATTTGTATTCCCAAAATAAACTGTGTTTAAGTTTTCATTGTTGGGTCAACATAGCATCAGGTAGATACACGGGCAGCTGTTTGCATCCCTTTACTCTTCTGAAAATGACCAACTGACAATTAAAAAAATAAATAAATAAAAAAAGAGCTTTGGACGCCATAGCGGATGCAATAAGCATAAAGATACACATCAAGTAGCCTGCCAGCTTTTAAATTAATAGCAAATTACAGAATAAGTGGCCATTAAAATGGACTACGCAGAGATGTGTAAATTATGTATGAAAGGTAATGCAGAGGTGCTTAACTGTTTTTCCTGCTGGGGAGAGTATAATGGGTTGAGGTGCGGTGTGGACCCTATTGCAGATAGCAAGAGACAGGACAGAGCTGGTGTAGGCAAAGAAGCACTTTATTGAGGCTTATTTGCAGGCAGGCAGGTAGGGGGCATGCTGACAGCAAGGTACAGACTGGTAGAAAGGAACAAGCAGGGAGACACTGAGCAGGTAGAGGACATGAACAAATACAGACAAACTCAGGAAAGAAACAATAACAAACTAACCCAGCAATGTGAAACAAGGATCAGACACAGAACAAAGAAAGGGGACTGGTATATACACTGTGGGTGACAGGGAAGTGGAAGAGGTGATCAGGGAACAGGTGAAACTAACTGGAGCAGGGAAGGTAACCAAATGGGTGGGAATCACAGAGGAAAGGCAGGAAGTAACGTGCTTGACAAGTTAGGAGAGGTATGAATACAGACTGAAACTGGAAGTGTGCATGACTAGAGCAAAAATTAACTAACAAAGAACTCAACGACAGTGACAACCGTGACAAAAAGAGTTGCGTTTGTCTGTATTTTTGTTTTTGTACTCACCTGTTTTAATAGTTCAGAGAGATCCTTGTGCCCTCCAAAGTCCACCACCATTTGCTCTCGATTCAACTTTGCCTATGTATACCAATCTCTCAGGTCATCTTATAGGGGCCTGCTAATCATTCCCAGAGTCAAATCGCACACAGAGCACTAGCATTTGGTGACTATGCACCATTAAAGACTTCCAGTAGTTAAGACATGACTCTTCTTTAATTACCTTTAAATGGGTTACCGTTAACAACAGTTTTGGGGACATTATCCTCTGCCATGACCCAACCATAGGGACTCAAAATGATTCATCTTGTACTTACAGCACATCCATATAACTTTTCATTGATGTTTTTAAAAGAGTTTAAAGTGATTTTAATTTTTTTTTTTTTTATGTTTTATGCTATATTACATGTTAATTGGTTTATCCTAAAGCTTTACAATAATACACTGTGTTTAGTGAGTACATGTCTTGGAAATAGGCACATAAAAGTACACAGCCTTTCACAAAAAACATTAATGGAAAAAACTTTTATTTCTGTGGTAAAACAAAATATTTTGGCATTACACTGGAGTGAAACACTTAAAATTCTCATCTAAAACACTGCAGCCCAGTGCAAGCAATGAGGACAGACAAGTCTCCATGTTTGTCTATCTGTTATCTATTAATGATGAATGTACATTTACTGAGGGTGAAATGAAATGAAGTGGCGCTTGACACTGAGTTCATTTATCTGTAACGAGAAGCAGTGGGAGAGTGCTTATTGGGAACACGGCTCCCTGCTGTTAAGCTGTTCTGGTTGGCAGGCATAATGATGTTAGTTTTACATTAACTTGATAAAATTGTCTCCCAGAGGCACAACAAAATATGCCTCCATCAGGAAAGATTGCGTTGAACCTAATTCTTACTCATGTTGTTGTCATTTATAACAGCCCTCTTTTTCTTCTCTTTTTGGAGATTTCGTTTAAGAGTTTAATTTTTAGCTAGTTTTTCATTTGGCTACTCAGGTACAGATCAGCTATGCTACATTTATAATCCTAACTAAAAAACCCAGGACAGTTATATTTTCAACTCCTACTTGAGAGCTTAATATCCATTGCCATGACAGTAATATGTAAAAACTCCTTTACCACAATCCTTGTGGAAAGTTTACCTTGATGACATAAAATTTCTACATATTGTATATGCACACAAGTAAAGGTGATGCTTGTTAACTCACTAACTTGGGCACAACACCCAAGATCACAGTTATTTTTGGTTGATTTTTTTCTTAGACCAAGGCCAAAGGAAAATTCTGCATGAAGCAAAGGTAGTAGCCACGCGGGAGGCCGGCGCAAACGTCCAAACTCACTCAAAAAAATGGAAAAGCCAAAAAGTCTTCCCTAGGGCAGCCTCAATGCTAGTGCCAATCTTCATCATTATCCATGTAATAGTCGGGGCGCTGTTTTTCACGCAATGTCACAACTCATGAGGCGCAGGAAAGAAATTCAGTCAGTCAAGCTTTTACACAAAACTTAACGTATTTGTCCA